>JAKSZU010000001.1:2598965-3198965 GCA_026018925.1 Tupaia tana
GTGGGTAAAGGAAAGCGTTCCAACCACTCCAGAGTCATGGCGGAGCTGCCCAAACAGGGAGTGACTCAGGGATGTTTCTGGAAGTCTCTCTCTTTTCTCCATCTCCTCCGTCAAGCCCTTATCAGGGCCCGCCCTGCCTGCAGCTGTGTCTGCACTGACTCCCAGCCGCCCAGTCTGCCCTGCCCTAGCTGCCCCAGGGCCTGGTCCGCCCCATGGGGACCTAACTCCCCAGGCCGGCTCCCTCCTCCTCCACCCAGTTTCCGCCCACCACCCTGGGGCCTGCCTCCTCGGGGCGCGTCCTGGCTGGGCGCTGCCCGGCTCTGGGCCACGTCCACACGGTCCAGGTCCCTTCGGCTGATGTCCGTTTGCCACAGCCCGGCTGTCGAGGGCTGCTTTGCCAAGTGGCCAATTTGCTCCACGCTGGCCGACAGTCCAGGCCTGACTTGATGCGTGCCGCCGCTGTGCGGCCAGCTGGGGAAGCCTCGAGGTCGTGGCGAGGGCCACTCCGCAGCTCACAGCCCCGGAGGTGGGAGGAGAGTGGACGCGGCCCGTGGGAAGCGCAGTGCAGCCGGGTACCGATGGGCCAGGGCGAGGCAGCCGCCGCTTCCGTGTCCCCCTGCATCTGTGACGATTTTTCTAGCCCGTCTTCATAAATAAGGATTTCAAAACCTGCGAGGTCAGCTCACGGCGAGTCCGTGGGTGTAGATGTGGCTCCAGGATGAGCAGCCGTCCAGACAGAGGTCCTCTGGAGGCGCCTCTGGGGACCCCCTGCCACCGGGCCTGAGGGCGCCCCATTCCCCCCGAGTGTTCCGTGGAGCTCGGCTCAGGGGCCTGCAGGGAAGGGCCACTGTGTGGACGGTCCAACGCGCCATGGTCCTGCGTGGCCACATGGAACCAGCCTCTCCCACTCCCCGTTTCCGTGGGCTCTCAGGTGGCGGCTCAAGGGTCTGGCACCTGCCCGCTTCGGGGCGTCCCCAGCACCAGTGAGGGATGGGAGGGCTCAGGCCACCACCCTGCCCTCAGCCCTGTGGCATCGCCGGGTCCCCGCAGCAGACAGGGGTGTGGCTGCCAAGTCTCACTGTGGTCTGCACGGCCCCCTCGGTGACCTGGGGCACACCGGCTCCCTGACACGTGGCTCACAGCCGTCCTCCCCCGCGGGCAGTGAGAGCAACTGGAAGGTGCCTGCCAGCACCGACCGCCAGCCCGCCCAGCTGCAGGTCTGCGGACAGACCGGGCGCTCTCCTCCCGCGTGGTTCACGGCAGTGACGCACGCGAGTGTGCAGATGCGTGTGCCTGCCGCACTCGCCAGAGAGAGAAGGAACTTGAAGCAGGAGGATCCCAGAAGGTGGCCGTCCCTGGCCTGAATTCTAAGGACTGAGGAGACACGGCACCTGCGGGCTCCCCTTCGGGGGGGCCGTGAGCAGCAGGAACCTGTCACTGCTGTGACGCAGGCCCGCCTCCTGGGTGGCCGACGCTGGCCCTCAGGAGTGGCTCGGCCGGCCAGTGAGCCGCCTGCTCCGGCACCGCTGTCTCCGGCACCGCTGTCATTGTCACAACCCAGAGGATTTCTGCACGTCTCTGTCCTCCCAGGCTGGCCCAGGACGCTTTTCTAACCCACGTGCTGTGGCCACGCCAGGAGAGGCATGCCCAGCGGGGGTGCGTGAGGACGGCAGCTCCATGGGGCGCTCTTGTTGTGCTGGGCCCCTCCCCTCCTCCCCGTCCTCCCCCTCCTCCCCCTCCTCCCCTCCTGCTCCCTATCTTCTTTATTCCTTTTCTTTTTATTTTCCCAGAGGGTGTGCGTGCTGGTGAGAGAGCGTGCGCGACCCCCAGGGTGTGGTTGTGGTCACACTGCAAGTCCTTCCTCTCCGGCTCTCCACCCCGTCGGGATTTGGGGTACACATTCACATGTGCCTGGCGTATTTTCCGAGCCTCTGGGGCTGCTACTTGAACCATGGTTGGCAACATGGAACCCTGCTCCCGTAACTAGTAGGTCACAGACCAGCCCAGATGCACAGCAGTTTCTAGAAAATGAGTCAAGGAAATAAGAATGTGTACAATGACTTCCAAGTTCCAAGGAAATTCATCATCTCCTGTTTATAATAGGACAAAACGAGAAGCAGCAGTTTAAATGCCCTCAGAGGGCCACTGTACACAGCAAGAACGATTCCATTGGGAAGACTGAAACGTCACGACAGCAGGGATGTGAGTACTGCCCGAGGTCTGAGAGTCTAACGTCCAGCTCTTACCGGTACTTACCTCTGGGTGGTGAGATTACACTTAGGTGTGTAAATGTGTGTGTGTGTGTGTGTGTGTGTTTTGGAGAGGTTTTTGCTATAGGGCACGTGCGCTCACCAGAAAGACAGAGAGAGACAGAGAGACAGAAAACGGGAAATCACCCCCAGGGGGGATGGCCACGCTGTAATCCCTTCTCCTCCATTCTCCTCTCAGGATCTTGGACATGCACGCACACGTGCCTGGCGTGAGTTTAAGCCACCGGGTCCAGGCCCTGAACCATGGTCGACTACATGGGAGTCCAGTTACGTAGCCATTACGCCAACTGCTATTCCCTACATTTAAGTGTTTTAATTTTTTATTTATTTAAAACTAAGCTTCTTAAATTTTTAACAATGAAAGCATAATGAATTTTAATCAGAAAAAAGGTTATTAACTAAAAAAAGACAGCGAAGGGGAAGACGAGGTGGCCGCAGAGCAGGGTCTGGGCCTCCAGTAGAACCTGACCAAGTTCCTGTACAAAACCCTAACCCAGTCTGGCCTGCTCTGAGCTCCGGCTCCTAGGGCTTCCCTCGGGCACAGTCCTCCCGGAAGGCCACGCCTACTGAGGCCTCCCAGTGCCCATACACAGCTGGACAAGCGGATGGTGCCCGCTCACCAGTGTCTGGTGCAGGGAGAGACGACGGAGCAACCAGCCGGCGGAGGCAGAGCAGTGCCCAAGGGCCGCCTGCGAGGAAGGGGAGGCCGAGCCAGGCAGGGGCTCCCAGCAGGGCCTAACCCCCTCCAGGTCAGGGCCACACCACCATGCCCACCTCTGTACCTGGCAGTGGCTGGACTGACTCGTGGGCACCCCTTCCGGGCGGTGAGCTGACCGACAGGGCTCCAGGAAGGTTTCTTGGCTGCCCCCGCGGCGCCCTGCCCAGGTGCAGTGAGTGCTAGGCGACCAAGCTGAGGACACGCCTGGGGGTGGGGCGCTGTACGGTCCTCGGCTCCGTGTCACCGCCTTGCCGTGCGCGGTCGCCCACTGCGGCTCTCCAGCACTCTCTGCTCATGAGGCTCCTCCCCAAAAGGGACTGGCTTGGCAGTGGGCTGAGGACGCAGCCCACGGGGCAGGGGAAGAGCTGACCCAACCTTGAACTTTCCTGGCAGGGAAGTGGAATCTCGAGGAAGCACGGGGAGTCTGGGCTTCTTCAGGCTCTGTGGGGACCGCGTGGGGCATAAATCAGCCTGGGGGGAGGCCCCGAGTGAAGAGGGGCAGGGCGCGCGGGGGCGCTGGCTTAGGAAAGCCTGCCCCTGGGAATAGCGCGGTCCTGAGGCGCATGTGTGTGCACGCACACAAGTGTGCACATGTATATGCACGTGTGTGTGCACGAGTGTCCGTGTGTGTGCGTGTGCAGGCCTGAGGCTGTGACATCCTCCGCTCTCCTCCAGTAGACAAGGTCTGCCTTGGGGACCCTGCAGCTGGAGCAGTGAGGGCATCTCCAGGGCTGCCCAGCACCCGGGACAGGGAAGAGGTTTCCTGCACCCCACCCCGTCCATGGGAAGGGGCTCCCCAAGTCCCCTGCCCCCCGGGAATCTGGGGATCATCTACAAGGAGCGTCCTTCTGGGGGTCCCCATGGAAGTCAGCTCTGGGCCGAGTCCCTACTGCACCTACACTGGCCCCGAGGACCGAGGCTTTCACGACCCCTCCATTCTCACCTCCTCCAGGAGCAGAGGCCAGGGCGGGGAGGAACTCAGCGGGCTCTTGGGGTCTCTGTTTCTCTGCAGCGTGGGAGGACCCAGGAGAGGCCAGGTGGACACCCCGAGCCCCTGCTATCACCGAGCTGGTCTGGACCGCCCTCTGGCCCCTCCTGTTGAGGGTTATTTCCTCAACCCCAGGGGAAGGTCTCACCTGCCCTGAGGGTCCTGGGGGTCACTGAGGCCCGGACTGAAAGCTCCTACTCGGTGCTTGGAGCATGGCCCACGCTCCCTGCTGTGACTCTCCTGCAGGACAGACCCCCTGAGGGAGGCGTGAGCCCTGGGGCCGTGTGTGGTGGCCTCTGGGTCACCTCGGTGCAGTCAGGGCCTTTCAGGGGAGGCTGAGTCCACTCGCATGCAGCACACGCAGAGGAGGCTGGCACACACATGCAGGAGCTCACGTGGGCACTCAGACACACTCACACACACAGGCACAGATGTACACACTCAAGCACACATTTACAGGCACACATGTACGTGCACACTCAGGCACACACACATGAGTGTAGGCCTGTGCGCGCTCAGACACACACACACGTGTGTAGGCCCACGCACGCTCAGGCACACACACACACATACACGGGTGTAGGCCTGTGCACGCTCAGGCACACACACGGGTGTAGGCCTGTACACACTCAGGCACACACACATGGGCGTAGGCCTGTGCACGCTCAGGCACACACACACGGGTGTAGGCCCACGCACACTCAGGCACACACACACACATACACAGGTGTAGGCCTGTGCATGCTCAGGCACACGCACACAGGCAGGCATTGACCTGTGCATGCTCAGGCACACACACACATGGGCATAGGCCTGTGCATGCTCAGGCACACACACACACGGGTGTAGGTCCGTGCATGCTCAGGCACACGCACACAGGCAAGCATTGGCCTGTGCATGCTCAGGCACACACACACACACACGGGCGTAGGCCCATGCACACTCAGGCACGCACACACACACACACACACGGGCGTAGGCCCATGCACACTCAGGCACACACACACACACACACACACACACACATGGGCGTAGGCCCATGCACACTCAGGCACACACACACACACACACACACACACGGGCGTAGGCCCATGCATGCTCAGGCACACACACACACACACACACACACACGGGTGTAGGCCCATGCACACTCAGGCACACACACACACACACACACACGAGCGTAGGCCCATGCATGCTCAGGCACACACACACACACACACACACACGGGCGTAGGCCCATGCACACTCAGGGGCACACACACACACACACACACACGGGTGTAGGCCCATGCACACTCAGGCACACACACACACACGAGCGTAGGCCCATGCATGCTCAGGCACATGCACAGAGGCAGGCACGGGCCCGTGGCTAACGGCCGAGGTTTCAGTGCCAGAGCAGGGCTTCCACATGAGCACCAGGGCCCAGGGTCAGAGCAAGAGGAGGCGCACACCGGCACCCTAGAAGCCCCGCACCCCTTGCCTGGCTAACCTGTCCCCCACAAAGCCCAGCCCCTCCATCTCCTCCTCTGAGGCAGACTGACCCTACCCTGGGCCAGTTGGGGCCAAACGAGGTGGGTGAAGGTCGCGAAGCTGGGGCCAGGACTTGCTGTTCTCCCGGAGCACAGGAATGCTGATCCCCGCGAGGTGCTGGCCACAGGTCCCGGGCGGGGGCAGGGGTGCAGTGTGCACAGAGCCCAGTCCCTGCCCGGGAAGGACACCAGGGAGCACCAGGTGGGGGTGGAGACGAGAGCCTGGGAGTCTAGCCAGCAAGCTGTGATGAAAAGTTAGGGGTCAGTAGATGGCATAGTGGTTACATCACTGGACTCCCACATGGCTGACCGCGGTTCAAGGCCTGGACCTGGTGGCTTGAAAAATCATGCTGAGTGCATGTGCGTGCATGCCCAAGATCCCAGGAGGAGAATGGAGGAGAGGGGATTGTGGCGTGGCCATCTCCGCTGGGCGATAACTTCTCACTTTCCCTCTCGCTGTCTGTTTCTCTCTGCAGCAGTGCACATGCTCTAAGGCAAAAACCTCTTAAAAAAAAGTAAAAGAAAAGTTACCTCAGGTTGTGCAAGATCGTGGAGGGGCCCACCTGGAGGGCGGCAGGGCCCAGCAGGCTCAGCTCCACTCGGCTACCTCAAGGCACCCCACCCTGTACCCCTCGCCCTGAGGAGAAGGGTGGATTTAAGACCTTCCGGGGTGTCCTGAAGTGTCTGCGGGACCCACAATGACACAAAGTGTCACACTTGGAGGCCACTGACCGAGTGATGGCCTCACAGCCAGCAGTTCCCAGCATCCCTGGCCACTGATCTAGAAGGATGAAGGGCAGCCACCTGATTGATGGGACTCTTGCAAGGCTGTGGAGGACGGGGTGCCGGCTGCCGTGGGCAGACACCTACGCAGCCCAGCCTCAGATCGAAGCCACACCCCAGGGGCCGTGGTCTCCCTCTGCTGGCAGTCAGGCCCAGAAGACGCTGGAGCCCGGAATGCAAGCTTCCCAGGCGGCGGCTGCAGATGCACCAGATGTTAGGGCCGCTCTGAACGCGGAGGCAGGGGCCGGGGGGCAGGTTCCGGGACCTCCTGCCAGATTTCTGACATCCTTGCGAGAAAGCAGCAGTGAAGACGAGGGCCAGATGCCTCCTAGGAGAGAGGGCCAGAGCGCGAGCGAGGGCAGGGGGCCAGCTGTGCGGACAAGCGTGTGCGTGGCTCTCCGTGGCTGCGCGGGGGCCCTACTTGGTGGCCTGCGCCCTTCCCTGGGGAGGGGGCAGGAAGGGCCATCACAGCAGGGCCCGCTCCTCTGCAGGACTCGTGCTTGGCGGGCGCCCTGACGGCCCTCCTCAAACACCGTTCCCATGGTTGTCGCTGGAGCACGGGCACAGGCCTCCAGAGCGTGCCACTGCCACTGCCACTGCCACAGGGGGGCCGGAAGGGACCACCATGGCCCTGCTTCTTGCTGGCCTTCTGCTGCCAGGGTCTGCTGGCCCCTCTCCACACTACACGCTGCTGTGACTTCGGCTTCACAGGGGTGCGAGGTAGCACGTGTGCTCACCAGAGAGAGGTCGCCCTGGGGGGATGGCCACACCGAGCGCGCACAGCAGGAGCTGGGCCTTGGTGGGCCGCTGTCCCGGGAGATGCCTGCCTGCCTCGACTTCCTTAAGCCGCGCCCCCTCAAGATCCTCATGCCGGTATTCACAAGGTCTCCCCGCACATGAGCCCGCATGCACGACACCCACCACCTCCGCATCGTGTGAAGAAATGGGGATCCAAGCCGCAGAGCCCGGCCAGAGTGGGCCTGGCCTCTGGGCCCCAGCCGCTCTCAAATCCTTGCCCCAGGGCAGGACCCTACCGAAGAGCCTTGGCCAAGCTGGGGCAGCATGGGGAGGTGAAGAGGGTTGCGGCACGAGGCCCTGTTAGGGCTTGGTCTCCCTGTCTCTCTCTCTGTCTCTTGCGCTCATAGAAGAACAAAATAAACTTGAAAAACAAGGAGGCTTGAGGCCAGCAGGTGGTTAAGGCTGGGCTCCCACATGATCAACCACGGTTCACGTCCCGGACCTGGTGGCTTGCTTTCTCGCTGCCCCCAGCCGCCATCTCTCTCTGGTGAGCACATGTGCCCCGTAGCAAGTTAAAAACGGTAATCATGATAAGAAGGGGCCTTGACAAGGTGCACAGCTGCTGCGGCTGACAGTGTGGTGCCTGCCCGCCTCCTCCACTGCCACTGTCACCGGGGCCCTCACGGACCAGGTAGGGGTCCCAGGGACATGGACTGAGCCCCCAAGAGGACTGAGACCTGCCTCCATGATGTGCCTCCCTGCTGCCCGCCCAGGGCTCTGACGGCGGGTCCCCGGGGCAGGGCTGGGCATCCCCGGGACAAGGGCACACCACAGCCTCCCCGAGACCCCCGTGGGCAACGCTGGGAGGCCTGGGCCTGAAGACCGCTCAGACGGGCCAGTTCTGTGGCAAGCCTGAGGCGTGAATTACAGATTGGCGCCCCGCGGCTAGAGATCTAACCAATTCCATTGGCCCGGTCAGGGTTAAAGCGAAAGTGAGGCTCTGTGAGAAGTTTCACACAAATTTGCTGAGAATCTCACTTTATTTTATATTTTACTTTTGGCCATAGGGTGCATGTGCTCACCAGAGCGAGACTGCGGGGAGGCAGGAAACTGACCCCTGTGCTGGCCAGGCCGCATCCCGTCTCCTCCATCCTTTCCCGAGTTTGGGCCCGCTGGATAAAGTGCCCAGGTGGCCCAGCTGGAGAGCAGCAGACGAGCCCACACGCTGCGGTCCTCCGTGGCCAGTCCCCCGGCTCTCACGTGTCAGATGGCGCCGCCCCACGGCACAGCGGTCAGACACTGTGCGTTGGAGCCCGATCCCACGTGGACCTCAGTTCAAATCCTGACCCTGGCAGCTTAGAAAGCACACTGGGCATGTGCGTGCATGCCAAACCCCGACAGGACGGAGGGTGGGAGGGGGCTGCAGAGTGACCGCCCGGTGCCGTCTCTCCCTCCCCTCCGGGGAGCACACCCGCCCTCGGGCAGTTAGAGAAGCGAGCGACTGCGCTGTCCCTCGTCTGGGGAACGCGGCTTCGCGGGCCTTTTACTCGGCTCTGCCGAGTCTCCTCGTTATTGGAGACCGTGTGATGCTTTGCACAGACCTTCCACGATCTGTGGAGTCTCTCCTATGCGCTGAACATTCAAGTGTCTTCAGTGCCCTTTTTTTTTGGTAACTATACACATACAAAATTTCCATTATTTTTTAAAAGGGGCTTTAAAATCAGTCTCGTAAATGTCCGTTTGGGGGAAGTAAAATGGAGCCGCACCGAGGTCACATACGCGTGTCCCCACCCGCAGCTGTAGCAGAGAAGTGCTGTGTCCGGGCCAGTCACATCTGCACAGCGCTCCTCTGTAGAGGGGAGAACTCCGTCCTGGACCACCCAAATCCCAGAGGTGGGCGTGCGTCGCCGAGAGAACGGGGACTCGGGACGACCGCGCACTGGCCGGGCGGGCTGCTGCTGTGAGGAGTGACAAGCTAGGGGTGATTCTGGAGCGTGTGGGCAGTGGGGTCACCGCATCACGGCACAGGCAGGCCACCGGGGGTGTCACACGGCCCTCCACCCCAGGGCGGCCCTTCCCCACGAAGGCTGGCCCCACGGGGCTTAGACGGCGCCCTCCCACGCTCTGACCTTGGCCGAGCCTTGCTGTGAAGTCCAGCCACCTCCCGGGTGCCCACCTGCCTGGCTCAGCCACACGCATCCTGTCGGGGAAACGACCTGCATGGTTGCAGGTGCTGAGGTGCCAGGCTGGCAGAGTCTGGCCAGAGCACAGGGGCAGCCTGGCAGGTCCACAGCACAGCCTCCCTCCAGCCCGAAGCCTCGACCATGAGCGGCTCCCACGAGCTGCCAGCGCTCCCCCAGTACTGGCCACCTCCAAAGGGCCACGCCCAGGCTCAGTCACAGCCCTGGCCTTGGAGCTGGCCTGGCATCCCCGGGGGTTCTGCCAGGTGTCCTTTGTCACTGTAGGTCTGGACAGGCAGTCAGGTGTTGGCCGCCACCTTTGGCCGCGGCACCAAGATGGCCCCGCCAGCTGCGCAGGAGGGCGTCGTCCCGGAACGAGACAAACAACCCCTTCTTTGGACATGTAACAATAACAGCCTATCCGGGCTTGCCTCGTACAGGCGAAGGAACTTGCGGGCGGGCCGTCGGGGAGATCCTGTATATACGCGGGAAAAGGGAAACGGGGAGGAGAAGAAAAAGGAACCTGTGAATAAAGACTGTGTGAGGAAGAATCGGGTGTCGTGTCGTCTCTGCAGAAGTGACGCCGGCAGTCAGGGGAGGACAGGGCCTGCTCAGAGGCCGTGGAGGCCCCGGGACAGGCTTGGGGGCAGATAGAGGTTGATTTCTGTCCCCAGAACGATTTGACTGTTGGCTTTACTAGTGGGAGGTGCTGACTTCCCAGAGGTAGGAAAGGGACGAGATGCCTACTCCATGGAGAGCGCGTCACCAGGCAGGCCCCCATGGGTGAGGCCAGAGGGCGGGCCAGAGCTTCAGAATGTGCGGAGACCTCGCCCTGGGTCCGCGTTGGGCGGCCTCTGCCTAGTCAGGAGTCCCCTTTCAGAACAGCATTGCCAACCCCATGGCCTCCGCGGCTCCCTCGTGTGGACGAGTCCCTGTGACTAAGCCTGCTCTGTCCTGGGTAGTCAGCTTGGTGAGGGGTGCTGTTAGTGAACAGATGTCAGGCCCGCTGGATTGGGGGGCTAGTTATCACTGCATTCTGGTCTCCTGAGCACATTTCTTTTTGAGAGAGAGAGAGAGAAATTTTTATTATGTTCTCCAGAGTGTGCTCTTGCCAGAGAGACAGAGAGAGACAGAGACAGAAAGCGACAAATCCCCCCGCCCCAGGTAGGGGGTAGGTAGCCATACCGCAATCCCTTCTCCTCCATTCTCCTGGGCATGCATGCATGAGTTTTTTGTTTGTTTGTTTGTTTGTTTTTTAGAGGTTTTTGCTATAGGGCGCATGCGCTCACTAGAAAGACAGAGAGAAAGAGACAGAAAGTGAGAAATCACCCCCCAGGGGGGATGGCCACGCCACAATCCCTTCTCCTCCATTCACTCGGGATCTTGGGCATGCACGCACATGCGCCCAGCGTGAGTTTAAGCCACCAGATCCGGGAATCGAACCGCGGTCAACTACATGGGAGTCCAGCAGCATAGCTATTAGGCTAACTGCTGGTCCCACCAGAGTGAGTGTTAGGTCACTGGGTCCTGGACTCATACCATAGTTAACTACATGAGCGTTCAGCAATGTAACCATTACGCCATCTGTGGGTCCCAAACCGTTTTTTCCCCCATTTTTTTTGAGAGATTTTTTACTATAGGGCACGTGTGCTTGCTAGAGAGACACACAGAAAAGGAGAAATCACCCCCCAGGGAAGATGGCCACACTGCGATCCCTTCTCCTGCACTCTCTTCTCGGGATCTTGGGCACACACTGACACCCGCACAGCATGAATTTTAAGCCACTGGGTCTGGGATTCAAACTGCGGTCAACTACATGGGAGTCCAGCAGTGTAACCAATGCACCATCTGCTGGTCCCTCCTGAGCACAGGTGAGAAACCTTCATTCCCCACAGAGAGCAAAAGCTTCTTTTTCCCTAAGAGAGATGACCCCAAACCATTTCCCAGACTAGGTGCCCAGGGAACACTGGCCTACTGGATTGCTAATAGTTTTGCAAAAAAACCACAACTTGAGTGCTCAGCATTCAAATAGAACACAGGAGTGCTGCCTCGAAGGGGCTCATCGCATAAGCTCCAGGCTCCTTAGCACCTTTGGTGCCCCAGTGAGCCAGGGAGCTCCAGGGACACAGCCCAAGGTGTCTCCCTCTTCCACCACTCTTGCTGCGTTTAGGGGCATATCCCCCACTTCTCCCAGGATGGTGGCCCATGGGCCCTGGTCTGGGAAACAGTGACCTAGGCTGCATTCTCCCACTGCTCAGATGTGCTACCCTGGGGAGATGTGGCATGCCAGGGGCTAACAACACAGACCAGCAGAGCACAGGCTTCCAGACAGCATCTATCAATACCCAGCAGCACCCTGCAGCACTCAGGAGTACCCGGCCAGCACCTAGAAGCACTTAGTGGTATGCAGTAGCATACAGCAGCACCAGCATACCCAGCAGGACCCAGTACCCAGCAGTTACTCAGCACAGCCACAGTACTTAACAGTATGCAGTAGTACACAGCAGTACCCAGCAGTACCCAACAGTACCCAGCAGCACCCAGCAGCACCCAGCAGCTCCCATAGTACTAAGCAGTATGCAGTAGTACCCAGCAGCACCCAGCAGTACCCAGCAGCTCTGATAGTACTTAGCAGTATGCAGTACTATACGGCAGTACCCAGCAGTACCCAACAGTACCCAGCAGCTCCCACAGTACTAAGCAGTATGCAGTAGTACATAGCAGTACCCCGCAGTACCCAGCAGCTCCCACAGTACTTAGCAGTATGCAGTAGTATACAGCAGTACCCAGCAGTACCCAGCAGTACCCAGTAGCACCCAGCAGCTCCCATAGTACTAAGCAGTATGCAGTACTATATGGCAGTACCCAGCAGTACCCAGCAGCTCCCACAGTACTTAGCAGTATGCAGTAGTACACAGCAGTACCCAGCAGCACCCAGCAGTACCCAGTAGCACCCAGCAGCTCCCATAGTACTAAGCAGTATGCAGTACTATATGGCAGTACCCAGCAGTACCCAACAGCTCCCACAGTACTAAACAGTATGCAGTAGTATACAGCAGTACCCAGCAGTACCCAGCAGCTCCCATAGTACTTAGCAGTATGCAGTAGTATACAGCAGTACCCAGCAGTACCCAGCAGTACCCAGTAGCACCCAGCAGCTCCCATAGTACTAAGCAGTATGCAGTACTATATGGCAGTACCCAGCAGTACCCAGCAGCTCCCACAGTACTTAGCAGTATGCAGTAGTACACAGCAGTACCCAGCAGCACCCAGCAGTACCCAGTAGCACCCAGCAGCTCCCATAGTACTAAGCAGTATGCAGTACTATATGGCAGTACCCAGCAGTACCCAACAGCTCCCACAGTACTAAACAGTATGCAGTAGTATACAGCAGTACCCAGCAGTACCCAGCAGCTCCCATAGTACTTAGCAGTATGCAGTACTATAAAGCAGCACCCAGCAGTACCCAGCAGCACCCAGCAGCTCCCATTGTAGTAAGCAGTATACAGTAGTATAAAGCAGCACCCAGCAGTACCCAACAGTATCCAGCAGTACCCAGCAGTACCCAGCAGTACCCAGCAGCACCCAGCAGCTCCCACAGTACTTAGCAGTATGCAGTAGTATACAGCAGTACCCAGCAGTACCCAGCAGCACCCAGCAGCTCCCATAGTACAAACAGTATGCAGTACTATACAGCAGTACCCAGCAAACCCATCAGTACAGCACCACCCAGCAGCACCAGCCAGTACCCAGCAGACCCATCAGCATTTGGCAGCACCTACCAGTACCCGGCAGCACCCTTCAGAACCTAACTACATTCAGCAGCAGCTACTGGTGCCCAGCAGGCCTGTCAGCACCCAGCAGACCCAGCAGACCCAACAGGCCCCGCAGACCCAGCAGATCAGCAGAACCAGCAGAACCAGCAGACCAGCAGACCCAGCAGAACCAGCAGTACCTAGCAGACCCAGCAGATCCTGTAGTACCTAGCAGACCCAGCAGATCCACCAGGCCCAGCAGAACCAGGAGACCCAGCAGTACCCAGCAGACCAGCAGACCGGCAGACCCAGCAGGTTAGTAAACTCAGCAGAACAGCAGGCCAGTGCACCAGCAGCCCCACTGGTCCGTGGTTTGCCAGCTAGTGGCTAGTCCCTTTTCATTCCACAGCCAGGAGGGGAGGTAGCCCTGAGTCCGACTGGGCTGGCCGCAGTGGTCACAGGTAACCCTGGCATAGTCCTCGCAGGGTTGCAGCTTTCTCTGCGGCCTCTCCATTCCCACTGTGCCCACATCCTGGGGGCACCTGTGCTGGCTGCTGTAGGCCTGGTGTCCAGCCAATGAGGTCCAGGGTCTGCAGAGTAGCTTCCCCGTGTCCCTAGTCCGGCTGCCCCAGTGCCAGTGTGAGAGTGCCCCCCCCTTCAGCTCTATCCTTCGTCTCCCTTGTCCCCCAGAGCCCCTTCTTCCATGCCTTAATGACCACTTCAGTCGGAATCTGGAGCGGGTAATTGCGAAGTACTTTCGACATGGAGCGGGTGTCCTGTGGCGTTGTTACCCAGTAACAGGGAGCCCCACAGGGAGCAGAGGCCACAGACCCAGCAGCAGCGGCTCCCTCTAAGGCTAATCCAGAGCTGCCTCCGGAGTGCCTGGAGAGCTGGCTGGAGGCCACCCAGGGCTGTGCTGCTGAAACTCCCGAGGAAGAATTCTGGGCAGCTCCTGCAGGGCCGGCAGAGCTGGCTGGGGGCCACCCCATGGAGAGCCGTGGAGCCTCCCTGGGATGAACTGCTGCCTGTCCGGGTGGCTGTGCTCAGGGGTGAGCTGGGAAGGGCTCTGGCACCTGGAGGGGCCCCTTCCATGGCCAGGCTTGCAGCGTGCCCCGGCGCCCTCTATCGATAGAGCCCAGCGCTGCACCATGGAGGCCGGAGCCCCCAGCAGGCCCCCCCATTGCACAGCAGGGCTGGGAAGGGCAGGTGGATACCCAGCAGCCAGCAGACACCTTCACGTCTAAGTGTGTGCTCACTGTGCACAGAGCACGCGGTGCGCGTGGTGCTTGCACAGACACAGGCCTCTGTCTTCGGCGCGAGCAGCACTGCTGACAGTGCCTGGCTTAACAGCTGTGACGTAGGACTCGAGGCCCGTTTTACTTCGTAACTTGGTCTCCTGACTACTATTGCTGAAAAAGGAACTGCCTACAAAGTCACGTGGCGCCCCGGAAGAATGCTGTGCTTACTAAGCCCCGCCCCGACTTTTCAGTAAGTTTGTAAGTTTTCCCCAAAATAAATCTATTTGAAAGGCCCTCGCCTCTGGGAGAGTTTTTGCTGAGGAATAACGTGTGTGTTAATCTGGTTTCCCAAGCAGAGCTCCGACATAGGTACGCCCTGCTGCTCGTGACCAGAAAGTACACATTCGGAAATTCTTGTCCTCGTAAATTTTCAATTTAAGCCTCTGGACTAAGAAATTGTTCCTTTCCTGCCAAGAAAATATTCATGAAATGCACTCACGGCCAGGAGGGCCTAGAGAAGAGCCAGGCCACACTAGAAAGAGGCCAGAGGAGCTGAGAACATGACTCATCACTCAGACATTGGTCACCTACAGAAAGAATTGGGGTACAGACCCCAACCCAGGGCCCAGGAAGGGAAAGATGAGGAATAGCCCAACGGGCAGTGGAGCGACCAAGACGGGAGTAGATCCAGGAGCCCTCAGTGAGAACCACAGTAGATCCAGGAGCCCTCAGTGAGGACAGGAGTAGATGCTAGAGATCTCAGTGAGGACAGGAGTAGATCCTAGAGACCTCAGTGAGGACAGGAGTAGATCCTAGAGACCTCAGTGAGGACAGGAGTAGATCCTAGAGACCTCAGTGAGGACAGGAGTAGATCCTAGAGACCTCATTGAGGACAGGAGTAGATCCTAGAGACCTCAGGGAGGGCAGGAGTAAATCCTAGAGACCTCAGTGAGGACAGGAGTAGATGCTAGAGACCTCAGTGAGGACAGGAGTAGATCCTAGAGACCTCAGCGAGGACAGGAGTAGATTCTAGAGACCTCAGTGAGGACAGGAGTAGATCCTGGAGACCTCAGTGAGGACAGGAGTAGATGCTAGAGCCCTCAGTGAGGACAGGAGTAGATGCTAGAGCCCTCAGTGAGGACAGGAGTAGATGCTAGAGCCCTCAGTGAGGGCAGGAGTAGATCCTAGAGACCTCAGTGAGGACAGGAGTAGATCCTAGAGACCTCAGTGAGGACAGGAGTAGATCCTAGAGCCCTCAGTGAGGACAGGAGTAGATCCTGGAGACCTCAGTGAGGGCAGGAGTAGATCCTAGAGACCTCAGTGAGGACAGGAGTAGATCCTAGAGACCTCAGCGAGGACAGGAGCAGATCCTAGAGACCTCAGTGAGGACAGGAGTAGATGCTAGAGCCCTCAGTGAGGACAGGAGTAGATCCTAGAGACCTCAGTGAGGACAGGAGTAGATGCTAGAGACCTCAGTGAGGACAGGAGTAGATCCTAGAGACCGCAGTGAGGACAGGAGTAGATCCTAGAGACCTCAGTGAGGACAGGAGTAGATCCTAGAGACCTCAGTGAGGACAGGAGTAGATGCTAGAGACCTCATTGAGGACAGGAGTAGATCCTAGAGACCTCAGGGAGGGCAGGAGTAAATCCTAGAGACCTCAGTGAGGACAGGAGTAGATGCTAGAGACCTCAGTGAGGACAGGAGTAGATCCTAGAGACCACAGTGAGGACAGGAGTAGATTCTAGAGACCTCAGTGAGGACAGGAGTAGATGCTAGAGCCCTCAGTGAGGACAGGAGTAGATCCTAGAGACCTCAGTGAGGACAGGAGTAGATCCTAGAGACCTCAGTGAGGACAGGAGTAGATCCTAGAGACCTCAGTGAGGACAGGAGTAGATGCTAGAGACCTCAGTGAGGACAGGAGTAGATCCTAGAGACCTCAGTGAGGGCAGGAGCAGATCCTAGAGACCTCAGTGAGGGCAGGAGTAGATCCTAGAGACCTCAGTGAGGGCAGGAGTAGATCCTAGAGACCTCAGTGAGGACAGGAGTAGATCCTGGAGCCCTCAGTGAGGACAGGAGTAGATCCTAGAGACCTCAGTGAGGACAGGAGTAGATCCTAGAGACCTCAGTGAGGACAGGAGTAGATGCTAGAGCCCTCAGTGAGGACAGGAGTAGATCCTAGAGACCTCAGTGAGGGCAGGAGCAGATCCTAGAGACCTCAGTGAGGGCAGGAGCAGATCCTAGAGACCTCAGTGAGGACAGGAGTAGATCCTAGAGACCTCAGTGAGGACAGGAGTAGATCCTAGAGACCTCAGTGAGGACCGGAGTAGATCCTAGAGACCTCAGTGAGGACAGGAGTAGATCCTAGAGACCTCAGTGAGGACAGGAGTAGATGCTAGAGACCTCAGTGAGGACAGGAGTAGATGCTAGAGCCCTCGGTGAGGACAGGAGTAGATCCAGGAGACCCAGTGAGGACCGGAGTAGATCCAGGTACCCTCAGTGAGGACAGGAGTAGATCCAGGAGACCCAGTGAGGACCGGAGGTAGGTCCAGGAGACCCAGTGAGGACCGGAGTAGATCTGCACGACATCGGTGAGGAAAACAGGCGTTATAGACAGAAAAATAACACATCAGTGAAGATATTTAAAAATATATAAAGAGTATTAAATTTATTTCCTAAGTGTTTCACCTAGGAGGACACTGGAAAACGACTTTAATAAAATGCAAATACTTAGCAAAACAGAGACCTTAAGATGAAAGAGGAAGGGAAGAAGGATGCGGTGGCGTGTGAGGAACGCCGACGTGCGTGGGCTGTCCCGTAAGGCGGCACGTCTGGAGCAGCAGAGGGGACTCGAGCACTGCCCACGGCCAGGTGCGGGCCGGTGTGGCCGGGCTCGGCTGGGTCTGGTCTTCACGGACCATGGCAGAGACGTAGGAGAAAAGTGCGGCCTGCGGCAGGAGGAAGAACCTGATCAGGGTGGGTTATGAGATGGGAGGAAACCACCTCGCCTTTGGTGCAGTGAGTACAGCCAGCCTCGCGTGGCCACAGGGACACCCCTGAGACAAGCTTCATTAGGCAATTCCACTGTGTGGACATGATCGTGTGCACTTAGCAAGCCTGGGGTGCAGCCTTCAGCTCCCCTAGGCCATGTGGTGTGGTCTATTATAATCTCACGGGACCGTGGTCGAATTCATGGCCCACTGTTGACCAAATGAAGTTTTGCAGCACATTGTTTATTTTTTTTTTAAAGTTTATTTCTTTGATGACAGAGAGGGAGAGAAAGACAAGGACCCTTAAGAGCTCTCACTCTGTGCCCCTTCCCGGCCAGGGTCACAGCACACGTGTGCTCATGCGCTCCTTGGTGTGAGCCTACCTGGGAACCGAACCCAGTCTGCCAGTGCTCGTCCTGCCTGCTCTCCGCGAGGGCGTTTCTTCCGTCCCAACTGCATGATGGACACGCGGGTGTGGAGAGCCCCTTTGCCAACACTCTAGACTCTGGAGAAACTCACACTGAGGTTCCCCGAATGTTTCACCCCTCAGGAGGCCACGTGACTCGGTCCTGCTACTGGGAGGTGAGTGGGGGTCAGCTGAGAAGAGGAGAAAGGGGTGTCTCTTGCAAGAATTGTCTCCTGTTTTAATCGTAGCCCAAAGTCCAACGGCAAGAAGAAGGACGAGGGCACTGCGGAAGCCACGGGGAGGTGAGGTTCTCGGGGTCTGGGCGGTGGGCTTTGGGGTGCCCTTGCTGAGTCAGCCCAGACTGTGGCTGACTTTGTTCAGTGCATCCAGCTCAGGGAGTACCTGGCCCCGTCCCTGTCTCCATACCCGGGGGAGGAGGGGGTCACGGGCTCTTCATGGAAACGCAGATTCCGGGGCCTGCTTGTTGGAGGGTTCTGATTCCACGGGGTTGCGTTAAAATCGAGGAGCTCCAATAACGCGAAGAAAAATGGACTTTCAGGAAGTCGAGGAATAACAAAGAGGATCTCAAGGTCTTCTGGCCCAACCACCCTGCAGGCCTGAAGGGGCCGGCCTCTGCAGGAGCCGGGGCCCGCCCCTGCCCCCAGACCCTGCATCCACATTACGGGCACCCTGCGGAAGTCCGGCCCGCCCCACTGCTCCCTCGGGACCACAGGAATAGGGCGAACCTTTCCTCGTGAGAAGCTCTCTGCTAGGCGAGGCCACTTAGCGAGGCATTTTAAGTCTCCCCTTTTCCTGGCTAAGTATCCCCCAAGCCCACGGCCACGTCTCTTCAAGCGTCATTGGTTTTCTGGAGCAGCAGCTGAGAAGGGGCCTCTTCCAGGAGCTGAGGGCAGACAGCGGTGGCGGCGGTGGCGATGTCCGTGCTGCCCTGGGGTGGGGGCTTCCACTACGGGAGGGGAGGCAGCCTCAGTCCTCCTGAGTGCGTTTCCTAGGCTTCTCGTAGTGACCGCACACTGGGAGGTAAGACAACGGGAGCGTACCCCTGGGCCCGCGGTCCGAAACCTCCAGTGAGGCTGGAGTGAGCACGGCTCCTCCCAAGGCTGCGCAGGAGGCGACCCGTGGCTGTCAGGAATCCTCGGCGTTCCTTGACTGGTGACGCCTCGGTCCCACCACTGTCTCCGTGTCCCCATGTCCCTTCTCTTCCCTGAGGGCTCGCCCTCCCTGAACCAGGTGACCTCCTCCGGAGAGCCTTACCTTGGTATCTGCGGAGACCCTTCCCCCACGAGATCACGTTCTGGTGTCTGACCGGCGGGCCTTCTAGAGGTGACAGCATTGCCCCTCTCCGCTCCTGCTCCCTCCGTGCCTCATGGAGGGGGGAAGCCCTGAGAGTCGGCGAGGGAGCTGAGCAGGGCTCCACGTGACGCTCTATGAGAGCGCAGGACAGCCCTGTGCTCCGGTTCAGCATTGCTACCAAGTCTGTGCTCCACGGCGGGGTTAAAGTTTACTCATTACTCCAGGAAAAAGAGAGAGCGAGCCAGAGGCCACCGGGATCTTCACACTGTGGCCCGCCCCTGCCTCCCACGTACCCAGGGAGGGGCCCACATGGAAACTTCCACGTGGGGTGGCCTCCCAAAACACTGTGTTTTACTGTTCTGCAATGAAATTTTTTATATAATTAAAGCTTACCTCTTTAAGAAAAAAAATTATGGCGCTGGCAGGTGGCGTGGTGGTTAGGGCTCTGGACTCCCACATGGCCCACCATGGTTCAAGTCTCAGACCTGGTGGATTGCTTTCTCACTTTCTCTCTCTCTCTCTCTATCTCCCTCTAGTCAGATTAAAAGATAAATAATAATAACAGATGAAATTACATAAATAAATCTTTGAAAAAGCTTATTAAAACTCTTTAGATGGTCAATGTACTAAGTAATATAAACATATTCCCTCAACTAAGTAGAACACAATTATTAAAATTATTTTAAAATAATTATTTATTGTTTAATTTTATTTATTTTTTTGAGAGGCTTATTCTATAGGGTACGTGCATTCACCAGAGAGACAGAGAGACAGAAAGGGAGAAATCATCCCCCAGAGAGGATGGCCACACCGCTATCCCCTCTCCTCCATTCTCTTCTCGGGATCTTGAGCACCCATGCACATGCACCCGGCGTGAGTTTAGGCCACTGGGTCCAGGACTCAAACTGTGGTCGACTGCATCCCATGTGACAGCCATTACGCCAACTGCTGTTCCCTATTTATTATTATTTTTTAATTTGAAAAGAGAGAGACACAGAGAGAAAGCGAGAAAGCAAGCCTCCAGTCCAGGATTTGAACTGTGGTCAACCACGTGGGAGTCCAGCACTTGCCCACCATGCCACCTGCTGGCTTCCAGTAGAACACAGTCAGCATTTTGTTGGTAGCTTGAGGTCATGTGTGAACAGCCTTTCCTAAGGTGGGCTGTAACGTGCTGCCTTTGGGTTGGCCGCAGCAGGGCGGGCTGAGGCCCCACATTGCCCGTCCCCACCTCCGGGCTCCTGCGCTGAGTGACGGTCGGATCTTCCCCGGGAACTGTCACTTCTCAGATCGGCTCAGCCATCTGCCAACTCCCAACAGGAGGGTGTGGGACCCTGTTTCGGGGAGGGCAGTTGGAAATACTCATCTGTTTTGCTTTCTGCATTTCTCCCCCTCATCCAGTTTCAAGCAGATCACCCAGCTCTTCGTAATCTCTCGGCCTCAAGGATCACCCCCCACCCCCGGCAGGAAGCCAAAGCAGCTTGAAGCCGAAGGTTTTCTGTGTTTCGTAAAGACCTAAGCCTATTTCATAAAACCCTAGCCCGGGCGTGAGTGGGAAGGGGAGTGTGATTCCCTGAGACGGGAACAGGAGGCTGGGGGTCCCCGAGCGCCTGGGAGCTGAGCCAGTCTCTGGCATGGTCCAGGAGGGAAGGAACCCAGCGGGCCGCCTCACTGTGCCCCCAGGGAGGCTGAAGCAGGCCCTGGGCCCTGGCCTCTGGCAGGGTTCCTGAGCACCAGGCACGGCAGCAAACAGCTGCCACTGCGGGGCCAGCGCATAGCCGCCGAGCCATGACACCTGGCCCCTCCCAGGCACCAGAGAAGCTTTCCGATTCTGAAGAGTGGCTGTAGGAGGGGAGGGGGTTGCATTCTTTGCCAGTCCCAGCGGATGGGCCCCAAAGTCAGGTTTACGTTGATGTAAGAAAACAAAGGAGCGGACCTTCTGGATTTCTGCACTGCAGCATCGCAAGCCCACGCCTGGAAGCCTCCTCTCTGCTCCCAGTGCACGGCAGGGGTAGAGAGAATACGTTCTGAAAAGTCACAGTCACACTTCAAAACAAGACCTACGTCCCAGATCCCAGACAGACAGAACACACCTGTGAGTGGCATGTGGGGGGCGGGGTTGCGGGACCCCAGAGCCGAATGCCACAGAAGGAGGGACAGTCATCAGAAGAGTCCCCTTGGTAGGGTGGACAGATCCAGGCTCACCGCACACTCCACCCCACCCTTTAAAGGGACGGAGAAAGGAGTCCCTGCGGTTGTCTCCCGGGACTTCAGCTTCCACAGCGCCGAGGCAGGAGGTGGGGAAGCAGCCTGCCTCTCCCTGGGATAAGCACCGGGTGGCAATCGCATGTGCGACATGCCTGATGCTCTGAGCCGGGTGCAAAACCGCTCAAGACTGGTCCCCGGAGTCTAGGTGGAGACAGAAGGGAAACTCTGAGCAGGCCGGGTTGAGTGGGGGTGGTCGGGGTGGAGCAGAGGGGAGCTGGAGGAACCTGGAAGTGACCCTGCCGTGTTGAGTACTCAGTAATAGCCTGAAAGAGCGCTTACCTAGACACAGAGTCAGCAGGAACGGGGACTGGGAATGCACACGGCTAGAAAACCTGGGACAGAGGGACAAAAACACTCCCCGAAATTAACAAAGCCAAAAGCTGCAGTAAAATCCAGAGCACACACAGTCAGCGTGACCTTAGGTGATGGAGGAGGACATGCAGGGGTCACCCGGGGCGCATCGCACAGACAGGGACTGGCAGAAGCGAGCCGGCATTCTCCAGCCTCGGAGGAGTCCCAGCAGGAGAGGAGAGTGCCTCTGACAGTCGGCGCCCCAGCCAGTGGCTCAGAGGGCGAGGTGAGGCGGCTGGGGCCCACACGGCCGGGGAGCGACCGACGTCCTGGACCTGGACATGGCGGCCTACGGATCATGTTGGGCATATGTGTGAGTGTGTACGAGTGTGTGTGTGTGAGTTCATGTGAGTGTGCGTGTTGGGAATGTGTGTGAGTGTGTATGTGAGTGTATGTGTATTGGGCATGTGTGTGAGTGAGTATGTGAGCGTGTGTGTTGGGCATGTGTGTGAGTGTGTATGTGTGTTGGGCACGTGTGTGAGTGTGTATGTGTGTTGGGCATGTCTATAAGTGTATGTGTGTTGGGCACGTGTGTGAGTGTGTATGTGTGTGTTGGGCATGTGTGTGAGTGTATGTGTGTTGGGCACGTGTGTGTGTATGTGTGTTGGGCACGTGTGTGAGTGTGTATGTGTGTTGGACATGTGTATAAGTGTATGTGTGTTGGGCATGTGTATAAGTGTATGTGTGTTGGGCACGTGTGTGAGTGTGTATGTGTGTGTTGGGCATGTGTGTGAGTGTGTATGTGTGTTGGGCATGTGTATAAGTGTATGTGTGTTGGGCATGTGTATAAGTGTATGTGTGTTGGGCACGTGTGTGTGTATGTGTGTGTTGGGCACGTGTGTGAGTGTGTATGTGTGTTGGGCACGTGTGTTAGTGTGTATGTGTGTGTGTTGGGCACGTGTGTGAGTGTGTATGTGTGTGTGTTGGGCATGTGTGTAAGTGTGTATGTGTGTTGGGCATGTGTGTAAGTGTATGTGTGTTGGGCATGTGTGTGAGTGTGTATGTGTGTTGGGCATGTGTATAAGTGTATGTGTGTTGGGCACGTGTGTGAGTGTGTATGTGTGTTGGGCACGTGTGTTAGTGTGTATATGTGTGTGTTGGGCACGTGTGTGAGTGTGTATGTGTGTGTGTTGGGCATGTGTGTAAGTGTGTATGTGTGTTGGGCATGTGTGTGAGTGTATGTGTGTTGGGCATGTGTGTGAGTGTATGTGTGTTGGGCACGTGTGTGAGTGTGTGTTTGTGTGTCCCAAACCCCACGAGGAGCATGGAGGAGAAGGGAGTGCAGCTTGACCATCTTCCCTGGGGGTGCTTTCTCACGTTTCTTCCTGTGTCTCTGTCTCTCCCTCTCCCCAGGGACCGCACATGCCCTATAACAAGGTTAAAAAGCAAAACCAAACCAGTTGCTACCGAGAGTGCGCCGAACCTGAGGAGACGTGTCCTCGGCTGGAAGCCACGGCCAGCAAGAGGGCGAAGACAGAGCCTGTGCACGTGGGTGGGAGACAGCCGCCGTGCAGCAGCTCACTGTGGGGCCTGCACTTTGGAACGTATGAGAACGCTGATAGCAAGGGTCGGTGAGATACACTGAGAATCTGAAGTATCTTCCTTGTTCAGAGGAGGGTGTAGGTACGCCATACTTCAGCAGAAAAGCATCAGTGGGGTCTAGACGAAAATGAAGGTACCCGCTACGAGGACAGAACGGGACCTCCAGTCCCCCAAGCATCTCAGGGGTGGGGGGAGGCAGAGAAGATTTCGAAAAAACTTTATCATGACTAGAACAGACAGAAGAGATAAAAGGAAAATGATGGCGAACATCTCGTGACAGCAAAAAATCATTTCAATGACTATTTCAATATTTACCACAACTACAAAGGCATGTGTAAAAACCGGAAATGAGAGAATTAAAACTCAGTCCCAAAACTCAGCTAGATGCTGCTTGCAAAGATACACATAAAAAACACCCAGGCCGTTGTCGTCGGGCTGTTTTATACGGAGGGTCGCGAGCACACACAGACACGGCGAGGTGTGGGCCCCAGCCCCGCGGCCCCGGCCAGCAGGAGCAGGGTGAGCTGCTGCGGACGTCGGCCCAGCTCTCAGGCTCGCGCAGGTGCTCCTCACGGCCGCGCGCCCCACGACCAGTCGCTGCGAGTCCTCGCTCCGGGGCCGGGACTCGGGCCTCTGTCTGGGACGTGGCCGGTCTCGCCTCAGAGGGAGAAGGCTCGTGCAGAGCCAGGCTGGCTCGGTGCTTGGGACGAAGCGCCTGCATCACTTGGCCCAGTTCCCTGGCCGGAGCAAGCCCTGACACTCCTGACGGCAGCAGGGAGGGTGGTGACCTTCCGCAGGGTGAGGCAATCCCCAGAACACTGACACCTCCCCTGCAGCGCAGTGACGAGGGGACAGTCAAAGGACAGGGACGCGCTCGCAAGCTCACACGCACCTGAGGAATGGGCGTTTCCAACACCAGCGAGCTTCCCACCAGGTGTGGGCTGCTACTTTCCGGCTGCCGCCTCTTTCCGGTCGCTGAGGTTGAATATTTGAGCTTCCCGCACTCTGAATTCATGTTAGGGTCCCCCCACACGATGGTATCAGAAGGCAGGAGCAGAGTCCTCATGACTGGTGCCCTACGAGGAGGGGCAGCACTGTGGTCAGGGGAGGCCGGGTCCCACGCCGCCCGCCAGTCCCACGTCCAGCGTGGCAACTTCCACACTGTGTGCACAGCGCACGGGTCCTGCCGGGGGGGCTGCAGGGAGGGCCGCAGCGTGCCCGGCCCTGTTGGGGTGTTTCTCCTCTCTCTCCTGGGCATACACTTATGTACCCTATGGCATTAGAGGGAAAACAGGGGAAAAATTGGCCCCAGGGAGCGGGAAGTGCCCTTGTCCGGCTCCACCTGATGGCTGCTGTTCCGGGCCTTCCATGACCCGCGACACCACCCCTGCAGAAGGCCGCTGGGGTCGGAGGCTCGGAGTGAGGGGGCCTCGCCCTCCTCTGTATGCCTGCCCAGCCAGCTGCTTCTGGGAGCTGACCTTGGGATCCACCACGCTGGCCACGGGCCCCAGGGCCAGGACAGGAATGGACTCAAGGCCACTCTCAGGAGAATGCCCGGCGACCTCCGGCCTCGCCCAGGTGATGCTTGGCCCTCCGGGAGCACGTCAGTGGACGAGGCGGGCGAGCCCTCCAGCCCTCTGCAGGGCACGGGCTCAGAGCCGCGTGTGGGCAGGCGGGAGGCGGGCTGCTGAGACTGTGGCAGCAGGAAGCAGCCAGCCAGGGCCAGGGCTGACCAGGTGAGGGGCTTGGTGGCCGAGGGGCACAAGTGTGGCCTGAGCCCTGCTTCAGTCGCCCTCAAGGCCACTCGTAGAGGCGACCTTGTTCTTCTCCCAGCTTCGGAGTCTCCGCACTGTTAACCCTGCCTAGCTAACCCTCCTTAACCTGGTAACTTGAGTGTCTTTCTTCCTTGAACGGAGGGGGGTTCAGAACAATGAGTCTAACCTTACTGTTAGGTTTAGTGCAGCCCTGGGAGTTCAGGGTGGGGCGCCTCTCCCGAACACAGTGTTACTGCTGCTCAGGGGGACTTTAAGGTTCAGTCTCCATTTCATGGTTGTATTTTCAATGCTTACCATTTCTGGAAGCTGAGTCTGGGGCAGCGAGCATCCGAGACTTGCAGCTGGAGGGCTGATTTCTGCTCTTGGCTCATGCCGTCTGAGCTTGAGACCTGGAGCGGGACTCGAACTTCTCTTCAACTTGAATCTCTTCTCAGAAGGAGACTACCACCCTCCTCTGGATGAGGTCCTGGGTACGAACGCACCACGTGGGCTCGGGCTCGGGCTTGACAGCTGGCGTCTGGGTGAAGTGCCTCACGTGAAGTGAGGCAGTCTGAGGGTCGAGGCAGCTCAGCCCCCACGTGCTGTCCAGACGTGGCTTTCTCTCTGGCTCCTGGGCCTTTCGCACCTGATCCACTTCTCAGAAAGTTGTAAACCTGAGATGGGATTCTTCTCCCCCGAAGGTGAGCAGCAGTCACATTTAGGAAGTGTCTAGTGCTTAAGTCATTTCATACTCTGAAATACTCGTGTAAACCCTAACTCTGCGTGTGTACGGTGTGAGGAGGTCCCAGAGGGATTTGTGGGGGTGGGTTTGGCTGCCTGCGGGGGGGATACGGACAGCCACAGAGAGGGTCATCTTTGTGAGCGACGCCCCCAGGAGGGCTGGGGCTCACCTCACCACAGCTGGCCCCATGAAACTGCACGAGCAGTGACCCCAGTGTAGGCAGGGCCGGCTCGCAGAGGGTGCCTGGCCCGTCTTCCCATGGTCTTACCTGCACACGCACACACACACACACACACACACGCACACACACACACACACACACACACGCGCGTCCTGCCTTCATGGGAGGTTTAGCTCTGGTTTGTCTAATCACTTGAGTCTCTGGCTGAAAGGCAGGCAGGGCCCTTCCGCGGCTTTGTGGTCCTGGTCTCGGCAGCGCGACCGCAGCCCTTCTGCAGGGAGGAGGTGGGGGTGCCCGGCTCTTGGAAGGGGCCCCTCAGCCTTATTGAGCCCGGGACTGTTTCCCACGTCCCCGGCCCTCTGTTAATTGCTCTGATGCTCTGGAGCCAAGAGCAGCAGTCCCGGCCAGGCCAGGCGGGACCAAGCACTCTCCGCCCTCCGGCGTGACGGGGCCGTGAAGGGCACCGCGGAGACGTTCAAGTGCATTCCCATGGTCTTTCCGCGGCAGGGGAGGCTGGAGGCCGTGTGGCTCCCGGGTAAGCCGGCCCTCCGCTCTCGCCCCAGGCCTTGGCAGGGAGGCAGGCACCTCTTCCAGGATGGGAGGCACGACTCGAAAGTGCCTCTGACCTTCCAGGGCCCCTTTGGGCCCCACGGTGGAGAAGGCCTCTCCCGGCAGCTGCCTTGGGCCACCCGCCCACCGGGGGCGGGTCCTGGAGGGCAGAGGAGCCGTGCTGGGCCTCCTCCTGTGCCACCAGAGCTGTGCTGTCAGCTGTGGCTGGCCATGACCTGTGGGTCCCCTGGACGCAGCCGGAGGCTGGTGTGGGGCTCCCGGGCCCCAGGAGCAGAGCCTAATGCCACTGTCCCCACTCCTGGAGGTGCCCTCGTCCCAGCCTCCCCGGGTGCCCTGGCCAAGCGCTCCAAGCTGCTCCGAACACCCAGGCTGTCACACCACTCTCTGTGCCTGTGGCTGCCTGTGAGCCCGCACAGCCCTCCCCAGGGTGACAGGAGGGGCTGTGCCCACACAGCTGTGGGGCAGACTGGCTCAGAGCAAGTGGCACGCTCCCAGGGGTGGGGTGTCTAGGGAGGAGGCCACTGGCGGCCATGGCTGCCCTGGGGCGGGGTCCAGCACAGTGCCCCCCACTCCCGGAGCTCTTGGCTCTGGCCCCCTATCTAGCTGCTGAGGACGAAGCGCACTGGGCTAGGGCCAGAGGACGGAAGGGGCCTGGGGCCTGACTCGGGCTGCCCCCTCCTGGGTCACAGGGCGTGGGAGGGCAGCCCAGGCCCAGCTGGGGATGCCCAGGTCTCTGCCAGACGTCACCTGGGGCATGGATGCACCTCAGAGGCTGGCTGGGGACAGCTCCGGCCCTCACTGGCTGGCGAGCTGCCGCCGGCTTGGGCAGACGCGTCCCCTGAAAGCAGCCTTGGTGTCCACCTTCTTCCTGGCGGCTGTGAGGGTGCATCGGGTTCAAGGACACCGAGGTCCGGAGGGCTGTGCCGGGGGCAGCTGAACCTTGCGGTCTCCCTGGTGCTGGTCGACACCCCTCAGGCCTGAGCAGACCTCTCCACTCGGCTGCCCACTCTCCCAGGGGCTGCAGAGAGCTGGGCAAGGCTGGGAGGACGCGGCCGGGCATCCGGTGGGTGCTCCCGGCGGGTCCGCTCTCTCCCGTCCCTCCCTCCTGCCCTCTTTCTTCTTTCCTCGTTTGCTTTCAGTTTAACTTCCTGATTTTGAAAACATTCAGGACCTGTAGGAACTGTGCAAGAACAGTGCAGCGAACACGGACGGGCCCACCTCACGTCACCCACAGGTACGGTGTCTGCCCACTCACTCTGCGAGCACGTGCACAGACATGCTTATATGCCACCGCTCACCGTCACGCTGTCATTACAGCAGAGTTATTTCCTCAAACATCGGGAAGTCGCAGACTTTGTGGCTTCTTCTGAGTACTGCCGTGCACATCTCCCAGAAAGGACGTTCTTGAACATGACACAAAATGAAGTTGTCCAATTCGAGAAGTTTAATATTGATATATTTGCATTAGCCAACATACAGCTCACAGCCAGCCTCACCGTGGTTCTTGTAATGGGCTCGGCGACACTTTTCCTTCCCAAGCGCGGACCCAGAACTGCACAATGCATTTGTCATGGCAATTTTGTCTTTTTAGCATTCCTTTGTCTTAAAAAAAAATCACATTTTTAAATTGTGGTAAAATACACATAATATAAGAGTTATTATCTTGGCTGGCCCCATAGCCTAGTAGTTAAGGAAATTAGATCCCGTATGTCCGGCTATGGTTTGAATCCCAGCCCTGGAAGCTTGAAAACCACGCCGGACACGCATGTATGTCCCCCAGTCCTGACAGTCGGGGAAACGGAGGGCCACAGCCTCTGAGGGTGCTTTCTCCCACTCCCTTTCTCCGGGTGCCCTCTGGCAGGTCCGCAGTATTTGTCACCCAGCCACGCCCCTCTCAGTAGTGCTTGCTCTATATTCACCGTGTCACGCAGACATCGCCACCACCCAGCTCCAGAATGCGTTCCGCTCCCCGGACTGCAGCTCTGCCTGATGAAACACCGGCTCCCGCTCTGCACCCCTCCCGGGCCCCGACACCGCCGTTCTGCTGCGTCTCTGAATGGGTGTCCACGAGCCCACCCACGTGGCAGCTGTGTCCGCATGCACTTCCTTGAAAAGGCCGAGTAACACCCTGTCGTGTTTGCACCCACAGTTTGCTTGCCTACCCGTCTGTCGGTGGACACCTGGGCTGGTCCCACCTTTTGGTAGCTGTGAGTAACGCTGCTATGAAAATGACGCATATCCTATCTTTGAAGACCCTGGGATCTTTGAGGAGCACAGCCCCGGGTCCCTTGTTTGGGCTTGTCCGTTGGGTCTCTGTGACGAGGTTTCTGTCTTGCACATTCGGCCATGATGTGGACAGCCAGGACTTGTCCTCTCCAGTGGGTCACGTCGGGAGGCACACAATGCTTTGCCCTGCGTTAGTCATTCCCTTGATCCTATAAGCAAGGTGGTGTTGCCAGGGTCTGGCCCAGTCATTCACACGTGACCTGTGGGAGAGAGGCCGGCATGTCTGGGCTGGGTCGTGGCGTCCAGTGGTGCCTCTCGCATAACTTCTCCCTGCACACGCAGGGACCAGCAGTTGGTGTAATGGCTATGTCGCTGGACTCCCATGTAGTTGACTGTGGTTCGAGTCCCAGACCCAGTGGCTTAAACTCACTCCGGGTGCGTATCCGAGAGGAGGATAGAGGAGAAGGGATTGCCGCGTGGCCAACCC
Organism: Tupaia tana; assembly: GCA_026018925.1. Classification (NCBI taxonomy): domain Eukaryota; kingdom Metazoa; phylum Chordata; class Mammalia; order Scandentia; family Tupaiidae; genus Tupaia; species Tupaia tana. The sequence continues at coordinate 2,627,997 of JAKSZU010000001.1, forward strand.
CCCCGGGGGTGTAATTTATTGCTTTCTGTCTCTCAGTCTCTCTGTCTCTTTCTGGCAAGTGCATGTGCCCTATAGCAAAAACCTTTCCAAAAAAATTATTATTTTATTTAACTTTATTTATTTATATATTTTAATTTGACCAGAGAGGGACAGAGTGAGAACAAGAGAGAGAGGGAAAGTGAGAAATCAAGCCATACCTGGGACTTGAACCACGGTAGGCCATATGGAAGTCCAGTGCCCTTACCCACCATGCCACCTGCCAGCTCCCACAAAGTCATGATTTCTAACTTATCACCCCTCCCAGGTTTATTGGCTATTTTCCTGTGGAGAAGAAATTTCCCTTCCCTTCCCTTCTCCTTTGCTTTCTCAGATCGACATGAGCGCACAGACTCTCTAAACTGTGCTTCCTGCTTTACCGGGCGCGGCTGCCATTGCCCATCTCAGTGCCACGTTGCCTGAGGGGGGCCAGCAGGGCTCCTTTCCTTTAAATCGGCTTTCTTTATTTTTATTTCTTTATTTACTTTTTACTTTGTGGCAGAACAAAATATTCTAGGCCTACTCCGCTTGCTTCGGCCCCAGAATCAACCCTTTCTCCAAAGGACCCTGGTTTTATTTATTTATTTTGAAGTTTATCTGTTTATTCCTTCCACAAACAAGACAAACATGTGTACACACACACACACACACACACATACAGAGAGAGGGAGAGGGAGAGGGAGGCAGAGGCCATCACCATGGCCTATCCCAGCTCCAGCCAGCCTGGATCATGGGCAAACCTTGCCTGAGTATTCAGAGGGGTCTGCAGACTTGAACTGGGAACCCTCCCATGTGGGATCCTCTCAGGACGCTATTCTACCATTGCACCCACCATTCACCCCTACACTCTGGCTTCTTTAGGTGGAGAATGGTTCTTTGGAACTGAGTCTGGCCGCTCTGTCACTGCTGGCGGTGTCATTGTTTCCTGGCCCTCCCAGGGCACAGAGCAGGACATCGTTGTCAGTGTGAACTCACAAATGCACTTGAAAGTCATGTGTTCATCGTGATCCTTCTAATGCAGGCCTACTGTTCTTGCCGTCCACTCTCCCAGTGTTTCCCACACCACTGTAGTTACTCACTGACGCAGTCACAGAATGCACACTAGATAGTTTCAGTAACACACGCTAAGGAAACTTAGATTTTATACCCAGCCAAGATACCGTGTTTTAAGACTGAGGTTATTCTCAAAAGTTACCTGAGTAAGTTTTTCCTGTGTGGTGTTTCCCTGATTATCTGTTCCTACATAACACATAATCCAAAATGTGGAGGCATGAAAGTGTTTTATTAGGCCTCACGGTCCTGTGGGTTAACTCTCTTCAGCGGAGCGGCATTTGTTTTGACGTAGTCAGACAGCGTGAAGTCACCCAGGCAGATGGCTACAGGGGCTTCCTCGCACACCAGAGCCCTTCTCTGCGACCCCCTCGCCAGCAGAGGACTCGGACTTCCTCTGTGGATGCTCAGGGCTCCAGGATAAGGAGCAGAGGCTGCCAGCCAATCAGGTCACGTTCCTAGAGCTGGCCAGCCTCACCTACGTCCCACTCTGTTCATCTATGCAGTCACAGGGACGTCCCCAGGATGGAGGAGTGGAGAGGTGGATTTCCCCTCTTGATGGCATACACGAGGGTCACACTGCAGAAGTCTGCGTGATGAAGGAGGTGGTCGCGGCCATCTTTGGAAGCACCACCTGGCTCAGTGATGCCAGCCATACAGTTGGGTTGTTGGTGTCTGTGTGTATACAGTTTATTTTCTTTTTCCTCCTTGTCGATTCAGTATTTTGAATATGTAAAACATTAACTTGGTTTCTGAAGTCACAAATTATGCAAAAGGTCTATGGTATACTCAGAGGAGTAGCAATCCCTCCCTCTCCCACCCACGCCATTCCACTCCTGTGTAGGAGAGCAGTTTCAGTAGTTTCTCATTTCCTTTCCTTTCCTACACGGAAGCTGCCGTTCTGTTGTACTCCTTTGCTCGTTGCTTTCATCCACGTGTGTTCACAGTAGTCGTTCTCATCCCTTTTCCGGCCAGAGTACTCCACCGTGCAGATGCACCAGCATCAGCTCAACACCCCGTCGGCATGGCCCTTCAGACCTCTGCTGGCTCTGGGAACCCTCCCTCTCCAAGCCTCCCTCCGTGCCTAGGGTGAAGGAAGGAGCCTGAGGGCACTCGGCCAGCTGGAGGCCCCTGCAAGCTAAGAGCACCCTCGGAGTGGATGTAACCACCCACACAGCACAAGGCCCGGCCCCTCAGGCAGAGCCAGGCGTGTGCTTGGTGTGGATGCTAACAAGCATGAGTTTCTAGGGTGCTGGGCTCTAGGGCTGGGAGGCAACGGGTGAGAGTGCTCTGCAAACAGCCAGAAATGACATCTACGCAGCCTGAGACCAAGGCTTTCCATAGAAGGCAGGGAAAACTATGCAAACTAGAGAAAACAATGAACAACTTTTTATTATAGAAATTTCCAAACATATGACGTAGAACATAAGGGCTGGACAGTGGCATGGTGATGAAATGGGTCACTGCAAGGCTGACCCACCGGGAAAGTTCTAGATTCAAGTCTAGAGACCTCCCTAAATATGCTGAGCCATGATTGGGGCTGGCCGAGGCTAGGATTGTGGCCTTGACCCTCTTGGGGGTGTCTCCCTCACCCCAGTCCGTCTCACTCTGAGAAGAAATAAATAAATAAACTTAAAAATAAATCAGAGGTGGAACCAGCAGGTGGCATGGTGGTCAGGGCGCTGGACTCCCACATGCTGAGTATGGTTCCAGCCTAGGACCCAGGGCCTTGAAAACCACACCGGGTGGATGTGTATGTGTGCCTAAAACCCCCAGGCGAATAGAGGAGGCGACCCCCTGGGGGTTATTTCCCACTTTCCCTCTTTCTGTCTTTCTCCAGCAAGGGCATGTGCCCTATAGCAAAATCCTAAAAGCAAACAGGACAATGGAGCAGCTGTTAGACCCTCAGGCCTGTCACGGAGCTTCCGCGAGTCCTGCACTCTGACTGCATCAGGGCCAAAGAGCGCAATGGCGCTGTCGGAGCTCCCACCCTGGAGGCCTGCTGCAACCCCGTCGGGATTTCTGGGGTGACACTGTGACCTGTCTCAGCCCGAGGCAGGACCGCAGGGACCTTGCGTCCTCAGAAAACAGCACCCCTTAGCTTCGCCCGGTTCCCTGAGGGGCTGGAGGGCACCTTCCACCGTTAAACAAGGATTTCTACCAGAAGGTCCGGTGCTGGCCCAGCCACATGGACACGTCTCCACTGCAGAGAGCTCCAGAACAACTCGGTGCCCTGTGCTGCTCCTGGCAGACGTGTGGCCAGTCGGAGCTCCTGACCCCATACTCTTCCTGCCACCATGGCTTTTGGCATTCACGCCAGTTTTCTGGGTTATCTTCTGACAAACCTGAGGTTTGCGTTTAAACACCAAAAACAAAACCAAAAAGAAGGGGGAAACACCCAAAGCAAAGCCAAGCTGCTCAGTGCAGTGTTAGAGAACGAGGCCCGCCAGCTGCATCAGATGCAAATGAGCGCCCTCCCGTGTGCACGTCCACGTGACCTGCATGTCTGCGTGTGTGCACACTGTGAACCACAGCGGTAACGTGACGGCACTGAGAACAGAGCCCTGCGTGCATGGCACGCTCTCCCGTGTGTGTGTGTGTGTGTGTGTGTGTGTGCGTGCCCACGTGACCCGCGTGTCTGCGTGTGTGTGCCAACCAGAGCGTGGTAACCCTGATGGTACTGAGAATAGAGCCCTGACATGCACGCTCCCGTGTGTGTATGTGTGTGCGCATGCCCATGTGACCTGCATGTCTGCGTGTGTGTGCACTGTAAACCACAGCGGTAACATGGCGGCACTGAGAACAGAGCCCTGCGTGCACACTCTCCCGTGTGTGTGTGTGTGTGTGTGTGTGCGCGTCCACGTGACCCGCGTGTCTGCGTGTGTGTGCACTGTGAACCACAGCGTGCTAACGTGACAGCACTGAGAACAGAGCCCTGCGTGCACGCTCTCCTGTGTGTGTGTGTGTGTGTGTGTGCATGCACTGCTAACCAGAGCACGGTAACCCTGATGGCACTGAGAACAGAGCCCTGACATGCACGCTCCCGTGTGTGTGTGTGTGTGTGTGTGTGTGTGTGTGTGTGCACTGCTAACCAGAGCGGTAACTGTGACGGCACTGAGAACAGAACCGTGACATGCACGCTCCCGTGACATGCACGCTCCTGTGTGTGTGTGTGTGCGCACCGCTAACCAGAGCGCTAACCCTGAGGCACTGAGGACAGAGCCCCGACACGCACGCTCTCCTTTTCCCACCAGCGTCGTTGTCAGGCTATCCTGCAGATCCCGCCTCCTTCCCACTGCTCCGGTGACCCTCGCACGTGGCTTTCCCATGTTGCTATGAGGTCTCCCTCTCCATAATTATCGGCTCCCTGTCACCTCCTATGACCCGAACCCCAAGATCCCCGACATGCATGCTGCACTCCCAAAGCAGCAGAGGTTTACTCTGGCCAAGTCTGAACCCTGGTGTTGGCGGGCCGCACGTGCTCCTCGGCTTTGTGGCCCCAGGCATGCAGGCTTGCAGCTTCACTGCACTCTGCCCCCGCAGTCACCTTCTCTCCCCCCTCAGCCTTCTCGTCTCACAGGGTTTCAGGGCCCACCAGATGCCCCAGGGTGAGCCATCTGGAGTCCCTCCATCAGAGTTCCACAGAGCCCTCTCCCAGCTAGGTTCACATGCACATGCTTTGGGGTATGGACCTGTCCTTCGGGGGTGGCCACCACAAGTGGGTGTGGCATTGGGATGGTGGCTTAGGCGCAGTGGCAAGACTTGGCTAGCAGGTGCCTGAGACCTGCAGAGGCCAAGCCCCTGCCACGGCCTCGCTCTGCAGGGATGAGGAGACCTGGCCCCCCAGAGAGAGCAGGCACAGTTTGCAGACCGCCTTCGAGGCCTCGAGGGAGCGGGAGGGGTCCCGCTGCCGCCGCGGAGAGGATGTGTTTACCCCGGGGAAGCCGGATGGGCCCCGCATCCCATGGAGGCGCCTGCCGGGACCTGGAGCGGCTGGAGCTCAGTCCAGTGCCTGCAGGAGAGGCCCAGAGCGTGGGCGCCATGCGTGTCAGTGCCATCTTCCTGCAGGGTCCTCTCTTCTTGCTGCATTCACGTACTTAATTTTAAGATGCTCTAGCTTTTCCTTCGAGCCTCCAACTTGGCGGGCCCTGACTGAGAGAGCAGAGACCCTTAAATTACAAGGGAGAGCCAGAGGACGCTAACAGCCTCCCCTCTCAGTGCGGCCACCCACGGTGCCGACCTGGGCCCCGAGCAGCAGGTGACCAGCGGGAGCTGTCCCGAGGCTGCCCTCGCTCGCTCCTGCGTCTCGTTTGATGACAGACCGCAGAGAATTTCTGGAGCAGGGGGAAGGAGCATAATGGCGCAATTTCGGCGTTGTGGAGGAATTACTATAATCACTTCCCTCTGAAGAACTGTAAATAACTCATTCGCAGAGCCCCAGCCCCAGTCTCTAATTAGACCGTCCCAGGGCACTTACAGAGCTGTCCCTCCGCAGTGGGCAGTCCTTGCACTGCGGGCTTCGCTCCGTCCTGACCCGCTGCACACGCTAAGGCATCAGCCTCGCATTGTTTCTGCACGTTCAAATCACAGTCACTGGTGCCACCTCTGCCCTCCCGGGGGACGCGGGTGGTGAGACGCCCTGTTCAAGCATCTTCACGCTCCACGCACTGGAAGAGCTGACACGGGGCTGGGCCGGGCAGAGTTCCAGGAGGGTCTGACCTCCGGCACAACCGGGCATGTGAGGGAGGGGTGGCCCGTTCTGCAGCGAGCGAAGGCGCTCACCCTAACCCCAGGCTGCCCTGGCCGGGGCTGGGGCGGGCGCAGCCTGGTGCATCGTAAGGTGCCGGCCTCCTCTCCTGGACTTCAGCCGGACACGTCCCCAGTGCCGCAGGGGAGGCGGTGCAGCACACATGGGAGAGTGGCTCGGGGCTGCTCCCCGCCATCCTGTGGGTGGGACACGGCCCTGCTTTCTGCTGACCAGGACGGGTGCGGCTGACCGCCCTCCGGCAATCCTGGGCCCAGCACAGGAGTCCGACGGGGCCCTTGGAGGAACCTCCAGGGAAGGCCTCCTGGGCTGGGCTCCAGGTGTCCGAGTGGCCCCCGCCCGACACACCCCACCCCCAGCCCTGCCCACTCCACACCTCCCCTGGCCCAGACCTGGGCCCACCCTGACCACATCCTGTCCCTGAGTTGGGCACCCTGGCGCAGGGAGACATGCCCAGCGGGTGAGGGGCCAGTGTCCTCCCTGACAGAACCACCTCCTGGGGTAATTTTACATTGGGGCACTTCCGAGTAACCTGAAGATCCCCCGAGCACATCCGGGACCACTGGGGGGACAGATCTGAACATGCACCCGGGGAAGCTGGATTGGGTTCGGGGGGCGAGGCCAGAAGGCCCTCTGGGGTAGAACAGGGTACCAGTGACAAGGTGCCTCAGCCCTGGCTTGCAATCGAAGACCCCCGGTCACTCCTCCCACCACTGGAGCTGGGTCCCGGCTCTGCGGGCACCACCCACCAAGCATCCCCACCTCGGTGCTGGCTTTGCTGCCACAGGTATATGTGTGCGCGGACGCCAGGCCACGGGGGCGAGAGCGCTGGGGGAGTGGGCTGGGGCTGGGGCTGGGCCAGGGCGCCCTCAGGGCTCACCACGCTCAGAGCTGGGGAGAAGGTCAGGGTGTGGTTCCCACAGGCTTGGACGCGCAGCGAGGGTTCAGCAAGATCTGTGCTGGGGCAGCGTGCTGAGCTTGGACTGGGGCTCGCGACGGGTGTTTCCGGCAACACCTTCCCCAGCCTCCCCAGGGAGCCCTTGTGGGGAGGCGGGCTGCGCGACCCCAGCCGTGGGGACGGGGAGGTCCGTGCTCTGCAGCTGGAGGGAGCCCTCCCTGAGGACCTCTGGGCCCAGTGTGGTGTGGGCTGCACTGGTTCCGGGCGAGTCCTGCGGCTCCCCGGCCCTCCCCGGCAGGGCTGGCAGGCCACTGCATCCCGCCTGCTTCTGGACCCAGCGCGTCTGTCGCCTGTGCGTCTCCGGGGACCCTCCGCACTCCACGGCCTGTTTCATGAGGCGCCTGGATGTGGGGGCGGTGCTCGGGCACAGGGGCGTGCTGGTGTGAGGACGCGTGGCTGGCGAGCAGTCGGCTCACAGCCTGGCCCTCAGGCGTTCCCAGGTCCTCCCTACCAGGTGTGCGCGCCACCTCGGTGACAGCCACTCCTGTCACATCGTCCCGACCCGGCCACAGAGGCACCTCCCACGCTGCCGCTGCAGAGGCCTTCACGAGAGGAAAGAGCCTTGGAAATGGGTTTACCTTGTTGTCAGGAGGGGCCATGGCACCCTTTCTGGAAGTTTCTGGGTGTCCCAGTCTCTAATTAAGCCGACCCCTGATTACTGCTCCGAGGTACCTCTGAGGGGTCTGGAGGCAACGTCTCTGTGCCCGTAAACTCCAGGAAAGTTCCGAGAACATGGATGCAAATGAACTCGCCTGAACGTGTAGGAAGAAGCTGTCTGATGTTTAGAAGGAACAGAAGATTAAAGCTGCTTTGCGCAAATCAAAATATGTATTTTAAAATTATGGTCGACACATACTCATTTACCTGCAGTGCCGTCTCAGTGGTTCCTTCTGTTCTTAGGAAAAGCAGCTTTTCCCACAAAAGCGAATGTCCTTGTCATCATGCAGACACACCACGGAGGGCTTCCTTCAACCAAGGGGGACCTTGCATGCCGCCTTCCTCAAACCCTGGCCTATATTATTAAAAAGTAGTTTGTCTCTAAACTCACCCCACCCCTCAGGTCACTCAAACCCCTTCCTGGAAGCCAGGGGGAAAACGTCGCACACTGAGCGGTCTGGGCTGTTCGACGGCCTTCCTCCTCCGGGCATCAAATTCGGACTTAACTGGCCCTCTAGTCAGATAGGCCCGTCGGCCAGGAGAGACCCACGTGTGCGCCACGCCGAGTGACGGGCTGAGGGGGAGAGACTTAGTACACAGAGGACACGGCCAGGCCAGGGAACCGGGGCACCGGCCCACATGCCAGCAGCCACCCCGGGGCACCGGCCCACATGCCAGCAGTCACCCGGGGGCCGGCCCGTCCTCACGGCAGCCACCCAGGGGCTGGCCCGTCCTTACTGCAGCCACCCCGGGGCCGGCCCGTCCTCACCGCAGCCACCCCGGGGCCGGCCCGTCCTCACCGCAGCCACCCCGGGGACGGCCCGTCCTCACGGCAGCCACCCCGGGGCCGGCCCGTCCTCACCGCAGCCACCCCGGGGCCGGCCCGTCCTCACCGCAGCCACCCACAAGAACCGTCTCTGCTCTGGGGAGCCCTCCCCACACCTGTGGGCATATATGTTCATTTCACACCAGGAAGCTCTGGGGTACTCTGTGACACGGTCAACAATAGAACAGACCCCTGTCACGTGTTACACACAGAACTCGTTCCAGGCAGATCAAAACCCCAGATAAAAGTCAAACTATAATGATTTCAGGAGACAATACAGGGATGGATCTTCGTGACTCTGGAGTAGAAAGGAGTTTCTGACGTAAGACACAGGAAGGACGGGCCGTTAATGAAAGATCGCCCTGCTGTGCACAGTAAGTGCAGGGCCCTCCAGTCCATCACGGGCACCACGGGAAGGGCCAGGAGGGGCCGATGGCGGCACAGCGGGGCCCACAGGCAGGTCCTGGGTTCATGCCCGGCACCCTCCATCCTGCCAGGGACAAGCGTAGGTGCCTGCGAGTCACTCTGGCTCAGACTGGGGGGTGGGCCTCCGTGTGAGAACCCTCCGGGGATACCGCTCTCTCTCACGAAAGAAATACGCTTTTGAAGAGGGTATCAATAGAGAGTGAGGAGACGAGCCAGGAGCTGAGAGCTGTCATTGCTACACACACACCTTATGAGGTCCCATGCAGAGAATATGTACAACGTTTTTACAAAGTAATAATGATAAAAACCAGAGGACTCAATAGGGAAAGAAACTTACGAGTCACTTCATTAAAAAGACATCCAAATGGCCCCTAAGCTGAATCGGTGCCCCCCAACAGCGTCTGAAGAGTGCACGTCAGGCCCCCGTGAGGAAGCATCGCACCGGCCCGACTGGCGGACAGGAACAGGACGATGCAGAACGTCGCCAGGGTGTGGCCCAGTAGGTGGGGGTTGGAATGGCTTCAACTGCTTTGCAGAAGTGTGGCATTTTCCAGTGACGTTGAGGACACACGTCCCCTTGAGCCACCACGTCACCTCTACACACCCATGGTACCGAGAGGATGTTCCAGAATCCTCACAACATCCTCAAAATCACTCAAGTGTCCTCCACTGCATCAAAAGTAAGTCCTAAGCAGCGGCAGTCACTCGCAGTAGCCCAGAGCAATGTCGCAAACACGGTGGCCCAGGGACGCAAGGCACAAACACCTGCTACGGCCTATGTCCCCCGACAGCTCACGGTCAGCGCTCAGCCGGTGGGGTGCAGCCCGGGGTGTACGAGGGCGTGCGTGAACAGAGAGAGCAAGGGATGGAGGGAAGGGGCTGCCCAGGGCACGTCCTCCCTCGCACGCAAGTGCAGGCCCTCCGGCAATAAAAATAAACAAACAAATAAATAAATGGAAGTATGCAATGCTGCCATTTGGGTCTGGTTTATTTCACGTAGTCGAAGTTTCCAGGCCGTCCGTGTCGAAGCATGCCTCTGTGCTTTGCCCTTTGACGACTGAGTCTACGCCATGGTGTGGTCCCGCACTGCGCTACCCCTTCACCCTCCGCTGTGAGCGGCCGGGTGGCTGCCGCTGCTGGGAAGGTATGGAGATCGTTGCTATGGACATGCGTGCGTGAATTTTCATGCATGTGCATTCCGTTTTCCTTAGGTATATATCTGTAAGTGCAGTTTGGCTATGCGGCATTCTGTTGAACCTTTCAAAGAGCTTCCAGATTATTTTCCCTGGTGACTGCACTGTTTTACATTCCCAGCAGCAATGTTGAGGATTCGATTTCTCCACATCCTTTCCACGTTTGTTGTGGCCGATTCACAGGATGTAGGCATTTTCGTAGGGGAGTAGCTCATCTGTGTGATTTTGATTTACATTTCTCTAATGACTTATGATATTGGATTTTTTTCATGTGTTTATTGGCCATTGTGTATCTTCTCTGGAGACTTGTCTAAGCAGTTTCTTTGCCCATTTGTCTTTTTATTGTTGAGTTGTAAAAGTTCCTCTTAGTTCCTTTATAGTTGTAGTCCTTACACTTAGTTAATTCCATTTGAGACGATGTGTATATGGTGTGGAATAGCGATGCAGCTTTATTCTCTCATGTAACGATCCAATTGTCCCAGCATGTTTGTTGAAACAACAATGCATTCTCCACTGAGTTGTCTGGGCACCTTTTTTATGTCTCATGTAATTCATTTCTCTATTTCTGTTGTGCTTAGTGTTAAGGAGGTGTTTTCTAGTGTACCACCTTTTTATTTTTCTTTTCTTTTTAATTGTCAAAAGGTACACATGCAAGAGAGACAGAGAGAGAGAGAGACAGAGAGACAGAGAGAGAGAAAGATCTTCCAATGAAACATGATTATACTGGAATTCTTTTTCTTCTATTTCTCTGTCCCTTCGGGATCCTGGGCATGCGCACACACACACACACACAGCATGTTTTTCAAGTCAGTGGGGCTAGGACTACAACTGTGGTCAGCCATGTGGGATCCAGCTTTCTAGACACAGTACTTATCCACTGTACTAAGAGCTGGTCCTGTATCATTTTAACTGTCTCACCATTTCTTTTACTATAGATTTTTGAGATGTTACTAGTGATTGTCCTGGGAATTATAATTACATCCGAATGCATAGAGATCTAGTTCAGATGACTACAGATTTAATTTCACTAGTACATAAAAGCTTTGCTCCGATATAGCAGCATTGCTTACTCCCCCTTTATGGTATTATTGCCATATAAATTACATATGAAGGTACTTCAAAATGTTAATAAAAAATGAAATTAAAATATAAATCTATTTTGTGCAAAATTTTAAAAGATTCACAATTCTTTTATAGTTTATATTTTCCATTTTCCAAAAACAGATTGGTAACTATTGCTTTTTGCAGTTATCTTATAAGTCAAAAAGGAAAAAAAAAAAAAAAGCATTAGTAAGATGCACACACACTGTCTTTTATACCTATGTAGTTACCTTTCGGGCAATCTTCATGTGGACCAAGTCATTGTTTTGTCTTGTCATTTTATCCTGAAGGATTTCTTTTTGTATTTCCCATGGGTAGGACTGCTAGTGACAAATTCTCTCCCTTTTTGTGGGGAGTTTCTTGTTTTGTGTGTTTTTGTTACTGGTTTTTAATCCGGGAATGTCCTGATTTGTTTCTTTTGGATAGTTTTACTGGGTATACAATTCTTGGCTCACAGTCTTGTCTTTTCAGTGCTTCGAGGATGTCCTCCTGTTGCTCTGCCCTGGATGATTTCAGATGAGAAATTTACTGTTAATGTCATTAAAATCTATGAATGGGATGGATTTTAATAAAAATATGTTGATTTCATTGTCTTGGCTTCTAACAGTTTGATTACAATGTATCTAGGTGTGGGTCTCTTTCAGTTTATTCTACTTGAAGTAAATAAAGCTGCTTAGATGTGATTTGTTTTTTTTTAATCAAGTTTGGAAACCTTGACTCTTATTCTTCGAATGCTCTTTTCTCTCCTTTCTCTTTTTCCTCTTCTTCAGGAAGTCCTGTTACTAATATGTCGGTGCGTTTGATGGTGTCCCATAGATCTCTGAGGCCCTGTGCATTTTGTCCCATTCTTTTTAAGTGATGTTTTTCAGACTGAAAAGCTCCATTGACCTTTCTCCCCGCTTATTAATCCTTTCTGCCGCCAGCTCAGATGTGCTCCTGACCCTCTCTGGCGATTTTCCATTTTAGTTACTGTACTTTTCAACTACAGAATTTTTATGGTTTTTCAAAAAATTTTCTTAATCTTTTTTTCAGTCTTCTCTATTTGGTGAGACACAGTTCTCATGCTTCCCTTGAGATCTTTGGACACGATTTCCTCTCATTCTTTAAATGTATTTAAAATAGCTGACAAGTTCTTTGTCCAGTCAGTCTAACACAGCTGCCTCCGGAACAATTTCTGCTGGCCACTCTCATTCACCCTGTGTGGGTCATTCTCACTTGTTTCTTTGCTTGCCTCCCAAAAAAGAACATTTTAAGTAATAGTGGGTTGTCAGAAAAGTCATGACATATTTTTCTGTGTTTCTATGTGAAAATGTGGCATGAGGGGTTGGTAGGTGGTGTAGTGGTTGAGGCGCTGGACTCCCACATGGCCAACCATGGTTCAAGTCCCGAACCTGGTGGCTTGCTTTCTCATTCTCCCTTTCTCTCTGTCTGTCTCTCTCTGGACAAAATGGAAGAAAAATGATAATAAATAAAATAAGAAATGAATGGCATGACTTTTCTGACAGCTCAGTAGAATGTGCTGACTGGAAGTTTCTCCTTGTCAGGGTTTGCTGTTGTGGCTGGTGGTCGTTATTGCTGTTCTTTGCTAGTTTAATGTCCTTCCTGGACAAATCCTGTATTCTTAGTCATGTGTGGCCACTGACTTCTGTACTGAGCTTCCTGGGCAGCCCACGACTGATCAGAGGACGCCTTGATACCTAGCCAGTGTTCGCAGCGTTGCTGGGGCTCTGTCTCTGCTGGGATGAGCCTTCAGCTCTCAGGCGAGCAGTGGCAGCTCCGCGTGAGCCTTAGTTTACTGCTTGCACAGAACCTCGAGTTCAGCCACGGGCGAGTCCCCTGGCTTCAGCAGGCCTTCCCTCAGTGCGCAGAGCGGCCATGGGCCACTAGGTTCCCATGCAGGGGTGAGAGTTCTCCAGAGCGCCCAGGCATTCCTCTCCCCGGTCTTCCCGTGATGCTCTCTGGTCGTCTTGTCCGCCCTCGCCGCCATCACCAGCTCACGCTGCTGCAGGGATGAACAGCCGCTGTTTCCAGAGAACTCAGATGAAGAGGCCGAGGGAGGAGTTCTCTGGGATTGGGCTTTGGAGGAGGTCCCACCCAATTCTGCCTTCTGTAGTGGGTGCCAGGCTGCTGGATCCCAGCGCAGCTGTCAGACGCTGCAGAGCTGAGTGGGCGGGGACAGCAGAATGTCGCAAATCCCGTGGTTCTTACTGTTCGGGCCATTTTTCTTAAAGAAATACTCTCTGGATTTTTGTAAGATTTTAATTAATTTTCAGGGTCCTTAAAAAGTTTATTTCGACCATTTTTGCCAGTGTCTACTTTGCTTATGTAGAAAAGACGTTCGGAGGCCCTGGCTCTGTCACAGTGCCTGGCATTGCCACAGTTATTCTTAATTGTGCACACAGTTTACACGCTCTTCCGTAAAATCAGTGTGGTGTCTTTCTGTTCCCAGCTGAAATAATGAACAAAGGGTTGGAGACTTTAGAATGCTCACAGTCATTGTCATGAGTCTGCAGTGCCCCGGGAAGGCTGACCCAAAGCCCGGTATTGGACACACGTGCCAGTCAGCCACCCCAGCGGGGCGGGAGGCAGGGCTGCGTGTGCACAGATGCTCACCGAGGCAAAGGCTGGGCTGCCTCCGAGTCCGAGTCAGGGAAGGGCAGACACAGCTCGGCCACCCCCCGGGCCGTCGCACCCCTTCTCTGAAATGACGACAGAGACTAGCCAGGAGCAGCGGGAGTTTTAGGACACGCTGACTGAAGAAAGCACAGTGACGTCTCTTTGCACCGTGGCCCCACCTCGGGAATGACGATACGTGTGCAGGTACGCAGCCCGGAGAGAAGGCGGGGAACGCGCCGTGCGCTCGGGCGGGAGCGGGTGTTACTAGGTTACATTTGTCTCCATCTCACTGCTCGTGATGAGAGCACTGAACTGAAAAACTTTAAAAATAGGTCAACATGTCTAAAAGGAAATGACATCCCCACAGCGGCGGTGTGCCGACGGGGCATGGGCAGAGCCGTCCTGCAGCAGGGACTTGCAGAGTCCAGGGCGAGACCTCTGCGCCGTGACCTGGGACAGGACCGCCGTGGCTGCCATGGGTGGCCCGGGGCCGTGGGACAGAGCTGGAATGCGGCTCTCTGCCAGGCTGCCCGGAGAGGAAGAGGAGGGACGGAGGAGGAGGAGAAAGGCTCTCTTCCCTCCCCTCCTCTCAGGGAAGATGTTTTTCCAATAAATAACTGTGAAGCTTCGCATGAAATATAAGCCTCATGAATTATTCTGGCCTCGTCGAGATCCAGGGATCTTTGTGTGTCTGGGCAGCGTCACGCGGCTCTGATGCGTGATGGACGCCGCACCTCCCCCGGGACGCGCCGTCCAGGCTGTGGAGTGGCCACCCGCCCGCGCCGCTCCCTCTGCAGGCCTGGCCTGGGGGCTTTCAGCCTGGCTCGGCGACTAACCCAGCAGCTTCTATCCTGAGTTCTTTCCTGGGTTTGCTTTCTCTTTCTCCCTTTCTTTCTTCGTTCTTTTTCTTTCTTCCTCCCTCTCTCCCTCCTTTCCTTTTCCTTTCTTTCTGTCTCTTTTCTTCCTTGTTTATTTTTCCCTTTAAGCAGCTGAGAAAGAAAGGCGAAGTTAAGCGTAATGGAAACCATTTGTCAGAAGTTTTCCCAAAGTGGGTTCCACGTAGAAGGACTGAGGGGCTCCCAGTGGACCTCGCCCCACTGACAGCAGGCTAGCCCTGGGCGGCTTGGCCTCCTCTGTCCCACGACTCTAGCAGAGGCTCACGCGCAGGTACGCGGGAAGCGGCTCCCCGTCACGTGAGCTGGCAGACAGCAGACGGAGCCCTCGGCGTGCTGGCGGCAGGCCTCGCCAGAGCCTTTGTTGCCACGCGTCAGCCACGTGTTCACGGCAGTTCCCAGCGGTGACGAGGCTGAAATCCTCTACTCTGAAACACTAATTGATTAGAGGAACATAAAGCTTGCTGCGGCTGAGTGGGCCCAGGAGTCTGGACAGGAGGGGATCAAGATGCTCCTCAGCCGCGCGACACTCTGCAGTCTGGGCCACACAGTCTCCGTCTCAGGGCCCCCCATGTGTCGGACATGCACGTGCTGCCTGTGTGGTGCTGGGGTGCACGTGTCCTCGACATGCGTGTGTACTGGCACGTGTGTGTGCTGACACGACCGTGTGCTGGCATGCACGTGTGCACATATGCTGGACTGTGTGTGTGCTGGGCATACTCGTGTGTTCCCATGACCCTGGCTGCTGAGGCTGGAGGCGGGTTGCATGGGGACCCTGTTGGGTTGCTGTCTCTCCTTCTCATGAAAGAGGTAAATAGATAAACTTAAGTATATATAGAGAGAACAAGAGAGGAGACGCTGCCCGACCCTCCAGGAGGCAGACAGCGGCACCCGCGAGCAGCCCGGCCCTGGGAGGAGTGGGAGCTGCACAGCGGGGGCCGTGGCCTGCTTTGGCGCCCTGTGGCCTCCGGGTGTTTCTGCAGTCACTGGGGCACGTGCTGGAGGGCGTGCGGCTGGGCAACCCCGCCTGGCACAGCATCTGGAGGCAGGGCTGGGTACGGGACCCTTCCGAGGAGGGGGACCCCAGCTCCACAAGGTGACAGGGACCCAAGGGCTGCTGGGTTGGGCTCTGTGAGCAGCCATGGCACTCCCCCCCGTGCACACCTCGGCCTCCCTGGGGCCTGGGGCACCCCCGTGCACACCTCAGCCTCCCTGGGGCCTGGGGCACCCCCTGTGCACACCTCGGCCTCCCTGGGGCCTGGAACAGCCCCCATGCACACCTCGGCCTCCCTGGGGCCTGGAACAGCCCCCATGCACACCTCGGCCTCCCTGGGGCCTGGGGCACCCCCTGTGCACACCTTGGCCTCCCTGGGGCCTGGGGCACCCCCTGTGTACACCTAGGCCTCTCTGGAGCCTGGGCGCACCTCAGGCTGGGGTTTACATGCTCCCCCACTGGACCCCAGGGCCGGGGACACCAAAGCAGTAGCAGGTCGCACGAGCCTCATGGGTCCTGGGGTGCAGACTGCTCCAGGGGCCCTGAGCATCCCCGGGCCGGGCATGCTAGGGGCTGCCGGCCCTGCCCGGGGCCTCTGCCCAGGCTTCTACCTGCCCCCACCTTGGCAGCTCCGGCTGTGGGAGACCCGTGTCTGCCGCAAGCCCAGCAGAGCCACCAGCTGCGGAAACCGGCGTGCTGGTCGTCCTGAGGGGGTCCCCGGTGGGCACGGAGTCCCAGTCCCGTCCTCAGTGGGGTAAGAAACATGCGTCTGTCCAGCGAGGACCTGGAGGGAGGGCGCGGCCTTCAAGGGCTCAGACAGGACGGGACTTCCATTGGAGGACGGCTTGATGGCCCTCCCAGGACCAGCGAGGGTGGCGTCCTGGGGAGACTGTGAGACCCAGAGCTCTGAGTAAAGGGGTCCCTGGGAAGACTGGGACCCAAGCAGTGGGAGCACCTCTACTGCGTGGTTGCCTGGGCGTGCCGGTGTGCCCTGGGCGAGGCACCCAAGCTCTAACCCAGCCTCAGGAACACGCCTCAGGTTTGCTCTGCAGGGCACCCTGAGACACGGCGGGGGGCCAGGTAGGGGGCAGCACCCCGGGACCAAACGCAGGTAGTGAGAGCAGGTGCCTCCCTGAACACACGGCAGGACAGGAGGCCCCGACCCTCAGCACTGGGGGCCCCATCCTGGCCAGGGGAGAGCAATGCAACCTCTCTGGGAAGCTACTGGGGGTGGCAGACAGAGGTGCCCAGCAGCCTCCAGGGGCCTGGAAGTGCCCCACATGGCCAGCCTCCTCACCTCTGCAGAGCAGGGTCTCCTGCGGTTGCAGGTAATGGCCACCAGGTGGCAGAGGAGAGTCCAGCGCTGACCTCTGCCGCCAATCATGTCCTGCTGTCTGGCCCACATAATGACATGCCAATGGGCCAGGGGAGGTGGGGCCCCACCTGACAGGCCCACCTTCCCCTGCTCCTTGATGTTTTCTGTTGGAGTCTGTTAACTCTGGGTCCTGGCATGACTGGGGGTGGCTGAGTAATGACTGAATGGATGGACTGGGACATGGGGAGGGCGAGGATCCCAGAGCTGCAGGGCAGCCCTGGAGGACACAGGTAGGCCAGGAGGAAGAACAGAAAGTCATCACTGCACCACCGAAGGAAGGGAAGGGGCGGGCGATCGGGCCACACCCCGGGGCGCGAGCCTGCACAGAGTCCTCAGCCGCTTGGTCCGCTGAGTCCCCTGTCACTCTAAGCAGGTCACTGAGCACTTGGATCTTTTCCAAAGGTGGGGCACACGGAGGCCCACCGATACCTCTGTGAGAAATGCCTCAAGGTCTCTTTCAGCAGAAGAGTCCTGGCCTGGCCGCACACCGGGCGTCACGGAGGACGCACGTGACCCTCCACTCCTGGGCCCTTCTGGGCAGGTCCCTGCAGCTTTCCCGATCACATCTGTCTCTGAGGGTGGGATACAGCTTGGCCATGGGGCCAGGTCACCGGTGACGAGGTATGGGCACCTCCCTTAGAACCTTGGAGAATTCTAGAAACTGGCCTCCTTCCCTGGGGGCACGCCCTGGCCTTGGCCCATGGGGCAGGGGGGCACCGAGAAGGCTGCCCTCCAAGGAGGGAGCGGTCAGGAAGGAAAGGCCGGCTGGCCGCCTGCGTCGGATGGAGCTGGGGTGCCGCGAGAGTTCCGGCGAGAGCTCCCGGGGGCAGCGGGGTGGTCCAGGCAGTCATAGGCAGCAGGGCCAGAGCTGGCACCGCGCCTCCTGTGCTGACCTGCTGACGTGCCCGCGCTCTCCCCTCAGTAGAGCCAGGGCCAGCAGAGGTGGCGGGTCAGGCCCCAGCTTGGTGGTTCCACTTTTAAACAAACTCCCATGGCCGATGCTCTCCGAGGCGGTCACATAAATTCCCACTTAGTGCCACTGCATTTTCACCCAGGGAACTGTCGGGCGTTTGGAGACAGCACTGCGGGTCAAATGGTCGTGCTTTAGTGGTGGTGCAGATGACAGCCGGGCCGGGGGCCAGCCGAGGACAGGGAGCCCCGGCACAGGCCTAGGGCTGGCCGTGCCAGTAAAGCAGGGGCCCCTGCAGTCGGGGTAGGAGAGAACACAGGCCTCCGTGGTCTGCTTTCCCTAAATGTGACACGCGGCCAGGAGGCAGGGCTTCGGAACCACCCTCGCTCTCCTCTCCGGGGTCTGCGGGGCGCAGGAGAGAGCTGCCCCGTCCATTTAGGCCCTGCTGCGAGTGTTTTCTCTCGTGTCCTTTCTTGTGGCTCTCACCCTGTGGATGAAATCGGACAGGAACGAGTGCCCCCTTGCCCAGGTACCGGGACTGAGGCCGAGGGGGCCGGCGGGGTGCTCGAAGGGGCGGCCCGAAGCTGCTCCCTGTGCAGGGTGCAGGCGCAGGGCAGGGCGCGAAGTCGTGGTTCTGCAGGCTCCTGACATCTCGGCAAGTCCTGTCTCGTGGCCTCATCTCGTCCACCGGGCAGGGGCAGCCGAGCTCAGAGCGGCTGTCTGTCCTCCACCCGAGGCGCCTGGCCTTTCATGGAAGCCCACGGTCACAGCCAGGGCTCGGGCTCCTTCCCCTGCACACAGCGCCTTCTACCCAGCAGAGCGGTCGTGAGCTCACCCCGACGTGGATCTGCACCTGGCCTTGGACGGGAGGTCCAGTCCAGACTCAGCCAGGAGGAGAGAGCCCAAGGGCGCCCCGGCTCTGCATGACCGCTGCCCACCCGGCACACACGCCTCCCCTCTGCAGTGCGAAGGCAGCGTCCGCTGAGCCCCGGTGCTTGCGAGCAGGTGCGGGGCAGCGGGAGACAAGGCGGCTGGCCGGAATGGCGGCACCTAGGAGGCCTTCGCAGAGGAGGTGCTGCCGGGAGAGTCAAGCCTTGAAGGGTGTGTGGGCCGGGCCGTCAGGCAGAGACGGGCGGGGGTGGGGGGACAGACCGAGGCTGTCAGTTCGAGAGCCCGCCCGCGCGGCCCGGGGACTCTGTGTTTTCCTTGGCAGGGAGCAGCTGAGCCATCTGCAAGCTCGATGCTGCGATAGGAGAGCGTGGGTCACTGGGTTTAAGAAAACACGTCCTGGTCTCGCCCATACCGAGTGTGGCTTGTCTGAGCCGGGAGTATACACTGGTCTCTGCTCGAGAAAGTGGAGCCAGCTGGTTCCTCAGTGGTCCTGGCGGGGGTGGGAGACCGAGGCAGAGACTCCAGAGTCCCACGCCTCTCCGGGTCACGGGCTCAGCACGCTGTGTCCGCAAGCGGCCATCGGCAAGCAATCGGGTGCCACTTCTAGGTTGGGAGATGGAGCCAGCAGGTGGCAGGGTGCAGGGTGGACAGTGGCGGGTCAAGGACAGCAGCCTGGGGAGCAGGAGGGCCTGGAGGCCAAGAGCAGATGGGCGGAGAGCTCGGCACCGAGGGAGCACCTCCCCGAATCCGGGCCTCAGCGCATGCGTGGCAGACACGCTGGCCGCGTAGACGGCAGTAGGCGAGACCTCCCTGCAGGTGAAGACAGAGGTGCCACCACAAGATGTCTGGATGGGTCGCAGCCACTGTCTGAGCCCGAGAAAGGCCTGGCCCAACTGGTTCCCTCTCAGCTTCACCCGGACTCCAGAGAGCCCGGCCAGTACCTGGCAGCAGAGTCCGCGGGGCCTGGGAACTGGGCCCGGGCATTAACCAGAGGGCGCCCGTCTCCTCGTTGTGCCCCGGGGTCGTCATGCCGGCCCCCTCCCAGAAAGGACTGAGGCGCTGGTGGCCGCACTTGGCCCCAGAGACCCAGGAGCAGGAGGCTCGTCCCACTCCTGGACACCCATGGCACCTCCCGCATCCGGGCTTGGGGCTGCTCCCCTGGCTTCCCTGGAGAGGAATGTTCTGCCGGCTGTCCCTGCACCTCGGCTAGGAACCCGCCCTCCGGGATGGGGGAGCACCTCGGCTAGGAACCCGCCCTCCGGGATGGGGGAGCACCTCGGCTAGGGACCCGCCCTCCGGGATGGGGGAGCACCTCGGCTAGGAACCCGCCCTCCAGGATGAGGGGAGCACCTCAGCTAGGAACCCGCCCTCCGGTATGGGGGAGCACCTCGGCTAGGGACCTGCCCTCCAGGATGAGGGGAGCAAGGCTCCAGCGACCGCCTCATTGGTCCTGACCTCGCTTCCTCCGTTTTACTGCGACGGAGAGCAGCAGGTCAGCAGTAAAGAGCCCTCGGGGCAGTCGCACTTGCCGGTGAGCTGGTGTGGACGCCGAGCCCAGCCCACTCGGAATTTATCATCAGCTGTTGCGCTCATACTTGACACTGACCCACACAAAGACAAGGGCTACTTAGTCAGGTGCCCGGCCTGAGGCTGTGGGCACAGCCCTCTGCCAGCTGGCTCCTTCCTGCAGAGCAGGGGCGTGACACTCCGGTGCCAGCCAGAGAGAGCCCACCACAGCCTGGCTAGAAATTGCCCAGAGGCTACTCCCTGGCCCTGACCACCAGGCGTCCGGCGCCCCCCACCCCCCGGTCTGCACTCCCCTTCCTTGACAGCTGCCCCTCGCCCTGGGCCTTTGGAGGCATGCACTCACCACGTGCTTGTATGCCAGCCTCTGACCCAGGTTCCCGGATCAATTAGTGAAGAAACAAAACAGACCGAGACCCTGCCCCATGGCGTGGGCACTCTCCTGGTGAAGGGAAGCGGCCCGTGGCCAGGGAGGGCTGGTGAGCTACGTGGTGGGTCACACAGTGGTGAGGACCAGGGACAAAGACAGGCAGAACAGGGAGGCGGCAGTGGCTGTGTCTGGACAGGGTGCCGGGCAGGTCTCGGTGGGTGACATCTGAGCAGAGGCCAGCAGTGAGAAGAGACCCTACCACAGGGACATCCAGGAGGGGCCCTCGGGGATGGACAGCAGCTCTGGGTGGTGGAGGAAGGGGCCAGTGTGGCCGGAGGAGAGGGGTGAGGAAGGAGCTGGGTGGGGTGGGCAGGGTCTGCAGGGTCCTGGGGCTGCTGGGGCTGACGGCCAGTAACGGGCTTAAAGCAGCAGGAATTTATTTGCTCACCCTCAGAGACCCCAGAGGATCCCTCCAGCCTCTGCTCCGGCAATCATGGGCTCCTGCCACGGCTCACTCCTGTCTCTGCCTGTTTCTCTTCCTCCCTGGGTCTCGCCTCAGTTTCTGCTCTTCTTTTAAACATGCCTGGCCTGGAGCCAGGGCCATACAGCGAACCTGTATGAGCTCATCTCAAGATTCTTAATTACATCTACAATGACTCTGTTTCAAATATGGTGACATTGACAGGCACTGGGGACAAGGTATTTGTGAATCTTTTTGGCACATCCCTTTGGGACCGCCATTCGCCCCCCCCGTAGCCTCCAGGGTAGGCTGTTTGGATGATGGGATTGGCAGGCCGTGTGTCCTGGTTGGAAGGAATTATAGGGCAGAAATATGGATTTCTAGTCAAATCCCCACAGCTTGGAGCTGGTCAAATCTGCTTCTTACCTAGTGGCCAGGAAGGAGTGTGGAGGGCCCTCAGGGCACCAGGGCATTCTGCCCCGAGGTCCATGGTCTTCTGGGCAATTTGGAGTCATGGCCTGCAGAGGGAGCAGGGCTGCTGTCCAGAGCACTTTCCCACCCTGACTTCACCTCCACACCGCCTGGGAAGGGAGGGTGTCCGGCATGCCCTGGGAGGCGGGGAAGAAGGCTGGTTGCCGGAGCAATTTCCGTTTCCTTTCTCAAACACCCAGGCATCTGTTCATGGCTGGACCCCTGAAGAGTTTCCAAGGCCCATCCCTGGCTCTGGCACAAGTCACTCAGCAGAAAGGCCAGGAGGCTACTGGTGAGGGTGCAGGGCCTGGGAAGGCCTGGCATGAAGCTTTTGTTGGAAAAGCTGCACATTTACCTCCTAGTGGCAAGAAAAGAAAGTATTGAGAGAGAGGGGAAAAGGTTATAGGCAGCAAAATAGCACTAAGAGAACTTTCATCTGTCTTGTTTGAAGCCAGGGTCGGAAAAGAAGAGGGATGGGTAACACACCCTGTTCTGTCAAGCCCTCTCTAGAATGTGGGTAAACTGCGTCCTTCCCCTCTCATATGGCAAAGAACCAACTAAACGGCTGAGACAGTGAAGGCAAAGGCGCACCTTTTTGTTAGCGTGGCCAGTGCCGAGGGTGTAAGCAAGAGTGTGACCTGCAGACTCACCCGCTGATGCCGTAAGTATTCAGAAAGGGAGTAGTTTCACACCAGCCCTCACTTGGATCTGAGTCCTAACTTTCACACTTGAGCAGTTACACCATGGGCAACTCACCATCCTGAACCTCGGTTTTCTCATCCGGAATTACAAGAATGTTGACTTCTCAGGATCATTTTGGAGATTAAAAAAGAATATTCAGGTAAAAGCGCAGCCAAGCACTAAACCACACTTATTATGTCACTGTGTCAAGAATTTAAGGTTCAATGTGCTCAGAACTTCCTCCTAGGGTTTTGAGGTTTAGTAGAGTAGACAAACATAAAAAAAAAAAAAATGATTACAGTAAATAAAAATCAGGTAAGGAAATGATGGATTCTCTCTGGTAAGGCCAATAACGAGTTCTATTGTAGGCTACTTAATAAGAATGAAAGGAGTATACTATACACAATAATTTAGGTATGTTACATAAACAATTCAAAGATAGCTTCTGTATCTCCTGAACTCACTGCAAGGTATTGCTGTATATACAGGCAAATTCATAGACCGAAACACTTTAAATGCAAAAGAAGAAGATCTAACGTTAAATTAATTAACTAATTAATTAAAAACTGAACCTTGGGACCAGCAGGTGGCATGGAGATTAAGAAGGCTGAATCCCACATGGCTGACTGCAAGGCTTGAGTCCAGGACTTAGCAGCTTGAAAAACACACTGGGTATATGTATGCATGTGCCCAAAATCTGTAGAGGAGAATGGAGGAGAAGGGATTGCAGCGTGGCCATCCCCCCTGGGGGGCAATTTCTCGCTTTCTGTCTCTCTGTTTCTCTCTGTCTTTCTGATGAGCGCATGCGCCCTATAACAAAAACCTCTCAAAAAATTAATTAAGTAAATAAATAAAAATTAAATAAAATAATTTTTTAAAATGCTGAAAATATTGTGAAAGTACTAGCTTCAGAGTAAGTGCTAGTAGATGGTCTGGGAGTGATTTATTCTGAGCATTAATGGAACATAATATACTCATGTTTTATATAATCATCTATTTGGTTTTTAAAATTTTTAAAATTTTTTCTTTTTTTTCGTTTCTTTTTTTTTAACATAATGATCTAAACTGTAGAAAAAAATAAACATTTCTTAACATTTTTTTTTTTTTTTTTGGAGAGGTTTTTGCTATAGGGCATGTGCACTCGCCAGACAGACAGAGAGAGAGAGACAGAAAGCGAGAAATCACTCCCGAGGGGGATGGCCACGACGCAATCCCTTCTCCTCCATTCTCCTCTCGGGATCTTGGGCACGCACACACATGCGCCCGGTGTGAGCTTAAGCCACCGGGTCCGGGACTTGAACCATGGTCGACTATGTGGGAGTCCAGCAACATAGCCATCACGCTAACTGCTGGTCCCTTTCTTAACATATTTTTACAAGCACAAAATAACAAAATTATTTCACAAAATTGACAAAAAATAACATGAAAAGATCACATCGCTAATGAAGGGCAGTCTAAGAATAACAAATAAAATATTTACAAATTAATCTGTTGTTATATTAAGCAAACATTGCAGCCTCTCTAAGAAAGCTCTACTGCAGATAAAACATATTTTATTTACTAAGTCAGAAAAAGAAAATTTTCATAGAAATCTTTCATAACTAACATAAGAAGCCAAGACTTGAACTGGTCAGAAATGTGCAGAATCTTCATGAACAGAATCTCAGGACAGGTTGAAATCCCTAATCCTAAAATCTGAAATCCCAAATGCTCCAAAATCCAGACTTGCCATGCATTGACGTGCTGCCAAGGCAAGAATATCACACCTAATGTCACAGGACGGCTGGCTGCCGAGACGCCGCCACTGTGTCACTTGCCCTGTGTGTGCAAGGAGGTGGGACAGAAGCGGATTTCATGCTTGGACTCGGGTCCTAGCCCCCAGTGTGTATATGTAAATATTCCCAATTCCAAAATATCTAACCCCGAAACTCTCCGGTTACCCAGCGTACGGTATGTGGTGCCGTGCGGTACTGGCCTGCGCTTTCCTGTGGATGACAGAGCATCTGGGCACACGGAATGGCCTACCACGTCCCTAAGTGGAAGATCCCAGGTTAAAATGTACAAATATCCCAGATCACTCACTAGGTTTTCTTCTGTTTGAGTATAGGATGCAGTGGTGCAGGGAGAAGGCAAAGACGCATTCGCAGTGATCTTAAGGTCCCCATCGACTGCGGTTGATGCGAGAGGGGCTCGTCTCATACGTCCTGGAGGCTCTACTGGGGACACGCAGAAGCAGGAGAGGGATCTCGGGGACACCGGCTGGTTGTATAGTCAGGCGCAGAGAGAGGGGACGGAGGCTCCGGGAGGTGCAGAGGCCGCGCTCAGCTGCCCCTCCTCGGGGCCTCCACTCCCAGGGCCGGTCGCTCCTTTGCCAGCGTCCACTCCTCGTGCCATGGGCCTCAGCCTACCGCTCTGGGCTGGGCCTCGGTTCTTCCTTCACGGCGGGACACCGGCTGTCTTCTCACCATCAGCTGCGGGAGATGAGGTGGCTGAGACAAGGCTGAAGCATAGGGTCGGGGGAGCTAATCCATGCTAGGAAGGTCTCACCACCAGGAGGGCAGGGTCCGGCAAGGAACTGACACCATTGGCTTGCCTCTGCTTCTGGGCATAGACAGAGCCTGGGGAGGAGAGGCCGTGGTGGTGACAGAAGGGAAAGGTGACTTCAGGGACCGAGAACCTCCTTCCTACCAGCTCAGCACACCGAACCTGCTCCTGGGCTTCGAGGCCAGAGCCCAGGACCTGACGCAGGAAGTCGCGCTCCGGAATGGGCCGCACACAGCCTGCTGGACCACTTTCCCTCTGGCATAGACAGGTATGCCTCGATCCATGGTCCCAAAGTTTTCTCCAGATTATTTTAAATTTACAACTAAACATTTTAATCATGTGTTAGAAAGTTGCAAATCACACTCTATAATTTCCAGGACATAATAAAAATAATAGAGTTAAAAGTAAAACTTGCATTCTCTTTAAATGTATCCATTAGAATATGAACATTATAATGAATCATACCAATGCCAAGTTAAAAGCATATGATAAGCTTTTTACAAATTTTTAAATTAAATTTTTTTCTTTTCTTTAGTTTTGCTGTAGAGCATGTGCACTCACTGGAGAGAGACAGAGAGATAAAGAGTGAAGGTGAGCACCCACCCCCCAGGGGGATGGCCGCACCATAAATCTCTTCTCCGCCATCCTCTTGGGATTTTTGTTACATGTGCACACGCGCCACCGAGGGCGTGTCAAGCCACTAGGTCCAGTACTCAAGCATTCAGCCATTTGGGATCCGATCCAGCTGCTTGAACCGCCTTGTCACCCGGCTGGCCCGATAAGCTTTTTAACTGAGGAAAATTTTACGTGTTTTGCTTTTCTTCTATAACTCCAAGCTCCATCTGTATTCTTGTACAGATATTTATTTTAAGGAAGTTTATTTTCATGCTTGGAAATTTATGAAACACCCTATTATTCTTATTTTCTGTTTTTCCTATTAACAACAAAGGTATATATTGAAATCCAAAATTTTACTTTATGTCCTATAGTCATAAAGTTCCAAGTATTAAAAGTTTTTCTTTTCTGAATTAAAACATCATTGTGGTTAAGTTAATTTCTAATGATCAAAAAAAGATCAATACATTACAAATACTAAATGATAACTAAACATAAAAGCAACGTTTTACTATGTATTCAATAAAAGAAAGATATATGTTGCCAAAACCAATTGGTATGATGACTGGAATATTCTTTTATCTTTTGTTTGTATGAGATGGGAAATTTGAACTATTTTCTAAAATGAGTGAGATGAGAGTTGGAAAAAAAAAACTGACAAAAATAGGTTTTAACTATCTAATTTAAGCACAAACTCCCTATTTGAAAAAGAAATGAAAGGTTTATCCGTATTTCCGATATTGTATTGGTTAGCTGCTGCTAGCTTATGCCACGTAACAAGCGAGCTCGAAGCGTCAGCGGCCCCAGCTCCTGCGTGTACTGCTTGTGTTCCAGATAGGCTGTGGCTCTGCCCTCTATGTCTTCGTACTCCAGAACCCACGGTCAAAGGAGTCCCTTTCCAGGCCATGTGACCTCGAGTGAAGGCATGGAGCGTGAGGGATGGCGTGGGCAGGCAGAGGGTGTGCCCACTCGTACCCCGGGGTCAAGGCAAGTCCAGGGACCTTGCCCAAGTCAGTAGTATCTGCCCACCAGGAAGCAGGGAGCAAATTGCTCTAAACAATAACGTGACCTGCCACAAATGCGCCGTGGACAACATGGTCATCCTGGAAACATTAGGGGCCGCAGTGGCACGGTGGCTAAGGTGGCTGCATCCCACGTGGCCAGATGCATGGTTCAAGTCCTAGAACTGGTAGCTCAAAAACACTCTAGATCTGTGTGCCTCCGAAATCCTGAGAGGAGACTGGAGGAGAGGGGGTTACCGCACAGCCACCCAGGGGCTTTCTCACCCCCCGCGCTGAGTCTCCGGTCAGTGCATGGGCCCTCTAGCAAAACTGAAATCAAAACCAAAATAAAACAGAAACCATTCCAGTGGCACTGGACAGGGTCAGCGGCCTAACCCACACTGTGCCCTGCTCCCAGATGTCCACGGCAGCACTCGTCATCACAGCGTGGGGCACGGGCCGGGCTCCGCCTCCGCTTTGTCCAGACCTGTCCTCGAGGACAGTGCATCGTTTGAGCAGAGGAGAAGCCAGGTCAGGGGACACACGCCACCCCATGCAGACGCCCCAGATCGATGGGCCTGTATCCAGCCGGAAGATGCCTGGTGTCTGAGCGATCGTGGCTCTGTGACTGTTATTAGGTCAGCTTCCTTTTGGGAGGGGCTGGGCTTCGGCACCCCGAAGGGTGAGCTCTGTGCTTCTCTCGGTGACGAGGGAGAAGGCCACTGGAGCTCAGGCATATTTGAGGCCCATCCTTTTTGTCCCAAGGCCTCTGCCTTAGTCATTCTGTCCTTATTGAGGAGCGAGCTCTCCGAGGACAGAGGACAGAGTACCCTCCTCCAGAGCACCATCCCCTGCCCCTGCCGTGCCAACTCCTGCCCTCTGCCATCCGGCCCCAGCAGGCCTGGTGTGCCTCTGCAGCCAGGGGCCTGGTTCTGAGCGGCCCCCTGAACAGCATGTCCTGGCGGTGCTGCCTGTCAGGAAATGGGGGTCCCCTGCTGGGTTAGTTTCAATGGGCCAGACCGTTGCCCCTCGTCATAGAACCCTAATCACCATAGGGAAGGGAGAGTGTTGTATGAGAGGGGAGGAGACAGCATTTACCAGAGAGGAAAGCGAGGGTCAGAGAGAGCATTTGGGAAGATTTAGCATCTATCTAAGATAAAGCAGCAGCCAAAAAGAAACTCCTGGAAATTCAAAATAACAAAGAACTTTCCAACTTGTCGAACTACACTTATTAAAATCCTGCAGCGAGGCCTTTTAAGCCACGCTTCCCCTGTCCACTCAGGCCCACTGTTACTCTCAGGAGTGCCCTTCGCTTCTACTTAATAAACTACCTTTTCCTTTTGCTGTTGGCATGTTTCATTCAAGTCTTCGTTTGAAACACCAAGAGGCTGGATATCCTTGCGGAAGCCCCCACAGCGTGCATCGCGGTGAGCCGAGCCAGCGGCAGAACCAGAGACAAACATCACAGCTCTTGGGAGCACGCCGAGGATCCTGGAGTCTCTCAGTCCGGCTGAAGACGTTCAGCTAGGGACACTCAGGCCACTGTCCTGGAGCTTCATCCACCTCTGAGGGACACCTCAGAAGCCATTAAACTCCAGCTGCCAGAACCACAGGGATACCAACCCCTTGGGACAGCCAAATCCCACTGCAGGTCGTCCAACACCCGCGAGAAGCCCTCTCGGAGAAAACACCTCGGGACTCTCTCGATGACCGGCCCCTGGCCTCGCTCTCCCACCTCGGTCAGATAGGCTGGGAGTTGCATGATCCCCCGTCTTCAGCATGAGGCAGTTACAGAAGGCAGAACATCCACCTTCAACTCCCCAAAAGACTTATGGGGATCATGCCTCAGGGGGAAATAAGGCAGGAGAAAGCTAGAAAACAACTGGAGTGAGTAAGGGGGCTGGAGCGTCTGGCCATGTGCTAGATACAAACACCGATCAGGGTAGAAAATTCCCTGCCCAACTAAGGTAGGCAGGAGGTTAGTGGGAGTGTGTAGACGATTAAGCCACGTTTTATATGGCCAATGAGGTGAGTCAGTGGGCCCAGCCACATTGGATATAGCCAATGAGGTGAATCTCGGACCCAGCCACATTGGGTATAGCCAATGAGGTGAGTCAGTGGGCCCAGCCACATTGGATATAGCCAATGAGGTGAGTCAGTGGGCCCAGCCACATTAGATATAGCCAATGAGGTGAATCTCGGGCCCAGCCACATTGGGTATAGTCAATGAGGTGAGTCAGTGGGCCCAGCCACATTAGATATAGCCAATGAGGTGAATCTCGGGCCCAGCCACATTGGATATAGCCAATGAGGTGAGTCAGTGGGCCCAGCCACATTGGATATAGCCAATGAGGTGAGTCAGTGGACCCAGCCACATTGGGTATAGCCAATGAGGTGAGTCAGTGGGCCCAGCCACATTAGATATAGCCAATGAGGTGAATCTCGGACCCAGCCACATTGGATATAGCCAATGAGGTGAGTCAGTGGGCCCAGCCACATTGGATATAGCCAATGAGGTGAATCTCGGACCCAGCCACATTGGATATAGCCAATGAGGTGAATCTCGGGCCCAGACACATTGGATATAGCCAATGAGGTGAATCTCGGACCCAGCCACATTGGATATAGCCAACGAGATGAATCAGTGGGCCCAGCCAATGATCAGCCAGCACAACCTAGGTTAAAAAGCTATGAACCTCTCAGAATGTAACTGCCAGGGCCTTTGAGCCACTCTTTCTCTGTCTACTCAGGCCTGCTTCCACCTCTGAGTGTACTTTCATGTCTACTTAATAAACTACCTTTTTATTAAAAAAAAAAAAATCTGCAGCTAACACAATTTATGTAAGAAAAGAGACTGTTCCGCCCGTGATTAGGAAGAAGGCAGGATGTCTGCTCTCGCCTTTTCGACTTCTCATCGTGCAGGGGATCCCGCCAGGCAGCAAGGCGATGAAAAAAGCTGAAATTCATACGAATTGGGAGGGGGAACCCAACTGTCCTAGCTCCTGGATGACAAGCTTATCCCCAGAGGAAATCCGAAAGAATCTATGTGAAAGCTGCGGGAGCTGTGGGTAGTAAGGAAGTCGGACACAGTTGCAGAATAGCAGATCGATGTTCAAAACTGATCTCATTTCTATACACTAACAAGAATCAAATGGAAATTGAAATTTAAAAAGAATTTACAGTAGCACAAAAATATAAATTACTATGAAATGAATATTACAGAAATGTGTGAGATCTATGCTCTGAAAAGCACAAAATTGATGAAAATACAGAGATTTATTTAATATATTATGCCTTGCTCTCAAATAAAAAAAACTCAACACTGTTAAGATGTCAGTGTTGCCCAAATTGATCTATGATTTAATGCAATCTAAAAAGTAATTTTAGAAGATTTTTTTTGAAAGGTAGAGATTTTTGCTACAGGGTGAATGCACTTGCCAGAGAGACAGAGAGAGATGGAGAGACAGGAAGTGAGAAATCATCCCCCAGGGGGCTAGCCACACAGCAATCCCTTCTCTTCCATTCTCCTCTCAGGATTTTGGGTACATGTGCACACACACCCAGCATGAGTTTTAAGCTACTGGGTCTGGGACTTGAATCATGGAACTTGTGAGAGTCCAGTGCCTTAACCAACATGCCACCTACTGGCTCCTAAAAACTTTTTTAAAAAAGAGAAACCACCAATCTGGTTTTATATATAGAAATGCTAAGGACTATAATAGTCAATTTTGAAAAAGGTAAATATAATGAAGTTGGAAACCATGCCTCCCAATTTCATGGCTCCCTGTAACAGTACGAAAGTCAAGACTGGAGCAATAAGATCCCTGTATATATAGAGATTAGTGCAGAGTCCAGAAGCTGGTGTAAGCATGTATGGTCCACTGATTTCCAATAAAGGTGCTGAGATACTTCACTGGAAGAAAAGACAGCTTTTAGGAACAGTGTAGGAACAATTGCACATGTATTTATGTAAAGCAGAAGAGCCTCTATCCCTACCTCACACCACATGCAAAAATTAACTTGATGTGAACCATAGACCTGAAACCTAAGTATAAGAGCTAAAACTATAACATTTTCTAAAAGAAAACAGGAGAAAATATTAGAATATTTGATTAGTCAAATATTTCTTAGATAGGGCAGAAATAGGTACAATAACAAATTGATAAATTGGACTTTATGAAAATTAGAATGTTTTGCTCCTTCAAATGTTATTTTGAAATGCACAATGGGTGATTTATTTTTGAAGAAAATGTTTTCACAATATCTATCTGATTAAGGAGTCATGTCCAGAATATACATATCTAGATTAAATAAATGGGCAAGAGATTGAATGGGTATTTTATGAAGAATGTATGTAAATGGTTCTGTGCACTTGCAAAAGGTGCTCTGCATGGCCAGTCATTAGGGAAATGCAAGTGAAACCACAACGGGCTTCTAGCCAGAGTGCCCACTGGGAAGGCTAGGAGGAAGAGGGCGAGACCCAGCGCTGGTGAGGACACCCGCACCTTGCCTCCGAGGTTGCTCATGGGAGCAGCAAACCACACCCCTCTAGAACTCCGCTTGGCAACATCTTCTGCAGGTGAGCATATTCTTACCACGTGGTTCGGTAACTTCAGTTGTGGGCATTACCCAAGATAAATTGGATCAGAAACCCACAAAACTCTTTTTATGCGAATGTTGATAGCAGCTTTATTTCTAACAGTGGAGATAGGAAGCATTCAGAATGCCCACTGGCAACTGAACGGGGTCAACAAATTGTGATGCATCTAATGAGGGAATGCTGTTCAGAAACGAAACAGACATACCTCAGCACAGGAATCAGCATGCCTGTACCACGGGCAGGCGACGAACCAGAGGAGCAGAGGCCACACACGAAGCAGAGCTCGATTTCATTGTGAATTTCTCAAGGGACAACTGCAGCCACAGAAGGCCAACAGTTGCCAGGGCAGGGAGAGTGGGCGTTAGCTGCAAAGGATTATGAAAGAACTTTCTGGAATTCTGGAATTGTTCTATATCTTGATTATGCCTGCGGCTCTACTCATTCCATCATCTTTGTGAAATCAGTGAAGGCGCCGGTGGGTGATGTTGTGGTTAAGGCTGCTGGATTCCCGTATGGCCGATGCAGTTCAAGTCCTGGCTGGACCTGGCAGCTTGCTTTCTCACTTTCCCTCTCTTGCTCTCTCACTCTCTCCCTCTCTGGCCAAATTATTTTTTTTAAAAAAGCAAATAAATAAATAAAGTCAAAATAAAATAATTCTTTAAGAAAAAGGCTTAAAATCAGTGAAATTGATCTCATACCAATGATAACTCAGTAAAAATGGATTCCGAATACACCAAGGAAGAATTAGGGTCTCAGACAAAGCGAGTGAAGTGAGTTTGGAAAACTATAAAATAAGAGGGAACTCCAGGTTGCAAACCATGCACTTAATGCTACCACACTAACAGCAAGGTCCTTAACGAAAACCTACACCCGCCCTGTGCTTTGTATTGGGAGAGGAGAGCATCTTACAAATCAGATACCTTCAAAATGGGAGCGAAAACAGAAGCTCGATTTTGAAGACTAACGGTGGTGGCCATGCCCAGTCGAGCGATGACGGTGACAAAGGGCGGCCTGACTTCCGACCACGTGGTGTCTGCAACAAACGCAGTCGTGGGAGGTGGCATTGACCAGGGCATCGGAGCGAGGGGCCTGGCTTTCGATCTCTTTCAACCTTCAGCTCGTGTGTGTCACTGGACAAATCCCTTCATCTAAGCCCCCACCCCCAGCCACAGTGGCCGTGAAGAGCGACGAGAACAAGCCTTCGGGGCGAGCCTCGGCGCGGGCTCGGCCCCTGGCTGGCCGCCGCGGGCCTGGCTTGCGTGGGCCCAGTGCTTGTTGAAGGATCGGGTGTGGACGATGGCAGCTCCCTGGCGCACAAGGAACTCTCAGGAAACCTCTCAGCGTTCGACTTCGTGAAGACTTAACTTTGCATCCTCAAATTCCCTTTAAAGTATTCATAGGACGCTTACTTACAAATTCACGTACCATGGGGGGAAATTTGATTAGGTAAAAAGCTAGACTTCATCCTGAAATATTTCCCCGTAATCCAGTGAAAGAAGCAACGTAGAAACAATGAAGAGATGCGCCGTCTACGAGCCACCGCCTGTTACCGCAACTTGGCACCTTCTCCATTATCTAAGCTCCTGGCTTCCTTGTCACGGTCACCTCTGGTCTCCTGAATGCTGGAGACGGCTTCCCGCCCTGCTCTCCTCCGTCCGCCCTGGCCTTGTCCGTCAGCCCCTCGGTGCCGAGCACCTCTCGACCAGCCCCGCTGCTGCCCCTCCAGGTCCTCGGGGCGAGCTTCCGTCGTCCTTCTCCCCTAGTGGCCCTTGCTCTGCAGCGTACTCAGAGGGTGAGCTGGCCGTAGAGACGGGGCCTCGCCAACCCCACGTCACAGCCCGGGCCCCCCCGCTGGCGTCCTGGAGGCTGAGTTTATTCCACTTAGGGCACTGTCCCTTCAGGTCCCACCTCGCAGCCCTTCACGGGGTGCCCCAGACAGACGGCCCTCCCCTGCTCCTCAGCCAAGGAGTGTCCAGGCTTCAGGCCTCCCTAAATGGCTGAGGGAGGAGACTGGGCAGGGTGGCGGTGAGGGGCACCAGCAGGACGAAGGGCCAGCCTCGCCCTTTGGCCCAGGATACCCCCTGCGGCTCTGTCCACCCTGCTGATGGCGTGGGCCGATGGTGCAGGCTGACAGTGTGGGCTGATGGTGCAGAGCTGATGGCACAGGCCAATGGTACAGGCCGACAGTGCGGTCTGATGGTGTGGGGCTGTCAGTGTGGGCCGACGGTGCAGGCTGACGGTGTAGGCTGATGGTGCAGGGCTGATGGTACAGGCCAATGGTACAGGCTGACAGTGTGGTCTGATGGTGTGGGGCTGTCGGTGTGGGCTGACGGTGTGGGCTGACGTTGCAGGCTGACGGTGTAGGCTGATGGTGCAGGGCTGATGGTACAGGCCAATGGTACAGGCCAACAGTGCGGTCTGATGGTGTGGGGCTGCCGGTGTGGGCCGACGGTGTAGGCTGACGGTGTGGGCTGATGGTGTGGGGCTAACAGTACAGTCTGATGGTGGGGCAGACGGTGTAAGCCGATGGTGTGTGCTGTTGGTGCGGGCCGCTGGTGCGGGGCTGACGGTGTGGGCTGACAGTGTGGGCTGATGGTGCAGACCGATGGCGTGGGCCGACAGTGTGGTCAGACACTTACCGTGCTTTAGCGATCAGCTCTCACCACATTTCTGGAGCGACCACTGGCTTTTGTATTTTGGTGACTTCTCGTGGCTATCCCAGGGGAGCAGGGGAGCCTCCCTCAGGAGCTGTGACCCTCCACAAAGTTGCCTTTGGCATTGCCCACATCCGGGATGAGCAGACGGAGGGGCGGAGAGGGCAACAGGCTTGCCCGAGCGGAAGCTGGCCCAGACGGGAGCCCCTCAGGCTGGTTGTCACACTCAGGTGTGGCTCCCCAGGTAGCTGCTGCAGCTTCTGGAGAGCCTGGTTAGAAGCCGACCCCCAGGATGGGTCAGAGCCTTACTCCAGAGCCCCAGGGGTGGAAAGGAGGGCTTCTGCAAGCAGGGGGGACTCGGGCCAGGAGGTGCAAAGCCCACGATGTCCAGGGGACAAGTGTCCTCTGCTCTCCTGGGCAAGCGGCACACGGGGCCCAGGAGAGAGGACAGTACAGGGATGGAGGGGTCCGGAACTGGCCTGGGAAGGACAGGGCCAGGGCCTGCAGCCTGGAGTCACTTAGTCAGACCGCATCTACAGAAGGCCCCAGACAAGCAGCGCACCCCAACATTGTGGCAAGCAGAGCTTCAGAGCGTAGGCTGGAGTCTGCGTCCCTGGTGGCCTGCACCCCACGGAGCCTACAGACCAAGGCCTGGCTGGGCTGAGAGGGCACCACGCCCAGGGTCAGCGGGGGCTCTGGGACCAGATTGCAGGGACACTAGGAAGCCCAGGGGAGGTGCGTGTCCCTGAGCGTCTTGGAGGAGGTGTTTATCTGATCCGAGGGGAGAGGAGGGGTGGGCAACGGTGACAGAGTCCAGAGTGCCTTCCCTGGTGGGACAGGGCTGGGTTTATCTTTTGAAGAAGATTTTTTTTTTTATTGTGTCCTTTGAACATCAGGGTCAGCTGGAAACAAAAGAAATAAACATCTTCCGTAACAGGAAAGTCTTTTACAACAGGAACAGGACCCAACAGAGGTAGTGGCCGGATTTCGGCTGCAGAGGCGCCTTCAGGGAGGGAAGGACGAAGCAGCCAGGCTGGCGTGGAGCCGAGCAGGAGAGGAGCCGGGCGCCCGCCTGGCCTAAAGCCGCCTGGGAGACAGCGGTCCCGCATCCTACGGGCACTTTGCAAAGGATGACTCCGCCCCGTCAGAAAGCCCACCGTGGCACCACGGGAGCCAGCCTCCTCTCCTCCTTGGCTCCCCTGGCAAGCAGGCCCCCCACCACAGCGAGCCAGCCCCTCCACGGCTCTGGCGGTGAGCTAGCCCCGTGCCACACAGATGCTCGGCCCAGACGCGCCAGAACCTGGTGCAGGGGGCGGGAAGGAGATTCTGTACAAACCGCGATGAGACGTCACCCTGTAAAAGTCTTTAAAGGACTTTCAGTAGCCACATAGGTTAAAAAAAAAAAAAATAGTTTCACAAGTTTTGCCCCAGACTGCTGGGATGGGGGGTGGTGGTGGGAGGGTGCGAGTGGGGCAGGGGCGTGAGAGACGAGGAGAAGTCAGGGCCAGCGTCCAGGAAGCTGCCCCGGAGCGGCTGACACTGAGTAATGGAGGAGACCCTGGGCAGCGCTGGCCTGGAGAGCTCTCCGTCGCGACCGGGACTTGGGCTGGGAAGATCATTTAAACCCTGCCCGCCTTGCAAAGGGGCAGAAGGTTCTGGACTGCCCCTTCCCGGGCAGCTGGTGCAGTGGGGGTTGGGGAGCTGCCTGCTGGGCGTGACTTGGCCGTGGTCTCAGGAGCTGAGTGAAACCACGACCTCGGCAGACATGTCCCCAGCCTGGGGAGTGTGTGCGGCCCCGGAGAGCATTTGGGGTCTGGGAGAGTGGGGCAGAATCCCTCGGTCCGCCGGGGAGCAGCCCATGTCGTGAGTGGCCCACTGGGGGTACGACGAGGGCCAGCCACTGAGGTTAGCCACACCTGGGACGAGATGGGAGTCTGGTCGGGGCCAGCCAGAGCTTTACCACTGCCTGGACACGACACTGGGGCTCTGCCTCTCTGCCCGGTTGCCGGGCATGGGTGTCCATGTCCCAGGGCTGCTGTGGCGATGGCCACAGACCGCACGGCTGGAAGCAGCAGGAACTCGCTGCGCCCGGCCCTGGAGTCCAGGCCCAAGTCACGGTGTGGTCAGGGCCGCATTCGGGGCTCCCGCCCTCCCGGCTGGTGATGAGCGCTGCGGTCTCTGTCTTCTGTCTTCACGTGACCTTCCCTCTTAGGCCTCTGTGTCCTCTTGTAGGGACAGCAGCCTCGGACTGGAGCCACCCTCATGCAGGATGAGGCCAGCACAGGGCAGTCACCTTAGCTATACTCACCAGGCTCCCGTTTCCCACCACGATCACGTTCTGAGCTGCTGGGTGGGCCTGGATTGGGGGGCCCCACTACTCAGCCGGGTCAGCGTGAGTTTGTTTGCACCATGATGGAGAAAGCGGCACCACCGGCCTCTCTCAGGGGCATAGTCTCGTAGCTGGTGGGAACGTGACAACCAGCTTGGGGCGACGAGACACCCGGGCAATCTCGTCACTGGTAACCAGCAATGGGGCACTGGCTGGGGCCGGGCTGGTTTCCTCCAGGGCTGTGGCATTGCTGGTGTTGCAGGGTTGCAGCCAGAGCCCTGTGATGGCAAAATGGAGCGGTGAGCTGCCGCTCGAGGGGGGAAGCGTGGCCTGGGGCCGGCCTGGTATGGCCACGAGGGCAGGTGTGGGGCCCGTCCTCTGTCCTTCGCCACGAAACCTTCAGCGGGACCCGAAATCTGTGCTAATGCTCAGTGCAAGGGTTTCTTCCCGGAGAGTTCTCCAAGGCCATGTCAGGGAGGGCGCCGCAGGGACAGTGTGGGCAGGAGACACGCCACAGGGCTCCTCCCCTCCCCGTGGCCGAGCCTTTGCTACCGCAGCCAGCCTGGGTGGTGGCGCAGCAGTAAAATGTGATGGCCCGTGAGGCTGGCCCGTGTGGAGCAGTTCTGGGTTCAAGTCCAGAGCCCTCCCTGACCACAGAGGGTGTGCTTGTCTGTGACCCGAGGCTGGAGGTGGGTCAGGGTCAGGGTCTGTGGCGGGCTATTTCTGTCTCTCTTATTCGTGGAAGAAATAAATAAATAAATATTTTTTTAAAAGCTAAATATCTGGAAGGGTTTGGGCCTCTGAGAAGGCGAGGTGTCAGGTCCAGGGACATCTGAGGTCGAGATTCCGGGGGGTTTGGGCGCTGCATCTTGCACCTTGTCCTCAGCACTCCCGTCAGACAGTCTCCAGGGTGACTGAATGCGCTTCTCATAAAATGGCCTCGGTGTCCTGATGAAGAGTGGGAGCCTCGGCCACAGAGCGCGGGTCCTGGGAGGTGGCCTTCTCTGAGCCTCAGCCCATGCCGTCCCAGCCAGTGTGCCCTCCCTGCACCGTGCGCACTGGGCGGGCATGCCATGGCTGGGGCGCTTGCAGATGCCACCATGGCTCCGGGAGGTCCCGGCTGCAGACCCCCTCCATGCCCTCAGTCACGGGTGTTCCAGGTGGCCCTCCCACCTCCTCGCTGCCACGTGTGTGCCCTCGCCCGACGGCTGGGCGCACAGCTCCCGGCTCCCTCACGGGAGCAGACGCCGGCCCTGGTGAGGGAAGAGCCCTTCCCGGGTCACGGAGGGAGCCAGGGCATGCGGAGGCGGTCTCCGTCAGGAGGCCCTCAGAGGGTGCACAGAGCAGCCACGCTCTCGGTCACAGGCACTTGAAGGGATTTCCAGAGCTTTAAATTCTTTAGCTAAAAAGAAGAAGGAGGAGGAGACGGAGAAAAGAACAAAAGGGAGGGAAGGAGGGAGGACGGACACACTGAGCTGCAATCTCTGCTCCTGAGAAGGCCTAAATAAACTGGAGAGGAAAAGCGCAGGAAGGAATAAATGCATTTAAACGCGGAAAACCTACATCAGACCGCAAAGCCAACCTCGTTAAGCTAAACAAACTCGAAGGTTATTCGGAGCTAACTGAGAACGGGACACCTGCACGCACCCAGCGCTGCGGGCACTGTGGGCACCACGGGTGGATGGCGCTCCGAGGGAGGGGCTGTCCTGGCCTCGAGGACCGTGGAGCAGCATCCCCGGCTGCCTCCACCACCAGGCAGGCACCAGGCACAGCTTCCCCTCTCAGCTCTGACCGAACATTGTCTAATAGCCCTGGGGAAAAGCCACCTCTGGTGGAGAATGACTGCTCTCAGTATTTTTTTATTTTAAAGAGGGAACCCACAGTGTCTGGTAGGTTATCTGATTGAGCTTTTTTCTCTTTTAAGGTTTTTTTGGCCAAAGGGTACATGCACTCACTAAAGAGACAGAGCGAAAGTGAGAAATCACCCCAGGGGGATGGCCATGCCACGACCTCGTTTCCTCCAGCCTCCTGGGCTCTGAGCGCGGCGTACACGCGTCTGGCATGATTTCAACCTGCCTGGTCCAGGAAGGCACTGCAATTGGCCGTGTGGGATTCCAGGGCCTTAATCTCCACACCACCTCCTGGGACCGATCCTATTCTTCTAAGGAGCAGACAGTTTTTATAGCATATTATTTGTTTCTGGCCATTCTTTTAGAAACATGTCTTGTAATAGAAAACTTAAAAAAAAAAAGCGCACACTTACCACTGCAGGGGGTTGGTAACAGCGGGGGGCGGTGAGAGCAGAAACCTGGGGGTGGGGCAGGACCTAGGCTTCCTTTCCAAACAAGGGAATACCCTGGGCTTGAACCCAGGTCCCTGGGAGGAATGGGCCTAGGTGATGAGCACTGGTGGCAGAGTCTGGTCCCATGTCACCATGGGGAGGACTAGGCTTGGAGCAGGGACTGTAGAAAGGCCACCTGAAGTGGCCCGAAGGAGTCACAGGGACAGAGGGAGAGCAAGCCCTGCCCGGCCTTAACCACCATTTGCCGCCTGGCCCAGGGCCTCTCAGACGTGGGGTGCGTGTTTCCTTAACTGTGCCCATAACCACTCCACAGCAAGCAGCAGGGGTCCGGCAGGCAAGGCCGCCGATTTCACCTAGGCAGATCATCCCCAAGGAATCACCACACCCTGTACCTTGGAAGGGACCCACTTTGGACAAAACCACACTGCTCCAGAAATTCTTTTCAAGATGTCTGGGAATCCACACTCTTTCTTTTTTTAAAAATTATTTTTTAATTTAACTTTTTATTTATTTACTTATTCATTTGTTTACTCATTTATATATTTCAATTTGATCAGGGAAGGCAGAATGAGAAAGAGAGAAGAAGTAAGAAAGCAAGCTACCAGGTCCGGGACTTGAACCATGGTCAGCCATGTGGGAGTCCAGCGCCTTAACCACCACACCACCTGCCGGCCCCAGTCCTTGCCCTTTCAAGCCCTGGGCCACAGATGCAGCGTAGCGCTGAGTCGGTGTAATCTACGGCCACATGGAGCCTGTCTTCCCAAGACCACATGGAGACCACGTTCTCCCAAGAGGAGAATGGAGGAGAAAGGACTGCAGTGTGGCCATCCCCCAGGGCGTAGGGGGACTTCTCGCTTTCTGTCTCTCTGTCTCTCTGGCGAGTGCACACGCCCTATAGCAAAAATCTTTTAAAAGAATTGAGGTGTGCTGGACCTCCAGCGTGAGGGCCGGGGTAGCTGGAGGCTGGGTCACCGTGGCAAAGATGCCGAGGGGCCCGGAGCTCAGTGCCTGGGGTGCTGAGTGTAGCGCTCTGGGCCCAGATCACCAAGTACGGTCTCTCGCAAAGCTGCAGATACGGGCTTTCCAAACTAGAGCCAGCAGAGCTTCTGCCGAGTACAGTGTGGCTCCCAGAGGGCTCGGGCCATGGAAGAGAATGGCAGAGAAGGATGGAGAACCGGACCTGGCCCTGAGGTCTGGGTCGTGTGAGAGGAAACAGGACTTCTTTTGTTTGTTTTTGGAGACCTCTTTGCTACAGGGCACATGCACTCACCAGGAAGACAGAGAGAAACAGAGAGGCAAAAAGCGAGAAATCACCGCCAGGGGGAATGGCCACGCCGCAATCCCTTCTCCTCCATTCTCCTCTCGGGATCTTGGGCACGCATGCACACGCACCCAGTGTGAGTTTAAGCCACCGGGCCTGGGACTCGAACCATGGTCAACTACGTGGGAGTCCAGCGACATAGCCATTACGCCAACTGCTGGTCCCGAGAGGAAAGAGGACTTCTGCTTGACACGGAGTGTGTGGGAATGGAGACCGCCGTGGGACGGCGAGCAAGCTGCTGTGGCAAATGCAGCGGGGGAGCGGGGGGTGGGGGGGAGCTGCAGTGGGAGGGCAGGCCTGCACCCCTGCCTGGAGGCCTGGGCCTGGGCAGCTGGGGCTCGCTGGAAGGGGGCACTCCCGAGTTTCTCTGGATGACCAAATCGTGACAGAAGGAGTCGCTTCCCTTCGGGGACCGCCCTTTCCTCTGTCCGAGATGGCGCCTGCCTGGCAGGCTGGCCCCGGGCAGGCTGCGTGAGGTCGTGGTCAGAACCTGTCCCTAACCTGGCCTGGCCATGCCCATGTTGTGGGATCTCTGCGGTGACACGGAGCTGCCTGAGTTACTGTGACGATCACGTAGCAGAGCAGCCCCGGCTCCCAGCGCCTAGGAGGGTGGGACACTGGTCTGAGATCAACAGGGCGGGCCTAGTCCTGGGGCTGGTAGAGACCTCGTCTGCTGGGGACCTGAGGTGGCCTTGCAGCGGGCAGCACAGAGGGCGTGTGGACACACAGCGGCCACGTCCAAGCAGAGGCGTTTGGCCAAGCCTCCGGGCCCTCAGTTCCGTGAGAACGGTTTTATTGAGACCCACAGTATGTAGCGGATTGAGAAACTGCCATAGTTGGGAAAACAAATAGAAAAACTCCCTGAAAAAAATACTGAAGAGTGAGGTGCAAGATCCAGGGAGCAGGCAAGCACCCAGCACGTGGGAAACTGCAGATGAATTAAAAGGGAGAGGAGAGGAGAGCAGTCAGGCTGCACTGGTGCCAGGGCGGGCGTGGCGGACGTGGTCTCTCTGGGCTCCGAGTGTAAGTTGCACTTTGATTAATGTCTCTCAACTGCACCAGTGTGACCCCAGAGCTCCCAGCGCGCTAAGTGAGGAGGAGAGTGGACGGTGATTCATGCTGGAAAGATCCCAGCTGATGAACCCTCCCAGCCTCAGAAAGCATCCGTCCCTGGGCGACGGGAATCGCCCCATCCGGGGGCTTTGGCGTGGGATCAGGAAGATAGTGGACACAGAGCTCCGATTCCTGGGTGTGGGTGCACGCGTGTGCGCACACGTGAACACGGGCCCCGAGTCTGCGTTCCCAAGAAGAGGCTGGTAGAGACATCTGGCAGACACACCCTCCTGGGGTCGCCTTACCGGAGGCCGCTGGGCCCTGTGGGGTTCAGGTTCCCAGGACATCCCAGGAAAACAGTGCGGAGGGAGCTGCTGGGCTCAGCCACCAGCGGGTGGGGGGGAGCGCCGCGTCCAGCTGGAGCCGACCACGCGGCTGTCTCGGCTGAGCCAACTTTTCTGGAAAGCTTGGGCGGTGGACAGACTCACTCCCTCTGAACGTGCTGACAGCCGACGAGGCAGAGACCTTTGCACTGCCACGTAAAGATGCAGGCTGCAAGGCCCAGCCACAGCGGCGCGGGCAACGGAGCTGCTGCTGTGCGCTTCTGGGGACCTTGTGGGAAGGCTCTGGGTTCGAGTCCTGGGTCTGCCAGAGCATGGCAGGTGCACCCTCAGGCAAGCCTGTGAGCCCAGCTGGCTGTCAGGCCAGAGGGAGGGCTCCACTGTGAAGATTCTTTGGGGCAGTCCCTCCCTGGGGATGAGTGGCTTGGGGTCCTTCCTGCCATGACTGGGTGCTATGGCTGCAGATGTGGCTGCCAGCCGGCCAGGCCACCAAGCACCCACAGCTTGGAGCTCCATGGGGATCCGGGATTTGAGACTCGCCCACGTTTATTGTTCTCGGAGTTGGGTGGTGGCTCTGCGCATCACTGTAAAGCTGCCTGCACGGCGTCCAGTGCCACACGTGCAGTCTGCCGCATGCTGGCGTGCACGGGAGTCTGCAGCTCTCTGGCTGGGCGGCATCACATGTATTCGACGTAGAGAGTGGTTTGTCTGTGCCCTCGGTCCCTGCGCAGTAGCGAGGGCAGGCGAGGCCTTGTGCTGTTCAGGCAGGAGCGGTCCCCAGAGCTGCCGAGCACAGCGTGGGGCTGAGTCCCTCACAGCTGGGTCTGGCCAAGTGCAGGGAGCAGGCGCTGATGGGCGGGCGGGGCACGGGTCAAGGCTGGACTCTAGGCCAGGAGGTGCAGCAGCAATGTCGCTGGGCTCACGTGAGAGGGTCTCCCCATGCATGTGAGGCACACACGTGCACTGAAACATACATGTGAGACACGTGTGCACGTGAGACAGACATGCGAGACATGTGTGCACGACACCCGTGCACATTAGACATATATGTGAGACACACACATGCACTGAGATGTGTGTGCATGTGAAGCATGCACATGAGACATGTGTGCACATTAGACATCCATGTGAGGCACACACGTACGTGAGACACGTGCGCACATTAGACACGCACTGAGACACACGTACACATGAGACACACATGTGAGACAGGTATATGAGGCACTCATGGAACTCATACCAGCCATGTGTGCGTGCCCAGGTCCTGGGAGAAGGATGGAGGAGAAAGGATTGTGGTGTTGGCATCCCCCGAGGGGGATTCTCCCTTTCTCTGTCACCGTCTCTCTTCTCTCTGGTGAGCACATGCCCTATAGGAAAAGTGCTCCAAAAATAAAAAATAAAAGAAGGGCTCAGACCCTGAGTCCCCCCCCCCCCCTGCTGTCCCCTGGGCTGGTGGCTTCACCTGTGTGGACCTCAGGGTTCCCTGTGGACAGGGATACTGATAGTGCCAGCCAGGGGATCTCAGGGTGAGTATGGGAAACAGAACGAGGACACTCAGTCCATGTGGGAAGTTCTGCCCGTGGTTGGACGGAGCGTTGGCGGGGTTGATTCGGGGGGCAGCAGTGTAGACTTCAGAAACTGAGTATCGCCCTGTGGTGGGCACAGAGCCCACGGGGAGCACCTCCCACGTGCACAACCTTGCGACTTTCGCTTCAAAACCAGAGCACTAACAAAGGAATAATAGGGGTAGGGGCCAGCAGGTGGCATACAGGTTAAGGTGCTGGACCTCCACATGGTTGGCCGTGGTTCAAGTCCCAGACCCGGCGGCCTGAAACTCATTCATCTGCATATGCGTGCATGTGTGCCTAAATTCTCAAGAGGGGACCTCGGGGGCAGCACACACAGTGGCTGTCGCATGCCCCAGCCTCTCTGTGCTCCCAGTGCTCGTGCGTCTGGCACTGAGCTGTTTTGCTGGCACATGAACTGGTGTGCTGAAAGAAAGGGGACATGGCGTCCTCACATCGCTCCCTGCTTGCCGGTGGATGGGGCATGGCGAAGCAGCACAGGCTGCCTCTGCTGGGAAGTTACTCGACTGCCACACACACACACGCACGCACACACGCAAGGAGGCCCCACTGCCTTCAGCTTCCTGGAAGCAGTCGCGCCCTTCCCCTGGGATTGGCTGGCACACCAGGCCAAAGTGGGCTCACCGCACGAGGCATTGTTGTTCATGTGCATTTCTTTCTTTTCTGTACTGTCTTTGATTTGAGAATCAGAATAATACTAGCATCAATAAGACAAATTGGTCCCCCTGTTCTGTTTTTTCTATTCACATGTTCAAGAGATTATATGGAACTGGTGTTAATTTCTATGTAAATACTAAGGAGGATTCTCCAGTAAAACAAAGAAACAGTAATTAGAGTGAAATGACAACCCTCAGAATGGGAGAATATATTTGCAAACTATGCCTCAGTTAAGGGACTAATAACCAGGATATACAGGGAACTCAAACAGCTTACCTGAAAAAAGTGATCAACCCAATTAAAAGATGGGCAAATGAACTGAACAGACACCTCTCTAAGGAAGACATGTGAATAGCCAAAAAACATATGAAAAAATACTCAACATCTCTTATTGTAAGGGAGATACAAATCAAAATGTGGTGAAAAGGGAACTCTCCTACACTGTTGGTGAGATTGTAAATTAGTACGACCACTGTGGAGAATAATATGGAGGTTCCTAAAAGACCTACAAATAGAACTACCATATGATCCAGCAATTTCACTCCTGAGTATCTACCCAAAGGATAGGAAAACGCTCAGTCGGTAAAACACTTGCACATCCATATTTATTGCTGCATTATTCACGATTGCTAAGACACGGAACCAACCCAAATGTCCATGAACAGATGAATAAATTGAAAAAGTGTGGAACATATACTCTACAGAATGCTACTCAGACATTAAAACAATGAGACCCTGAATTTGATAGAAAGTGGACAAATATGGGAGATTTACTGTTAAGTAAAGCAATCCAGACAATGAAAGAGAGGCATTGTATGTCCCCACTCAATATATACCAAATGTCTGCACTCTATAGCAGAAACTGAATGATTGGAAGGTATAAAAGTATGGAGAGCAATGATGATACCAGAGACAGTGGGGTTAGAGGATGGGAAATGGGGGAAATCCAGAGGGAGGGAATCAAGGGGAAGAAGAAAGAAGCAAAACATTTAAAGGACGCAAAATGGAAAGAAATCTGTTGATTAATATGTTTATATAATGTCTTTGACAGAACAGA
Organism: Tupaia tana; assembly: GCA_026018925.1. Lineage (NCBI taxonomy): Eukaryota > Metazoa > Chordata > Mammalia > Scandentia > Tupaiidae > Tupaia > Tupaia tana. The sequence goes on from JAKSZU010000001.1 coordinate 2,672,254, forward strand.
CATGCAGTGTATTGATGGGAAAATTCATTTAGTATGCTGTAAGGATACACAGTGATTAAATGTATAACATTTTTAAAAAAGAAAGATTTGGAGGCATAAAAGTAGAGAAGAAAATTGTAGATACCACAGACAGCATAGTGGCTGGGGAAATGGGGAAATAGGGAGAGCAGGGGGAAAAATTATTTGAAAGACACAGAAATGCAGGAAGATGAGGCAAATGGGTTGTGGAACTGTATACCACAACTTAATGGGAAAAAATAGACAACAGACATTGCTATATGTACACACACATATATATGTGTGTTTGTGTATTTATATATGTGTGTGTGTGTGTATATATACACACACATATATATGTATATGTGTGTGTATATATATATATACACACATACATATATATGTATATATATAATGTGGTGTTCTTTGCTGAAGGCAATAAATATGGTATCATCCTTGATTGTCACACATTACGTACGTATTTTGAAAACCCATGTTGTGCCCTACAAAGATGTACAACAATTGAATGTAAATAAGAAATTAGAGAATAAAATAGAAAAAAAGATTAAAAAGAAAACCATCTAGGCCTAAAGATTTCTTTTCTTTCTCTTTTAGGGGGCTGTAGGAAGATTTTAAAATTATAAATTCAGGGGCCAGCAGATGGTATAATGGCTATGTCGCTGGACTCCCACATAGTTGACTGCAGTTTGAGTCCTGGACCCAGTGGCTTAAACTCATGCTGGGTGCATGTGCATGCATGCCCAAGATCCCGAGAGAATGGAGGAGAACAGATTGTGGTATGGCTCTCCCCCATAGGGGGTGAGTTTTTGCTTTCTGTCTCTCTGTCTCTCTCTGTCTTTCTGGCGAGCACATGTGCAAAAACCTCTCCAAGAAAATAAAAATTATGAATTCAGGCCCCTTACTATTTAAATGATCTATTTCATATTAAATGAATTGTGGTGGTTTTGTTGTTTATGGTGTTCATTTTTTGTTTTATTTGGGTTTCGTTTTGTTTTGAGAACTGATCAGTTTCATCTAAGTTGGCAAAGTCATGTAGAGTTTTCCTAGTATTCTCTTGTGATCCTGCAGGGTCTGTAGTGATTGCTCCCATTTCATCACTGAGATAGGTGATTTTTGCCTTCTCCCCTTTCCTTGTCGGTATTGACAGAGGTTTGTCACGGTTATCAATCTTTTCAAAGTACCACCCCTTTGGTTGACTATCCCTAGCAATTTTTTTGTTTCTAATTTAATTGCTTTCTGTTATTACCTTCATTATTTTCTTTCCTCTGTTTCTTTATTTCTACTCTTCTTTTTTATTAAGTCCTTCCGATAGGAGCTTAGATTATTGATTTGAGATGTTTTCTCTTTTTTAAATATATGCATTCAGTGGTATAATCTTCCTTTCAGTATTATTTTAGCTGCATCCTGGAAATATTTTCATTTTTATTCAACTTAGTGTATTTTTAAAATTTCTTTAGACCTATGTATGAGTGTGTCTCCCCCCCCCCCTTTTGGTTTTCAAGATTTTGAGCTTTTTTCCTGATATCTTTTTATGATTGAGTTTTAAGGTCCATTATAGTTGGGGAACACAATTTATATGATTTTCATTCTTTTGAATTTGTTGAGATTTGTTTTATAAGCCAGACTGTAGTCAATCTTAATATATGTTGTGTTGGCACTTAAAAAGAATGCATATTCTGCTGAATGATCTGCTGTGGTGTTCTGATAATGTCGATTAGATTCTATTGGTTGGTGATGTTTTGAGCTTTTCTATGTCCTTAATGACCTTTTGTCTACTTTTTCTATCTTTTATCTAGTTGTCCTATCTTTTGTTTTGTTGTTGAGAGATGTGTTTGAAGTCTTCAACTATAACTGAGGATTTTTCTATTCTCCTTTTAGTTCTATTACTTTTTGCTTTCGGTTAGTAGTCTTAGGTTCTCTGAAATCTATTTGACCTGATATCCATATATACATGTCTACTTCCCTTTGATTAATGTTTGCATGATACATCCTTTTATAAAAAGCTACTTTTACTCTCAACTTGGCTATATCACTACATTTAAAGTGAATTCTTTGTTGGATTTTTTTTTTATCCAAACCATCAATTTCTTTTAAGTGATATATTTAGGCTACTTACATTTAATGTAATTATTGATGTATTAGGTTCTAAGTCTGTTGCTTTATTTTTTCTCTTGTTTGTTCTCTCTATTTTCCATTTTCCTATCTCCCTGTGGATAATATGAATATTTTTTAGAAATTTATTTCTACCGAGGGCAGCAGATGGCATATCAGTTACATCACTGGACTCCCACATGACTGATGGCAGTTTGAGTTCTAGACTCTGTGGCTTGAAACTCATGCTCGGCACATGTGCATGTGTGCCCAAGACCCCAAGAAGAGAATGGAGAAGAAGGGACTGCAGTGTGGCCATCTCTCCTGGGGGGTGATTTCTCACTTTCTCTCTCATGGTGTCTGTCTCTGTCTCCAGCAAGCACACATGCCCTAAGGCAAAAAAAAAAATTAATTTTATTCTTACTTCATTTTTGCCTCCAAAATGACATGAACTTAGGATAAAAATATGTTTTTTAGGTGTGGTTTGTGTTTGCAACTTATCTCAGGTAGGTTTCCCTCTGTATTCTGCTCAATGTCCTTACTGTACCCTGAGTGTAGGACGAAGAATGTGATAGTGCATTTGGAGAAAAGGGAGTCTCAGATCAAGTGCAGAGGTCTCTAGTTATAATCCACATCTTGAGATGTCAGCTATCGAAGCCGTTGAAGTCCCAGTGTGTCTGGGCCTTTCAGTACTCTTGGGGTTACTAGCACTTTACATTCTCTGCGTTTTTCTGGCTCTCAGTTTTCTTTATATTGTAGCCTATTGATTTCTTACTTTTTTCCTCTATTTCTTTTAAGAAGATTTAAACACATTTTCTCAGCATTTTTATTTGTTTCCGGCAGCAGTTTGGTTTGAATAATCTAGTTGGAAGTAGAGGTTCCAAATATATATTTTTTTAATTATAGATTTAGTTATTTTGGTTGTAGGAAGAGAGATTCATTGAAGTTACATCAAAATTAAGGGGTCCCTTTGCTGGCTTCCGCCTTAGAGCAGAGTCTGAGAAGAGTTTTGAAGTACCGGCCTGTTCCATCACACTCCTGTGGGACAAGGGGCAAGGGAGGCTGGGAATGAGAGCACAGGAGGGCAACTGGCCTGAGGGTGCACCGCTGAGCTGGTCCGCGTCGCAGCACATGGAGGTGCAGCTATGCCGAGACCTCGGAGCTGGCCTGGAGAGTAGGGTGGTGTGGAGGCTAAGGCACTGGACTCCTACATGGCCACTGCAGTTCGAGTCCCAGACCTGGTAGCTTGCTTTCTCACTTTCCCTCTCTCTCTCTTGTTTTCACTCTGTCCCTCTCTGGTCAAATTAAAATAAATAAAGTTAAATAAAATAATTCTTTTTTTTTTTTTGAGAGGTTTTTGCTATAGGGCGCGTGCGCTCGCCAGACAGACAGAGAGAGACAGAGAGACAGAAAGCGAGAAATCACCCCCCAGGGGGGATGGTCACGCCGCAATCCCTTCTCCTCCATTCTCCTCTCGGGATCTTGGGCACGCACGCACACGCGCCCGGCGTGAGTTTTAAGCCACCGGGTCCGGGACGTGAACCGCGGTCGACTACGTGAGAGTCCAGCGACATAGCCATTACGCTAACTGCTGGTTCCCATAATTCTTAAAAAAAAAAAAAAGAATTATCCCATTCTCTGGGGCAAGGAAGAGAGTTATTTATGTTCCTGCTCATGTTCAAGAGCTGCCCTATAGCCTGTGAACCCCCTTGACCTACCACAGGTGGGCTTGCCCCAGAATGCACAGATGACGTCCCCTAACACGTGTCCAGGAAGCGCCGGGCAGAGAAGGAAAAGGACATGATGCCCCAGTGAAATAGAAGGACACACCTACCTGCAGTCCGTCTTCACTAGTAACTGGAGCAAAGAGGTTGGTCAAGAGGATGGGAGCGGGGATACAAGGTGTCTAGTTCAAACCATGAACTACGGGACGCAAGGCCTAGACGTACCGGCCGCCTGCTTCCGGGGGGCGCTCATCCGCTGCCCTGCATGGCTCCCCACCAGCAGGCACTCTCCTTTCGGCAGGCCTCTGGTCCTTTTTCTCCCTGGCTTGCCGCTGCCTCCCCGCCCTGCTCCGAACTGGACTCCCATCCTTTTGAGTCAGCCCTCAGAGCCCGTGAGATCAGCCTCCGTATCCCAGTCCCCAGGAGGACTCTGCTTGGCCCAGCCCCTTTTTTGATCCAGGCCACCCAGGCCATGACCCTTGGCAGCTTCGTGGTCGGCCGTGATTGGGCCCAGCTTCCACCTGCTTCATCAGCCAGTGGGAGGGCCAGGGATAGCGTGTAGAGATGGCTGTTTACACAGAGCGCTGCTGGCGGGGACACACGAGGGACACGGCCACGGAGGCAGGGTGGCGGTTTTGTGCCATTCTGTATTCATTCTCGTAACTCCCAAAAAGGACAGTGCAAAGAATTGGGTCTGCAGGGTTAGCAAGACCATCCAAGGAACAAAATATGCAACTTCCGTCAACTTGGTTAGCCTTTTTTCCTAACTGTGAATTACTGGTTCAATTCCAGCGTGATAAAGAGCCATGTTAGTTTATCTCATCATCAGAATGATGTGTTTTCAAGACCTGAACCAAACAGAAGAGGAAACAAGTTTTAAAGAAGCAACACCGAAAGGCAAGAAGCAGCATGCAGCCCCGCCGCGTGCTCCCAGCGTGTGCTCCCCCACCCTGCGCCAAGACGTCTGCCCCGCCACCACTGCCAGAGGGCAGAGCTTGGGTCTCATTCGAACACACGAAGGCCCGCGTTTCTAGACCTCTGCGCCACCCGAGTCCTCGGAACACCATGACTCTGGCCGGACCTTGTCTAGAGTTCCCCAGAAAGGGAAGGTGTGTCGACGTGGGAGTGTCGTCCACAGGACAAGGGCACGAGGTCGGGCATCGAGGCTACTCCATGTGTGAATCAGACCTCTCTCAGGGCTCGGAGAGGCCGCTCTGTGCTCCTTCTGTCAGAGGTCTGCTCCCCACCCTGCCCTCCCCGCACACCGCCGCTGACCAGGAGCTAGGCGATGCCTCTCCCGGCCACCAGTCCTCATGTCACAGCCATCCACCGCCCTCTTGTCAGCCCGTGCCCGCTCCTCTTCCTCCACAGTCACCACCTCCACACCTCACCAGGCCCCACGCTCACCTGCCTCCCTGCAGGGCTCACCCTGTGCCTCCAAACGCCTCCTGGGGAGCTTACCTGAGACCCCGGAGGTCTCAGACTCCAGGGCCCCACTTGCTCCCCTGCTCACAGAGGCTGGTGCCACCCCAGTGCCCCGGTCAGGCACCTCTGCTCTACCCCTCACAGCGCCCGAAGGCACGCGGCATCTTCACGGCTCCTGTAAACAGTGACCCTCCTCTGGCCTTCCCGCGTCTGGCGCCCACAGAGCAGCAGCCTGGGCGGCCCAGTGAGACGCGTCCCACCAGCCGGTCACAGCCTCTGCTGCCTCTGGCAGGTAGAGCTGGACCCGAGACCGCAGACGCTCTGCCCGACCACCTGAGGCCTGGCTCCCGCTAGCTGGTGAGGGGCAATGGGAGCCAGCTCGCTGCGGCTTCACTTCCAGCTCGGCTGAGGTCCTCTGGGAAGGCCCGAGAGAAACACAGTCCTCTCTGCAGGGCCCTTTCCAAGTGCCTCCCCAAAACGCCGGCCCCGTCCACTTCTCCGCAGACCTCGTCCACTGAGCACTGGGCACCCGGGGGCTCTGCAGGGGTTCACTGGAGGGCTGCAGGGAAGGTGGGGTGCTGAGGGGCAGGGGAGGGAGGTGTCCTCGCGGCCTTCCTCCTCCCCAGCTGAAACTCGGCCTTCGCCGCCTCTGGGCAAGGTCGAGCGCCCTCGGCTCAGCTGTGCTCCTCTGAGCACCACGCTTTCGAGACCGACGTGGACCAACACTGGGAGCTGGGTCTGTGCAGGGCAAGGCTTTTCCTTGGATTTCTTTACCATGGGTGGGGGAAGTTCAGGGGACGGGGTCAGGTCCCTGAGAGCCTGGGGAGGCCCACGGCCCGCCCTGTGCCAGGCAGTTAATTAAATGGCTCTGACAAACGCCCAGCGAGGGTCCGGCGCTGCACTCAGAGCGGTCTCCTCCCAGGACCCGCGGAGGCCGAGCTGGCCCTGCCGGAGGGTGGGCAGAGCAGGCCTGACCACAGCAGCTCTCAAGGGCATCTCTCCGGCCACGTCTCGCTCCTTCACCGTGAGTGGGGCCGTGAGAGGGCGTGCCGAGTCTGCGCAGACAGCCCACACGTGGTCGCCAGCAGCGCAGTTGGTGGCCTCTCCCGCCCTGCAGCTGAGGGGACGGAGGCCCAGGCTGGTTTGATGGTGACTCCCTCCTGCCTGTCCCAGGCACATCGCGGGATGCAGGCTTTGTGCGACAGCAGAGGGACAGCCACAGGAAGGGGAAGAAACCCACCGCAGATCGGGGCTGGTGCTGTTCGTCCCTCAGGCCAGGCCACTCCACGGCTGGGCATGTAGGCGTGACCTGTCACTGCCTCGGGAAGACCTTGCCCCTCCCAGTCAGCACAGGGGGTCTGAGTCTCAGCTGCCCCCTCCTCTCCCTGTGCCCTGGGGGTTAAGTGTCAGTGCCCTCAGGTCCCCAGCACATCACCTCCTGACCTCACAGCTGCCACCTGCCGGGATGAAAGCAAGGGGACACCCCTTCTCCTTTGCAGCTCAGCTGGTCCGCTGCCTGGAGAGCAGGACCCCAGGGTGCTTGCTCACCCGCCTGTGTCCCGGAGCCCGGGCCGCTCGCTCCCCTGCCTGTGTCCCGGAGCCTGGGCTGCTCGCTCCCCTGCCTGTGTCCCGGAGCCCGGGCTGCTCGCTCACCCGCCTGTGTCCCGGAGCCCGGGCCGCTTTCTTGCCTGCCTGTGTCCCGGAGCCCGGGCCGCTCGCTCCCCTGCCTGTGTCCCAGAGCCCGGGCCGCTCGCTCCCCTGCCTGTGTCCTGGAGCCCGGGCCGCTCGCTCACCTGCCTGTGTCCCGGAGCCCGGGCTGCTCGCTCCCCTGCCTGTGTCCCGGAGCCCGGGCCGCTCGCTCACCTGCCTGTGTCCCGGAGCCCGGGCCGCTCGCTCACCTGCCTGTGTCCCAGAGCCCGGGCTGCTCGCTCACCTGCCTGTGTCCTGGAGCCCGGGCTGCTCGCTCACCTGCCTATGTCCTGGAGCCCGGGCTGCTCGCTCACCTGCTCCCCTCCCCCCAGTCAGCCTGTAGCCTTCCCAGTGGGCTGTGTCAGCCCAGCAGCGATCTGGGAAAAGACCCAAACACCTGCACAGCGTGTGGGCCGGCGTGATGCCAGAACGGCAGGAGGCGTGTGAGAAGCAGCTGGTGCTGAGCTTTGCCAGCAGCAACAGTCCCAGGACCCAGAGCCAGAGGAGGCTGCTGAGCTGGGCCCTGTCCACCTGGGCTGCGCCCGCCTCAGAGTGGGGTGCAGCATCCCCGCCCTGAGCCTCTCCGTGCCCCAGGCTGATGAGCACGGTGGGCCGACCCAGGAGGGGTGTCTGGAAAAATAGATGCAAGGGGTCTATGAAGGGTTACGATTTGATGCGGGGCCTCCCCGTCGGGGCCTCCCCGTCGGGGCTCTAGCTCCTGGCTGGGTCTGGGCAGTGGCAGCCTCAGCAGGCCCAGGTCTCTGCCTGGCCACACCATGGCCCTGCTTGTGAGCAAGGGGGTTCCAGGACACAGGCAGGTGAGCGAGTGGCCTGGGCTCCAGGACAGAGGCAGGTGAGCGAGCAGCCCACACCTGCTACCTAAGCCTGCTTCCCCTTTGGTAAAACTGGGGTTTGACCTGAGATGGCGGGAGCAGAGTCAGGGCTGGGCCACCCCTCCTCCGGATACCTGCCAAGCTTAGTCCCTGGTGGGGCCACAGTCCAGCCCGCTCCGAGAGGGCCTCCCTGCCCACGCCCACTTCCAGCACCATCGGAGCCTCCATGCCGGAAAGCCCTCAGCACCGGACATCTAGCGAGGAGACTTGGACCACGGACTGGATCGTCCAATACCCGCCCAAAGAGGCCTCCGATGCCACAGTTCACCTCCACCTAGCGACACCCGGGAGGCGGCAGAGCGGTCGGGGCTGCTCCCAGCGGAGAACACCAGCAGCTACATGCACACAGCTCACGCGCCCAGCGGAGCGGGCCCATCGGCGGGCACGCGCTTCCAGGCCGAGCTCCTCGACGCAGCAGGCTTCACTTTTCGGCCATGTCCTCCTTTCCCCTGGTACTGGGCCTTCGTGTCACACAGTCACTGTCCTGGAGGCCTTTCTTCCTTCTCCCACGAGTGAGAAAGTGAGGGACACAGAGCGGCACCCCCAGCGGGTCTGCTGTGGCCACGCTCAGCCCCCGCCAGCCCAGGCCTCAGACCTGTGTGCCCCTCGAGATGCCGTTCAGTTTCGTCGTCGCCCAAGGAGACGGACCTAGCTTGCCCCTTGCCCTGTTCCCACTGAAACTTTTTTTTTTTCTGGCTACAAGTTTATTCAACACAAAATAATCTCCAACTTTACTGAAGTGGCTGGCCACGTGCATGACCAAATCCGCCTCTAAACTGGAACTGGGTGGCTGTCCCGGCCCCTGCCTCGCTTTCTTGCCTGCACCGGGGGCACAGCACTGCGTCTGTGGGTGTCTGTCAGCTTCTCTTCCGGTGAGTCTCGCAGGTTGCTCGCCCTCTAGACCTTTGGGTGGGCCTGCCAGTCTCAGGACAGCTCGGCGCAGGGTGACAGGCGCAGTCTCGGGGACAGGTGGAGGTAATCGCGCAGGTACTGGACACCCTCGTTGGTAAGATACCAGTAGGAATGTCTCTGGGCAAACTGCTCCTTCACGCAGCCGCGAGACGTCAGAGACTGCACGGCCTTCATGACGTGACGGTGGGCACATCCGCCGGCCAGCTCCGGTGCGTGGGCGCACGGACATCCTTTCTGGCCACCAGCACTCCCTCCTTAAAAAGGAGCCTGTCAATGGCAATCCGGTTCTTCTTGGGCCTCAACATCACGGCGGCTGCAGGGTCCGGGGCTGAAGCTGGACAGGCTTTTTTTTTAGAGAGAGATTTTTGCTATAGGGCATGTGCGCTCACCCGAGAGACCGAGATAGAGAAACAGAAAGTGAGAAATCAGCCCCAGGGGCGATGGCCACGCCGCAATCCCTTCTCCTCCCTTCTCCTCTCGGGATCTTGGGCAGGCACACAGGCCCAGGGTGAGGGGCTGGCCGGCCAGGGCCCGTCCTCGGTGTGTTCCGCGGTAGCCACGAACCCTCTTTTCTTTCCATTTCCGTGTCTCCGTGGAGGACGGCCGTCCACAGAGCAATGTGCCCAAGGCAGAGGTCGTGGCCTCGTTCTCGGCCTGCCCACATGTGGGTGGAAGGGACAGGTACGGGCTGTGGCTGCCTAGGGCTGTGCCCACCTGTGGCCACGGGCAGTTCTACTTTGGGTCAGCGCCAGCAGGGAGGCTGGTTACCAGTGACATCCGTCCTCGCCTCATCAACACCCTGGCGGCGTCGTGGCCTTTGCACCTGCCCCTTCGCCGTCTCCCCCACCCAGGGAGCCTGAGCGGGCTGTCGGTGGCAGGAGCTAAAGGCCCACCGAGCGCTTGCTATCTGAAAGGAAGCCTCTCCAGCAGCTCCCCGATCGCTGGTCTCGTTCTCGACTCTGCACCCCTGATTTTACCCTCAGCAGAGTGAGGCTGGGCAGGCGCAGGGCCCCGGGGCCAGCGCACTGAGGCATCGCAGCCGCAGCCCCAACGGCTGGAGGCGCCGTCTGGCAGCTCTGGAGAGACGGAGGCGTCTGCTGGTTTTCCGAGGACAGTGAGGGGAGTCGGCCCCAGGTCTGTCTCCTGGGCTCACGGGGGGTGGCAGCTCCCATGTCTTCACGCTGCCGTCCCCTGCCTGCAGCTGCCTCTGTGCCCACGTTCCTCCTTTGCAAGGACATCAGGCATGCTGGACTAGGGTCCCTCTAACGAGGGCACCCCTGTGAAGACCCTCACTCCGCAGTAAGTCACCCGCTGAGCTCCTGAGGTGGGGCTCCAACCTGCACGTGACAAGGGCAAAATTCAACCCCTGACAGACTCCATGGCTTCTCCAGGACAGCCAGACCCTCATGGTTCATGCAGAGGAGGCTGGACAGAGGGGAAGGGGCAGGATGGACGCTCCCGACATGCGCAGCACCGACGCCCATCACAGCACACCTCCTGTGTGTCAGAAGCGGTGCTGACTGTGGGCTGCGAATGACCAGACCCCGCCGGGTGGGCTGTGGACTGTGGACGGCCCCTGACCCCTCCAGCGTGGGCTGTGGGCTGTAGATGCCCAGACCCCGTCGGCGTGGGCTGTGGACTGTGGACGGCCCCTGACCCCGCCGGCGTGGGCTGTGGACTGTGGACGGCCCCTGACCCCTCCAGCATGGGCTGTGGGCTGTAGATGCCCGGACCCCGCCGGGTGGGCTGTGGGCTGTAGATGCCCGGACCCCGCCGGGTGGGCTGTGGACTGTGGACGGCCCCTGACCCCTCCAGCGTGGGCTGTGGGCTGTAGATGCCCAGACCCCGCCGGGTGGGCTGTGGACTGTGGACGGCCCCTGACCCCTCCAGCGTGGGCTGTGGGCTGTAGATGCCCGGACCCCGTCGGCGTGGGCTGTGGACTGTGGACAGCCCCTGACCCCGCCGGTGTGGGCTGAGGACTGTGGACGGCCCCTGACCCCGTGGGCGTGGGCTATGGACTGCAGCAGCCCCCCCGACCCCGCCAGCCCCCAGCGCCTGGCTGCAGATGCAGACGCCCAGCTGAGGAGAGGTCAGAGGCCTGGGGCGGGCTGCTTTACCAGGGCATTGTGCTTTATTATTCTAAGGGGCTCTGTTCTCTCCCTGCTGGCCTCCTGTGCTGTTCTTAGGTAATGGCTCCACGAGAAGCCGTCCTCAGGTGCCAGCCTGCCCCCGCCCTGCCCTGTGGTCCCCTCTGGGGCAGACGTCCTCTCTGGGGGTCCCTCTAACACGGGAGTCCCCTGTCAGCCAGAAACCGCCTGTGCTCCTCCTTGTTCTCCAGAGACACAACCAAGGGGCAGTGTGTGAGTAGGAGGCTGGTCTTAGGGGACGAGTCTGAAGGCGTCTGCAGCCACTGTGGAAGGACAGTGCCTCTGTGTCCTCGTCCCAGAAGTTCTGCGTGGTTGTGTTTGCTTTAAAGACAGGTCCTCTGTGCGGCACTTCTGCCCAGCCCCCCCTGCAGGGGCTGTGGGTGCACGCCACCATGCCCAGCTCTTTCAGACAGCGTCCTGCCCCGTGGTCTAGGCCAGCTGGAGCCCTGCCATCCTGCCTCAGCCTCCCATGTCTCTGGGGTCCAAGGGGCGAGCCACCAGGCCAGGTCGTTAGTCTGGAGCAGGCCTTGAACCTGGGCCTCCCAGGTAGTCCCAGCCAGTGGAGCCGTGTCTTAGCAAACATGCGCTGTCATGGCCGGGCCCCAGACATTTTAAATGGGACCTGGGTGCCCGGCACGAGTTCGTTAGTGCCTGTCGTGTTGCGTGTGGTCTGTTGTCCTCCTGCAAGGGGACTCTCAGTTTTGTCACTCCCAGGGCCCCGATGGGCATGGCTGCGCCTTTCAGAACTGCTTCCAGTGACTTACTCACCTGCTCTGTCCGGTTTTCAGATATCTTTCCGGACCACACTTCCACCGTCTATGAGAACAGCAGGCTTGGCCAGGGAGGCAGGACCCGAAGGTGGCACAGCAGGTGGGGAGTGAGTGCTCAGATTGCAAGGCAAACTCTTGCTGGAAGTACCTTGCAGAGGGTCCCTGTGGCAAGGTGGTTCAGGCGCTGGAAGCCCACACAGCGTGCTGCAGTTCTAGTCCTGGGCCTGAAAGTTGCGCTGGGCGTGTATGCTTTCATGCCCAGGAGGGGAGTGGAGGAAGGATTGAGCGTGGCACTCTCTCTCTCTTTCTCTCTCTCTCTGTCTCTGTCTGGAGAGCACTGGTGCCCTATGGCAAAAACCTAGGAAGGAAAAGTCTCGAAGACTTCATTTAAATTAGAAGCCGCCACGCTGCGTTTAAAGCAGGCTGCCTTTCCTCGCGCTCACGTGGGCCACGCCTGTGGGTGCAGCTCTGGGAGGGGCAAGCCTGGCTGGGACGGCAGCTCCCCGGCTCCAGGCCAGCGGCTCTCTGTGCCTCTGCGTTCCTGTCTGTTAACTGGGTGAAGGGGTGCCCCTGCTGTGCACGTCATCATTCAATCAGTCTCCTCTGTGACACACTGAGCAAGGAAAGTGTGGCCAAGACGTGGACATAGCCACAGTGAACCGGCCACATCTCGTGGTCCCCACCCAGACACCCTGCCCCTGACTGCCAGGGGCTCCCTCAGCTGTCAGGAGGCCCATGGCGTTGTCCTCCTGAGAGGGGTCCAGTGAGACAGCAACTGAGTGTCCAGGGGACATGGGGCTGGAAGCGGGTCCCAAGATGCAGCTAAACCCCAAGAAGGCCCCTCCTCACCTCCCTACCTGGCCATCATCTATCTAGGCTCACCTACCTGTGGGAGAGCGGCCGCCGCTGCAGGGGTGGTCCGTGTGGGCACGCAGCAACATCACACCACTCTGCAGGACGTAAGCTCAGTTTAAGCCGATACTTTCCGCTCTATCGATCATGTCTGGTACCTATCCACCATCTAGCTATCGTTGACCTACCATCTGTCTATAGCCTATTCATCTACAGAGTGATCGACGGCCGGTCTGTCATCCGCTGGCAGCCGTCTACCCTAACCGGCTCGTAACGGAAAACAACGGCTCCCTGCTCCCTGCCGAGGCAGCCGGGTCTGGGCGCTGCGAGGTAGGTAGCCGCTTCCAGTGCCCCTCTCCTCCGGCACTTACCCCCACGCTCGGGGGGACACGCTGGTCGTGGCTGTGATCGCAGTTCCACGTGTGACCTTAGCCTTCCACTACGGGAGACGGAGACCCGGCTCGTTAACGCGTTCCGCTCGTTTCTTCGCCCCTGCAGCCCTCAGGGTTGTCTCAACTATTAGTTAAGCCGGTTTCGTCATTTCCATAATCACAGCTGAACAGAATCTAGTCACAATTCACAATTCACAATTCACAATTCACAAATCTCAATGATACTGTGTGTGTGTGTACAGGAGTGTGTGTGTGTGTAATCACTTTTTGCTTTCATTTATTTTTGTTGTTTAGGGGCCAGAAGTGGCGTGGTGGTTAGGGTGGATGACACCCACGGCTGATGGCAATTCGAGTCCCAGACCCAGACTCAGGTGCTTGAAAATCACACCCGGTGCGGCTGTGTGAGTGCCCCAAATCTTTTTTTACATGAAAACTTTTGAGTTTGTTAATCCTCTACGAGAAACCCGCGCGATCCCTGCAGGTAGTCACTGCAGAATCTTCCTTCCACCATCCACCCTCCAGGCTCCAGCTGGCCTTGGCCGGCACCGACCTTGGCCTTGGCAGCCCCCGGCTGTCTTCGCTCTGCCCTGCGTCTCTTTCGCTGTTTTCTTGACGTCTCTTTCTCTCATACAGGCTGTGTCTCTCCAGCCTATGTCTGGGTTCATTTTCCTTCACGCAATCTGTAGAATCGTAAATCATGCCAAAGCCACTTGCCTTGCCACCACCAAAATGGGTCCCGAACCCAGCACGGAGATGGTGTGGCGTGTCCACCTTCTCGCGTTTTCCCGGATGTCTGTGAGGTACCGTTGCCCGTCCGGGGTGAAGGGCCTCAGTGACCGCTTGTTCCCGAAGCAGGCGGTTGGCCGTGGGCTTCCTGGTTGGGATAGATTCCGCGTCATTCATGTGGCGGTGTACCGAGGGCCCCAGATCGTGAGACGGCGTGCAAGTGAAGGCACTGTGGCGTGACCACCCCCTGCGGAGCGATTTCTCACTTTCTCTCTCTCTGCCTCTCTAGTGAGCACAAAACCTTTAAAAAAGCTTTTGTTTTCCTGGAGTTAGTCATTGTTTCTCTCTCTCTTTTTTCCTTTCTTCTCTCCTATCTTTGGGCTCACGTGTGCTTTCGCACACACTTACCGGTTCAGCCCAAGCTTTGCTTTGATGAACGAGGTGAGCTGAGGTCTCTGTTCGCCCCGGAGCTGCCCTCTGCCCTTCACCCTGCTCTGTGCCCCTGCTCTGGCCACGGGCTCCGGCTCTGTGGTCCGTGGTCATGGGGCTTGTGGGAGGGGACCAGAGGTGAGAGGAGAGCCAGACTAGAGGCCCTGCCCTGCTCGGTCACTCACGGCACGGGGCCCTCGGGCTGCCCTGCGGTGTGACCTGGAACCTCTGCCACAGGACGTGGCCCCTGCTCCTCTTTCCCTTGCAAATCAGCCTCCTGCCAAACTCCGCTCCCCTGGGGCTGTGCCTGCTGTCCTGCGAGCCCTGCGTGGGGACACCCTGTACCTGATAGTATTTTCTTTCTGCATACCCAGTGGACAGTGCGCCAGGGTCCCTATGCCAAGTGCCCACAGCCTTCTGTCCCAGCACTGTGACGAGGCCCTTGAGGTTGTCCCCGGGACAAGTCTTTGCTGGAAGGAGTGCTGCCTTGTCTCCATTCTATTTCTTTTTCTTTTTTCTTTTTTCTTTTTTTTTTTTTTTTTTTTGAGAGGTTTTTGCTATAGGGCACATGCGCTCGCCAGACAGACAGAGAGACAGAGAGACAGAAAGTGAGAAATCACCCCCCAGGGGGGATGGCCACGCCGCAATCCCTTCTCCTCCATTCTCCTCTTGAGATCTTAGGCACGCACGCACACGTGCCCGGCGTGAGTTTTAAGCCACTGGGTCCAGGACGCGAACCACGGTCGACTACGTGGGAGTCCAGCGACATAGCCATTACGCTAACTGCTGGTCCCTCCCCCATTCTATTTCCAGAGTGGGGCTCCCTCCTGGCCTGTGTTCCCGCTTGGTGTTTTCTGTCTGGCTCAGAGCACGGACACCCCCTGAGATTGGAAAGGAATAGCCACGTACCTGCAGCCCAGCCCTCCCTGCCCCAGAGCTCCAGGTCGGTAGCAGCCCGTGGGCCTCCCGGCTGAGCCTCCACCCAGGATCCGGTGACGCTCAGCCCTCTCCCCACTTCTCTTTTGCTTCATTCCCTCCAGTTGCTCAGAACCCATCTGGGCCATGGGGGGACAGCTGGCCCCAGTGTTGGCGTTCAGCTCCAGCAAAATGTGCCCTGGGGCTTCTTCCCCACCCTTCCCCTCCCTCCTCCTTTCCTTTTCCGTATAGGACAGTCACCCCGCTCACCCCTTTCATCCAGAAACACCTGGAAACTCTCGGCTCTGAATCTCTCGTGAGCTCCCCTCCCCTCGTCTCCCGGTCTTTCTGGGACTCTCCGTTTCTCAGACTTAGACTTCCAGGGCTCACAGCCTCATCTTACCTTTTACTTGTCTCTTTGCCCTCCTCCTGCTGTGTAAGGCTTCTCCCACTTTATCTTGTGAAACTGCCGCTAAACTTCATTCAGGAAACTGGGATTGGCAGGGGAGCCCCTGCGCTGGTGGTGTGGCCGCTGCTCTCCCTGCCGAGCGGCTGGCAGCCTTTTGCTCCCTGCTCCTCTGTCCCGGCCGTCGTCCTCCTGGGCGTCCACTCCGAGCGGGCGCTGAGAGGGCTCTCTGGCCACTGCATGGGGAGGCAGAGCACCGTCACCTGCAGCTGAGCAGGAGCGGAGCAGGGAGCCCGCAGTCTCCCGGGTCCTGGTCCCACAGCCCTTCGCTGCTCCTCTTGACAGTTTGGGGGTGGAGGGGTGCTGCCCGCTCTGCGAGCTGGGGAGGGGACAGTCCCCACACCTCCCGCAGACCGCCAGCCAGCCCGATGTCTGAGCCCGTCCTGTGCCTGGGAGTTGGAGGCTGTGTCACTGACAAGCCCTGTGCCCTTCTGGGACCAGCCCTACCAGCTCCCCCACTGAGCCAAAGG
This sequence comes from Tupaia tana, assembly GCA_026018925.1. Taxonomy (NCBI): domain Eukaryota; kingdom Metazoa; phylum Chordata; class Mammalia; order Scandentia; family Tupaiidae; genus Tupaia; species Tupaia tana. The sequence goes on from JAKSZU010000001.1 coordinate 2,688,173, forward strand.
CCCTCCTTGGCCACCCCCTGCGTGGTGGCCACTCTCGCACATGCTCGGGGCACTCGCAGCCTCCGAGAGCCCTCCCTCAGTCTCCTCTGTGCTTCTCTGCCCTTGCCAAACACCACCTGGTGTATTACATCCATGGAGCTTGGGGCCAGCAGGTGGTGTAACGGTTACGTGGCTGGACTCCCACCTAGCGAACCATGGTTCGAGTTCCAGACCCTGCAGCCTCAAACTTACGCCAGGCACGCGTGTGTGTGTGCCCAAGATCCTGAGAGGAGACTGACATGTGGCCATCCCCCCGAGGGGTGACTTCTCGCTTTGTCTCTCTCTGTCTCCCTGGCATGTGCACATGCCGTATAGCAAAAATCTCTCTAGAAAATAAATAAATACATAAATAACCCACACAGAGATTTATTCTCTCACAGTCCTGGTGGCCAGAAATCACGGCCAAGGTTCCTTCTGAGGCCGCGAGGCCGGTCTGCTGCAGGTCCTCGGGCTGCCGGTGGCATCAGTGCGCCCAGGTGCCCTCAGCCTGTGCACACGTCACCCCACATCCTGCTCGTCTCGCAGCAGTCCCTCTGCCCGACCTCGGGATCCCTAGCTCCGTTCCCACATGAGGGGCCACTCGCGAGTCCGGGTCCTGATGTGTGCATACCTTCCGGGGCCACCACGCATCCTTCCCCAGAGGGCCATGGAGGAAAACTGACCATCACACGTGTTCAGTCAGTCAGGCCCGAGGGTGTGCCTGCCACGTGGTGCTCACGGCTTCCCGCCCTCCCCGCCGCACTTGAATCCTAGCACCCTGGGGCCCTGACATGGTCTGTCGTCCTTCCTGGTCAACGTGCCCGGCACCCTCGGGCCTGCTCCTCTCCTCGGGCTCCTCTTTCCCACCCTTTCCTGTCAGCAGTCGGTCTCGTCTCCGAGGTCGCCGAGTCCTGCCTCTGGACAGGTCCACAGAGCTCGCAGCGGAGGGCCGGCCCCTCAGTCTTGGCAGGAGGCAGGACAGACGGCTCCCACACCCAGCCCAGGTTGAGAGGAAGAGGCAGGCCCAGGAATAGATGTGGGATTGAGTCCCAGGGACACTGGGGCCCGAGAAGGGAAGGCCAGACCACTGGGGCCCAGGGTGCCGAGGGCAAGCTGGCACGCTCACGGCAGGCAAGGGGCCTGGCTCAGGGAAGCACTGAGGGCCACCAAAACCCTGGGGCCTCTGGGCTGTCTGCGTCCTCCGGGCAAAGGGCACTTTGGAGCCTTCTGCCACCTGCAGATCGGAGTGGACCGTGCAGGCCATGTCCTCTTACGCACCAAGGGGGCCACTGGACCTGCGTGCGCTGGGGCTCCCTGAGCCCCGCAGCCGTCCGGTGCCCTGCTGCGGCCCAGCTCCTGTGGATCAGGTCCTGCCCTGGTAGCAGCGAGTGGCTGTAGTGTGGGGCCGCAGGGCTGCCACTCAGAAGATGCCCCTCACCCCAGACCAAGGGCCTCCGTGGGAGACTGCATGGAGGCAGACCCCATCGGAGCAGGATGGGGGAGGGCGTCCCTGGAGCAGGACCTCCTGAAGTGGCTCTGGCTCAGGTGACACTGCCCTCACTTCAATCTGGCTGAAGGCAGCCCGGGGCAGGCTGCCAGGTCCACCCGCGATGTACCCAGGCCCTGGGCCAGCTCTCATCTGAGCCCTGAGAGCTGCTCCATAGCCTGTGGCTGCCCACGGGGTGGCGGGGAGTGACCCTGGGCTGTGCTCTTGGCCGGTCCCTAGGGAGTAAGTGCGGCCTCCCCAGAGCCCCTCTGGTCAAGCACCCACTTTGCCAACCCTGGCCTTATTCCCAGACGGCAGATCCCCGTCCGGCCAAGCTCAGAATGGCCCTGTCCCCAGAAGGGAACCTCCCCTCCAGGTGCGTGGGCGGCCAGAGTCCCCTCAGGTCCCTCTCCAGGGACGCTTCTTGTCTGCCTCCCAAGACTCACTTCACCCTGAGCCTCATTCAGGCATCTGAGACCTGCAGGCCGCACACCACGACCCCAAGAGCGAGGCTTCCGCACGTCGTTGTGCCATCTCGGCTGAGCTCCGGCCCAGGCAACGCTGGCACCTGGGTCTTCGAGCCTGCAGAGGAACCCAGGGTGTCCTCACCCTGGATAGACACCCGCCTGGGCTCGGCCAGGACCTCTCCCTAGACACCGGTCTGTGACGGGCATGGTGGGGGTGGGGTCCTGCTGGTGACAGCTGCCTCAGCAGGCCCCTCAGTCCCTGGTCTGACCCGGGCCACTCTGCCTGCTTCCGTCTCCCAAGGGGACCCAGTCAGACTGCCTTGACCCGGCATGGGAAGCGAGTGGCCTTGGGTGGTTTCCCTGTGGCTCTTACAGGCCGTGACCAGAGACGTGGCCTCAGAGACATTTCCAGGCCAGTGCCATGCAGGGCTGTCCTCAGGGCCTTGACTACGAGGGTCCCAACTGCACTGGGGACAGTTGTGAGTCCCCAGGGCAGGAGGACCAGGGCAGGCAGAGTCGTGCAGAGGGCGTGGCCTCTGGCAGCACACCTCAGACTCCCTGGGCCCACCGCTGCGACAGGCCGGCAGGCCAGATAGGCAGGGTGCGCATTCAGACGTGTAGGCGTGTATGCGTCCGGACGCGTCCACACACGAGTTCCAGAGAGCCCAGCGGCTCTCGGCAAGCTCACTGGGGACGTGTGGGGACAGTAGCAGGCGGTGGGCCCATGCCTCGTAGGCGCATGTCTCCCCAGGCGGGGATGGGCTCCTAGAACCCCCAGAGTCAGAGATAAGGCGAGGCCCGGGGCTGGGGGCGAACAGCCCCTGATGTCCCTGCATGGCCCGCGGCCACCTTGGAGCTCAAATCCCCACATCAGCAGAGTGTGCCTCACCCAGGGGACCCTGACCTGCGCTCGTCTGTCCCCCTAGAATGCACCAGTGAATGCGGGTCTGCATGCGGAGGCAACCCTGAGGCTCATGGACTTTGAGGGCGGGAGGGGCCTGGGGTCTCAGCCAGATGTGGGAGCCCTCTCGGCCATCCCGAGGGCCTGCTCAGGGCCTGGTGGCAGGGGCAGGGCCACAGCAGAGAGCTTCCACGTGGAAGTGTGGGGTCAGAGCTGTCGAAGAAAATCCAGCCAGAGCAAAGCCTAGTGGGTCTGCAGGGCGAGAACACCCCGAGCCCCCAGACCTGTGGAGTTCCAGCCTACCATGCCCGCCGGGGTGGCCTGCAGGCGTGAGGCTCCTCCAGAGAGCGCTGGGGCGGGAACTGAGCCCAAGGGCGGGTGGCGGAGGGGTGGGTTGCCTGATGCTTTGGGGCCCAACCTCCTTGGTGGTTCCAGGATGAAACTGAGCTCCTGCCACTTGTGTTTCAGACTTACCTGGGGCCCGACCCTCCTGTCTTCTTGTGGAGTGGGAACTTCCACATGGGCCTGTTCGCCGTGTGTGTGTGTGTGTGTGTGTGTGTGTGTGTGTGTATGTGTGTGTGTGTGTATGTGTGTGTGTGTTTAATAATACTTTATTTACATTTAATTTGAGGAGAGAGAGAGAGAGAGAGAGAGAAAGAGAAAGCTGCCAGGTTTGGGACTTGAACCGTCACTGGCCATGTCCAGAGCCTTAACCACCACACCACTTGCTGGCCTCCTGCCTCGTGTTTTATGAGCATGCATGAATACACTGTCCTTATTTCACAAGCACCTTGCGGGAGGGCTTTGCCTGGAGGCTCAGAAGAGCTGTGGACGTTTGACGTGGGGCTAGAGTAGTTAGGACGTTTGGACCGTTGGGCTGATGCTGGGTGGACAGTAGTGAATCTGGGGCCCGGGGCGCAATGTCATGGTGGCGGCCCTTGGAAATCCATACGGTGACATCGGGTGTGAAGACATCAGGAGGAAATGCAGTCACTTTATGGTGGGGCCCGTCATTACTGACCACAAATCGCCTGGTGGACACAGCGGCGTGTGTGTTGTTTTCATACCACGTGGCCCCATGTGGCCTCGGAGCCTTGCCAGCAGGGAGCCCCTTATCAGATGGGCCCTGCACTTGCCCTTCCACACGTGCAGCTCAATAGCCTCTATTCTTTTAGGACCCGGATTCAGAAACTTTCTGTTACTGGCCACGGCACTGGCCAGAATTCATGGTGTCCCCTGGGCTGGCCCCTGCTGTCTGAGCTTGAGTGAGGGCAGCTCCCAGCCTGTCCCCTGCTGTCTGAGCTTGAGTGTGGGCAGCTCTCGGCCTGTCCCCTGCTGTCTGAGCTTGAGTGAGGGCAGCTCCCAGCCTGTCCCCTGCTGTCTGAGCTTGAGTGAGGGCAGCTCCCGGCCTGTCCCCTGCTGTCTGAGCTTGAGTGAGGGCAGCTCCTGGCCTGTCCCCTGCTGTCTGAGCTTGAGTGAGGGCAGCTCTCGGCCTGTCCCCTGCTGTCTGAGCTTGAGTGAGGGCAGTTCCCAGCCTGTCTCCTGCTGTCTGAGCTTGAGTGAGGGCAGCTCCCGGCCTGTCTCCTGCTGTCTGAGCTTGAGTGAGGGCAGCTCTCGGCCTGTCCCCGGCTGTCTGAGCTTGAGTGAGGGCAGTTCCTGGCCTGTGCCCTGCTGTCTGAGCTTGAGTGAGGGCAGCTCCTGGCCTGTGCCCTGCTGTCTGAGCTTGAGTGTGGGCAGCTCCCGGCCTGTCCCCTGTGGTGGAGACATGGGTGTCACTCAGTGGGCAGTCCAGACATCAGGCCACAGGGAGGAGGAAGAACAGGCTTTGCAACTGGAAATCAAGAAAGGGACTCCTTTCAGCCCTCATGGCCGCTGTGTTACATGTTTCTACACATGTTTCTACCATGAGTCACCTCAGGGAGAGGCGCTGAAACTCTGCCCTTCACGGCCTCTGAAGGTCTTGGAGGGCCAGACAGCACAGGGCAGGCTGGGTTGCCCACTGCTGAAACCGCAGCAGCCCTAGTCCCCGGCCCCAGTCTCTGCTAGGGGTGTAGGTGTGCATGCTCTGGTGTGTGCATGTGCATGTGTGCCTGTGTCTGTGACCATGTGTGCCTGTGTGTGTGAACCATGTATACACTTGTCTGTGTATGCCTGTGTATGTGCATACCTGTGAGTGTGTGGGCATGTGTGTGTATGTGTGCCTGTGGGTGGGTATGTGTGTGCCTGTGTGCATGCCTGTGTGCACACATTCCTGCATGTGTGTCTGTGTGTGCATGCATGTGTGCCTATGTGTAAATGTGTGTGGGTATGTGTGTGCTTCTATGAACGCATGCCTGTGTGTATGTCTGTGTGTGCACATGTACACATGTGTGGGTGTGTATGTGTGCCTGTGTGTGCATGCCTGTGTGTGTGCATGTCTGTGTGTGTGCCTATGTGCACGTGCCTGCCTGTGCATGTGCCCGTGTGTGCACGTACCTGCCTGTGCATGTGCCTATGTGTGCACCTGCCTGCCTGTGCATGTGCCCGTGTATGCACCTGCCTGCCTGTGTGTGTACCCGTGTATGCACCTGCCTGCCTGGGTGTGTGCCCTTGTGTGCCTGTGTGTGTACCTGCCTGCCTGTGTGTACCCGTGTGTGCCTGTGTGTGCACTTGCCTCCCTGTGCGTGTACCTGTGTGTACCCATGTGTACACCTGCCTGCCTGGGTGTGTGCCCATGTGTGCCTGTGTGTGTACCTGCCTGCCTGTGTGTGTGCCTGTGTGTGTACCTGCCTGCCTGTGTGTGCCCGTGTGTGCCTGTGTGTGCACTTGCCTCCCTGTGCGTGTGCCTGTGTGTACCCATGTGTGCACCTGTCTGCCTGGGTGTGTGCGCATGTGTGCCTGTATGTGCAACTGCCTGCCTGTGCCTGTGTGCACCTGCCTGCCTGTATGTGCACCTACCTGCCTGTGCGTGTGCCTGTGTGTGCCTGTGTGTGCACCTGCCGGCCTGTGCATGTGCCTGTGTGTGCACCTGCCTCCCTGTGCGTGTGCTTTTGTGTGCCTGTGTACCTACCTGCCTATGTGTGTGCCTGTGTGTGCACCTGCCTGCCTGTGCATGTGTGTGTGTGCCTGTGTGTGCACCTGCCGGCCTGTGCATGTGCCTGTGTGTGCACCTGCCTCCCTGTGCGTGTGCTTGTGTGTGCCTGTGTACCTACCTGCCTATGTGTGTGCCTGTGTGTGCACCTGCCTGCCTGTGCATGTGTGTGTGTGCCTGTGTGCACCTGCCTCCCTGTGCAGTGTGCACACCCGTGTACTTGTGCAGTGGGAGCTGGAGTCAGGGCCAGCCCAGGTCTGCCAGCCTGGGGTAGCTGCTGCTGTCTGAACGCCATCAGGTACGCCAGGAGGCGGAGGGTGTACTGGAGCCCTGTTTCCGGAGCACCTGCCCTTCCACAGGCCTGGGAGCAAGGGGGGGACAGTCTTGCCGGGGCCCCACAGCCAGTGCCAGTACGGTCCATGTGTCCTCTGGTCCCTGGGCAGCTCTACCCAGCAGCCCCTTGTTACCAGGTGTCCCCAAGGAGGCGAGTCTCCAGTGGCTCCAGGTGGTGACTCAGAGCTGGAAGCCCCCACTCTGGGGCCACCTGAGCACCCAGTGAGCCCACGGGTGCCAGCCTGGGGGTGGGGGACCACTTGCGTTCACACAGATGGGCCTCCTGGACCAGACCTCAGCCCGCCCCTCCCTCTTGGCTGTACACTGGTCCTTGGGGCACCTGGTGTGGCTCCGACCTCGCTGCATGTGCGGTGTCCTAATCAGGCCTAGAGGCTAGACAGTTGCCCAGGGACCTCCCTCTCCGTAGGGGCGGGTGTACCAGGAACAGACTGTAACCCGCGGGGGTCACTGGGCAGGGAGTGGAGGGAATGCCAGGGCTGGGGAGGAAGGAATCCCACCTGGAGGCTGTGCGGGCAGGCTTGGGCAGCAGGGGACAGCACACAGGCCAGAAGATGGTGTCAAGGATGACCGCCCCACTGCGGGAAGGGGCTGAAGCCCTTCTCACCTGCTTCCCAAGCCCGGATCTGTAACCACTGCAACCACATTAGAGGCGGTAGCTTCTAGAAATTTCTGCAGGCATGTACAGCACGAAACGTCTCGTGTCCTTTCTTGTCCCCTTGGAAGTGAGTGACAGTCACTTCTGTGGCCCATGCCGACGTTCTCAGGCCAGTCCCTGAGCTGCAGCGTAGAGACGAGACCAGAGATGGAGAGACCGGGGCTGCGGGGACATCTTTATTACTCCTGGCAGGGTGGTATACACAGCCACACTGCAGTCCCTTAGCTCATAAAGATCTCAATAAATAAAACAAATAAGCAACATATACACTGAAGCAGGAGATGTAGAAAGTGGCTCCCGACAGGCCCTGGAGAAGGCGGGCGCGGCGGCGTGAGAGCACGTGCCCCAGGCCGACAGAAACCATGGTGCGGAGGCTGGGGTCGGGGGCTCGGGCTCCTTTTCTGAGAGCCGTGGTCCAGTTTAAACAGTATCATACAAGAATGTATTTTTGTTTTATTAAAAAAATATACATTAAAAAGGCACTTAGAGTGAAATACAAATTCAAAATCCAGATCCTCATAAAAGTGTTCCTGAATCTAGAGATTGTCAGAAAGAAGAGACCAGGAAAGAAGACCAGGACAAGAGCCCGCACAGCCCGAGGCTGACCGCGTCCATGTGACGCGCAGGGGGTGAGGTCCGGTCTCCTGGCCGCCACCGCTGCGCCCGATGGCAGGCTCGGCTGGAGGGCAAGGTGGGATCCTCCTGGAGGTCGCTCAGGTCTCAGAAGTCGCAGTCGGGCGTCCCGACCCCACTCACGCCTCTGCCACACAGGGGGACAGTCTGCAAAACAAGGACAGGGGGTAAGCTTGCCACGGCTCAGCGTGCTGGGGACGAGGACAGGGACGTGGCCTGCCATCCAGTGAGCCCCAAGGCTGGCTGGGCCAGGGAAGGCGGCTCGCCCACAGGGACCTGGCTCTACTCCTGCTCAGGCCTCCTTGCCGTCCCCTGCAGAAACTGGACAGGTGACAGCTGCTGGGGCCACCGGAGTGTTTGCAGCGGGCTGGCCCAGACCCGGGGCCCTCAAGGGTCTCTTCCCTGCACTGCTCCTCAGGGCCGCAGGCCGTCAGACAGGAATACTCCAGCCAGGCGTGGGCTGTTAGCTGCACTGAAAGCCCCCAGGCAGTGGAGCCCACTCCCCTGCAGCACAGTGCCCCACCAGCACAGGCCAGCCGCTGCAGGCCAGCCCATGCCCGTGCTGCTTTGTGTGAGAGGCACGCATCTCGTGCGTGTGTGTAGTAGTATGTGGTGTGTTGTGGGGGCATGCGTGTAGGTGTGTGTTTACATGTGAGGGGCATGGCATGTTCAGGTAATCCCAGGCATCTCACCCATGTATCTGTGCCCAGGTCGATCAGGCAGACCCTGCTGTGACAAGCCCTTCCACGTGACTGCCTCGTGCCCGCAGGCCAGCGACTCCACTGCACCAGACAAGCACCGCCAACTCGCTGCCACAGCGTGTGCTGGACGGGGGTCCTGGCAGAGGGCCCTTTACGGGGTCTCCCAGAGCCTCCCTCCCCACCACACCTCCGGACCCAAGGGGCAAGCCCATCCTGTGAGAATGGCGGACAGCCCTGGCCGGTCTGCACAGGGCTTCCCCAGCTGCACGCTCAGGGGCTGCCATGTGCAAACGGCCTGGGGAAGAGGTGTCCTGTGTGTGCACACGGTGAGGGTGTGTCCGTGTGAGTCATAGTGTCACGACTGGGAGTGGGTCAGTGTACACATCCGTGTGAGTGTGTGCCTGAGCTGTCTGCGGTGGCAGATCTGTGCCTGCTGCCCGCCGCTCTGAGTGCCACTCTTGGTCCCACGGCCTGTGTCCTCGGAGAACTCGCAGGATCGTGGCTAAATCGGGACAAGGCTCTCCCAGGCCTCAGACATTTCCCTGAAGTGCTGACGCCTGGAAAACAAGCACCCGTGCACACACACACGCACGCACACACGCATGCACGCGTGCACACACACACACACACACGTCTTTTCTTCAAGGTCAGAGCACTCCAAATATTGAAGCCTTTTTAAGTGGTCCCGGGCAGCAAGTCAAAGGCTGCTTGCTCTCGGAGAATGTGGTTGTGATTAGGTAATTAATGGAGGGGTAGAGAAAGCTAAATGGAAGCCTTCCTCAGAGGGAGGAAATAATTACACAGCTTTGATATATGAGCTGAGCCAGCCCTCCGAGGGGAAACGGTCTCACCCATGAAAGGCCCGAACGATAGTGGCCGTCCCCGGCCAGCGTGGGCTTCAGGGGCTGCTCACAGCTGGGGCAGGAGGGGGCGGGTTCAGGCAGAACCCAGAGTCAGATCATTAATCGTCTTGACCAAGAGCCTCAGGGCTTGGCCCCCTCGATGCCACCCAGACCTCAGCCATGTCTGCTACTCTGCAACCCACACAGAAGTGCTGAGGCCCTAGACTGCCTGCTGCCTACCAGGGCTGCCCGAACCCATGCACGTGCCCTGGGTGGGGTTCAATCTCTGTCCACTGGCCGGGCCCAGGGCTGGCAGGTGGAGCCGTGGAGCAGCAGCCAGACCCAGAGGACCCCAGTCGGCCCTTCTGCCGGGTCGATAGGGCGCTAGTGAGTTAGTGAGCAGGGTCGTGCTCAGCCCAGGTTCCCAGGGCCTAAGGTCATGCAAAATCTCCAGAAAGTGAGGCGAGGGTGGGCTTATGGCGGGGAGGCTGTTATAAGGCTGCCCATCCGTCTGTCCATCAACCATCTACCCATCAACCATCTGCCCACCGCCACGCCCACTCACCCACCCGCACATCCACTAGCTTTGAGTCTTCAGGACAGCTGGGAGCCATATCAGGGAGAACTTTCTGGGTCCCAAGAGCAGAGCTCCAGGATAGAAAAGAAAGGACTTCGCGTGTGCTACCCTACCTGCTAAAGGGCGCCCCAGGGCCACAGTCCCGCGAAAGGGAAGTCTGTCCCCAGGGCGTCCACAAGCCACACAGGGGATGACGACATCCTGGTCCCAGTCCTGGGGACACTCCCATCCAAGCAGGAAGGACCGCAGGCCCCCATCTGCTGTCACCCTCCTTGGCTCAGCCGTGGCTCAGCAGAGGTGAGGACAGACGCGGGCACTTCAAGCAGGGGAGAGGCCACCTTCGCACCGCTCTGCTGAGGCAGCACTGTGGTCACCACCAACGCCGTGTGCCTAATTAGCGAACAGAGCTCTGCCTTGGGAGGCCGCCGTGTGGGGGTAGGGTTTGGCACCAGCTGGAGTTTCAGGTGCCCACTGGGGTCTGAGCGTATCTCCCAGGACGGGGGGGGCGCTGTGTGGGACTCTGGGTCTGAGCGTGATGACACGGGGCCTAGAGTCTGCCCTGAAACACCGACAAACGGAGCCGATGCCAGGGCGTGGCCAAGGCGAGATGGAGGCGGGGACAGGGCAGTGGACAGGGCACACCCTGGCAGTCTCGGGAGGGGCTGGGTCAGCCGGCCTGGTCACCACGGCCAGCTCTGCTCCCTGGACAGCCTGCCACTTCTAGTACTGACCTTCAGTGAGCCAGAGTGTCTGCACGAGAATTAAAGGAACCTTAGGAACAGATGGCCCTACCTATGTTACTTGAACTATTCCAGAATTTAAAGGGGAGGGAACGCTTCCCATGTTACTGACTTTTTAAAATTATTTATTTTTGAAGACTACTTTTTAAAGCAGTTTTAGTTCGCAGGAAAACTGGGAGAAGGAACAGTTCACACGCCCCGGCCCACTGCAGCCTCTAAGCGGGAGACGTGCCACCTACACCTGTCCTGTGGCCCAGGGACATCGCCACCTGGAGTCCAAGCATACATATGCTAGGCAGACGTTGCCACCCCGTCCTGGGCCACCAAGAGGGGTTTATCCCAGGAAAGGGGAAGGCCCGCGTGCAGAAATCTGGAACCAGAACTGACAGGTGCCTTTCCACACCGCTCTGCCAGTCTGAAGGAGAGCCCGCCCTGGCGCCAGGCCCTGGCCTAACCCCTGACGCCCACGAATGCCCTCTGGCTCTGTTTCCTCAGCTGCAAAACACCCAGCAGGGGTAACAGGACCCCTGACAGAGCCCCAGCCAACCTCACGCAGGGAGGCCCTCGCCTGGCCTGTCCTTCTCCCCTGACCGGGGCCCTGCTTTCCTCCCCAGCTGGCTCTCCAGGGTCCCCAGCAGAGCCCAGGAGCAGCAGGTGCTCACCTAAGATCTGTGGGAAGAGTGACCACGTGAAGGGCCAGGGAGAAACCGGCGGCAGCTGCCAGGCCCAGAGGTGCACGGGGCGGTGCCAGGTGTCAGCTCCTTCTGACTGGGCCTAAGCTTGGGGGTGGCCAGGGCCAAGTAAGAGCAATCACACCGAGGGCCCAGCAGGGGGCGCTGAGCTGCCTGCCCACGTGCCTCTGAGCAATGGCCACCACCAAGCCTGGGCAGAGAGATCGGGACCCCTGCCCGCTTTCCCGAGCCTCCCTCCAGGGCTTTGACAGTCCAGCTGCTCACTCTGGAACGTCTCAGGACCAGAGTGTGGCCCGCGACGCTGGGCTGACCCCTGTGCCTTCTCCACCTGGTGGTCAGAGCGCGAGAGCCCCCCAGGGCTCTGTCCCACCGTGAGCGTGTCTCAGTCCGCTCGGGGATGCCCAACCCCACGGGTGGGACTGCCCTCGGGCCCAGCCAGAGCAGGCTCCCAGCCCTAGTCCAGCTCTGCGTCCTGCGTCTGCTGCTGGGCCCGCTCTCGGGCCGCGCCTGCGCTCAGGACCAGCCCCTGTGCTGACCACGTCCCAGCTCCTCTAGGTGCTGCTGGGCGGCAGGGCTGGCTGAGCTTGTCCAGGCCCACCCACTCCGCGCACCCCGTGACCGCCAACCCCGTCCGGAGACAGACTAGACGCTTGCACCGGAGACCAGTGGGAAAGGATCCAGGCACCGCGTGGCTCCGGGGGCTGCCCCCACCCCTGCCCCCGCCCCAGCCCAGGCCCTGGGAGCCCCTCCTGGGACAGCCCTGGCAGGCGGGCCTGGGGACAGGGGGACACTGGGGACGGCCATGTAGCCAGCCCCAGTCCAGACTCGCTGTCACCCCTCAATGATGGCCCACCCACCGTGCAGGCCCGGGGTGCCAGCAGCAGGCCCCACAGAGACCCAGCTGGACAACGGGTTTTCTTTTTCTGTCTGAGCGAGGACTTCAAAGAGACCACTGGGCCACCGAGTGCAGGCCAGTTCTGGGCCCCTGGCTGCTGGCAGCCGGGTGGGGTGGGCACGGCCGGCCAGGCAAGGCACCACTCACGCCCCACCCTCTGAGCCGCCTCCCCGGGCACCAGTTCTTCCACAGAGTTCTTGTCCAGATGTGGGGAGGGAAGGAAGTGCTTTGCTTCAAAGTCGACAACACGAAGCCGCCTTCCACCAGGTCCACGCGACAAAGCGGCGAGCTCTCCTCAGTGCAGGGAGGACGGCCCCAGGCCACCCCATGGAGGAGCTGGGTCACTGGGTCTCTCACTGGGGGTCCTGGCAAGTCAGAGAGCCCGTAGCCGGCCCTCCTGGGTGCTGGGTGTGGGAGGGTGGTGAGTGGGGGCCCACTCAGGACAGAGCTGGGGTGTCCTTGCAGTCCCAGCCCCTCCCTCCAGGCCACTGCTCTGCTCGGTGCGGTCCCAGCTGAGGGGCCCCGGGAGCCCACAGGGTGGAAGGACAGAAGATCACAATGGCAAGCCACCAAAGCCCCCGCCTGGCCCCACCGCACGGGCTCTGTGAGAATCGGCTTCCGAAGCCGCGAGCCAGGCCAGAGGGCCAGAGCGTGCTCCCGTAGGTCAGCCCCGCTGTGCCACGGGTTCAGAAGGCTCCCGGACTCACGAGGGTTTCTGCGGGACGACGGGCCAGCAGGAAGGAGCGAGAGGCAGACCTGCTCCCTCCGAGGCCAACACGGACCAGGAGCGTGTGGGCTGGGGCTAGCAGAGCGGTCAGGCACAAGGCATAGGAAGCAGGGTCCCACACGGCTGGCCAGGGTTCGAGTCCCAGCCCTGGCAGCCTGAAAACCATGCTGGGCTCATGGGTGTGCCCAGGATCCTGACAGATGGAGAACTGGAGGGAAAGGACTGCGGCGTGACGAGTCCCCACTGGAGACCTCTCTCTCCGTGCCCCCACTTATGTGTGCGAGCACGCAAAGAACATTTTTTTCCTAATTAAATATTAGAAAAAAATTAAAAAGCAGCGGCACTTGGGGCCAGATGGGGGCTGGGGATAAAATGCGATGCTCTGTGAGGCCGCCCACAGGAGAAAGTGCTGGCTGCCTTCCAGAGACCGTCCTGAGCACGCCAGGCCCTCCAGTGCCTTGGCCCAGGGCTGGCGGGGGTGAGGGCGGTCATGGAGCCGAGCACACCCCGGGGCCAGCTCCGGAGCCCTCGGGACGCTGTGGAGGATGCGGTCTCTCTCCCTGGCCCTCTCTTGGAGGAAGCAAGCTGGAACAGAAGCAGCAGCAGGACTCCTGAGATGCCCCACATCATCCCTGGATGGCCGTGCCAGCCCCTCCCTCCAGGCCACCGCTCTGCTCGGTGCTGTCCCGGCTGAGGAGCCCCAGCAGCCCATGGGGCGGAAGGACAGAAGAGCAGGACAGGAAGCCAGCAAAGCCCCCACCTGGCCCTGCAGCAGGGCCTCTGTGGAATCAACTTCCCTGGGGGTCCTCGCCCTTTCGGGACTGTGTGAGCAACCTCTGAGCCACGGTGTGACCGTCACAGGCACGACCCTCGGATCGCAGGGGCTCCCGGACCCTGCCCCAGAGTCAGGTGGCAGCTTCGGCCAGGTGACCCTCAGCAGGCCCGTGAGCAGCACAGAGCCCACGTGCTGGCCTGTGTCCCACTCCGCCGGGCCAGTGCCTGCGTGTGCATGTGGGGGCGGGGCCGGGTGGTTCTCCCAGGAGTAACGGGGCAAAGAGGGTCCCCCAGCACCCAAGTGCCTAGGACCTTCATGGACTGGTGGTGCAGAGTGATGCCCCGGGCACGGCCTGCTCTCAGGAGCTCCTGTGGGGCCCGAGGGCTCCAGAGCTGGCCCTGGGGTGTGCTCAGGTCAGGGTGGGTGCCTGGGCCACTGCTCCAGCACACAGAGTGGCGTCCGGGGCAGCGGCCTGCGGCTCCTGCTCCTGCGTCCTCTCTGCTTCCAGGCTGCCGCGGGTGCCCTTGGACAGCACTCGCATGGGCACGCACAGGCCGGTCCACAGGGGGCAGTGGGGCCAGGGGTCGGCGACGACTGCCCTGGCTGAACCTCCCAGCCCTGCCCCTCCTGGCCTGTGACGTGCTCTTGACCCCGCTCACCTGCCTGCGTGGGGAAGGGGACTCCGGGCAGGGAGGGCATGGTGTTGATGCCCGAGCTCACGTCCTACACCTCCCCGCTGGCTCGCAGCGCCCTGGGCCCGGCTCCTCCGGGGAGCACGCACTGCTCCCCAGCTGAGCGGCGCACCCTCTCCCCGCCTCTGTCTCTCTGTCTCTCAGGCCTGGCTTGGGCTGACTGCATTTAGAGTGGCCTGAGGACACCTAGGGCCGAGGGCAGCTCCCTCCTACAGGCCCAGCTCTCTGCCCTACACTCCGTCCCACCGCAGAGGGCCCCATGAGCACCCTCCTGAAGCTCTCTGAACCCCAGCACCCCAGCCGCTTCTGCAGCACCCTCCTGAAGCTCTCTGAACCCCACCCCACCCTCCGCTCGGCCTTCCCATTTCTCCTGACGAGCCACGGATTCTGCAAACGGCGCTCTGAGTTTCGGGGCAGTGGGGGTCGGAGCCGTGAGTGGCCGGCTGATGGGAAGGACTGACCTCTGCTCAGAGCCTGGGGCCTCCGAGTCAGGAATGACTTCGACCAGTGGGCTCTGCTTTGTCCAGACGACAGGTTCAGCTTCCAAATAAAACCCACGCGTGGAGGAGCGGATCGAGAAGTCGCCAGGGGCCTTATGTCTCCTGGTGGGGCCGAAAGTGCCCTTAGGGACTGTCATGGCAAGCTGGCCCGCAGGGGACGGCTGGTCTGAGTGTCCCAGGTCACTAGTGGGTGCAGAGCCTGCCCGAGCTCAGGATCCACCCTGGGCTGGATCCCATTTGCATCCACAGAGCTGCCCCGAGTCCAGACCCGGGGATTAAGCTAGTGGACATCCTTAGACAGACGAGTACACCCGCCCAGCCGCTGGGAGCTGCTAAGGACACGGTGATGATCGAGCACCCCTGGGTCCCTGTCCCTGCAGTTCGTGCCGTCTGGGAGACGCACGGCAAACAGACTGTCACAGCAAAACGTCGTACATGCCTGAGAGAGGTGCCGTGAGGGCACGCACAGGTCTGCAACCCTCCTGGCGTGAAAGAGGAACGCTGTTCTAAGTACAGGCGGCTTTACAGAACGCGCCGTTACAACAGAGGGTGCAGGGCCACCATGAGGACGGAGCGAGGTCTGAGGAGGTCGTCAGGGTAGAGGGTGGAAGGGAACGGGCACAGAAGTGGGGCTGGCAGGGAGGGCTGGGAGGGCATCTGGGGGCAGTGACCGTGACCAGGAGGGGCCAGGCTTGGCAGAACCCCACAGCAACAGGGAGGCTGGCGGGATCATCTCTGTGCTTGGGGGAAAGACCCAGTGGGGCCTCGTGGGGGGTTCAGCAAGAGTCAGCCTGGCCTGACCCAGTTGGGAGTCAGGGTCGTGAGCCACGAACTAAACAGGGCACGGAGGAAGCTCCCTGCCGGGAAACGACAAAATGAGGGCCTCTAGGTGGGGCTTCGGGGTCGCCACACCTGGCTGTCCAGCTCACTTGGCCAAGGGACACTCCGGACTCCAGAAGAGGGCTGGTCCCGTGCTCCTCGGGCCCGGGTGGCCGTTAGCACCTCCTCGCTCAGAGAGGGCAGTCCCCGGGGAAGCTGGGCAGCTCACTCCGCTAGGACTTGTGCCCAGGCCCGTGGATGCCGAAGACATGCCACCCTTCAGCCTGAGCCTTCCGTGTTAGGGACCTGGAGGACTGGGTATCGGGGCAGGCAGTAAGGAGAGTGGAGCGGCTGGGCTGCACAGTGGGACCTGACCGTGAGGAGCAGCACCCCCTGGTGGTGGGTGGACGGGCACCAGGAAGGTGTGGCAGGATGCTGCACTGGACAGTCAGGGACGGGCAGGGCCGGGAGAGGGCAGCTAGTGTGGACTGGAGGGGGTCGGAGGCACCTTGGAATAGTCACCCATCACCCACCCGCATGGTGGACAGCGAGCAGCCAGAGGCTGCAAAGGCGGTGCCAGGCCTGTGCTCATTGCCCACCCAGCTCCGGGCCCTGTGTAGCTGCCGCTCTAGGCTGGGCAATCTCGGGCCCATTCTGCCCGACTCACACTGTGCACGGGGCTCCCAGAGGGCTTGCACTGCGGCCGGGGCTCCACAAGGGCTGGGGATGAGCAGACTGCTCAGGAAACAGAATTGGGACTGAGAGCTGGGAGTCCGGCGCCTGCCTCAGCACCAGGCCACCAGAAGCAGAGTCTGGAAGGCTGGAAGAACATTTCTGAGACTTTGCCAGAACACTGAACTGTTAGAATAATGAAACGGCTCTGACAGTGAGCGATCTATAACTAGCTCAAGCTCTGGTCTGGAAAGAACAGGCAACTGGTAAAGCACAAAACCATTGACAGAAATAACTACACCCAGGGACCAGCAGTTGGTGTAATGGCTATGTCGCTGGACTCCCATGTAGCCGACCGCAGTTTGAGTCCCGGACCCAGTGGCTTAAACTCACGCCGGGCGCATGTGTGTGCATGCCCAAGATCCCGAGAGGAGAGTAGAGGAGAAGGGATTGTGGCATGGCCATCCCCCCGGGGGGTGAGTTCTCGCTTTTTGTCTCTCTGTCTCTCTCTGTCTCTGGGAAGTGCATGCACCCTATAGCAAAAATCTCTAAAAAAAAAAAAAAAAAAGAGAAACAAGAAGAAAGTACACCTAAATCTACTTTGTCACGCCGTCTCTGACCAAGTGACCCAGACTACAGAGGCTGTTTTTGAAAGGTTTCGCATATATTAACCTACATTTAGAAAAGTGCAAACTCCTCCTGAGGGATGAGGAACCCGTGCTATGACCCAGCCCAGCCTGAAAACCTCTGGGACCCAGACTCCGACAGGCGCTTGCAGCCAGCAGAGGTGGGCCAGGAGAGGCAGCCGGCTCGCCAGGTCCTTCCACAGCAGGAACAAGGCTTTCGCTTCCAAGCTCTGGGCTCAGAGCTCCCAGCCGGTTTCAGGTTCTCAGTCCTGCACCATGTGGACAAACCGGCCTCTCAAGCGGTTTCTCAAGTGCTGAGAAACGCCGCGAATCGAGAAATCGGTGCACACGCACTGCAGAGATGAGACCCCCGAGCTGGCCCGCTCACAGGGCCCGTCATGTGGTTAACCCCAACACACAGGGGCAGGGACCGATGTCGGTGACCCAGGTGGACCGGCTATTCCGGCGGTTACAGGGCGCCAGGACCCCAGCGTGTGGGTGGCCGCTGCAGCGTGGTTCGGCTGCACACCGCCACACGACCAAATAGAGCAGGGCGTGACGCGCAGGGTTAGCGGCGAACAAGGGCCGAAGAGTGGGCGGCGGTGAGCGCTCGCGAGCCGGGCTGCGCTCTGCGGGGGAGCACGCCACCCCTCCAAGGAGAGGACAGGGAGCGGGAACACGCGCCAGCCCCTGCCCGCTCCAGCTCTCCAACTGAGGGTGCTGTCGGCCGCCGAGGAAGACCCCTGACCCGGGACCTCCGTTGCCTTTCATGACCTCGTGGGTGTGGCTGCCCCTGGCCCACGGGCCGTAGATCTGCCAGGGAGGGGCGTTTGATAGACCGTCCTGCCCCACCGCCACCCCCACCCACAGCTGAACTCAGCCACCGGGGAACCTGGGAGCCCACTGGCCTCAGCGACGCTCAGGCAGGAGCAGTCAGGCCGGGACGCCCCTGGCTGGGGAGAGCTGCGGCCGTGGGTTCAGCCTGGCCCTGCGTCAAGTCTGAGAAGACACACGGGTGGCCCAGTGAGCTGTCCCAGGAGCTGGCCCTGCCGTGGGTGTCGCAGGGAAGCCCTGCTCTCTGCTGGGGAAGGTTGACCAGGCGTGTGAGTCCCTGGTCAAGGTCAGGGTTACCCGGCTGATCTTAAAAGCCCCAGAGCTGGGGTGTCCTCTGTCCCTCCAAGGAGGGGTGGCGGGCAGCCCCACAGAGCACGCCCTGCCCCTGTGTCGTCCTGAGCTCCAGGCGGCACGGTCAGGTCAGCGAGTCTAAGGGGCCTGCCTGTCCGAAGGCGGTGGGCTGCAGGGCGGGCATTCACGGCAGCTCTGTCTAGAAAGAGCCTTCCCTTTTTTCTTAAGTTTCTGTCTTTCTTCCTTGAGAGGGGGAGGGGACAGAAAGAGCAGCAGTCAGCCCATACGCCCAGGCCTCAGCCAGCCCAGCGCTCACGTACATGCACACCCGAAGGGCTCAGAGAGGTCCCGGGAAGCGAACCCAGGGCCTTTTCCATGTGGACGCAGCTCCGTCTCCACCATGCCACCACCTGGCCTCTACAGGGACCTTCGCGTGAGGGAGGAAGTCTGTAGACTCTCATCAGCTGTGGGAATCAGCAGCGGCCCCCTCTGGACAGGTGGGGACACGTGAGGGTGTGAGAGCCCCAGGACCACGCCTTGGTACTGCCTGCCCCGTGGTGCTGGGCACTTCCCACCAGGGAGGGCAGGTCCTGGGAGCACGGGCCCCTCCGGAGCCTTCTCGCGCTGTCCCTGACGCGTGGCTAGAGTGCTGTCCCCTCCCTCAGGTAACTGCACACCTCAGGCTGCATAGAGACGCAGGAACGTGTGCATTCTTGTTCACTTTCTTAAAATGTAATATTCCTGGGCTGAAACCTCACGTTCATAATCTGGCGTATGCTCAAATCTTAAGGCAAGTGCCTACTTTTACTTTCTAAGTGTTTTTGAACAGGGAGAACAATTTCCTTTGTATTTTTCTGAGCAGTGGACTTCCCCAGAACCAGAAAATGACAGGAATGAGAAATGACTGCACACACATATTTCTGGTCATGGGGAGGGGGCGCGGGGACAGCCCTAAGCGGGGAGCTGTTCCTGGCTGGTGCGGTGTGCAGACTGTCTCTCTCTCAGCTCTGGGGACTCACTAGCCCTTAGGGACCACCTCCTGGGCTGGGAGCGCTGGAGCAAAGCGTCGGAGACACGGAGATGCTCCTTCTGGCCCTGACGGGGAAGCCGCTCTGGCCCTGCCAGGGTGAGCTCTCGCTGCGGCCCTGCGGAGAGCTGTGGTCGGCGTCTGCAGGGACGGCTGCGGGAGGCTGAGCTGGCAGGGGGCCTGGCCCACCTCAGCTCAGTGGGCTGATGGCGCCCGCGATGGTCCCGCCTCCCTGGCCAGGTGGCCCTCTGCTCCAGGTGGTCCCTAGGCATGTGGCCCGTGGGCGCTCCTGAGTGTCAGCCTCAGCAGCAGGCTCCCCTGGCCGTCCACACTCCCGGACCTCTGCGAGGGCACGGCTGGGCCAGCACCTGGAGGGCAGGCTGGGACCCTCGGTTGCCCTTTTCTCATCTGTAAGATGGGCCGGTGTGGCAGGGCAGCTGGCACATGCTCACTTTGTGCTCATCCACAGTGGTGACGCAGCTGGGCCTGCGCAGGAAAGGACCCGAGTTCAAGCCCTAGCACTTCCCCACGCGTGCCGGGCATGCACGGGTGGCCCCACTGGGACCGGCTGACGGTTCATGGCATATAACTGAGGTAGCCGTGGAGGCCTAGACAGCGTCTTCTCTGTAACGCGCCTCTCCACAACGCCTGCCGTGCAGAGAGGACGGGCTCTGTTCCAGAAACACGGCCGGGCAGGGGGCCTGAGCTCTCGCAGCGCGGCCGGCGTGCTCGGGCCTTGGCACTGACACATACTTGTATCTGCATCCTGTTGTGCCACAGAGCGACGCGGTCAGTGACAGGCCACATACGCAGTGGGTCCTGGGGCCTACAGGAGGCCACACTGTCCAGCCGGGTGTGAGGAGCCGTGGCACCTGGTGAGTGACAGCACGCCCTGTGACGGCCTCACAGAGACGAAATCGCCTGGTGATGCGCTATCAGGACACGGCCCTGTCGTTACTGACACGTGACCGTGTTTCATGTGTGCACACACACCACGTACCCGCCACATCCATGTGTATAAACATACGCCTGCCATGTAAACACACGTGTGCACCACAAACGCACACACCATATAGAAATACATACGCACACACTCTCCTCGAGAAGGGTCGCCCCTGTCCCAAGTTTGCTCACGTCCCTCCTGGCTGGATTCTTAACACGCGTCACTCCGCGTCAGTGACTGGCTGAGTGACTGGGTCAGAATCAGCTGCTCTTCTTGGCTGGCCCCCAGGGAGTGCCTGCGAGACTCCCGCCAGGCCCAGGGTGGCTGCGGTGAAAGGCGGCGGGAGAAGGAGCCTTTTGCACCCTAGAGCCTGCTGCGACGTGGGTGAGTAGGCCATGCCTAGGAGAGCCTGGCAATGTTTTTTAATCTTTTTTTTTTTTTTTAATTTGCCAGAAGGTGCGTGGGCACAGAGACAGAGAGACAGAGACAGAGGGAGACACACTCCCATG
Source organism: Tupaia tana (assembly GCA_026018925.1). Taxonomy (NCBI): domain Eukaryota; kingdom Metazoa; phylum Chordata; class Mammalia; order Scandentia; family Tupaiidae; genus Tupaia; species Tupaia tana. The sequence continues at coordinate 2,708,619 of JAKSZU010000001.1, forward strand.
GGGCGTGGGCGCACCAGAATCCCTCCCTCCTCTCAGGACTTTGGGCACACATGCACATGTGCCCGGTGTGATCTTCAAGCCTCCAGGGCTGGAACATGAACTGTGTGGTCGACCATGTGGGATCGGGCTCCCTTCACCAACAGACCGCCGGGTCAGCCCAGAACTTTTCTGAAAATACACTCAAGACCACTTGCACGTCTAACAGCACTTCCAGTTTCTTCCTCTCTGGCAGGCCTGGCCTCGGCATCCCGCGAAGTCACGTGTGCACGTGCGCCTGGCAGAGCGGCCGTGTCTCCGGGTCCTCCCCGCAGCTTTCCACTGGCTGCGACACTACCCTTGAGTTTGGAAGCCAGAAATGACATTTGTATTTGAAAGACAGCTGAGCTGTGAAGATCCCGCAGAGACCCTGGGCCCTGAGTGAAGCTGCGTGGCTGTCTGCAGCATCTGCCTTTCTGGGGCGCCGCTCCTGCGGTGGGAGCCAGCCTTCTGTTCACCGCGGGCTTCGGGGTTCCACAAGAGCCCGTTGTGGCGGCCTGCGGCTCTCGCTAAGGCAGCGCGGCTGTGCGAGACCACTGTCCATGGTGATGTCCACACGGTTCGGCCATGGGCTCCTTCGCCCGAAACCCACCTGACCTCCTAGGTTCTCTTTAACCAAGATCTGCCAATAAATAGGTGTGATGCAGGTTCTGTGCAGCTTTAAAGAATTCGGGTTGAATCCACTTTAAAGCAAAACATTACCCTACAATCAAATAAAAAAAGATAAAATTAAGTAAAAAGAAGAAAACTTCAAGTAAAGCTGAGCAGGGCGGGGGCGCGGCAGTGGTGCAGAGAAAACATGGCACTGCAAGGCTGACCCACGTGGGAAAGTTCTGGGTCTGTATCTGGAGACCTCCTTAGTGCACCCTGCAGAGGCGGGCCCAGGCCCCAGGGCTGGCTGAGGCCAGGGCGGAGTGCAGCTCCAAGACGCTGTCAGGAGCTCTCTCTCTCCCCATTGCTCATAGAAGAAACAAGTACACTTTAAAAAGTGGAAGCAGGACTCTAAAAGTAAGCTAATAGCCCTTGAACCAAAGATAAGAACTCAAAATGATGCTTAGGGAAAGTGCAAAACAATAAAAACTTTCAGCATTCTGATAGGAGTTACTTCAAGGAAATCTGGTCTACATTTAGTCAACACAAACGTGGTCTCCTTAACACCTTGAAAGTCTTAAAATTTGCAAAACAAAATAACCATTGCAAAGTGCTGTTAGAACAGCGCCCCTGACGGGCTGCCTCGACACGCACAGCCCCCTTCTCTGCCTTCTCTTGGCGCAGTCAACGGCGATGTGAGCCGCCAGTCTACACCATCGTCCCACAGAAACCCAGCCTGTTTGCCACAGCAGGGCTGCAGAGGAGACCCCCTGCAGGCTTTCAGGACAACAGGTCAGAAGGTGGTGACGAGGAGCCCGCCTCCCACCTACACCATGCTGCTCTGTCAGAACGAGCCGGGCTTGGGTGCAAAAACAAGAAGCCCCGCATCTCAGTGGTTTAACCTGCAGTTGTTCACTCCTTGGGCGTTCAGGACAGAGGAGCTGCATGCCAGCCCTCTTGAGGGACTCGGGTTGGCAGAGGTAACGGGCCACACCTGGACCCCAGGGCCCTTCCAGGCACCTTGGCAGCAGAAGCTGGAATGGTGCACACTGGGTGTTCCAGGTCTTCACCCAGAAGTGCTGTTATGGCGTCCTCCCGGACACCACTGGCCAGAATAGTCACATGGCCTGCCTGACCACGGGGGTTCCACGGCACGTGGAGAAGAGAGCCACCTCCTGGTGACCACTGAGTCTGCTCACATGCCGAAGTAAGGGCTTTAAACAAAGGGTTGTCGAGACAGAAAGAGTCATTTGATGGTAGCTGAGAAACTGGTAACTACATCCCACTAATCTCTGCTCAACGTCAGGGTTGGATTTCTGAAAATTCCGTGCAGCAGCTCACAGCTGGAAGGGCTCAGGTATTCCAGGAAAGGGGTACCGAGAGCCTCTGAAAGGACTCTAAGGGCAAGAGACTGAGGTGCGAAGGCGGTCTGGGCACCTTCAGCGGTAACTGGGAGCGCACTCCTTCCCTTGCAACCGTGCTTTGTGGAGCCCGTCGGGGGACAGGATGCCAGGAAAGGGGACTCAGACTAGGCTGGGAGGTGGCCCTCTGTGTGCTCTCCCCACAAGGGACGGGAAGTATTGATAAGGTCATCTGTGTAAAGGCCCCACTGGCCTTGGGCGGCTCTTTGGGGTAGAGCGGGCCTTGGTGTCACTGCCAGATGGCTCCTGGCTTTGGAGAAGACGCCTTGGCACTCACAAGGGACTCCAAGCTGCACCCGCAGGCTTGCTCTCTCGGAAGCCCCTGGTGTCTGCGCTCCAATGACTTGAACACATTCAGACTACGGGGTCCTCCGGGCTGCCTTGACAGAACGCAGCCCCCTTCTCTTCGCCTTCTCTTGGCACTCTCAATGACGATGTGCACCGTCACTCTCAATGTCATCGATGGAACTGCACCTGCTCTGCTAAAGACACCACACCCACGAGGCACCGGCATGGCCCAGTGGGCAGGTGCGCTTGTAGTCGGCGAGTCATCAGAGTGCCAATAGCAAGACGTGGAAGGGCCGTCACCGCAGACGCCCGGCTGTCTCCCCGTGGTCAAGAGTATGAGGCAGCCACAGAAGGCCAGCTTTCCCTCTGCCACCGCTTAACCTGGCTGAAACAGAACAGGTCGAAGTGGGAAGCACTTAGTGGGGCTGTGTCGACCCAGGAGCCAGAGGGAGCAGGCCAGGGTGTGAGCAGGGACCCGGGAGCCAGAGGGAGCAGGCCGGGGTGTGAGCAGGGACCCGGGAGCCGGAGGGAGCAGGCCGGGGTGTGAGCAGGGACCCGGGAGCTGGAGGGAGCAGGCCAGGGTGTGAGCAGGGACCTGGGAGCCAGAGGGAGTAGGCCAGGATGTGAGCAGGGACCCGGGAGCCGGAGAGAGCAGGTCGGGGTGTGAGCAGGGACCCGGGAGCCGGAGGGAGCAGGCCAGGGTGTGAGCAGGGACCTGGGAGCCGGAGGGAGCAGGCCGGGGTGTGAGCAGGGACCCAGGAGCCGGAGGGAGCAGGCCAGGGTGTGAGCAGGGACCTGGGAGCTGGAGGGAGCAGGCCGGGGTGTGAGCAGGGACCTGGGAGCCGGAGGGAGCAGGCCAGGGTGTGAGCAGGGACCCGGGAGCCGGAGGGAGCAGGTCAGAGTGTCATCAGGGACCCGGGATTCAGAGGGGCCAGGGTTCAGGATGTGAACCCAGGAGAGATAGCAGGGCAGAGACAGGAGGAGTATCTTAGGGACCTGGAGCCAGAAGAAGCAGGTTCAGTATGTGGACACTGACCCAGGTGCCAGAGAAATAAGAGAGATGGAGAAACAGAGAGAGAGAGATCACTAGAAGCCTGAGAGACAGGAAATTCGCAGCATCGCGGTGAGGTCGACCGCTCACAGCCGGAAACCCAGGTACACAGAGGGGGCACCTTCGCGAGGTGGGGCTGAGCAGCTCCTGCGGGAGTACTCCTTCCCGAGGTCCTCATGGGCACGAACCCCACTGGGGCTCACGGCACTGGGGGAGGCGACGCCTGCATGTGCTGACTGAGTTAACGGAGCAGAGAAGGGGATGGAGTGCACGCCCGGCCGGAAGAGCAAGCCCGGCCACGCGGGGCAGAGACCCCGCGCCCGCTGAGCCACGTGCCCTCCTCGGTAGGTGGGCCATGTCCTCTGCACCAGCTCTAGGGGAGCCCACGGGGGGTCCTTCTCCCTGCTGGGGCCCCCTCCCCACACCCAGGCAGGCTGAGGAGCGGGGGGGACAGCAGTGAGGACCATCAAGGCGAGGGGGATCCATGCTGCTGTCCACACGGCCTGGAGCTTCGGTCTGGCCAGGGCCCGTGGATCCTCTGACAGCGACGCCAAAAGAACAGTGACCTGCGAGGTCATGGCCCAGAACCCTCTGCAGCCCCCTCTCTGCCTGCACACACTCTCCACAGGGAACAAGGCCCTCCAGGCCCCAGCGGGAGCCGGCAACCCCCTTCCCGTGCCCGTCTGCGGCTGTCAGCAGGACCTCTCAGTGCTTGCCTAGCACCGCCTCCTCTAGGAAGCCCTTCCTGACTGCCACCGCACCACGACAAGCAGCCCTCCTCTTCCACATGTCCAGGGGTATCCTGCCTGGCCAGGGCAGGGTCCTCCATGGCTGCCCATGTCCACAGCCAACGCTGGTGCTAGGCCCCGTTCTGAGTGAATGCCAGGTCCCCGCTTTCCAGGGGCCGATTTCCAGCACCTGCCCTTGCAGCTGGCCGGGTGGGTGGGGCAGGCAGCAGGGCAGAGTGTGCGGCTACCTCGGAAACTCACGAGCAGCTCCGAGGCACGGCTCTCCGACACGGTGCAGCAGAGCAGCCTGGGAGCCCTGGTGGCCAGGTGTCTGCTGGGTAGGATGGCCACGTGATCCGTGGACGTGAGGCCTCACCTTTAGAAAACAGAGGGAAACGGACGGCCCTGGGCAAGCGGGCAGGGCAGTCACCTCACCATGGGTCCGCCATTCTGCCACTTTGCACCCTCCCAGCCCGGCTATGCTGCTCACTGAGTTCATCCCGGGGACTAACCCCGAGCCCTTCCAAGATTTACGGGGCAGGGCAGGGCAGGGCAAGGCCAGACCCCCCCCCCCCGGGCCCAGCGGGAGCGAGCTGGACGACCTCGTGTCCACCATGGAGGTCAGGACAACTTGCTCTTGCATTTTACACTGCTGGGCCCTTTGTAGAAAGCACACGTGGGATTTGATATTATACAGTCTGAATTGTAAATTATGGCCTCGCCTTCATGACGGGCTGTTTCTGCCCCACCGCACGATCACATGCCCTCACTTGGTAGGCTGCCACCCACAGCCGCCAGCATTAGCTTTCAACAACGTTAAACAAGGAAGTTGGCCCTGAAGGCGCAGGTTATGCAGAGAAGCCCCAGGTTTCCAGCCGAGGCGCGGCCCCAGCATCCTTCCAACACAGCCTGCCCCCACGGCCACAGACGGCCACCGGACCGCGCTGCAGACCTCAGTCCGCGCCGCTGTGCTCGGAGCAATGTTGTTACTCGGCACCATCTCCTGAAGGAACAGACTCCAAATTAAACTGGGACGGCAACTCCACCTGGAAAAAAGATCAAGCCCGTTCTGCTACCTGCACTGTGTCAGAGCCCGACAGCCAGCAGGAGTGACCCACGTCCCTGAGGGCTGGTCTCTGACGATCACCAGGACCCGAGCGCAGAGCCGGTCTGCAGACTCCCACGGCCTGAATCAGCTCGGAGGCCCTGGGGGGCGGAGGCGTGCGGCTGCCCACTTATTTCTTCATGATGCTCCGGGTTCATAGTCTGGCTGCATAGAGGTCTAGGTGACAGAATTACAGGAAGTCACAGAGTCCGAGGGCACTCACAAAGGCATGCGTAGCAGGCAAGACAGAGTCCGACAGACGGACAGCGTGGGCGAGCCCCGCCCGTGGCCGAGAGCAGGCACCCCTGACGAAGCCCTGGGGAGGGGCCAGGGAGGGGTGCGACTGGCCCGGCACTGGGGCTCGGCAGGCTGCGCTCACACCGACCTGCCGGGCCGGCGCCGGGGTCTCGGAATTCTGCTTTGATTATGCACCCTCTCCGCACTCCTGAGCATGGCTCCTTTCACCTTGGGCCCAGGTCTGACAACGCTCTCCGCCTCCACCTCACCCCGTTTCCCTGCTCCCCGACACGCAGCTCAGGGTTTCAGTGCTGACGCTCTGGAAGGCAGTACAAGACTTTCCGCCTCCCATTTCTTTTTCATAAATTTCTTGCATGTGTCTGTCTGCTGTCTTCATCTTCCATATGCACCTGAGAATAATTTTGTTGAATTAAAATTTTATTAAGTATATGAGTAAGTATGAGAAAGAAATGACATGTCCACAGTGATGTTTTCTTTTTTTTTTTTTTTTTGGAGAGGTTTTTGCTATAGGGCGCGTGCACAGACAGAGAGACAGAAAGCGAGAAATCACCCCCCGGGGGGATGGTCACGCCGCAATTCCTTCTCCATTCTCCTCTCGGGATCTCGGGCACGCACGCACACGTGCCCGGCGTGAGTTTAAGCCACTGGGTCCGGGACGCGAACCACGGTCGACTACGTGGGAGTCCAGTGACATAGCCATTATGCTAACTTCTGGTTCCCACAATGATGTTTTCAAACAGGGTCATAAAAGTAGAGCTCCTTATTCAAAAACATACTCCGTTGCATTTCCCGGCGAAGAGACCTGTCTTTATAAAAGTCTCCCGCATTTCGCATTACGCATATATAAGGTAGTGTGTAAGTTCTGCTTTTGTGAATGACTCTTTGCTTCATCACATGACTAGATCAGTTATTGCTAGTGTGTGAGAATGGCTTTTAAATGATCGTCAGTTCACGTCTGGCCTCCATTCTATATCGCTTCACTAGCCCTACCGTTTGGGAACTATTTCGTTGGAGGGCTGAGGTGAGGAGCATGTCCCTAACAGAAAACTGTACCGTCTATACATAGTGTTTGCCTCATGCTTTCCACCAGCCCTCTATAGTTCTTTTCTTGTTTTATAGAATAGTTTTTAAAATTCAAAACATTGTTATGAAACAATGTTACAAAACAGTGCTTATAAGAGCCTCACTGCCTGTTATGCAAATGATGACTTATTTCTGCTTTCAAAACAGATACTCTATGAAGCTAAAAAAGATTTGTACCATAGGAGATAGAGACTTTACATATTAGAAAAAGATTTTATTTTTTTATTATTTTATTTTTTTAGAGAGGTTTTTTGCTATAGGACGCGTGCGCTCGCCAGACAGACAGAGAGACACAGAGACAGAAAGCGAGAAATCACCCCCCGGGGGGGATGGCCACACTGCAGTCCCTTCTCCTCCATTCTCCTCTCGGGATCTTGGGCACACACGCACACGCGCCCGGCGTGAGTTTAAGCCACCGGGTCCGGGACACGAACCGTGGTCGACTACGTGGGAGTCCAGCAACATAGCCATTACGCTAACTGCTGGTTTCATTAGAAAAAGATTTTAATATCAGATATGTGGTAATTTTTTCTCAAATGGCACCCATTCCGATTATTCTATTTCTTCTCTGACTCCACGCGTGCTGGACTGCGTAGGTAGTCGAAGAGTACGAGCAGTGTGAAGAGTCCGGGCAGCGCGGGGAGTCCGGGCAGCGCGGGGAGTCCGGGCAGCGCGGGGAGTCCGGGCAGCGCGAGGAGTACGGGCAGCGTGAATGCTTCGGACAGGTGCTGCCGAAGCACGTAGAAAGCGTGGCCGAGGTATCCGAATGTCAGAGAACCCCTTTGTTCCATAAATAGGCCATCTTTGGTCATAACACCTTATTTTTTTTTGAAACATTGCTTAAATTATTTTTCTTATAATTTTACTAGAATTTAATTTAAGCTCTTCATGAGATAAACAGAATTTTAAAAAGCCCTCGGCGGGTTTTAGTAACACCCGTGACGCATGTTCCTCGAGGTGTTCACGTTTTTCTTTGGTCGTTTGCTGTGTAGGGAGGTCCCTAGCGGCGAGGACTTGTCCCTGCCATCACTGCACCCTGGCCTGACCCCCAGTGGCACTCAGTCCCTGAGTGAAGAGTGCCCACAGCAGGAAGGACTCACCCGAAGGGGAAGCTCATTCTTGGCCTCTCTCGTGAGGCAGATGGTAAAAGCATTCACGCTCCTGTGTCCTGGCTTTGCTTTTCCTAACCGTGAGAGTCCCAGGAGTAAGGGAAGTTATGCACCACAGGGAGCCCCCTGCACCCACTGTAGACCCAGCTGGTGCCCGCCTGGGTCTCATTACCGAGTCTCCTGAGTGGCCACCCGGCCCTCCTCCAATGCCCACCCAGGGGGCGGGGGGCCTTTATGCACAGTTCTCCATGGCGGAGATTGTTTTCTTGCCAGGGTGCCCCATGTCCACAAGCAGTAAATGGCAGGGGCTGGGCCCCAGCTTGCAGGCCCCAGGCCCGGCCCCACCTGCTCCGCTTGGGCCCTGCCAGACAGCGGAGCCCGGTGGCAACTTCCTGGTTTCTCATTTATTTGTTTCTCTATTGCATCAGAATCTTCCGCAGCAAACCTTCACTCGGGACAGAGCTGTGCTATTGCAGGGCTTTGCCAAAGAGCTGTGAGGTAACCTTTCCATCCATTTATTTTTCGGTGCTCAGGGACAGGGAGAGAAGTGCAGAGACCGTGACCTCCAGAAATTCGGCAGAGTGATCGTCATCACGGGGAGTCGTCTGGCCTGACGCCTGGCGTTCCTGTGACTCCGCTCCGGGAGTGAAGTGCACGGCCTTTTCTTGGCTCTCCTCTGTGAGCTGACAGTGCCTGGAAGCCAACCTCGGGTATAAGGTGACGTGCGGTCCCGTTTTCCTGACAGGCGGCGCCAGCTCCATGGAAAACAGCAGAGGGCACGCCCACCCCTTATGGGGGTGCTGGGCTGGTGTCAGACGGCACGCCCACCCCTCATCGGGGTGCTGGGCTGGCGTCAGAGTGTACGCCCCTCATTGGGGTGCCGGGCTGGCGTCAGAGGGCATGCCCCTCATGGGGGTGCTGGGCTGGCGTCAGAGGGTACGCCCCTCATTGGGGTGCTGGGCTGGCGTCAGAGGGCACGGCCCTCATCGGGGTGCCGGGCTGACGTCAGAGGGCACGCCCCACATCGGGGTGCTGGGCTGGCGTCAGTGGGCACGCCCCACATCGGGGTGCTGGGCTGGTGTCAGAGGGCACGCCCCACATCGGGGTCTGGGCTGGCGTCAGTGGGCACGCCCCACATCGGGGTGCTGGGCTGGTGTCAGAGGGCACGCCCCACATCGGGGTCTGGGCTGGCGTCAGAGGGCACGCCCCACATCGGGGTCTGGGCTGGCGTCAGAGGGCACGCCCCACATCGGGGTGCTGGGCTGGCGTCAGAGGGCACGCCCCACATCGGGGTGCTGGGCTGGCGTCAGAGGGCACGCCCCACATCGGGGTCTGGGCTGGCGTCAGTGGGCACGCCCCACATCGGGGTGCTGGGCTGGTGTCAGAGGGCACGCCCCACATCGGGGTCTGGGCTGGCGTCAGTGGGCACGCCCCACATCGGGGTGCTGGGCTGGTGTCAGAGGGCACGCCCCACATCGGGGTCTGGGCTGGCGTCAGAGGGCACGCCCCACATCGGGGTCTGGGCTGGCGTCAACGCACTCCCAATGGCCTCTTTGCTCTCTTGGCTGGATCCTTCTCCCCAGCAGGGAAGCCGCTGGAGGCCCAGTAGCAGGGCTATCCCAGGGGACAGTGGCTGTGACAGATGGGTATCTGGGTGGCCCTGGCATCTGGTTGAGGGCAGGCTCCTCCTCCGAGTGTCCGAAGGGCCTCTGGTCCTCGGCTGAGACCCGCAGCTGCACCTCCCTTCTCGTCTGTGGTCAGCGCTCCTTAAAGGGCCAAGCATCCAGCAGGAGAGAGACAGACTCAGTCCACGGTGGCCTGTGAGGGTGACAGCCCATACATGCCCCTTCTTCCCAGCAGGGTTGGCCCAGGTGGACCGAACCATGTAAGAGATGCGAAAGCTAGGCCAGCCCTGAGGCCTGGTGGGTAAGGGGCTGGATCCCACACGGCCGATCGTGCAGACTGAATCCCAGGTTGGAGCTGAAAACCCAGCAGGTATGTGTGCGTGTCCCGAATGCCAACAGGGTGGAGGAATGGAGAAGAGGGGTTACGGCGTGCCCACACCCATTGGGGTGCTTTCTCACTTTCCCCCTCCCTCTCTCTGTCTCTGTCTGGTGAGTGAACATGCTCTCCGGAAATTGAAGAGAGAGACAGGGAGAGAGAAGCCAGTGAATGTACCCGCGTTCTCCACAGTGCTTCCTGGTCTTCCAGTAGCAAGGGACAGCCAAGTGCACCCAGCCCCCGCTAGCTTCTCCCGATGGTCTTCACTCACGTCTGTCCCACCACGCACTTTATAGAAAGTCAAGACAGGGCCGAGAAGAGGTCGTGCAATCCACAGGAGCCCAGCATGGCAGGGAGAGAGCCGTGAGACAGAGCCCCGTCCACGAAGGCCGTGCAGACCCGGAGGGCACATCAGTGACTCGGGGGCCCAGGGCAGGTGCCTCTCCTACCTGAATCACAGTCGGGCACCCAGGGGCGCTCACCTTGACCTTGTTAGGAAGCGAGTCTCTGTAGCATCCCAAGAAACGAGCAAAGCACAAGATGTGTGTTTCCAGAAAAACACCTGCTGGCAATGGGAACGTGCTTCGCAGGGCAAGGGCGGACTGGCACCTGGCAGGAAGTCGCCGGCGTGGCCCACATCACTCAACAGTTCAGCCTTTCCCTGGAGGTGCACAGGGACAATGCGACGTCTCCAGCCTGCCTCCTTACCATCTTCCTACTTGTTTGCAAAAGAAGAACATTAAATAACTAAATTAGACTTATTTTTCCCATAGAGTGAGGAGAGAGACAGAAAGAGACCGAGAGGGAAAGTGAGAAATCACCCACCAGGAGGTCTGGACATCGCCATCCATTCTCCTCTCCAGCCTTTGGCACACACGTACATACACCTGGTGTGATTTTCAAGCTACCGGACCCAGGACTCGAACCACTGACTCATTTGGGAATCCAGCATCTTAACCATCATGCTACCTGCTGGCCCAGCAACTGCATTGGATATTTTAAGGCCCAATAATATGAAACTATGAAAGGAATTCTGCATGTGAAATGAGATATCTGCAGCAGAAAATTCATATTTTTAAGGAAAATAGGTTTTCTAATTCTGGGTTCCGTAACACATGAGGCAGGGAGAGGTGTCTGAGCAAGTGTGTTCCCTCAGACATGGCGGCCCTGCCCTCCCTGAGTGAGCAGGCCCATCTGGGCTTCTTGGGGGAGAAGAGTAAGGTCTTCATGAACATGGAGCCGGGGCGCTCGCCCCTTAGACATCAACCCCAGCAGCTGCCCACATCCCTGCCCTGCCTCAGTGATGCTCGGTGGGGCTCTGCCAGCCTCGGGGCCCAGGCCTTCCCTGCAGGTTACCAGGTCCTCTGAGAAGCCGCCACGTCTCAGAGCTGCGGACCTCAAGGGCGTGATGTTTCATCTGAAGTAAGGGCCAGCAAGTCTAGACCAAGTGACCAAGACGGTTTTGAGCTGGGTGCAATCGCATCCCCTCTCCCAGGCAGGGTATGGGGACAGGGACTTGCAACGAGGAGCAGCACAGGCTTGCAGCGTCTCCCTCACTTTCCACCTCTCCGGTGAGTGCACAGGTCCCCGCACCGTGACCTTCCCCAGCCCCACAGCCAGCAGAGGTCACGGCAAGGGCAAGGGCACCTGGCACCCACCCTGGGACCCTCCTGAGTGAGACCTGTGCAAACCCCTCTGACGGTTTTGCTTCTGGTGTGAAGACGTCCTGGGTCACGCCTCACAGACCCTCTGACCTGGTCTCTCAGAGACGAGCGTGGCTTTGCCTCTGTCCCCAGCGCGGTGCCGTCAGGTGCAGGGCCCGGCCATTTTGCCTTCTCTTCACACTCCTGCATGGCATGTACCTTCCCGGAGATGCTTACAGGGCAGGACACCGTGCTGTGTCCCTGACGTGCACCTGTGGGTGCTGCCGTCCCCCACTCACCCCAACTCCCAAGGCGCCCCACTGCCCCACACTCGCGGTGCCCCAGGACGCTCCTCTGCTGGGCACGCGCTAACTCCACCTGAGCACTTGCCCACTTAGTTCTCACTTCAGTGTCACCTCCTCAGAGGAGCCTCGGTGGCCACCACAGTGCTGCTGGCCTCCCGCTCGCAATCCACCTCCCTGCGCTGTTTTCCTGCACGGCAGCCTCGATCCCCAGTGAGGGCCCCGCGTGTATCCGTGCCTGTTCTCCCCTCTCCACCCGTGCAGGCTCCACGGCGGCAGGAGCTGGCTTGCCTTGTCCCTCCATTTCCCAGCCTCGGATGTGGACCAGGACGTGGGTGCCCACGAGTACTTGCTGAATGAACGACCACCGGAGCCTGGCTCGCTGGCCGCCCTGCCGTGTACGACCGCCGGAGCCTGGCTCGCCGGCTGCCCTGCCATGTCCAGCAGCGAAGACCCGCCTCCGTTGGTGAGCCACCGTCCTGCAGCACGTCCAGGTGGCCCGCAGACCGGTTGCTCACACAGCTGTCTCCCTGGCTGGAGGCTATACCCCCCAGCGACACCAAATCACAGTCGCTCTTGTATCTCCAGCGCCGTGCACAGGACACGTGTGCTCACCCTGAAGGAGAGGCTCCGAATCCACAGCTTGCTCACGATAAACCCACCATTCCACACTACCCCAGAGCACGTCCTTCCGGGCTGTGTCCATGACCTCAGCTTTCCACCTGGGAACAGCACTGGTCACCTGTCCAGGAACATGTCCACATGCCAGAAATTTGGTAGCCTCTGTGGGCCCCTGGGGCCTGCTACCTGGCGTGCCTGTCCTCCAGCCCATGGGCAGGTGCTATTTACTCATTCAGTTCCCAAAACATCTAAGATCTTTCATCTGAATGACCTTGAAGAGTCATTTCTGTATCAAAGTAATAGACGTTTGACTCAATTCTTGTTTTTCTTTTTTCTTTTCTTTTTTTTTTGGGGGGAGGGGGAGAGGTTTTTGCTATAGGGCACGTGTGCTCGCCTAGAAGACAGAGAGACAGAAAGCAAGAAATCACCCCCCGGGGGGGATGGCCACGCTGTAATCCCTTCTCCTCCATTCTCCTCTTGGGATATTGGGCACGCACGCACACGTGCCCAGTGTGAATCTAAGCCACTGGGTCCGGGACTTGAACCGTGGTCGACTACATGGGAGTTCAGTGACATAGCCATTACGCTAACTGCTGGTCCCATGACCCAATTCTTAGAAAAGAAAGAGCATATCCTTCCCTCCGCAGGGCTGGCCAAAAAGTCATTAGATGGAAATGCAGACAAACAGAACGATACTCACAGGCTCCAGTTTTCACAAGGGCCTGGACTCGATCTCTTAGAAATCTGGGAGCATTACTTCCAATTAGAATGTGCTGGAAGCTCTTACACAGGGCGGTGCACCTGAGGCCACTCCTCTGACTCATCGAGGCCTGAAGCTGGCCTGGTCCTTACCCTGGCCCACAGCCCAGGCCACTGTCCAGGCCGGACCTCATCTCAGTGCCTAGAACACTCACCCCCTGGGTTAAGAGTCAAGTGAGCAAACTAAATGGCCCTCGTCCAGACAGGCTCCAAGTCAGGGTGCAAAAGTCAGCCCTGGACAACGAACTGGCCCAGGACCCAGCCAGCGGCCCGTGGAGGGACGTGAGCCCGCCGGCACACAGAGGGCGTGGGGGCCTTCCGGTTACTGCGGCTGGAAAATGACTGGCATGTGGTCAATCGCTCATTGACCGGAACACGGAGCCCCTCCAGCAACGCCTGAGCCTGCGGGCAACAAAGGACGAGGGGTTTTTGTTTTTGTTTTCAATTGTGGTAAAATACACAACATACAATTAACCATGTCAATTAAAATGTCAATCTTTTTGAGTGCCTAATTCAGTGGCATTAGCATATTCAAATTGTTGGGCACCATCACCACCCTTCAATTCCAGAACTCTTCTCATCTTTCCAAACTGAAACTCTGTCCCCATTAAACACTAATTCCCTACTGCCCTCCCCCAGTCCCTGGAAACCACCACTCTACTTTCTGTTTCTGTGAACTCGACTCCTCTAGGGACCCCATACAAGCAGAATATACAGTGTCATTTTGTGACTGGCTTATTTCACTCGGCATAATGTACTCAAGGCTCATTCCCATTACAGCATGTGTCAGGACGATCTTCCTTTTAAAAGAATGACACATACTGACATACTGCATTATATTTATCCATTCTTCTGTCACTGGACATTGGGGTTCCTTCTTCCCAAGGTACTGTGAATACTTCTGATACAAGTACGAATATGCAAATACCTCCTCAAGACTCTGCTTTCCACTTTCTTGGTATGTGCCCACAAGCAGGTGCACTGAACTGTTCGGCAATTCTGTTTTACTTTTTGAGGACCCTCTCTATTGTGTTCTATGGCGGCTGCACCATCTTACATTCCCATCAACAGTGCTCAGAAGTTCCAGTCTCTGCACATCCTTACCAACACTTGTAAGTTTATTTTGTTTTGTTTGAAAATCTATTTATGGATTTAGTTATGTATGTATTTATTTATGTGAGAGATAGGCACCCTCAACAGGGCCCCACACCGTGATCCTCTCTCCAGCCCTGCAGCTAGCAGAGATCATGTGCATGGTCCAAGGCAGAGCCTCCCACCTGGTCCCCAGAACCGCAGTTTCTGTTGTTGAGATGCAGGGGTTCTTTACGTGTTTTGGATATTTACTCCTTATCAAACATGACTTGCAAATATTCTCTCTCATTCTGTAGGTTGCCTTTTCACTGTTGATTATGCCCTTTGATATTGAGAGGTTTTTAGGTTTGATGCAGTTCCATTGCTTATTTTCGCTTTTATTGCTGATCTTCTGAAAGTTTTACTGAGAGATCCCAGATTGTTCTTTTGGGAAGCATAAAATTCATTTCCGTGGTGGTAAACAAGCTGAAGCAGGGGCCTGTGCCAGCATTTCTTGTGAAATCCTTTCTTTAAAAGTGCTCTTCGCCGCACTTGGAATAATTTCTCATTCTGTGCAAACAAGTCCACGTTGCTCACTTTTTAACTGAACTCTGCAAGTGTTGATGTCTTTTTCTTGGTGGGGTCCTCCCTAGCATTGTCCTTTGCAAATAAATAAACTGTCAAGTATTTGCTCCCCCCAGCCCAGCACCCACCCACACCCACCCAAGCTCTCCTGTGTGATGCTGCAGCAGGTTCGTCACGGCCTTATCACTTGGCTCTCCCCTCAGTCTCCAGCGCCAGCTCCAACAGCTCAGTTCCTGCTTTTGCAGCATGGACACAGCATGCTGTCCAGGACCTACTTAGCCATCAAATGTGTTCTTCTTTATCCTCTCCCATCCAAACCAACCAGGACATCCCTGGAAACAGCACGACACACTTCTCTCTCCACAGCACAGGGGCCTTGAGGCTGGGGAGGCACTACTTCAGGGCTGGAAAGTGCAGGCTCACACCTGTCCCAGCTACCTGATGCCCACTGACCCCTCTGAAACCTACTTCCTGCCTCTAGGAAGTGCAGGTAAACCACCCCTACCACCGACCATTGTGGGGATACAACAAATGCAAGTCCCTGCACTGTGCCTGGTGCCCAGGGGTCCCTCAATTATTGCTTAGCCACAAGAATGTGTCCTGTCCACACTGTGCACACCAGTCAGCTCATTGATGCAGAACATGGAGCCCATCCAGCAACATCCGAGTGGGTGGGCAACAAAGGGCAATCGGCAGGTAGGCGGTCCTTGGCATCACCTGCCTCAGAACATGCCCATCTCACTGGCAGCCCCGGCCACACCTACCCTGCCAACAGCTTCTTCATCTTGGAGGGGCAAGTCTGACTCCCTGTGGTCCAAATGATGAGGTGACAAGGAGGGGAGGAGCCCCGGGGTCTGGCCTGCTGTGCCCCTAAATGCCACCTGACTCACTTTGGCCCAGCCTGTCCCTAGACTCTGCCCCACCTCTTTCTGCATCAAAGCAGACAGACGTGTTTAATTTTGGTTTCCCTCCAGTCCCAAATCCTTCTTAGCTGTGCAATCTGGACAGAAACCCAGCGTGTACCTGGGTGGGCAGGGTGCAGGCAGCTCCCAGCAGAGGAGCAGGTTAGAGGCTTGGAGCACCCCAGCTCCATCCTGAAACTCAGGGAAGGCTCAGGCTCTGCTGGTTCTGTGCTAGATGGTCTCTAAGGGCCTCTCAGCAGCGCCTCTGGGAGCCGTGAACAAGAAAGAAGCTTGACTCCTGCAGGTGCACTCAGAGGGGCTCCCCAGGTGAGGCTGACGCCCAAGGGTGTGGTCTTCATTGGTCACCACGCTGGACAGGGGAGTGACTCGGTGGTGCCAGCGCCTTCTCGGACTGCGGTGTCCCTGAAACAGCCCATACTTCATTCACTCTCTTACCACAAGCTTTCTGAGCGGCACTGCGGGCAGGCGACCCCACGCCCCCTCTGCTGAGCACAGTCTCTGTCTGACCGTCTCCAGCCTGTCCGGTTGCCACCTGGCCCATCTCTCTCCCTGGTTCCCACATGTCCCCTTCTCAGGTCCTTAGAGATGCTCTCCAACCTCCAAAGGGCTACAGCCATCCTGGCCCCGGGGTGAGGGGCCGGGGTGAGAGGGTGGCAGTGCATTTCAGTTTCCATGGTGTTGTCTGTGCCTGGACCCCCCCCCCCCCCCCCGTGATCAGGCTCTGCTGTGTGTGTGGGCAGCTCACTCAGGGTCCAGCCCGCGCAGGCCACAGGACTCTGCGGGCAGGACAGGCACCCTGCAGCTGGGGGGTGCTCTCCTTGGCCACGGAAGGGCACCCAGCCACGGCTCTCTCCCTCACAGCCTCTTCCTGGGCCCACCTTCCCCAGGGCCAGGCTTGGTCTCTTTTACTGTGCCACCACCCCAGAGCCGCCCTGTGAATTCTGGTGAGAAGCGCGTGTTTCACAAGGGCCGTGATGGCAGGGGGAGCCACATCAGGCGTTCCCCGAGCTCAGCCATCCAGACCCAAAGCGCCCCTTCTCCCAGAACCCCGGCTGGCTTGTGCTGCAGTGCCCCGTCTCCCTCCCCCTTCCTCCTGCAGAGAGCCACTTCCGGCTGCAGCCTCTCCGATGTCACAGCCTCCTGCCCACTGGCCTCTAGAATGAGAGGGGCCCTGACTAGAGGAGCCGGCCGTCTGTTTTCAGGACAGATCCCCAGGCCACGGAGAACTGCCCTCAGGAGGCAGCCGGGGAACTGCCAGTGCAGAGACTTCCTCCTGTCACAGGGAACGTGCCTGCAGTTTTGCGTTGAACAAACACACCTTGAAGACAAATGACGTGCTTGGCACAGACTGGGCCGGGTGTGGTCCTGAAGGTGCTCACAGGGTGACAAGCAGACACAGAGACGAGCATCGATGTCACAGCTAAAGGGCCATCACTGGGTGCCATGCCAGGACAGGGCCACAGGAGAGTCCCACAGTGCAGCCGGGAGGGACAGTCAGCCACTACTGAGGAGTAGGGAATATGGAGACGGGTCTCGGAGGAGGGTTGTGGGGGGCGGGGGGAGCAGCAGAACACGACGGCCCCATACTGAGGGCCGAGCCCTGGAAGTGCTCGCTCCTGCCGCACCCCCTCCATGCCAGCCTGCGTTCCAGGTGCTGCATGAGGGTCACAAGGACAGACACAGGGAGCGTGCCGTGCAGAGGGGTGCTGGGCTCAGGCCAGCTGGGCAGAGGAGCAGCAGGCCCAGGAGGAGCAGTTGCCGTGCTGTGGGTGGGGCCGGGGTAAGGAACCAACAGCTGACGGGGCCCAGGTAACCGCAGACACGTCGGGGCCCGCTCCCTGTGTAATTCCATGAACGGTTTAAGGGACCGAGCGCCCCATGTGACTGTGAGGAGTGGCCCCTGCGGGTCCCGCCCAGTGCAGGGACTGGACAAGCACTCGTTGAACGTCATTCCGGCCCACTGACTGACGCAACGTAGACGGGAGAGCACTTCTGACAGAGAGCCCCTAAATGGGAGTGTTTATTCAACCACACGTTTAAAAAGATGTGCTATCCCGGCCACACAGGCTCTCTGTCAGGGACAGTGTCTCCAGGGCCACAGCAGGAAAGCGGGCTCCCAGAGAGTCGAAAGAAGACGGTCCAGCCCTGGTGCCTCACTGTGCCCGGCAGGTCAAAGGCCTTAAGTGCCCAGGCTGGATTGTCCCTGGTCTGCCGAGGTGAGTCCCGACGCAGGCGGTGCAGGAGCAGCAGCCTCCCCCTGGCAGCAGTAAGTCGGGGCCCCTGGATGCAGGTGGCAGGGGTGTGGGAATGCTGGCAGGTGTCCTGGGGTCCAGTCTCACCTCCCGTTCCAGGAGTGCCACATTCGGAGAAGGCAGCCTGCTGCCAAGAGCAGCCGAGTGCCAGGCGTCCGGGCAGCGGGGCTGTGCCGTCCAGGACATCACGCGCGTCCTCAGGGTCGGACAGCCTGGAGGGCAGCGGCCTGGCTCACTTCCCGGCTCCCCCACTCCTCGCCTTATGTCCTCAGCTGAGCTATTGGGCCCCTGGATTTCCACCATGTGAAGTAGGAGTGAAGGCAGCCCTCACTGGGCCGCTGAGGGTTAAAACAATCGCACCTGCTCGGCACAGCTGCCCCTCCGAGCTTGGTGGCCAGGCCTGCAGGTGGCAGGTACACTGAGCCAGGCACTCTGGGCCTACCATGTGGCCTTCCAGAGCTCCAGCCCCTCAGGGGCCCGAAGGCCCATTTCTGGACATGCCCTGCACTCTGGACTTGCTGAGGGTCCCGAGGAAAATTCCTGGGACCCCTCACAGACCCTCGGAGAAGGGGACCTCTGACAGGCATTGCCAGGGCAGGTGCATGGTGCCCACACTGCACCTTGTTGGGCTCCTGGTGTCCTTGAAGGCCAGTGGACCCTGGAGCTGGTGGACCACGGACACATGACAGAGCTGGCCCTGACCTCCCCACCCGTCTGGCCTGAGCTTGGTCCCACCTCTGGCTCTCGCCACCAGGCGCCCCTTCCCCTCCCCAGGGAGCGCCCTGGAGCTGGGCTCCACCTCCGCCCTGTGTCCCATTCAAGCCTCCCTGCTCTGTTCCAGCCCAGCCAGAAGACAAAGAGCCGCTCTGAGTCACCGGCTCCCAGGGCTCTGATTCATGAGGAGGCCCGTGGCGGGGACTCACCACCGTTAACCTCTTGCTTTCTGTGCGTCTCCAGCAAGAGCGTGTGTGGCTTCGCGCTGAGCCAGCACAGATGGCGGCTGAGTGTGTCCCCGGCCGCGCAGAGACGCTGGAGTGTGTGGGGCCGCCCCCCAGGGCCCTTCGCCCCCAGGCTGATGGGAACTTACAAATATTTCAGCCATCTCTCAGAGGCTTGGTCATCTGGCAGATGCAGTCCCCACATTTGCCAGAAATATGCGTCAAGTGTAGCCCAGGGTGTGAAAGAAGACAGGCCTAACGGCAGTGGATGAGACGAGAAGCTGAGAGGAAACGCGAGGGCCTGGCTTTTCCGGCCGCAGGGAGACGCAGGCTGGTGGTAGTCCACTCCTCAGCAGGACCGCACATGGCCCAGGACTGGGTCCCAGAGAGCCTGGCGTGCAGGGACAGTTCGGGGGAGGGGGAAGTGGACCACCAACCTCGCCCCAGTCCTGAACACCCGCCATTCGTCACACAAGGGAGCAGAGTGACGTTAACATTTTCCAAGCCAGCTCTCACCATGTCCTGACCTGCCTGCCTCAGCCCCCAGGTGAGGCCACAGCCACACGCCCTGCCCTCCCCAGGTCTCGCTTCGTTGTTCAGGCCGGCTCGGCCTTGCCCTCCTCTGCTTTGGCCTCCAAGCAGCTGGGATCACCGGCCTGTGCCACCATCCCCGGACTTCGGGCTGGACTGGGGATCGAACCTGGGTCACCCATGTGGTTCAACATTCTCTTCTGGGGAAAGTGAACACAAACACCTCTGAAGTTAGGGAGAGGCTCTTTCTTGCTCCACTTAATGAGTCAGTATTAAAGCACCTTTCTCAGTTTGCCTTAGGGGAATAGTGAGATCAATGTACTTTCTCTACTCGCCACTACAAATCTGAAATGGTGTATGATTAAGAACATACATGCTCAGGACCAGCAGGGGGCGTGGTGGTTAAGGCACTGGATCTCATATAGCCCACTGTGGTTCATGTTCTGGACCTGGCAGTTCAAAAAACACAGCAGGCATGTGTGCACGGGTGCCCAGAATCCCAGGAGGAGGGAGGAGAAGGGAGTGTGACATGGCCATCCCACCAGGGGAGATTTCTCACTTTCCCTCTCTCTCCAGTGAGCACGTGTACCCTATGGCAAAAAAATCCAATATACATATACCTCAAAATACATAGAGAGGACTTGAAAAATAATAGACAGGGACCAGCAGATGGCACAATGGCTATGTTGCTGGACTCCCATGTAGTCAACCACGGTTTGAGTCCCGGACCTGGTAACTTAAACTCACGCCAGGTGCATGTGTGTACGTGCCCAAGATCCTGAGAGGAGAATGGAGGAGAAGGGATTACGGCATGAAGTCTACTATTTGAGGGAGCCTGATCCCATCTGGACACCCATGGCTTGAATCCTGGCCCTGGTCCTTTTAAATCACTCTGGGGGGTGGGGATCAGCAGGTGGCGTGGTGGTTAAAGGTGCTGAATTCCCACATGGCCGACCGTGGTTTGAGTCCTGGACCTGGTGGCTTGCTTTCTCTCTCTCTGGCAATACTCACGTGAGATAATAAATAATAATAATAATAAGAAGAAATTAAATATAAACAAAGTTCTAAAAAAACCCACACTGAGCACATGTGTGTGCGTGCCCAACATCCTGAGATGGAGGAGAGCCCAGAGTGCCCAAGTTACTGTGGAGGGCTTGACCTCACTCGCTCTGTCTCTAGCAAGAGCATGTACCCTCTGACAATGAACACACACACACGTACATGTACCTCAGGCTAGGGAAGCTGAAGTACGGACGACAGCTTATGGCGGAAGGAGGCCTGTCTGATCAGTCAGGAGCCCAGCTGCTGGTCCTTGAAGAATGTTTCAAGTTGCCCCTAACAGGAGTGGCACCGTGTGGAATGACAGGCAGGCCTCCCTGGTCAGCAGGAACCGACGTGCAAACGTGGAGTGGACCTTTCACGGGTCATTCCTGCAGGGACATGGGTGGCTTCTAAGTACTGCTTTATGGCGGTGGATTGGGAGGTTGGTGAGGGGGGCAACTGCCACTAGGGACAGGCAGTGGGTACATGCCTCCCACTACCCCCTTTGTTTTTCCTTTTCTTTTAAATTAGTTTTTAGATTTTTGCCAGAGGACGCGTGTATGCACTGGAAAGAGACAAAGACAGAAAGAGGAAAAGTGCCACACTGCAATCCCGTCTCCATTCTCCTCTGGGGACTGTGGGCAGGCACGCACACACACCCAGTGTCATTTCCAAGCCGCTGGGTCCAAGGCTCCAACCACAGCTAGCCGTGTGGGAGTCCAGTGCCCCGACCACCATGCCACCTGCTGGTCCCCTTCCATCCCGTTTTTCAGAGGCACTAGCCACTTCTGAATGCGTTTTCTCAGGGCATTTATGGAAAAGTTAAAAATAAAGAAAAGCGGTAGAAGGAAAGGCTCTTTCATCAACATTTTGATCTAGAGGCACTCGTGGCGCGTCCCTCTCTGGACAAAGTGTGCGGACACACAGCCTGACTTTCCGGCCCGGCATCTCGCGCCCTCTGTTCTGTAAGCACTCTGCTCCGGACACGCCTGCCGACTGCACGGCGTTCCCGCACAGGTGGCCGCCTCAGCCAGCCACCCGGGACACCCGAACTCCCCGGGGCCTCCGCAGGGCTGCGGGGTTTCTCTGCTGCTCTGCAGACCTGCCGGTGCTCACTTGAGACCATCCGTGGAGGTGGAGTGGCTCCGAGGGCGTTTCCAGGCCACAGTCGTCTCTCACCTGCTGTCATTTACCTCTTCTCGGGCAGGGAAGATGGCCTGCTTCCCAACACTGTCCTCCTCACTAGGATTCCAACTACGTTATTTCTGATTTATTTATAATAAAAAATAGTATGCTGTTATTATTTCAGATTTCTTGGATTACTATTGAAGTTGACCACTTTTCATGTTTATTGGCCAATTTCTTCTTTTGCGAATTAAGGTTTTTTTTGGTCCAATTTTCCACTAAATAATTATTTCTCTTTCTTTGGAGGGGAGAGATTTTTGCTATAGGGTGTGTGTACTCACCAGAGAGACAAAGAGAGACAGAAAGCCAGAACACACACACACACACACACACGTGCGCCCACACACCCCGGGGGATAGCCATGCTGCAATCCCTTCTCCTCCATTATCCTCTCAGGATTTTGGGCACGGGCACACACACACACACACACACACACGTGCCCGGCATGAGTTTCAAGTCACTGGGTCTGGACTCAAACCACAATTGACAATGTGGGAGTCCAGCAACATAGCCATTATGCATCTACTGGTCCCTCGCTCTCTCTTTCTTTTTTTTTTTTTTTTTTTTTTGGAGAGGTTTTTGCTATAGGGCCAGGCACGTGTGCGCTCGCCAGACAGACAAAGAGAGAGAGAGAGACAGAAAGTGAGAAATCACCCCCCGGAGGGATGACCACGCCGCAATCCCTTCTCCTCCATTCTCCTCTCGGGATCTTGGGCACACATGCACACGTGCCTGGCGTGAGTTTAAGCCACCGGGTCCAGGACTCGAACCGCGGCCGACTACATAGGAGTACAGTGACATAGCCATTACGCTAACTGCTGGTCCCTCTCTCTTTTTAAAGGTTCTTTGTCTTTTAGCCATTGGAAAACAGGTTGTAACGATCTTCTTCCCAATTGACCTTAAATGTTCGCTATCGCAGTTTTCAGTCTAGAGAAGGGTAGTATCTTAATTCGGTCAGAGCTGTTCTCCTGGGTGATTCGTGTTCAGCCCACTTGGAGTGATCGGCGTCAGGAACCAGCACTGTGAAGGGGCCACCTTAGCAACGGCCCTCTGCCCCGAATGTTCACATCAGGACCTACAGGACAGGGACCTGCAGCCACCCCTGCTCCCACCACGCGGGTGCAGCTGCAGGTGCCCATCCCTGCTGCGTCCCTCGGAGCCGCGCCAGGAAGCCTGACTCTTCCAGTGCCCCAGCGGCAGGTGTGCTGAGTGGTGGAGGCCCCGAGGACACTGAAGGACTGGGCGGGAGGAGTCGGGGGAACGGGTGGGATGCTCTGTGCCTAGTGAACCCAGGGGCCCAGCTTCACCAGAAAGTCAGAGCATGGAGACCCTTTGCTGGCTGGGGATGCTGGCTCCAGCGCCTGGCAGACGCAGAGTGGGAGCAGACATGGCAGGACCTCCAGTCCAGCCACTGAGGCTCAAGTGGCCGAGAGAGGGGCAGTGTGGCCCCGGGGGACAGCACACGTGCGTGCTGCATGCGTGAATGATGTGCTCATGAATCAAAGCATGTCCGCTTCTCAGCTGGGCTCTGTGCCTCGGCAGCCGTGGGAGGAGCCCACGTGGGGTGACGGATGGGGGCCCGGAGACCGAGCTGTGTCTGGCTGGTGGCGGTGACCCAGGTTCTCGTCAAAACGACTGCACAATTTAATAGAGGAGCCGCCAGGGACCCACAGCCCGGCCCCTCTGCCCCCACCTGCAGCCTCTCTCCCGCCTCCCCCCCGGGGCTTCTCTGAGGGGGGAGCCACGCATTCTCGTCCGCTCCAGCGGCTTGTTCTCTTTCTGGGGTTGTCTCCTCGGATGAGCTCCGGGGTCTGCAGAGCCCTCGGAATGGATTCCCAAAACTCGACCAGTTCTGGGAGCCGACACGCTCTGGGGGCTTCCGTAAGTGTCTCAGAATCTGACTGCGCGAGGCCACCAAGGTGACGGCGCTTAAAGGAGATGGCCTGAGTCACAGTGGGGAGCTAGGGAGAGACCCCTGCCCGCCCGCGTGGGTGTGTTTCTGGTGCAGTTCGGGGACGTGCCGAGCGGTAACAGGTCAGGGAGAACAATGCAGACGAGCACGCGGTCTACCCAAACGACTCGCCCCTGCCCTCTCTTGGGGGCCCACACCTACCCCCAGGAGAGCAGGAATCGCAGCTCCTGGCGCCGACATCAGCCCGTCGGGCTCAGAGCCATGAACCAGCCTGAGTGGTCCCGAGAACAGATCTGCGGGTGTGGCCTGGAGGAGCTGACATGGGTCTCTCCCTGTCACTGAGGCGGCGCACAGGTCCCGGCCACCCCGCTACAGAGTAGAAATGCGTCCCGCTTGTTTAGCGGGTGCCGTGGGCGGTGCAGAGCCTCGGCCACTCCCCGGCCTGCGGTCCGGCCCCCAGAGGTGAGAACTCGGTCTCCCGTGGCCGTGGCCAGGCTTCAGAAGGTGTGACTGAAAGTGCTGACATCGGGGGCAGGCAGAGGCGGGCGCGGTCGGTGCGTGTGAGGCCCATCGCGGGCCTGTCGCTGCTTTCTGTGCACGTCTGAGAAACGGCTGGTGGAAGGAACGCGCCGTTAGGCGGCACTAAAGTCGTCGACACTCGCCTGGGCAGTGCTGAGTGTCGAGGATAAATTGGAGACGGTCTCTGAAAGGTGAACCTGACGGCTGACACAGCCACCCCAAGTCCCAACAGCTACCACGGCTGCCCATGGTCTGGGTCTAGGGCTTTTCTTTTTTGGCTGTGGCAGTAAAACATACATCACACAAAATGTGTCACTGGGCCATTTAGTCTCTGCTGCCTGAGCGTCACTACCTGGTCCACACCCTTCCCTCCCCCTAACAACACCCCGTCCCCAGGAAGCAGTCCCCTGACGGGCCGCTTTCCACCCCGAGGACCTGCTGGTTCTGCGCACCCTCGCCGGGGCGGCTCGTCCGATGCCACATGGCCCTTTGCAGCCGGCTGGTAGAGCTTAGCGTGACTGCTCGGGGCCATCTGGCAGACACGTGTGCTGGTGCCTCCTTCCTCTTCACGCACCAATCACCCCCAGTTTTAGCGACCCACCCGAGTCACGGGCACCGCCGTGCTCTCCCCTCTGGCCATCGGGCCCAGGGGACTGCTCTGCGCCCCCCAGGGCAGGCTATGGGTGCCTGTCCCGCAGGTGCGGGGGAGCCGCCTAGCCGCGGAATTGCTGGGTCACGGAATTTCTAGCTGCAATGCTAGCAGAAACTCGCTCTATCCTTTTGCAGCGGGGGAAACCGAGTCCAGAGAAGGCCTGGCTACCAAGGCCCAGCCGGGACATGTGCTGACCCGCACAGATGCGGCTTCATCCCCGGTTTGACCTCGGAAGTTTGCATGCAGACCCCTGACCCGGGGCTGGCCCAGCAGATGCATGTGAGCACCTGGCCTCCCTCCTACCAAGGCGCAGACGTGGGGTTCTGTCCAATTAACATTTCCCAAACGAGAACACCACCACGTCAGAGGAGTTCGCTGGGGGACAGAATGCGTAGGCTCATCCTGGAGACAATGCCTTAAACTACCTGCAACCGCCACCGTGGACAGCCCGGCCGACTGCATGTCATCACAGACACTTCAAAGCTCTCACATTCGGTTTCGGAACGCAGGAGGGAGCCGGGCACAGGGGCGCCCAGGGACCCCGCGGGCCTTGGTGTCTCCTCGCTGTCCCTTTCCCTCTTTCTGGTCAAAAAAAAGTGAAATCGCAGAGTCAGCATTACACAGTGCTTGTTGTAACTTTCAGAAAACTGTACACTAGCGAGGTGTCCCAGAGCATGGCCCCGAGGCGCTCCGTCCCGGTCGGCTCCCGCGGACGGACCCCGAGGGACGGGGCCTGCCTGTAGCCTGAAAACGGGACCCCTCTCACCGCTCAGAGTTCTGCTGTCCGAGCAGACCAAGCTCCGTCAGCCGGTCTCAGCAAGGCGGGGCTGGTTCTGCTTCCCCTGCAGACCTGAGATGTGGCCGGGCGCGATCTCTGACAGCCGTCTTTAGACAGGCCATGGCTTTAACATGGGATTCGACTGCGGGTTAAATGGAAAGCTCTTCGATCCAGCAGGGAGGGGACAGATGCTGAGCCAGCACTTCCTCTCACTAGCCCTGGCGAGGCGGAGCCGTGCTGGACTCGCTCCGACACTCTCCGGCACCCTTGGGGAACTTCAGGGCCAGTTCAGCCCCCACGGCCAGGGAAGCCCCAGGGCAGCGGGGCAGCTGTTCGCACACAGCCGGCAGGGCCATGGGAAGGGCCCTTCGAGTCGTGAAGGGGCTCTGACATCATAGGCCCCCAGCTTTGAGCGGCCACGGCCATCCTCGGCCATCCAAACACCCTCATCCGAGGTCCTCACTCTGCACACACCCACATCCCTGTCCGACCACCCAGCCCTGGGACCCTCTTCTGTCTCTGACCCTGAAACACTTGTGGTTGGGAAGCCTCAGAAGCAGGCGCCTCTGGGATGTCCCCAGTGCCCTCACAGGGCGGTGTGGATGCCTGGAGCAGGTGGACGGTGAAGGCACCGCAAGCTCTTGTTGAGCTGCAGTGACGGGGTGCCTCCTGCCCGCGGTGTCGCTGCTGCTGCGCCGAGGTGGCCCTGCTGGCTGTTCTCTGGGTAAGTGGACAAGGTGCTTGTTCTGACAAAGCGCAGTTCCCTAAGTCTCCGAGGGGCACCAAGGGAAGAGGCCGCGGGTCCCCAGCCGTCAGCATGAGGCCAGAGCTCCGGTTTCTGAGTTCAGTGCCCGAACCGTCTCGGTCGCCCAGTTCCTTGTGAGATCCTCCTGTGCACCTCCTAAGTCGTCCGTCTTTGTCATCCTGAAGAAGTTAGCATTTTTGTGTGACACGTTATAAACGACCAGTTACTACATCCAGGCTTCGGGGACACACAGGGAGCTAAACGGGCCGACGCTGGAGCTGCGTAACTTCGCTCATCTTTGAGATGTAACAGAACGAGAAAGGCCATGACAGACAGCGGGTCTGCGATGAGCAGAGAAGTGAGGGGTAGTGCTCACCCTCTGCTCGTTTAGAAGAAAATTTCTCGTTTCAAAAAACAGTCTAAAAGAGAGTGTTGGCATTGGCAATGACCTAACACCCAACACAATACTCCTAAGTTACTTCTACCATTAGGAGACTGCTCGCTTGCAAGTCTGTGTGGACACTGACCACACAGAAGACTCCCAGGATAAGTTCTAGCTCGCCCACTCCTTGGAGGACAGCAAAATGCAGCTGGGCTGCACCCTTGGGCCACGCCACTCAGGCCACCCCACTCGGGTCCAGGCTGCTTTGGGGGCTACAGCGTGTCATGCTGCAGCAGCAACATTGGCCAACAGGACACGCCAGGCTCCTTAGGGTGCAGGCGGAGCGGCTGGGTGCTTTTGCTCTAGAATCAGGGAAGATGCTTGCAGGAAACGGCACCGAGAGCCAACTAAGGAGAGGGCGCGGCCAGCACACAGGGGTGGGGGCAAGTCTGCAAGCCGCACTGAACTCCGGAATGCCTGGACGTGCCTCGCGGGAAGCCCTGGCCGTCACGCCCTACGCCCTATCCCCTGTGTGTGACTGAGCCATTCTGGGGACAGGAGGCAGGCTGTTAGCTTTCTCCCCGTTATTTTTCATAATGTGACACTGCACGGATGCCAGTGAACACTTCCCTACAAGATGGTATCTCAGCTGAAGAAGAAATAGAGTACTCGGGCAGGCTGGGCTGGGGGAGGGCGGGAGAGGTGCTAGGGAAAACTGCCCAGCAGACAGGAGACGTGCCAGCGGCCGCATCTCTCGGGCTCCCCCACACCCACAGTGTGCTGAAAGGGCAGGTTAGACGGCTGGGAGGGGTCTAGAGATTTAGTAGGCAGGGGCCAGCATGTGTGTAGTATGCAATTTGGAATTATTTCATTTCAGGAGGACTAATTCTCGATGTAGGTACTCTTCAGTACACCGAGTTATGTGGACAGACATGCTGATGCTCAGTTTGAAAAGGAAAATGTGCCCGTGCCCTCTCCTTCCCCACTCTGCAGCTGTCTGGGCGCTGCCTACAGACTCCAGCTGCTTCATCACGCATTTATCAAGATGAGGAATGAGAATTAAAACCCGCGTGCTTTCTGGAAGACAGCGAGTTAAATATAGACTTTGCCAAACTTGCCTGCGAGGGCCTCGTCTATCTGCCGGGCTGACGTCTGAGTGATAGGCACAAGCCCCATGGCAAAGGAGGCAGCTAGCTGCAACCTTTGACCCCATGACACCCTTCGACCCGAATCTCCTAACAGACCGAGAACAGGGGTGTACAGCTCCAGATGGCGGCTAGAAGATGGCGCTGCTTGCCCTTCGACTTAGACACCGTCGAGGCAGAGAACACAGACGGCAGGGATCAGAGACTGCAAAGCAGCAGCCTGGGTTCTCCTTCCGGAGCCTGCTTGTTTTGGAAGCTGTCCTGCATGGACCCCCACCTGCCTCTGAAGCAGCAAAGGTCTCTAGAACCTTCAGCAGAGGGGCAGGCTTGTGCAGGATTTCCAGAGCCTCCTGGGGCACTGAGGTTACACCGCAGCAGCAGAAACGCTGCCTTCACAGGGAAGGTCGAGCCCTTCTCTCCAGGAGGGAGCGCTATCCCCTCCGGCAGCGGCCCCAGGTCCTCCTGCTGGAGCTCTCTGCCTGGAGCTTCTGAAAGGCTCTGGCTGTGGCTGCGCCGCAGACGTGGCTGGGAGCCGTCCTGTGAGGTCCTGGTCAAAGGGTTCAGAGACCCAGAACCTTTCCCAGTCGCCCCTGTCAGCCACGGCCACTTCGAGCCACGCAAGTGCGCCTCTGAGCACGCAGCACGGGCTGCAGCAGGACGTCGGGCAGCAGAATTTAACTTTCTGTCCCCTCACCCCGACACTGCTGGCTATTTTTGAAGGCAGCATATGAGCTTAACAGACAGGAGAAATTTCCAGAATAACAGAATTTGGTAATAGAAAGTTCTTTGACTTCAACCCTGCCTTTCATTTAAGGGATGAGAAAATCCTGAACTAAAAGAAGCAACTTGCCGGTTTCAAAGGCATTGCTCTGGGGAGGTGGGCGGCCAGGCTGCAGTCCCGCAGGAGCGGCCAAATCTGGGCCAGCTCTCTCCCCGGCCAAGCGCCAGGGCAGCAGCGGAGGGAGACGCAGCGAGCGCAGGGACGCTGGCACTCGGCTCAGACCAGATTCTGACTCACAATCACAGGATCATCCAGTTATTCAGCACGATGGAGTGTGGGGAAGGAATAAAGCGTGGCAAGCACTGTTGGGGTTCTCAAGGACTATTTTCGACGAGCCACAGAGACCTCCCCTCGTGTGAGAACACAGGTGCTGGCTTTTCCACTTCGGGACGTAGGTAACCTCTGGAAGTGATAACCATGAGTACTCACTAAAACCCCACTGTGCCTCAGTTTACTCAGCACACAAGTCACATCAGTAAAGGCATCCTTCTCCTTCCAATATAATCAGATTGCATGTGAAGCTGTACTACCGAGCCAGCACCTAAAATATGTTCTTAATTTAAACTACCCAGGACTGAGTTTAGGCTTTGACCTCTGGCGTCCTCCTCCCGACCCACGTGCCCTCTCCCTCACCGAGCAAAAGCTCTAAACACGACAGCTGCGATCTCTGCACTTCCTGGGGAATAATCCCCCAAATTACTGGTCTCACAATTGTGCACGCACGTGTGTGTGACCGAGCCAGCGTGCGCTTTGCCTCCTCGAAGCAAAGGCAACGTCAGTTTCAGGTGAATGCTTCTCCCAATTGCTTTGAAAAATAACTTCCTTATTGAGTATAGGAATAAACAGATTTGCTGCTGGGACTGGTGTTCCTCCACTTACATTTCCGGGTGCTACTCTTTGCTTAGGAAATACTGGGAGCCACAGCTAGTCAACCTTATGCTGGGGATGCAGTCAGACCCCTCAGATTCTCAAGAGCAGTTTCGACAATGCACCCATGTGCATTTTCAGGAAACAAGTGTGGCGTTGGCTCAAGGCACATTTTTAGTTATTACTCTGAGATAAAGCATAGTAATAATTCCTCATGCAACTTGCTCATTTAAATATGGAATTTTAAAAACTTTTTGTGGAATATCCTTTTTTTTGTTCATTTTAATTTTGAGATAATTGCAGATTCACATGAAGTTGTAAAAAAATCATATAGAAGATTCTCTCCTTATCACTCACTCGCTCAGTGATGTTATCTTACAAAACCACAGTCCAGTGTCACAACTGAGAAACTGACATGACACAGTCCCCAGACCTTCCTCAGATGCCACCAGTTTTATATGCACTTGTATGTGTGCACATGCGCATGTGTGGGTGTGCGAGCGTGTGTTTTTAATTCTGTGCAATTTTATCCCACGCATAGGCTCAGGTGACCATGTGGGGTGCCTCTGTAAGCAGTTCCTGTTTGGGGTGTTTCATCTCGGCTCTCCTTTGACAGCATCCGTTCTGCATCTCTTAGCTGTTGTTTCTTCTCACGGCTTCCCTCTTCTCAGCTACAGTAACTCACGCATCTTTTCCAGCTTCATTGCCTCCTCCATGAAGTCTTCGCGAGAAGACAGATTTGTGTTTGGTCTGCTTTCTGCGGCACATTTACCCTTTCCCAGGAAGAGACCCAAACGTAAACAGACATTCCAGCATGCATCCACGGGGCTTTTAAAGACACCAGTGAGAATAGATTAGTATAAATACCAAGCTTAAAAACTGTCATAAAAGTTCAATCTTGAAAATTGCCTTATTAAAATATTTGTTTTCTCAAAGCCCAGATTTAAACTGAAGTTATGAGTTACAGTGATCTGCTCTGGAAGTTTACTTTACACTCTTTCTGCCAGGCACTCAGAGTCTGGCATTCGTGCGGTCTGCCCAGAGCAGAGCAAAGCTGAGGTGAAGATGCGACCCGATCAGGCTCAAGGTCTGAGAGCAGGGGTTTGCAGGACACTGCAGAACACAAGTCCATCTAAATGACCTCAACCAGCCGGTCCGAGGCCCGTCCCCTGGTCCCGGCTCTGGCCAAAGGAGTCGCAAAACTTGCTTGATGCAAGGGTGACAGAACACTGTGGACGTGGAAGGGGACAAGAACCACACAACCGAGACCAGCTTCCCGCCTCAGCCCCTAGGGCCGGGAACTCTGTAACGAAACCGGCTTCCTGTGCCAGGTAGCTCGGCCTTGCCTGTCTTCTTCCAAGTCAGCCGAAGCTCTACGCAGATTCTGCATTTCCGTTTTTCTCCGAGGAAAATTCATTTTCTTTGGAGGCCAGTTGGCACTCTGAATATAGCAGTTCACAAACACCTCGAAGAAGTAAATTTTCAGGCGGAGGAGAAGTCTTCCACACATTGTGGGGGGGTCATACACTTTCTCCAACGTAACTAAAAGTGCTCAAGAAGAATTAAATGAAGAAGGCTCTAGTCCGCCGAGTGCAGTAACGCGCTGAAAGTCTGTGCACCCTTTGCGGAGGTCAGCGATGCTCCCTGCACCCCGCAACAGCGAGCAGACAGACGCTGGGGCTCCCCCAGGTGCTGCGGACCCTGCTGCCCGGGCTCCACCTTGGGCCGTTCGATGAGAATACCCAAACACTTCCTGAGATTCTTCGATTAGATGGATCCAGCTGGCTGTCCAGGAGCCTGATTTACTGTCCAATTGTGGTTTTAAATGCCAGGCCCAGAGAAAGTTAAGATAAATGTTAGCACCAGTCCTAGTCCTCTGTGTGCAGCCTTCTTCTCTATCAGAGGACAGTGTGGGCTTTTGCGCCGCTGTCAGCCCAGACACAGGTTTTAGGGTGTGCGAGAACGTTTCACAGCGAAGAAGCACCCACCGTATGTATCAGCAACGCCTCACGAAGTTTTGCTGATAGAAACAATGAACGCTTCCTGGAAACGCTCCAGAGAGCAAATGCCAGCTAGCGATATTTCCAGGACACCCAGCTGAGTATGATGGCATTTGTGCTCAGGGGGTCGGCGGGGCGAGTATAAAACGTCTGCCTGATCAATACGCGTAAGTGCACGGATAGCTGGCGCATGGCAGAGCCCCGTGTTCCTCTTCCTTTCTTGGAGACAGTATCTATCTACCTAAAGAAAGCAGCTCATCTGAACCAGCCAGAAATATACCAGTAAGCACAACATAGAGAACTCACTCTGCACGTAACTGCTCTATTTATCATATTTAAAGGATTTTTCCAAAGAAGCTCTTCACACTGTTTTCATTTACATTTTATAAGTAATGTAAACGTCATTGTTTATTTATAGAATAAAGTTGCATTTTAGTTTTACATATTCTTTGTGATATATGTCTGATTCTCTTAAGTGCTAAGGAGTGTGGTCATCTTAAAATGAATTGTAAATGTTCCTACTAAATTCTCACATCAGGGCCGTATCTCCTGATATTTGTTTTCTATAATTTTCTGGAGGGCAGTCTTAACGATAATTCCGCTGACATTTTCCTTAAACAAAGCTTGATGTGTGTGTTTAAAAGATGACATTCCTCAGCTGTTCGCTCTTACTTCAGATGGTGTTGTAAACCAGGGACAGCATAAAGGGCAAGTGGAAATAACTCACAGCGTTCATGATCTAGGCTGCAAAGCCCAGAATGAGTGTGTTGCCCACTGCCGTGTTTAGTGCTCAGCCAATCCAAACCTTCTTTCCTAGAGAACGTGATCGAGACACTTCCCATCTGGTTTTGACAAAAACAAGAGAAGTTTCTCACAATTTACTCTCTGCTAAAAGTTCTTTTTCAAGAACTATAAAACAGTCACTAATTTAGTGGGTTATTTCATCAAAAGAATTTTCAGTAACACAGAAATAAAAGCTAAAAAGAGGGGGAGCCAGAAAGAAAAAAGAAAAAAAGAAAGCAAAACAAAAGAAAGAAACTCCACCTCTGCGTGAGCAGAGTTCACGGCGTCCCTGGCCAGCAGCGCAGAAACACATAGAAACGAGGTTCGGGAGAGCGGCCGGCTGCGCGCCCTTGATTAATCTAAATTCCTTCTGTGTGAAGTGGAGGCTTTTATAAAAACATCTCAAGATGTGAGAGAAACTAAACATACTGAGAAAGAAGGATTTTTAACCTGCCTCCTCCCCCTATAAAAAAACATCTTGCGCTTGCAGTGCCCAGGAAGCCGCGGGAAGAGGGGCCGAGCCTCGCAGGGCCTCCGGAGACCAGGGCGCCTCCGCGGCCGGCCAGAGCTGTCTGAAGGGACTTGTAAGGTGCCTGTGGCGAGGAGGAGCCGGAGCAGGACGCCCTAAGCGCTTTTCCAGAGGAGACCAGAGCTCCAGTGCTCCTGGCAGCTGGTCCCCAGTGCCTTCCCCGGCGAGGGCCGGCGCGCACCGCCTCCCTTCCCCCCAGACCCGATTCCCAGCCTGGACCCTCGCGCCAGTCCGCCGGCCCGAAAGCCGCGCGCACTGGGCCCCCTCCCAGGTCTCCAGGTTCAAGGCTGAGACCTAACGCTCCCAACCCTTAGGTCGCTCCACCTGCTTGCCGACAGCGGGAGGTTCGCGGCGGCTGTCAGTCCCGCCTCTGAGAGCTGGTCTCGGCGCCCTCGGCCCTCCGGTGCTCCCGGCGGGCGGCCTCCAGCCCTGAGGCTGCTGTGGGCACCGAGCCTCCAGCGCAGGCCAGTGTCTGCCCGCCCTCCCCGCTGCGGGCCTGCACCTCTGTGCCCAAGGCGCGGACCCGGGCGCCCAGCAGCAGCAGCGAGGGAGAGAGCGAAGCCACACGCGCGCACGGCCCTGCTCCGCGGCTTCCCGGGCAGCCTCCGCTCCGAGGGACACAAAGGGCGGTGGGTCCCCATCTCCCTGCCCTGGCCGGCCCTAGGAGGTTCTTCAGATACCTCCCCCAACAATCACCCGCGACACCCAACACCAGCGAGAATGGAAAACGCGAACACTTCCCCAAGAAGCGCCTCGGACGTATGGGAGTCACCGCTTTGCGCTGCGGGGAAGTTTGCAAAAGGTCTTGGGGTGCAGGAGCTTCCCGCAGCCCCGTCCGGTATTAGAAAGAAAAGCGCACCCGTCCACACCGCCGAGAGCCGGCAGGCCTCCGCCGGGAGGGAAGCGCAGGCCGGGCCGCCCGGCCGCCCTGGCCTGCCCCGCTGCAGAGGGCGCCGCGCGGCTCGCAGCACCTACCCTGGCGCGCGGGTCCGGAGGTGGCGGCCGGCTAGTGAGAGGCGGACATGGACCAGGCGCCCTCCATGCGCCACACGGAGAAGGCGTAGCTGAGGCGCTCGTGGGCCACGTAGCTGCAGCTGGTCATCTTGCTGTCCATCTCGTCGCTCTGCAGGACCTGGTAGAGGAAGTCTATGTACCTGGCGGCCAGCTTGAGCGTCTGGATCTTGCTGAGCTTGTCCGAGGGCAGCGTGGGGATGATCTTGCGCAGCGCCGCGAAGGCCTCGTTGAGCGACTGTGTGCGCTGGCGCTCGCGCACGTTGGCCAGGATGCGCTGGCTCTGCAGCTCCTCGAAGGACTGCGCGCTGGGGCTGCCCTTCTTGCCGCGCTTGCCCGGGGTCGGGCTGCCGTCTTCGCTTGACTTCTTGCTGTAGCGCCGCTTCCGGCCGAAGCGCTTGGGCTGCCGCTCGAGCTCCTCCTCGCTGGTGCCCAGGCTGTCCACTGGGGACACGGGCGAGCTGGAGCCCTCCTCCATGGCGCCCGCCCGGCGCGCGTGGGGCTGGGGGCGCCGGGGCGCCGAGCGCGCGCCGCTGGCAAGCTCGCGAACGCTGAGCACTCGCTCTCCGAGTTGCTCTGAAGACTGATTTCAAGGCCGGCTTGTGCAAAACCCAGGTCTCCCGGAGAGGAAGTTATTCTAACTTTTTTGGAAACTCTAGCCGGGCTGGGTTGCTAAATAGCTGTCAGGAGCGAGGGCGGCGCGCTGATTGGCCGCGGCGGCCGGGGCAGGCGGGGTTCTGGGGCCTCCGCGGCCCCCCCGCCCCCGGCGCGGCACTTTCAGTTTTGCCTCCCCCTTTGGCCCCGGCGTGGCCGGCACCCCGAGCCGGGTCCCCGCGCAGCCCGCGCCCCACCCCGGGTGCTGCCGCCCGCGGGCCTGGCTTTGTCTGCTCCTGCGAGGCTCGGGCTTCGCGACGGTGCGGGAGGCACCGGAGTCCAAACCCAGACGCGTTTTCAGAGGTGAGGACGCAGCGGGAAGTCTCGGGGGAGCTGGACCCGAGTGCGCCTTGGCCAACGCCAGAAGCTGAGCGATCGGCGGCGCGACCCGCACGCTCTGGGGGTCGCGCGTTTAGGGCTCCAGGCGCCGGACCGTGGGCGCGTGGACACCGGGGCCCCAGGAGAAGCCCTTCCCCACGGACGCGTCCTTGGGATCCGTGGAGACCTCCCGGCTTGGGCCAGTGGCGTGCCGGGGACCCTTTCTCAGCCCGACTTGCTGGGGAGCCCCGAAGCCCTTCCTGAACTTCGCTAACAAGGGCTTTAACGGTCACAGCCAGCCTCCGAGGAGGCCGGGCCCACCCTCCCCTTGACCCAGCTCAGGGTGCGGCACGGGTGGCCTTCCCAGCCCCCGCTTTGCGCTCGCCCTGCGACTGTGGCGGGAGGGCAGTCTGGGAGGTGTCCCCGGCTCCTCTGCGCGGGCGCCCGCGGGCAGCTCTGGGCAGGAGGGCGCAGAGTGGCGGCGTGGGCCCGGCCTCGGTGGGCGACGTCGTGGACCCCGGCCCCGCGCCATCTGGACGCCGAGCGGGGCGCGTTTGAAGTGGTTCGGGGGCTCTTTGTTCGCCAGGCCGCTCTGGCTCCGGGCCTGGAGGTGGTTTACGGCTCTGATGCCTTTGAACCTATTCCCAGGTGACCCGCGCTCAATTAGGCCGGCCTGAGCCGGCTGTCAGGCAGGCCGCGTGATCAAGGGCTGGCTGGGCCCTTTTATTGAAGTTGAACCCGCGGCCTGGAGAACGCCAGGCGGTGGCCTGCGCGCAGGCCGCGAGGTGGGGCCCGCGGGCCGCGACCATCGTGTTGGGAAACTGAGGACGGCTGGTGAGGTCCTTGGCGCCCCTGGGGTTTCCCCAGCAGCGGGGCCAGGAGGGCAGAGGTGGGGAAGGGCCGCGCTCTCACCCAGGCCGGCGGGAGGCGCTCTGCGCTGCTCGGCCCTACCCGTGGGCTTCGCAGCTAAGGCGAGTCCTGAGCCACCACGCCCAGCCCCGGCCCCCATGCCCTGCTCTGGAAGGCCCATGGCGGCCACGGGGAATAGCTTCTCAAGCCCAAGTGCAGGCGGAGGGAGAGAGAGGCCCGCCCGCCCTGCACTGCCTTCCAAGCTTCTCCTCTTCCCAAACGGCCTGCTCCCTCTGGAACTGGCTTTTGGCTGCTGCCTGGACTCAGAGGCCACAGCAATGGTTTGTGGCTTTCCCCCAATTCTGCGTGTCACTCGCGGGGGGACTTCAGGGACCCAGTTCCTGGCTCTGGCCAAGTTTAAGTAAGCCGAGTGAGTGACAAGTCCCCCTTCCTGGCCCTGGGGCGCTTTCAAGGATAGGAAGGAGCCTGTCTTACAGCTCCTGATAGCCCCTTCACTCTGTGGCCTCTCTGTGGTCTTCTGTCTCTCTGTCTCTGTCTTCTGTGTCTCTTAGTACGTCTATCTCCCCCCTCTTTCCTTCCTCTCTCCCTCTACCAGGAAGATTTCACAGTTGAGTTTGAGAGGAAGCAGCCCAGCAGAGAGGTCCCTGGGTCAGGAGCAGCCCAGGGCCGGGGTCCCCAGCCTGCCTTGGGAGGTGGGGCTCTGCTCCTGCAGCAGGGCGGCCTGAGGGCCCCCCCCCACCCCCCCCACCCCTCCCGCCTGTGGTGTTCCCAGCCAGCGGCTCAGGTCAGTAGCCAGGTGCACCTTCTCAGGACCACAGCTTTTCTTTAGGCACCTCGATGAAAATGGAAGAAGTCGGTCTGCCGGAGGGAAACCTCGGCGGGTGGGACTTGGGCTGCCTTTCTCATCTAAGGTTATCAGCTCCTCAGAACTATCGCCTGGTCACCAACAGGTTAAAGAAAGACACAGTGACGTTTGGGAGGAATTCCAATGTCGCCAACAGGCTGGCCGGAGAATTTCTCATTTTTAAAATTAATTTTTTTACACGTTGGATGAATTGGAACCTGAAAGAAAAAATCATCAGTGTTGGAAATAACACTCAGGTGACTGATGCAATTCCGTTACTTTCTTATAAAAAGGCAAGTCCGTGATAAAGCTGCTAAAACCGGGTTCTAATGGCGTCAGCTAACGGTATGTGTGTGTGAGTACCCATCGCAGGACCACCCATGCTAACTCGGGCTCGTATTAAATATCAGGCAATAAGGAGCCACAGAAGTAAATGCAGTTCTCGGTACATTTATTCATTATCGAGAATGGAAAATCTTGTCAATGCTTCCTTTCACATGTGTAAAGAAGTGCGCTTTGTCTCATGTAATTTTGTTTTAAAAAGTGACCTTCCGCTCAGAGAGTTTTCTCCTGCGTGTTTTCCCGAGGGCGGCAGGTAAGAGAAGTGCTGTTCTCGCAGCGAATTTGCTGGCTGCTCGCTGGCGTCAGTCGTGCCGCAGTGGGAGGTGACGCTGCTGGACTGTCACCTGGGAAGTCTTCAATAGCAGGACCTGGCGTCAGGACGCTAACGTGGACCTCTGCAGAGCTGAGCCTCGGCAGGGCCTCAGGAGCTTCATAAAGCTGTTCATTTGTTCTCCCAGACGTCCCTGCTGCCTGTTGTCAAGACGCCCGCACGGGCGAGCCCACCTGTGCTGCCCTGCAGGCCCTGTCAGCTTACTACGCAGTTCTCGACAGGGCCGAGACAGCAACCAGGTACCAGCAGCACTGGTGTACACGGTCTGGGATCTGGTGGCTGCCTCCCTTTACTCGAGTTGAGCGTACTGAAGCTTGAGTCCATATTTGTGTGACAGAATGAGTCCGACAGATCCACGAGTCAGTGCCACCTGCCAAGAGGCTGCTAATGGCATCCCCCAGCCGAAGAACACTTCCCCCCAGGCCGGCAGGGGTGGCAGCTCCTGGATCCTCGCGTGGCTCTAGAACCGCCGCTCCCCTGCTGCGGTGAGGCAGAGGCAGCGCCAGCGCCAGGATGTAGTCTAGAAAGCTCTCCCGAGAGCCTGTTTCTTGAGTCCCACAAGCAAATCTGCCAGGTCCTCTAAGCAATCACTTCCTGCCCCACCTAACCGATGTGGGCGTGTTCTTCTCAGTGAAACCCTGCCGAGACACCTGCACTCCTGGACCGGCTGACGGTGGACCCGCCCCCTGGGCACTGACTCCTAGACATCGACATTGGCTGTCCGGTGAAAGGTGAGCCCCACAGCGGACTGGGGCACGCATTATACATGCCCTTTTCGTCTAACCCCCGTTCTCGCAACCAGCTCGCATCGTTTAGAGACTTGGACTATCTACAGATTTCACTTAAAAATAACAGTAGGAACATCAAACATGGCATAAATAGAATAGGGGAAGCGATCGGGCGCAGGGCTGGGATAGGAGCCAGGCTCTATCTTCAGGTTTCTGAAGAAACCTGGCTGTATGGATTTGCCTGTGGAATCGTATACACATTTGACATAGTTATAAAAATAAGTCAAAATAGAAAAAAAGAAATCCCTAAGAAGTCAAAGCAAAATCAGACAAAAGAACACAATTTCGTATCATGTTGGTGTCTTAACCACACAGGCAGGAGTAATTTAAGAAGCTTTCGATTATAGGGGCCAGAGGTGGTATGGTGGTTAAGGAGCTGGACTCCCACATAGTTGGCTGCAGTTCGAGTCCCAGACCTGGCAACTTGCTTTCTCACTTTTCCTCTCTCTCTGTCTCTCACTGGGTGCACATGTCCTATAGCGAATTAAGAAGTAATAATAATAATAGCGATAATAAATAAAATTAAATAAACAATTCTTTAAAAAAGAAGAAGCTTTTGACTGTAATCTGACCATGCATTCCTAGCGGGCTATACCCTAAAGGCAGGAAGAAAAGTCCTTTCCAAGCAAGTTTGAACTTTTCAGCTTCACATTTCTCGTGATAAATTGCCATTGTTCATCTGGAAGAATATGGCGAGAGAAGCAAATGCGTAATCGTGTTCATGTTTGAGACTCAAGACCTCCAGCCTCGATGAACAGAGCCACGACAGAAGGTACAAGGGGGAAATCATGTCGCCCCACGTTCGCTGGAAACACCAGCGAGGACACGCTTTCTCGTAAATGCCGTAGTTCCCGGGCCTGACCTGAGAGGCAGGCACGGGCCCGCTCGGTGGCAGAGAGCTCTGTCCCCTCTGGAAGACGCGGTGACTTACCGTCTGGGGCGGAACACACACGAGACCCTGGAGCACCTCACCACAGCTGGAACCAAGGGCACCGTGGGCGACTGTGGGCCACGTCCCCCCAGATTGCCCCCACCGCCCAGACACGGGGTAGGGTGAGCAGCAGCCAGCGGGACGAGGCCCAGTCTCGGTGTGCAGGCGGAGGGCGCTGCTCAGCACGCGGGAAGGCCTCGGTCTACCTCCGCACGCGTGCAGGTATGCCCTGGCTGGCTGCTGGGCCAGGTGGGGG
The DNA here is from genome assembly GCA_026018925.1 of Tupaia tana. Lineage (NCBI taxonomy): Eukaryota > Metazoa > Chordata > Mammalia > Scandentia > Tupaiidae > Tupaia > Tupaia tana. The sequence continues at coordinate 2,747,579 of JAKSZU010000001.1, forward strand.
GTAACTGTGGCATGAAGACTCTGATGAGGGGACCCCTCTCCGTCCCTCTCATGAAAGAAATGATAAACAGAAACAAATCTGAAGACTTGCAACAAATGGAAACACATCAGACATGGTAAAATCCATGCGTTCAACAATGTTACTCAAAGAAAAATCTCATTGAGGGGCCAGCAGGTGGTGTGGAGGTTAGTGTGCGGGATCCCACACGGCCAACTGCGTGGTTCGGGTCCTGGGCCAGCGCCTTGAGAGTCACACCAGGCACGTGGGTGTGTCCAAAATCCTGAGACTGGAGGAGAAGGGATCGCAACGTGGCCATCCCCTGAGAGATCCCCCCCCAACCACAGCCCCTGTGGCCAGTACACGTGTCTGTCCTATGACAACAGCAATGACAGTGTGGGTCCCCCATGGCTGATGCAAGCAAACAGACCTCCTCATGGAGCTCCCAGGTACTGGAGAAGGTGGAGCTGTGTAATGCAGGGGCAGTTTGCAGACCCCTGATGCAGGCGTGGGCAGAGGCACCCCCACCCTGCTCACTGGTCACAGGAGGAGAGGTGCGCCTCCTGGTGGTGGGACCCAGCACTCCTCTGAAACATTCTTGCCAGCAGCTCCGGGAAATCCAGGCGAAGGATGGGAGGATGAAGGTGCCCATGATTCCAGGTTTCGCCCCTTCTCTGCTCAGGATCTGCGAGCGTTCACTTCGCTGGGCATTAAAGCCAGATTCGCTGGGATCTGCAGGCCCGCCCAGTCCGGCAGAGACCCCGCCCTGACCGCTCGGACCCTGGTAAAGGGCTCAGGCTCCCTCCACGCAGGCCTCCAGGAGCCCCCACCCTGTGCAGTCCCGTATGCTCTGCCAGAGCCCGCCTGGGGCTTCCTGCGCCCAGCTAGCTCCGTGGCTGATTCCTTACGGCCTTCTCGGCTGTCTCAGGTGTCCGTTGTCACATGACCAACTGTCCTCTATTCGGGGGCTTCAAACACCAGCCAGTTTACCTGCTCACGGTCTTGCAGGGGAGCAGTTTGGACCGTGCTCAGCTGGGTGTCCATGGCAGCCCCACCGGGGGTCCGTCACGTGTAGTTGTCTGTTGGCTGGAACCTGGGATGGCCTCAGCCCAGACCTGGCCGTCGGAGGCGGTCAGCAGAGGCACCTGTCCACGCGCTGCTCCAACAGGCTGGCCTCGGCCTGCTCGCTGTGGGCTCAGGACTCCAGGCAAAGCCTGGCGCAAGCTGAGACTCGGCTTCTCAAGCCCTCGCTCGCAGTACGTTCACTGATGTCCCCTGTTTTAAGGTGGGGTGGCCGCAGGGTACTAGGTCAGGCCAGATTCAAGTGCATGGCATTGGCGCCAGCTCGGAGGCACAGAACAGCCTGTGGGTCAAGCCATCGGGTCCTCACGGAAGACTGCAGGTCCTCATTCGCTTCTCAGATGACCCATCCGGGTCGTGCTCGCACCCATGGTCCCAGGTGACTGGGCAGGCTGGGGAGGTGAGAGGACTGCCGTGAGACCCCATTGAGGGTACTTGTCCGTCTCTGTCTCTCTCTGTCTCTCATTTTCATGAAATAAATAAACTTTAAATAAAAAAGAATCTAGCATTAAAAATTCAATTGGCTGGGTCAGCAAGTGGCGTGCGTGGTGGTTAAAGTGCCGGACATGGCCAACCGCAGTTCAAGTTCCTGACCTGGCCTCTGGCTTTCTCTCTCTCTCTCTCTCTCTCTTTCTCTCTCTCTCTGTCTCTCTGGTTAGTGCACATGCCCTAATAGAAAATTTTAAAATAATGATGATTGGGACCAGCAGACGGTGTAATGGCTACATTGCTGGGCTCCCATATGACCTACCACAATTCGAATCCTGGACCTGGTGGCTTGAACTATGCCAGGTGCATATGCGTGCGTGCCCAAGATCCTAAGAGAATGGAGGAGAAGGGATTGTGGCATGGCCATTCCCCCTCGGGGGGGGGGGTGATTTCTCACTTTCTGTCTCTCTGTCTCTCCTGCAGGTGCACACAACCTATAACAAAAGTCTCTTTCTTAAAAAAAAAAAAAAAAAAAAAAACAAAAAACATAAACACATTGGGGCTGGCAGGTGATGTGGTGGTTAAGGTGCTGGACTTCCACATGGCTGACTGCAGTTCGAGTCCTGGACCTGGCAGCTTGCTTTCCCACTTTCTCTCTATTTGTCTCTGGTAAAATTAAAAAATAATAATAAAAAAATTAAATAATACAACTCTTTAAACACACACACTGAACAGCTGTCCAAAATATCCTCTCCCTTTATCTCCTTATCTACAAGCAAGCTCCTGTTTTTTAAATTTTAATTTTTTTCTTCAAGAATGCTACTGTTAAATCTAAGACCAAGTGCACCCGTTAGCCCAGGCCTATGCAGGGCCAGGCTCGTCACTTGCAACGTCGCCCACGTCTTGTCGCACTGGAAGGGCCACCGTGAACACCACGTGGGCAGGAGTCAAGCCCTAGAGAACGCTGTCCAGAGGCCGGAGGAGCAGGGGTCAGGCTGCCGGCGGGCCTCGCGTTGCTTTCCGGCCAACCTGTGCCCCGGCAGAAGGAGCACACCCCAGAACGAGCTGGGAGTATGGCCTATGAGCGCAGACCCGTGGTGCGCAGGTGCCATCACGGAGCACATACCGCCACTCACACAGGCGGCACAGCGTGGTTCAGCACTCGCCTGGGAGCAACGCGCGCCTCAGCCATGACTTCACCAGGCAATGGGTCGTCCCCACGCCTTACCACGCAGGGACCACCGCGCAGCCTGTGGGCGACCCGATGTGGCTGGGCAGTGCTCGGCTGTATCCACTGAGCTTTTCTCTGTGGTTGGCCACGATCTCCAGAGAGCAGCCCTTCCACCCCAGTCCGGGAGCTCCAGGGTTCCGGGAGCCATGGCAGGGCGGGGACCCGCAGGGCTGGCACGTTCAGGAGGGGGGTTTGCTCACAGGCACCCTGTTGTCAGGCAGGCCTTCTCAGGGCTGCAGCTCGGTCTGTGTCTAGTCTGACCCCCCAGTTCTCCAGGGTACCTGGCCAGCTCCCAGGGGCGGGAGCGGGCTTGGTCCAGAACCCTGGGACAGGCAGGGGCTGGGGGACCTACAGCCCTCACGTTGATGTTCTTGGTTGCAGGCAGCCGAGGGTGGGGACGGCCCTGCTGGGGACTCACAGGTCAGGCTGCCTCCCTGGGACCCGTGCTCTGGCTTCCCCACTCTGTCCCGCTCCCCTGGGTAGGCTCCACTGGCCAGCTCGCTCCCGGTCTCAAGGTCTGCGTCAGCTCCGCTCTCCTCCCAGGGCTTTGGGTCCTTGCCTTCCTGGCTGTTTTAGTCCAGTTTTAGAAGGATTGAGGGGAGGGGGCTGAGTCTGGAGCAAGCCACCCTGTTTTTTCTTTTAAGGGTTTTGACACAGGGCATGTACGCTTGCCAGAAAGAGACAGCGAGAGAGAGAGAATGAGCAACCACCGTCGGGGACAGCCATGCTGCACTCCCTCTCGCCCACGTCTCCGTGTTGGGGTTTGGGGCACGTGCACACAATGGGCCTGTTTCTCAGATGTATGGGGCCAGGATTTAAACCACCATCAGCCGTGTGGGGTTTAGCCCCTAAGCTCTAAGCTGTGGGCAGCCACCAACATTATTTTCATTCTAACATGAAACCGTGGGCCTCTGGGGGCATTGGTTTCTGCCCACGTACCTCGGAGGGCTGCAGGTGGACATGATGGAGCCAGCTTGCCCTGGGCCTCTCCTGCCCACAGTCTGCTTGCAGCCATTTGACACTAGCCCCCAGGGAAGGAAGCCTCACGGCCAGCAGTGAGCTGGGGCCTACATGAGGCTCTGGGAAATCGAGGCTGTGGGAGCAGGGGCTCTCCTTCACTACTGCGACGTGCCAGGCAAGGTGTTTGCCTGCCCAGGTGGAGTGCCAGGCGCCTGCCTCCTAGGCCTGGGGGCAGACCGCACCACGCAGGAGCTCTGCAGTAGTGGTGGCTTTCAAGGAGCCCCTCCAGTGTTGCTCAGGGAGTGGCTGGTCTCACTCAGCTGAACTTTGATGCATGAGTCAGGAAGACTGTCCCCAACACACCAGTCCCATGCCAGAAATGAACAGATAAATGCAAGTGCTGGTGACCCGCATGGAAACCCTTCCCGCTGAGCCCACCTGGAGTAGGTGCTTGCTCCAGCAGTTTCTTTAAGTGCTTGCATCCTGCCCTGTGTGTTTCAATCTTCATATTTCCCCACCTGTCCTCTTCCCCTCCTCCTCTAGCATCTTCACACCCTGCCTGGAGATGAATACCGCATGGAGGGCTCCAGCACTTGCACCTAACTGGCATCTCTGCTCAGCACAGACTGAGATTACACTCAGGTATAAAAACCTGCACTGCATTGTACAGCCGTGGGGAGACGTTCATTGGACACAGCAAATTATCAACCCAGGGTCTTCAGTTAATGATCACAGACCATGTGTTTAAGTATGCCGGGAGGCTGGGCAGGAGCTACTTAAGGAGATACGCCACAGCACAGTATGTGGACATGCAGGGTTTTGAACTCAAAGTGCAGAAAGGCTGAGGAGGGAGTGACCTGCAGGATCTGGGGTGCTGAGAACATTATCAGCAAAGGGCCAACAGGTCTACAGGAGAGAAGGGAGGAAAAGCACTCAGGAGAAGTGCTTTTACCCTCACGTAAAGAGGCTTCTGTGTCCCTGTGATGAGGAGGCATCTATGGCTGGGAACTCAGGGACCCAGCGGTTGGCAGGTGAGAGAAATGCAAACAAACTTGCTGTTTTACAGGGTTTTTTCTTCCTCTGAAGGGTAGGTCAGACGGAGACAGACTGAGGTCATGTTGTTTATTGACTGAGTTTAGTGGAGCTCGCAGAGCTCTTAATAGGCTCACAAAGCCCATAGGAGCGCTCACAAGCGCTCCCTGCCTCTTGGAGAATGCACAGGGCTGCTTCCTCCCTCCTGGAGCTCACAGTGCACAGAGCTGAGCTGGGCTGAAGTGAGCCAAGACCAAGCCAAGCCAGGACCATCAGGGTTCACCAGCCTGAACCATGGCCCAGCTGAGTGGGGCTCATAGCCGGGCAGAGCAGGGCAGCCTAGAGCAGGGCAGTGCAGGACAGGGCAGCACAGAGCAGGGCTAGTTATCTCTTTCTCTTAAAGGGGCTGCAGATAATAGTGACTCATGCGAAAAGTAAATGTTGTACACACATGCACATTACATCCAATGGTGTAAAACAAAGAAGTCAAAATTACATAAGAAGCCCTCAAGCACAGTGCAACTAATCACCTAAGTTGTTTACCCTGTGACCTTCAAACACGATAAGAGGGACCAGCGGTTAGCATAATGGCTATGTCGCTGGACTCCCACATAGTCGACCATGGTTCACGTCCCGGACCCGGTGGCTTAAAACTCACGCCGGGTGCGTGTACGTGCATGCCCAAGATCCTGAGAGGAGAACGGAGGAGAAGGGATTGTGGCATGGCCATCCTCCCTGGGGGGTGATTTCTCGCTTTCTGTCTGTCTCTCTCTGTCTGGCGAGCACACGCGCCCTATAGCAAAAAAAACTCTCCGAAAAAAAAAAAAAAAACACGATAAGAAAGGAGGTGAGGAAACCAGACTAAACCATCATGACTCCATTTGCAATACACCAGCCTAGAATAAAAGGAATTTATTGACTCAGTTTTTAGAAATTCAGGCTTGGGCTGATCAGGTTTAGCTGGATCCAGGAGCTTCAGTGATGTCCTGTCCCTCTTCTCTCCCTCTATCCTTCAACCCTCCTTCCTCTGTGCGGGGGTTCTGCTCTGTCTTGAGCATGAGGATGGGAGGCATGGCACTCCAGGGGCACATCCTCCCGGGACAGCAATGCTGGCTAAGCACAGTCTTCCCTGCCACCCCGAGGAGAAGACCAGCCTGGCTCCCCTGCTGGCCCGACTCCAATGACAAGGTGGGAGACTGGTGGGCCAGCCTGCGACGTGCTTCCTTGCATGCTGTGATGTGCTCACTGGCCAGAAGGATAGGCTGGTGCCCGGGAGTGAGGGGGTTCCTCCAGTAAAGAAGCTGGGCAGGTGGAGGTGAGTCCATGGCGCAGTGCAGGTGGCACCACAGAGGAGGTGAGGGCCAGACCGGATTTCCTTCAGGAGGCAACTGGAACCAAAGGAACATTCTAAAGAGGCCCCAAAGCCTAGGAGTTAAGCGAGCGGGATCCTGTATGGCCAACTGCAGTTTGAATCCCAGTTCCTTGGTGTGTATAGCAGGTATGAGAGGAATGCAGAAGGGATTACAGTATGACCTCACCCCACTGGGGCGCTTTCTCTCCCTCTCACTTTCCCTCTCTCTGTCTCTCTCTGTTGAGTACTTGTGCCCCTTGGCAATAGGTAAATGAATAGCAGCAAAAGATAAAGGAAGAAGATAGGACAAATTGGATTTTGAAGGCGGTTTGGGGACAGCGGCCAACAAGTGGTCGGGTGTGGCCAGTCTATCTGGAGCCGACCTCTCTTGGTGCAAGGTGAGGCCCCAGGTCGGCTTGTTACCGAGAGGTCACCATGACCCATCACCCTTGCCGCACACAGTGGTTGCTTTTCCTTCCAGACATTCTAACTGGGAATGGGGAGCCATGCGATTAAAGGCTGTTTCATCATATTAAAAAAAATAGAAAACAATGAGTAAAACCCAGCCAGGCAGCAGGCCGCAGGGAAGAGCAGGGAAAGAAAGGGGACGAGGCCCCAGAGTCTGCCCTCTGCTGTCGGCTTGGCCTTGTGTCAGCTCCCTGCTCCCCACCCTGGGACTCAGTTCCCCTTGACACGACGGTGTCTGGTTCTATTTTAGAAAACCGAGATCTTGGTTGGGGACTCGGCGCCCTGTCACGCTCTGGTGCCCTGCAGTGTTTCAGAAATGGTGACCAGGGAGTATGGCTTCCTCTTCCCCGTCCGAACAATGTGGAGGGGTCCCTGGTGGCCACATGTGTCCTGGCCCATCATAAAGACCCTGCCCTGCCGTGGCCTGGTCATAAATGTCCCTGCGAAGGGCGTGTGAAGTTACTGTCCCCAGCGCCTCATAGTCAGAAGTTATTCCCCACCGTGCGTGAGCCGGGCAGATCTGAAACTAAACTTCATACCATTCCAAGGCATTCTGCAGAAATTTCAGACTCAGGCTGGAGATTTGACTTACGAAGGCCTGGGCATTACCTAATTCAACACACAGGTATGACCAAACATGTTTTGAGTGAGAAGCTTGGAATTGCATTCATGCGCTGAAACTCCGGGTTAATCTTCGATAGGAGAACACACCCCAGAGGTTTTGGTGTGTGGCCAGTTCTGCGTTACAGAGGTCACCGGAGGCTGGGAGCAGGCTGAGGCCCTGCCACACCACCAGGACAGAGCCTGACGAGGTGTCCGTGTCTAAAGTGTGTGTGTGTGTGTGTGTGTGTGTGTGTGCACGTGCACAGACACAGACACACATGGTCATGTAGGAGGTGGGGAGAAATGTTACTTCTGGCTCTCCGTTTTCAAAGAAGTTTTAGTTATTTCATTTATTAAATTATTGACTCCATTTTCCTACCTTGCTTTTTAAAAAAAAATTTATTTATTTACATTTAATCACATATGTCTTTAAATTGTACCACATTTTTTCCACCATGAATACCATGCATGCCAGTCACGACAAAGATATTACTATATACATTATCATAAGCAAATAGCTTCTCATTTTTTAAAATTAAACATACTTTCACTTTTTTCCCTCCCCTCCCCCCCTCCCTCCCTTCCATACTAACCTTTTTTTTCTTTTTTGACATTTTATGATTCACAAAAGATCTTAAACTAAAAACATGGGTGAAGCTAAAATTTAGTGACAAATTCACTGTAATTATCTTCTGAAACATTTTTTCTCCCTCCACCCCCCCCTTTTACTAAAGAGAAGTATAAACTAGCTTATTTGCAAAAAAAAAAAAAAAAAAAAAAAAAAAAAGGTTAGTCTTAATTTGGTCTGTTATTTGCACAAAGCCCCGTAAGAATTCAATTTCTTTTTCTTTTTTTTTTTTTTTTTTTTTTTTTTTTTTGTGAGAGGTTTTTGCTATAGGGCACGCGTGCTTGCCAGAAAGACAGAGAGAGACAGAGAGATAGAAAGTGAGAAATCATTCCTCCTTTCTCCTTTCAAGATCTTGGGTACACCCACACACACTCACCTGACATGAGTTTAAGCCACCGGGTCCAGGACTCAAACCACGGTCGACTATGTGGGAGTCCAGCAACATAGTCATTACGCGAACTGCTGGTCCCAGAATTCAGTTTCTTTTGAGTTGCTGGGTTCAGCAATTTGTTAAAAAAAAAAGAAGAATTTTTAAAAATTGAAACATAAACTTTTCTCCCTTCCTGGCCCCTTTGGAATTGGAAAATGTTGGTGAGCATTCTCATTGTGTGGCAGAATGGTTATTTGCATAAGTTCAATGACATAGTAGTATCTGTTGCCTTCCACCACGAACTGAATTCTTATGGGGCTTTGTGCAAATAACAGACCAGATTGAGATTAACCTATTTTTTTTTTTTTTTTTTTTTTTGCAAGTAAGTTAGTTTAAACCAGAAGAAAATTGCAGAACACTTGTCACTAGAGTCTTGCTTTGTCCATTCCTTACGATATTTTGTGAATCAATAAAATGTGAAAAAGAAAGTATAGTATGGAAGGGAGGGAGGGGAAGGAAAAGCAGGTAAGCCTATGCCTCCTTGACGAAAAGGGAGAAGCTGTTCGCTGATGGTACTGTACACAGCCATGGCCTTGTCTTGGCTGGCATGCATGGTACTTGTCTTGGAAAAAGAAATGTATACTGTAAAGACGTGTGATAAAATGTAAATTAAAGTAAATAAATAATATTTTAAAAAAGAATTTAATTTCTGATCCGAGACAAAAGAATCTATTTTATTGTTGAACTGATGCAAATACCCATTCTGCCACAAAGTAAGAATGCTCACCAATACTTCCCATTTGCAAAGGGGTCAGGGAGAAAAGTTTATGTTTCAATTTAAAAATTTAACCAGTTGCTGAACTTATCGACAACTCAAAAGAACACCGAAATCCTTAAATCTGGAAGCGAAAGCATAGAAGAGCGTCAGTAATGTTTTAGACAAGTCACAGGATCCTTTTCACCAGTTCAGCCTCGTGCATCCCTGTTGGATCTGCGGTGTTCCTGTGCCTGGTCCTTCTACTACATCCTGGAAGTTAGCATTCAGCATTATCACTGATGATGTTTCTGAACTTGCGCCTATCTTGTTTCTTGACCTCCTGCCAGGGGAGATGAGTAACGACCCCGGAGAACTCCGCTTGGCCCCCCACAGCATGAAAATGAGGGTGCAGCTTCCTCCACTGGAAATCCCCAAGGACGAAGCCTGCCCACTCGGCTCCCCTCCAATTCCGGATTCTGTCTGTCCCCCTCCGCCTCTGCCGCCTTTCCCTTCCTCCTCTTCCCAAAGGCGCTCGCGCCTCACACCAAGGAGGTGCCGCCAGGACTCAGGACAGTGAGATGGCTCTGTGCCATTTTTTATTACCTTCTTTTATTTCCCACAGACACTATTTTTTCCCTTAAGGAAAATCCATGGTCGTCAGGATCAAAGGATGAGAGCGTCACCGTCCCTGGGCCGCAGGGGAAGTTCGTGTCTGTGGAACGGCCTCTCAGGGTTCTGCAGCGACCGTTGCCCCAGACCTTAGTCCACTCTGAAGGCTGTGGCCAGCTGCCTCGTGTCCAGCCAGTTAGGAGACTCAGTTGTACTTCGGCCGACAGGTTCACACGTAGGCGAACAGAGCTTTGCCTTTTATAAGGAGGAAATGCCCTAAATATTCACTCATAAGCATATTAGTGTGGGGAGTCTGGGGGAGTGATCCTCTCCTAGGAGGTTCCGTGAGTAATATCACGGGCATATAATCAAGAGCAATGCAATAGGGCGAGCATTCAAATAACCTGCTGTTTTCCTTAAGCTCAAATGTAAGGAAAATGCTCAACCTGATGAAGAGGAAGGGAGAAGAGAAGGGGGAAAAGAGGAGCTGACAACACCTGATTACAAACAGCCTGTGAGGGCTCTGCTGACACTGCGGGAGGTGCCCCAGTTCCCCACCGAGGCGTCTTCCTCCACCTCCTCTGGGGTCTGCCTTGGGACACCGCGAGCCCCTTGACCAACAAGCACACTCATACCCTCAAACTGAAGCAGGAAAGTGCACCCTTCTAATCCATGCGGTGGAGAGCTAGACCCTTACAACTTCTTTTCTTTTCTTTTTTTCTTTTTTCTTTTCTTTTCTTTTCTTTTCTTTTCTTTTCTTTTCTTTTTTTTTCTTTTTTCTTTTCTTTTCTTTTTTCTTTTCTTTAGAGATTTTTTGCTATAAGGTACATGTGCTTGCCGGAGAGACAGTAGAGAGAGACAGAGAAACATAAAGCAAGAAATCATTCTCCGGGGGGATGGCCACACTGCAATATCTTCTCCATTCTCCTCTAGGGATCTTGGGCACACATACACACGCGCCCAGCATGAGTTTTAAACCACCAGGTCTGGGACTCAAACCACAGTCGACTCTGTGGAATTCCAGCAATGTAGTCATTACGCCATCTGCTGGTCTCACCCTACAACTTCTTTTTCTTTTTTTTGAAGAGGTTTTCGCTATAGGGTGCATGCACTCACCAGAAAGACAAGAGAGAGACAGAAAGACAGAAAGTGAGAAATCACCCCCTGGGGGGATGGCCACGCTGCAATCCCTTCTCCTCCATTCTCCTCTCAGGGTCTTGGGCATGCACGCATGCACATGTGCCCAGTGTGAGTTTAAGCCGCTGGGTCTGGGACTCGAACCACAGTCGACTACATGGGAGTCCAGCAACACAGCCATTATGCCATCTGCTGGTCCCCACTACAACTTCTTTTAAAACAATATTTTCCTTTTTCTTTTTTTTTATTTGCACTTACAGGGGATACACATAGAGGGAAAGTGAGAGACCCCCACCGCCAACCCAGGGAGGGTGGCAATGCCATTGTCCTTTCGCTTCCATTTCCTTCTTGAGATTTTTGGACACACACACACACACACACACACACACACACACACTCCCAGCATGCTTTCAAGCACAGAATCTGGGACTCTTACCAAATAGTCGGCCATGGGGGATCCAGCTGACTTAACCTCTATGTCACCTGCTGGCCCCGAAACAACCATTTTAAAATCCATAATTTACAATGACATGCACCGTTTTGAGTTAGAAGTTGTTAGATCTTGATAAAGGTGGAACCATCTCCACAATTGAGAACATTTCCATCGCTCTGGAAAGCTCTCTGGGGCCCTCTCCAGCCCCTGGAACCCTTGATCAAGTTTCTGTTCCTGTCTGCTTTTTCCAGAATGCCATAACAATGAAACCTTCCAGGACAGAGGCCACGTCTGCCTTCCCACACGGCATTGCGTGTGTCGGGAGCCTGCTCCTTTCTGCTCCTGAGTCCTGCACTGCACGACACACTCTGTCTGCTTAGCCGTTCGTTGGCCGATGGGCATTTAGATTGTTTCTAGATTTGGGTGATTCTGAACAAGCTTTCATCTCTTGCCTCTGTAGGAGTGGACTGGTGGGGTCCTAGGTATATCCATGCTTAACTTTAGGAGAGACCACCAAGTTGTTTTCCAGAATGACTGGGCCATTTTGCATTCCTACCAGTAATGTGTAAAAGTTCAGCTGCTGCATATGGCCATGATAAAAAACACAAATAAAAATTTAAAAACCGAAAATGACAAGTATTGAGCATGTGAAGACACCATAATCTTCCTACACGGCTGGTGGGATATTAATGGCATGGCCACTGTGAGTGACGATTCGGCAGATCCTCAGTAAGTTAAATGGAGGGGGACCATGTGACCTAGGAATTCTACTCTTGGATATATACCCCCAACGAATGGAAAAGAGGTGTTCAAACAAGACGTAAACAAGAATATGGCAGCAGCAGTGCAATTGCTGAAATATCAAAACCACCCACATGTCTATGTGTGGGTCAACAGATAAGCGACATGTGGTATAGCCATACTTAAAATGGACGTTCGGGGCCAGCGCTGGACTTCCACATGGTCGGCCTTGGTTCCAGTCCTGAACCTGGCAGTTTGAAAATCACGCTGGGTGCACACGCATGTGTGTCCAAAATCCCGAGAGGAAAATGGAGGTTGCAGCACGGCCATCCCCGGGGATGGTTCCTCACTTTCCTTCTCTCTGTCTCCCTCCTGCAAGCGCATGCACCCCATGGGACAAAACAAAGGAACATTCTTCAGTCGTGTCACAGAGTAAGTACTAACACATGCTACAGCAGGAATAGAAGAGACCTTGCAAACACTGAGACACAGAGGGCTGCGTGTTGTGTGGTTCTTCATGTGAAGTACCCAGACGGGACAAATCCATAGACACGAAGCAAGTTAGTGGTTGCAGGACTGAGAAGAGGGCATATATGAGTCATGTTTTTCATTTTCTTTGTTTTACGATGTTTTGACATTGCAGGACCTTTCGGACTCAGGGAGGGACTGCCCCTCCCATAGCTATTTCCTTGAGATAGAGCAACTTGCCTTGATATGCAAACCAACCGACACACCCATCGCCTGCACCCCCAATGCCATAAGCCTTCCCTAAATCACCCCAAGGCCAGCTACCACTGACTGGGGCGCCCTATTGCCCAGGGCCCTTGGAAGCGGCTCTAACTCTTCACCCTGAGCCTGCACAGGTTGCTGATCTGCCTCTCCTGGTCCTTTCTGTGAAAACTGCCTTCGAAGCTTCTGCCCACACTTTCTGCTTGCTCCTCCTGCCTCCTGACCCATCCTGGGGCTTCTCTGTGTGGCCCTGAAGGGCGTGCTGGGCAGTGTGAAACTTCCTCAGTCAGTCATTTCTTTTGTTTGTTTGTTTTAATTGCTTAAGTGTGAGTGTACTCACCAGAAACAGATAGAGAGAGAGAAAGAGAGAGAGAGAAAGCATTCCCCAGTGGGGTGTGATCACACTGCAATCCCTTCTCCATTTCTCCATCCTATCAACATTTTAGTGCTTGCATATGTGCCTGGCATATTTTCCAAGCCTTCAGGACCAGGATTCGAACCACATGGTTGCCCATGTGGGGTCCAGCCCCTTTATCACTAGGCTACAAAGTCAGCTCCATGAAAGTAATTTCTGATATATATATATATATATATATATATATATATATATATATATATATATATATATAGAGAGAGAGAGAGAGAGAGAGAGAGAGAGAGAGAGAGAGATGGTAGTGGCTATGCAGCATTGTAAATGTGCTAAATTTCTCTGATGGCAAATTTCACACTATATGTATTTATGATACCATGATTAAAAAAAGAAGAGAAATTAGTTTCTCTGTATCTTCATTAGGGGCTATCATCAGTCTCATTAATTCCAGTAATTCTAGTAGGTACATAGTATCTCATTTGGTTTGCATTGTTTATTCAAATGTTATTTTTATTCTGAAATAATTAGATTCATGCAAAGGTGGCAAACATAATTTGGAGAGTTCCTTCATTCTGTTTCTCTTACTATCGCAAAGCCGTAGTACCATGCTGGGAGCCAAGAAATGAACACCGATACAATACAATGAGCTAATCTACAAACTGTATCCAATTTCTTATTCTTTTCTCTTCTCTTCTCTTCTCTTCTCTTCTCTTCTCTTCTCTTCTCTTCTCTTCTTTTCTTTTCTTTTCTTTCTTTCCTTTTCTTTTTTTCTTTTCTGTTCTTTTCTTTTATCTTTCTTTTTTTTAAGAGAGAGATTTTTGCTATACAGCTCTTACACTCACCAGAGACCTAGAGAGACAGAGAGACAGAAAGAAATCACCCCTGGTGGCCGTACCGCAATCTCTTCTCCACACACACGTGTCCAGCGTGCATTTTAAGTCACTGGATCTGGGAATCAAACAGCGGTCGACTACATGGTCGAACCATGACATAACCATTACACCATCTGCCGGTCCACCCGATCCAATTTCATAAGTTTTCCCACTCATTTCTTTCTTCTGCACACCATTTTGAATTTAAATGCCAAATTTCCTTGATTTCCTCCAATCGGTAATAGTTCTTGAATCTTCCTTTGTCTTTAATGACTTCAATACTTTCAATGAACATGTAATTTCAGTTATTTTATTTATTTACTTATTTGTTTTTTTAAGAGATTTTTGCTGTAGGGTGCATGCACTTGCCAGAGAGACAGAGAAAGAGAAAGTGAGAAATCATCTCACTTTATGGTGATGGCCACACTATACTCTCTTCTCCATTCTCTTCTCAGGATCTTGGGCGTGCATACACACATGCCGAGTGTGAGTTTTAAGCCACCGGGTCTGGGACTCGAACTGCAGTTGACTACAGCAAAGTAAGCATTATGACTTCTGCTGGTCCCACAATTTCAGTTGTTTTAAATAATGCCCCTCTAACTGAATTCTTCTGATTTTTTCTCATAAATACGAGGAGACTTTAAAAAGTTTGTGTAAAAAGTGGAGTTAAAAGGTAAAAATAAAAAATGTAAACTTTATATTTCAGCATGAACTCCATCAAGTTCATGACAATTTTTTAAGTGATGACACAATCCATTTAGCTCACTCCTGAAAAAAGGAGATCCTGGGACTTTAACTATGTTTTTATTTTTCTTTACATTACTAATTGAATGGAAATAAGTGCCCTTTAAAGTGTTTTTTTTAATTGAGGAACAAAAAGAACTCTGAAGGGCCCACTAGAAGGAGGATGTCTGATGATTTCCCGTCCAACGCTCACAACTGCCCGTGTTTGGTAAGAGGAATGAGCAGGAGCGCCGTCCCGGTGGGTACCCTCTCAAGCTTTCCTGCGTGTTTTTTTGATAAAGTTTCAGATTCTGGGAACACGCTCATAATAAGCAGCAGACATTATCATTCTTATCCCTCCAGAGAATGAACAAAATGTCCCGAGCATCCAAAAACACGGTGGCCACAATCCTGGCTCTTGACTGGACATTCTGCCTCTTGGTAGGCATTGTTTTGATTTGATTGTGCTTTGTCTTCAGGATCGTCCTGTCTTCTCCCATTACAATGTTTTTTTTTTTTTTTTTTTTTTTTTTTTTTTTTTGAAGAGAGATTTTTTGCTATAGGGTATGTACTCTTGCCAAAGAACAGACAGAAAGCAAGAAATCACCACAGTCTCTTCTCCACCATTTCTCCTCTTGGGATTTTGGGCATGTATGCACACACACCTGGCATGAGTTTTAACCCAAGTCTGGGACTCGAAATGTGGTGACTAAGTGGGAGCCAGCAAAGTAACCATTACGTCATCTGTTGGTCCCTCATTCTACAATTCTTCAAAGAAATGCTTCAGAATCTTTACCCCATAAGCTTTAAATTTTCATTAAAAATTCTGCTCTTGTCTGCAACTGATCCGGGTGCAATGGTATTGACCCCCATTGAGAGAGAAATTTGCTCAATTTGAATTTTTCACTCAGAATTGAGTAAGCTGGACTAGTTGAAATGTCTATGGTGATGGCCATTGTTTCTGCTATCAATTGTGAGTCTACTTTAACTAGGACACAAACAAGATAAATTTTTTTCTTTGCGTATTGATATGGGTGGTCTGCCACTGCAGGTGTCATTCTCAACATTGTCTCATCTCTTTCAGGAAAAATTTCACTATTCTTTCCATTCATGCCCCACCACAAATTTGACATGTACTTTTTTTTTTTTTTTTTTTTTTTTGAGAGTTTTTTGCTATAGGGTGTGTGCGCTCACCAGGAAGGCAGAGAGAGACAGAGAGATAGAAAGCGAGAAATCGGCCCCCGGAGGGGGGATGATCACACCGCAATCCCTTCTCCTCCATTCTCCTCTCGGAATCTTAGGCACATACGCACACGCACCCAGTGTGAGTTTAAGCCACTGGTCCAGGACTCGAACTGCAGTCAGCTACATGGGAGTTCAGCGACATAGCCATTATGCTAACTGCTGGTCCCTTTGACATATACTCTTGCTTCAATTTTAGTGAAATTCAAGTTGTTCTGTGAGGGTTCTTTTAACATTGATGTTTCATCCTTCTTAGTGCCTAAAACATGCCATGAAAAGTTAGTACATGTTTATTGTGGTGCAAAACAATTTTAAAATCCATGTATAGTTTTATCATAATATGCATTTTCTATTAACTTTTTGAAGACCTCCTTAGACCAAGGCTGTGCATTTTGGGTAAGAACATCTCAGAAGTGAGGCATCATATTAGAGGTAGGTATTTTGATCCCTGTTACACTGCTGATGCCATTTCGGTTGTTTGGTTGAGCTGGTGTCTGCTAGGTTTCTCCACCGTACAGTTACTCTTTTTCCTTTAGTAAGAAAATTACTAATGCCGACGTCAGCAAGCACTTGTGCGAGATGCATTGAGACGATGAATATTCTGCATCTTATCATAATTTCACTCAGTTTTAGCATCTATTCAGGGTTCTTGCCTGAACAACTGCTATTGTGTTTGTCTACAATGATTTTCTGTTTTCAGTATTTCTTTTACATTTATTAATTAAAATTCCACCATAAGAAAGAGCAGTTCCTTCTTCCCCATTTATGTGTCCAATTGTTTATTCTTATCAATTGTTGACAGAAATAACCAACTCTGCAGAAATCATAATTAGAGCAGCTTATTTCTAAACACAAATATAAGTGACCAGACTCTGAGAAAGGCAAATGTACCTTTCTTGGGGTGACCAAATACAGGGGTGCCTTTTATTTGATTTTGAGAGTGAAAGATAAGGTTTGGAATTTAGTGGAAGAGTTTTCCCGTTGGTCTGTTCCAAAAAGGTGGGACACCTGGAAGCCGGGACTTGTAGGTTATAGGCGGGTTTTCTGTGTTTCAGAAAAGAATCAGTAAAGAGTGTACTTTAACAGCAGTAAGGAGGGCTTGTATATGTCACAAGAGACCATCCCAAGGACAAGATGTGGGAAGAAAGAGTCTTGTTATCAATGAGTCAAAATGGTCTGTTAAGTTTGTGAACACAACTCACCCATCACAAAGATACTATGCCAAGGACAGGATGTAGGAAGAGTCTTGTGGGTCAATGTGTGTGGGTGTGACTCATCTCAGGCCTTCTGGAAGGGATTTGGGCAATAGGAAAAAGCAGTCAGACTTCTGTTCTCATGATATTTTCTCAAGGAGATTTGTTCTACACCATGGGTTACAACCCAATTGTTAATTGTCGATAGCTTCACATTGGTTCCTGTGAGCTTTTGATATGCCTCTACTGTTTTTTGAACACTTCCTTGCTCTTTGGCATTAAAAGAATTTCCAGGGTTGTTCAACATTTTTAATGTACTTATTCACCATTTGTACATCTTCTTTGGTGAAGTATTTTTAAATGTCTACTCATTTTTTACTGGGTCTTTGTGTCCTTGTTATTAAATGGTAAGAGTTCTACATGCATTCTGGATACAATTTCTTTCCCTCATTTCATTTTATTTTTACATGTAGTTGCTTATTGTCTGAGACAGAAAGAGAAATACTCCGAGTGGGACTTTGCATCCTCCAGCTCTTGCAGCCAGTCAGGCACACAGGCATGCTCGTGTGTGCCTCGCGGATACAGGTCATGTACAGAACCAAACCCTTGAACTTCCCTACTGCTCCGGCATCATAGAGCACTGCACTATCACAGCTGGGTCATGGTTGTTCTTTTCGGTTTGTTTTTGTTTTTAATTTGATGTGTATACTTCACAAACATTTTCTTTCAGTTTTCATCCTGTCATTTCATTTCCCCCCCCATTTCATCTCATTTCCTTAATGGTGCCTTTCAAAGAGCCAAAGCCTTTGGGGCCAGCAGGTGATGTGGTGGTTAAGGTGCTGGATTCCCACATGGCCAACCGAGGTTTGAGTCCCAGACCTGGCAGCTTGAAAATCATATGTCCGTGTGTGTGCCCAAAATCCTGAGAGGAGACTGAAGGGAAAGGGATTGCAGGTGGCCCTCCCCCAAAAGGCCATCTCCCCTGGAGCATGTTCCTCACTTTCCTTCTCTCTGTCTCTCTCCAGAAAGCACACACACCCTGTGACAAAAACTTAGTGACAAAAAAAAGCAAAAACAACAAACAAAGAGTCAAAGTTCTCAATAAAATCAAATTGACCTCTTTTTCTTTTATGGTTGTCCTTTTTATAACATTTCTAAGGAAACCTTTGCCTATCATGCTGGGTAAAGACTCTTTTCAATATCAATGATGTGTAGTAATTGAATGTATAAATCGTAATAATAAACAATAATAAAAATGAAATAAATAAAAAGATAGCCTAGAGTTTTTATTGTTTTAGTTCTTTTATTTAGTTATATGATTCATTTCTAGTTAATTTTTGTGTACAGCATGAAGTAATAGTTGAAATGCATTTCGGTTGTATGTCAGTGTTTGCTTGTTTCAGCACCATTTATTGAAAAGAACATCCCTTTCTTTTTATTTTTTTGGAGAGGTTTTTGCTATAGGGCACATGAGCTCACCAGAAAGACAGAGAGAGACAGAGAGACAGAAAGCGAGAAATCACCCCCACGGGGGATGGCCATGCTGCAATCCCTTCTCCATTCTCCTCTCGGGATCTTGGGCATGTACACACATGTGCCTGGTGTAAGTTTAAGCCACCGGGTCCGGGACTCAAACTGCGGTCGACTACATGGGACTTCAGCGACATAGCCATCATGCTAACTGCTGGCCCCAGCACATCCCTTTCTAATTGACTCTTCTTTGCATATTTGTGAAAAATCAATGGACCCTATATGTGCGGGCATATTTTTGGACTGTCTGCTCTGTTCTACTAGTCTATGTCTGTACTTGCATTATAGGTTTTTGTAGTTTTAAAGCAAGTCTTTTTTTTTTTTTTTTTTTTGGAGAAGTTTTTGCTATAGGGTGCGTGCGCTCGCCAGACAGACAGAGAGAGATAGAGAGATAGAAAGCGAGAAATCACCCCCCAGAGGGGATGGCCACGCCACAATTCCTTCTCCTCCATTCTCCTCTCAGGATCTTGGGTACACATGCACATGCACCCGGTGTGAGTTTAAGCCACCAGGTCCGGGACTCGAACCGCGGTCGACTACATGGGAGTCCAGTGACATAGCCATTACGCTAACTGCTGGTCCCTTAAAGCAAGTCTTGAAGTAAGATAATGGGAGTATTCCAACTTTGTTCTTTTGCAACATTGTTTTGAGTATTCCAGGTGTTTCACATTTCCATATAGATTTGATCATCTGAATTTATTTTCTTTTTTTTAAAGAGGTTTTTTTTTTTTCCTTATAGGATGTGTACAATCACCACTGAGACAGAGACAGACAGAGAGACAGAAAATGAGAAATCACTCTCCAAAGCGGATGGCCATACTGCAATCCCTTCTCCATTCTGCTCTGGGGATTTAGGGCACTCACGCGCACTCGTCCAGTGTGAGTTTCAAGCCAGCAGGTCTGGAACTCCAGCCACAGTTGGCCATGGGGAAGTTCAGTTTCTTGACCATCACACCACCTGCTGGCTTGAGAATCTGAATTTCTACAAGAAAATGTGCCTACTTGTATTTTGGTAGGCGTCGAATTAAATCTACAGATCCGTTTGGTGAGAGTTGAGATCGTAACACTACTGTATCTTTGAATGTATCAAGTCAGTGTATCTTCATTTATTTAAATTTTATTTAATTTCTTCCATTAGTGTTATATAGATTTAGCATATAAATCCTGTACATCTATTGTTAGATATATACTTAAACATTTATTTTTGATTGTTGGTATGATGCTATTATACTTTTTTATTTTTCAGTGAAATGTTGATACTATACAGATATTAAATTTTTTGGGGGGTACACTGTTCTTGTATCCTATGACCATGTTAAACTTATTTAATATTCTAGGAGATTTTATGAACATTTTGGGGGATTTTCTTTTCTCTCTTTTTTTTTTCTTTTAGCTTTATGATATAGGGCACATGTGTTCACTGTTAAGAGACAGAGAAACACAGAGTGCGAGAAAAGTGAGAAATCACCCCTTCGGAGGGATGGCCATGCCACAGTTCCTTCTCTTCCATTCTCTTCTCTGGATTTTGAGCATACATGTGCACATGCCCATTGTGTTTTCAAGGCACCAGGTGCAAGACTTGAATTACGGAGTCAGCCATATGGATGCAGTACCTTAACCACTATGCCAAAGTTGACCCAAATTTTGGAGATTTTTCTACACAGACAATTATGTTGGCCATGAATTGTTTTAATTTATTCTTTCTTATATTTGTGTCTTTTATTGCTCTTTCTTGCATTATTACATTGAGTAGAATCTAATGCACTATTATATTTTTTTAATGGTGAAAGCTGAAATTCTTGCCTTTTTACCAGTCTTAGAGACAAAGCATTCAATATTTTGCCATTAACAATAATGTAAGGGCCATCTGTTGGCCTGGTGGTTAAGGTGCCTGGATTCCACATGACTGATTGCACAGTTCAAGTCCCAGACTCAACATCTTGGAAAACACACTGGGCACATGTGATGTTTACCCAAAATCCCAGGAGGAGAATGGAGGAGAGGGGGTTGCTGTATGATCATCTCCTCTAGGGGGTTCTCTGTCTCACCCTCTTCCTCTTCCACCAGCAAGCACACAGTGCTATATAGCAAATTAAAAAACAAACAACAACAACAAAAAAAAAAACTAATGCTTTAATGTTTAAAAAAAAAAAAAAACGATCTTAGGTGTAAGTTTGTGGTAGATGCTCTTTATCAGGTTGAGGAAGTTCCCTTATATTTTTAGTTTTCTGAGAGTATTTATAATGAACGGGTATTAAACTTTTTAAATCGTTCTTTCTGCATCTATTGAGTTGATCATATTGTTTACTCTTTTTTAAACTGTTGATATGGATATCAACATTGATTGATTTTCAGATGCTGAACCAAACCTGCATTCCTGTGGACAAACCTTACTTGAACATGACATATCATCCTTTTTATATATTGCTAGATTTAATGTGGTAATATTTTATCAGTGGTTTTGTTTATAATTGCTGTTTACTCATCTGTTCATTTTTGGTCTTGCTTTTTTTTATTTTACATCTCTGCCTTTTATGTAGAGAGTTAACATTTAATGTAATTACTTACATGGTTGAACTTAAAGCTGTATCTTGCTGATTGTTTTCTATTTATCATGTCTGTACTTTCATCCTATTTTCCTTCTCTTTTATATTCAATTTTATCTTATCACTGACTTATTTCTACAAGTGGTTCCTCCCTTTCCAGTGTCCTCTCATTCTTTATTGTTGTCCTATAGTTTGTGATATGCATCTTCAACTTACCACAATCTATCTTTGAATACTCTTACATCCTTGCGCATACAGTATATGAACTTTACAGTAGTACATTTCCATTTTCCCTCTGTTCATTGTGCCTTTATGTACTTTTTTAACTCTTTTTTAAAAATACCACTGGGTACATCTGCTTAAGAGAAGGAGAGAGAGAAAGAGAGAGAGAGAGAGAGAAATTCCCAATGGGCTATGGCCTGCTGTATTCCCTTTTCTTCTATTTTTCCCCCATGCCAACAGAATTTTGAACATGCACCTGGCATGCTTTTCAAGCTTCCAAGGCTGGGACTTGAACCATGGTTGTCCATAAGGGACCTGGTTTCTATGCACAGTGCTTAACCATTGTGCCATAAGACCGGCCCTGTTGCCATACATTTTTATGCTACAGATGTTCTTTTTTTTCATTTATTTATTTTTACATTTTTCCACAAACATTTACTTTACACAGCAAAAAATTTTAGCTCATACTCCATAATTCTTGACAGTTTACAAACAACTTGCAAAATTTCAAAATACTGAATTTTAAAGATAATATTCAGAATATGTCTTATAATTTTGTATAATTTTATAACTCTATAACAACAGAAACAGTATGGTTTTAAATATATATATATATATATATATATATATATATATATATATATTTATATTTAGAGTGCAGACACTCGGTATATATTAAGTGGGGACATACAATGCCTCTCCTTCATAGCATGGCTTGCTTCACTCAGCAGTAAGTCTTCCATATTCATCCACTTCCTTTCAAAAGCCAGGGTTTTGTTGTTTTTTATGAATGAAAAGTATTCCACTGAGTATATGTGCCACAGTTTTTCTAACCATTCATCAGTTCGTGGGCATTTAGGTTGTTTCCATGACTTGGCAATCGTGAAAAGTGCTGCAATAAACATCGATGTGCAAGCACTTTTTCGATTAAGTATTCTTCTGTCCTTCAGGTAGATACCAAGGAGTGGGATTGCTGGATCATATGGTAGTTCTATTTATAGATTTTGGAGGAATCTCCAAATTGTTCTCCACAGTGGTTGGACCAATTTACAATCCCACCAGCAGTGTAAGAGAGTTCCCTTTTCACCATAACCCCTCCAGCACTTATCATTTTTTGTTTTTATAATCTTAGACTTTCTGACTGGGGTTAGGTGATATCTCATTGTTGTTTTGATCTGCATTTCTCTTACAATGAGGGATGTTGAGCATTTTTTCATATGCCTTTTAGCTATTCGTATGTATGTTCTTAATTATATCATACATTGTTACTTCTTTTGTTTTAAAAATAATTGACTACCTTTGAAAAAGTTTAAAAAATATAGTAATGTCTTTTATGTTTACCCATTTATCAATTCTAGCATTCTTTACTTGTATAGATCCAGAGATGCTTCTATGAAGTTGTTGCAGGAAATTAATTAACTCAACTTCAGTTGGTCTCAAAATGTCTCTGTTTTGCTTTCACTTTTGAAAGAGATATCCATAGGATATAGAGTTCTGGGTAGACAGAAATTTTTTCTCTCAGTGCTTCAAAGATGTCACTCCATCGTCATTGGCTTACACAGTTTCTGGCAAAAAGTCTGCTGAAACTCTGATTTTTGTTCCTCTGTATGTAATGTGTATTTTCCCCCCAGTGTCTTTCAGTCTTACTTTTACCATTGGTTTATAGCTATTTGGCGGTGATATAAGTCTAGGTGGCTTCTTATTTGTTTTTATTCTGTTTGAGGTACTCTAAGCTTCTTTTATCTTTATTTGGTTTGTTGTTTTTCTTTAATTTTGATAAATCACCAAATACTGTCACACAAATAAATCCCCTGCCCTATTGTCTTGGTCTCTCTCCTCCTTTTCAGAGATTAGATTATTTAATACTGTCCCACAGCTGTTGGGGGTCTCTGCTTGTTTTGACTTTTTTTCCTTACTCTTTCTGTCTCAGCTTGCATCATTTCTATTGATCTACTTCAGGTTTGATGACATATTTTTCTCTTCTGTGTCCAAATTTCTGGTGAATTCTTATCTCTGATGTGGTAGAGATTTTTTAAAAAGATTTATTTAATTAATTTTTTTATTCATTCATTTATTTTAATTTGTCCAGAGAGAGAGAGAGAAAGTGAGAAAGCAAGCCACCAGGTCTGGGACTTGAACCATGGTCATCCATGTGGGGGTGTCCAGTGCCTTAACCACCATGCCACCTGCTGGTCCCCCTGACGTGGTAGGTTTTGTTGTAATAGTTATTGCTTTATTTCTAGCATTTCCATTTTACTCTTTTTTACACAGTATTTACTTCTCTGCTGGATTTTTTCATATTTTCATACATTTTTTTCATTGTATCCTCTGTTATTTATTATATTCATTATAGTTATTTAAATCTGTCTTATATTTACAACAACTAATCACCTCTGGGTCTGATTTTGCTGATTGCTTTATCTCTTGACAATGGGTCATCTTTTATAGATTTCATGTATTTCATTCTTTTTAATCGAATGTGAGATATTGTATGCAAGGTAACAGTACCTATGCCTGGGGATAGGCATGTGTCTTCTGATAGGCTGTTGGTGTAGGAATTGAGTCATCCCATTCTGTATTTGAGTTAGATGTGAAGTTTTTGTTGCTGGAGTTACCTATAGTAAGTACAGAATTCAAATTTTCTCCTTGGCAGGTGACCTTTTCCCTGTGCTTACTTTAGGCCTAGAATGGTGCAGAGTTTGCCTCTGTTTCTGCTCCTCTCTCAGCTCTCAGTGTGTCCTGTATACTCAGTCTTAGGTGTGCACCTACATCTTAGAACAGCACTTTGTCAGCATTACTGATTTTCCCCCGTGACAGCTAAATTCTGCTTTGTTATTATGGGAGGGATTTGGATGGGACAGAGTTTCCTGATACTCTTCCAGCAGTAAGTAGCAAGTTCTTTGTGTCAGTACAGGATCCTGTGCTAGAGTTGTGTTCCAGGCTCTTCTACAGGGAGATGGCTTTGTTTATTCAGGAAAAGAGGCAGAGCGACTTTTCTTGGGAGCTGGAGCCGACCTTTGCCCAGTATGGTTTTTTTCTCCACAGTGGAAGTGGGCAGGGCCATACTTAACATGGAGGCTCTTGGGAAGAGCACTTCCCTTGTCTCTCTGGCTGCTGTCTCCTTAGCTTGTGGCCACGTTGCACCGTCTCTGCTTTTGACTTCACGCTTCCTTTAATGCAGTGTCTATCTTCTCCTCTGTATGTCTCTCGTGGGCATACTTGTCAGTAGGCTTAGGGTCTGCTTGAATAATACAGAGTGATCTTCTCATTTCAAGACCTTTAACATAACTATATCTGCAAAGACCCTTTTCCCAAATAAGATAATGGGTCCCATGGACATGAGATTGTGGGGCCCACCACTCAATCCAATCTAATCAACATTTAAGAAATTGTTAAATTTTAGCTGTTTATTCTTGTACCTTTTATGGTAACTTCCTCCTGTGTTTTGCCAAATGTGAAATAATCCATGTGTCTCAGTTCTCTTCAGTGGGCTTGTCACCCTTGGAATTTGGTTAGTCTGTCTCATGACCTCAGCTCTCTAAGAGAGTCGGGAAAAATTATGATTTTGTAGATTATCTTTTTCTCATCCTTAAAGGAGCAATGTTTTCATGCACCTTTCATGAGTGTAAGGAGGAATGGAAATCCTTTCATTTGTCTTGGGAAGCTTTTCCCACTGATTTCTCACTCCCACTGTCCCCTTGCTGGTCACTGTTTAGACATGTGAAGATATGGGGTTGGCTGCCTTACTGGATCAGAACCACCTGTGGTCAGCAGAAGCATCCAGACTGTCTTTCAAACACGCGTGATGTTTAGATTTCTTCAACTTGTTGCTGATGGGATAGTTCTGCTAATCTTCCAAGTCTTGGGGGGGAACTCATTTGTAAATCTTCAAAGCTGGGACTCGTGAGGTTTTCCAGATGTGAATTCTTTTGCACGTTAAAGCTCCCTGGATTTCTGGAAGGACACACCACCATATCAATGCACGCACACACACAAGCACAGCCTCCAAGCCTCTCGCTCACACGCTTGCATTGTCTAGCACTCACGTCATGCCCAGGGCCCATGAGGAGACTAGACCTAACAAGCCCGTGAAGTAGAGCATGCACAGGCTCAGAGACTGAAACATAGAGGAAGTGGCAGGAACTGCTGGCATCATAAGTCACAAGTCACAGCCGAAGATCCACGACACAGCCGAAGTGCCGTGTTCCGGCACCCGGGGCTCCTCAGTGAAGCCTTTCACATCAGAACGAGATTGGGGAGGCTACAGGCCCGACCCTTCCGAATCTTCGCGCATCCCCACCGTTTCTCCTCCTTGGACCCCAGGTTGGTTGTCTGGGACTTTAAGGCGAACTCTCACCCCACCCCACCCACAATCCGGATGGAGCCGGCCAGTAGTTCCGGACACCAGGCGGACTGAGGCTGCAGGCCCGACCAACCTGGTCCTGTCACTCATCCTCTGACCCTTTCCCACTAGCCTTTGGACTCTTTGAATTTTGGTGATTTCCTTTTTTCGTTTTGTTTTTCTTTGCTCTTGAGGTGTTGCTTATTAGGTCAGTTGGAGGCTCACCACTCCTTAGAAACAGGGAGGACTTTGGGCCATGCAGGGTAGTGGCAACAGTTAATGGTAATTGTGAGCAACAGGTAGACCAACCATAAAATAAATCATCAATTTTCTAATCCTGTACAACTTTGAACACTCAGAGAAACCTTAAGTAAGTTAGGAAGAAACATATAGATTACCTGATGACTAGGAACAATTGCAGAGGCTCAAGAAATATGAGCAACCAAGAAAAGGTCTCTCCCTCAAGGGAAATCATCAAGCCTACATCACCCACAGTCAATACAGTGGACGTCGTGGACATGTCTGATAAGGAATTCAGAATATTTGTAGTGACCAAACTAACTGAGATGGAAGAGAAAAGAGACAAGGAGCTCCAGGAGATGAGGAAGTCCTTTCATGACTTGAAAGAAGAAATGGGTACCTTAAACAAGAACCAGATGGAACTTCTAGGATTGAAGAATGTGATACAGGAAATCAAAACCTCCCTTAATAGTATTAAAAGTAGGTTAGACCAGGCAGAAGATCAAATCTCTAATGTAGAAGACAAAACATCTGACCTAGAAAAAAGTATCAAGAAGATTGAAAAAACAACCATGAAAAATGAGGATAATATTCGAGGAATACTGGATACCATCAAGCGCCCCAACATCCGGATAATTGGTATTCCAGAAGAGGATGAAAATAATAAGGGCCTAGATAATTTATTCTATGAAATCCTGGAAGAAAACTTTCCAAATCTAGAAAGGCATTCAAATATCCAGGCCCAAGAAATACAGAGAACTCCAAGTAGAATCAACCCAAGAAGATCCTCTCCAAGGCACATCATAGCCAGACTGGCAAAAACAACAAAGACAAGATACTAAAGTTGGCAAGAGGGAAACGCCAAGTTACTTACAAAGGTCACCCCATCAGGCTAACATCGGATCTCTCAGTGGAAACAATGCAGGCAAGGAAAGAATGGGGAAGCATAGTCAAAGTGTTGAGTGAAAAACAATTTCAACCAAGAATACTATACCCGGCAAGATTATCTTTCATATGGGAAAAAAAGATAAAAACATTCTCTGTTAAACAAAATTTGAAGAAATTTACCAACTCCAGACCAGCTCTTCAAGAGATTCTGAAGGGAGTACTATACCAGGAAAACTAAAAAATCAGTGACAGTTATATGAGAACAAAAAGCAACCAAGAAAATGGCTCACTTAATGATAGGATCAGGTACGGAAATATCGATAATTATATTGAATGTCAATGGATTAAATTCTCCAGTTAAGAGACATAGACTGGCTGAATGGATAAGAAAACAGAAACCCTCTATCTGTTGCCTACAAGAAACTCACCTTATGGATAAAGACATACATAGACTAAAAGTAAAGGGCAGGAAAAAGATATTCCATGCAAATGGAAATCAAAAAAGGGCTGGAGTAGCGATACTGATCTCAGACAAAATAGATTTCAAGACAAAGACTGTAAGAAGAGACAAAGAAGGGCATTATATTATAGTAAATGGGGTAATCCAGCAAGAAGACATAACCCTTATAAATATCTACGCACCCAACTCAGGTGCACCTAAATATGTGAAGGAAAGACTGCTGGAGCTAAAAGGAGAGATAGGGAGAAATACTATAATTTTAGGAGATCTCAACACCCCACTATCTCCTATATACAGATCTTCTAGACAGAAAATAAATAGAGAGATACAGGACTTAAATGATACTGTAAATGGAATGGGCTTGACCGATATCTATAGAACTTTCCACCCTACATCCACAACATATACATTTTCTCACCCCGACATGGAATCTTTTCAAAGATAGATCATATGTTAGGACACAAATCAAGCCTTTACAGATTTAAAGGCATAGAATCTGTATCCAGCATCTTCTCTGACCATGGTGGAATTAAACTCAAGATTAATTTCAAGAAACAGCCCCGAAAATACACGAACACATGGAAACTGAACAACCTACTTCTGAATGACTTCTTCACTACTGAAGAAATTAAGGCTGAAATAAAAAAATTTATGGAAACAAATGATAATGAGTACACAAGTGTCCAGAATCTATGGGACACAGCAAAAGCAGTCATAAGAGGGAAATTCATAGCAATTAGTGCGCATAAGAAAAGGATGGAAAGATGGCAAATAGATAACTTATCATCATGCCTCAGAGAATTGGAAAAACAACAACAACAAACCCCCAAAATGCCAGGCAAAAAGAAATAATAAAGGTTCGAGCAGAGATAAATGAAATAGAAAATAAATGAACCATACAGAAAATAAATGAAAGCAAAAGCTGGTTTTTTGGAAAGATTAACAAGATTGACACACCATTGGCTAGACTGATCAAGAAGAAGAAAGAAAGAAACCAGATTAACCAAATATGTGATGAAACAGGCAATATTACTACAGACATAGCAGAAATACAAAATATCATTAGGGGATACTATGAGCGACTATATGCCAACAAACAAGATAACCTGGAGGAGATGAACAAATTCCTGGATGCATATAATCTACCAAGATTGGATCAGGAGGACATAGAGAACCTGAATAGACCTATAACAAGCCAGGAGATTGAATCAATAATAAATAACCTCCTGACAAAGAAAAGCCCAGGTCCAGTGACTTCACTTCTGAATTCTACAAAACTTTTAAGGAAGAGTTAACCCCTATCCTACTAAAATTATTTCTAAAGATTCAAAAGGAAGGAAACCTTCCAAATTCATTTTATGAAGCCTCCATCATCCTCATCCCCAAAACAGATAAGGACATGACAAAAAAGGAAAACTACAGACCAATATAACTGATGAATATAGATGCAAAAATTCTCAACAAGATACTCGCAAATCGTATCCAACACCGTATAACAAAGATTATTCATCACGACCAGGTAGGCTTTATACCAGGGTGGTTCAATATACGCAAGACCATAAATGTAATACACCACATTAACAGAAAGAAAGATAAAAACCATATGATCATCTCAATTGATGCGGAGAAAGCATTTGATAAAATACAACATCCTTTTATGATTAAGACTCTCAGTAAGATTGGTATAGAAGGGTCATTTCTGTACACAATAAAAGCAATCTATGAAAAACCTACAGCTAACATTATACTGAATGGGGAAAAGCTAAAAGCTTTTCCTCTGAAAACAGGTACTAGGCAAGGCTGCCCACTTTCTCCACTGCTTTTTAATATAGTACTGGAAATCTTAGCTATTGCAATCAGAGAAGAGAATAATATTAAAGGCATTCGAATAGGCAAAGAAGAGTTGAAAATATCTTTATTTGCAGATGACATGATGGTATACTTAGAAGACCCAAAGGTATCCATGAAAAAACTTCTTGAAGTAATAAGTGAATACAGTAAAGTGGCAGGATACAAAATCAATATCCAAAAATCTATAGCATTTCTATTTATGAACAACAAGTTGAATGAAGCAGAGCTTAAGAAAGGAATCCCTTTCACCAAAGCCACAAGGTGTATAAGATACCCAGGGATAAACCTAACTAAGAAAGTCAAAGACCTTTATAAAGAAAACTACAAAAATCTTAAAAATGGTATTGAAAGTGACATAAAAAAGTGGAAGGACATCCCATGCTCCTGGATTGGAAGAATTAACAAAATCAAAATGGCAATTCTACCCAAATTAATCTACATGTTTAATGCAATTCCAATCAAAATACCAGAAATATTCTTCAGAGATCTGGAAAAGACAATCATAGAATTTGTCTGGAATCATAAATCACCTCGTATTGCAAAAGCAGTCCTGCGCAAGAATGGAGTAGGAAGCATATCACTCCCTGATCCCAAGATATACTATAAAGCTGTGGTCATCAAAACAGCATGGTATTGGCATAAAAACAGACATGTGGGCCAACAGAAGAGAATAGAGACACCAGAAATAACCCCCAAAGCTTATAGCCAACTGATCTTTGACAAAGGATATCAGTCAATCCATTCGGAAAAGAAAAACCTCTTTAGTAAATAGTGCTGGAAAAACTGGGTATCCACCTGCAGAAAGATGAAACTGAACCCCCATCTTTCACCATTAACAACAATCAACTCAAAATGGATCAAAGATCTGAACCTAAGACCTCAAACAATAAAACTACTGGTGGAAAATGCTGGGGAAACTTTGGGAGACATTGGAGTAGGCAAAGACTTCTTAAATAAGACTCCCAAAGCACAGGCAATAATCCCTAAAATAGACAAGTGGGACTATATTAGACTAAGAAGTTTCTGCACAGCAAAAGACACAGTAACAAGTGTGAACCGACAACCCTCGGAATGGGAAAATATTTTTGTTAAATATGCCTCAGACAAGGGACTGATAACCAGAATACACAGGGAACTCAAGTGCCTTATGCGAAAAAAAATGATTAACCCAATTAAAAGATGGGAAAATGAGCTGAACAAAAATCTCTCTAAGGAAGACATACGAACAGCCAAAAAGCTATGAGGAAATGCTCAACATCCCTCATCGTAAGGGAGATGCAGATAAAAACCACAATGAGATACCACCTAACCCCTGTCAGAATGGCAAAGATTAAGAATATAAAAAGTGATAAGTGTTGGCGGGGATGTGGTGAAAAGGGAACCCTCCTACACTGTTGGTGGGAATGTAAACTAGTTCAACCACTGTGGAGAACAATATGGAGGTTCCTCAAAGATCTACAAATAGAACTACCAATCTCACTTCTGGGTATTTACCCGAAAGACAGGAGAACGTTCAGTCAGAAAAGTGCTTGCACATCTATGTTTATTGCAGCATTATTCACAATTGCCAAGACATGGAACCAACCTAAATGTCCACAAACTGATGAATGGATTGGAAAAGTGTGGTATATATACTCTATGGAATACTACTCAGCCATAAAAAATAACAAGACCCTTGGGAACCAGCAGTTAGTGTAATGGCTATTTCGCTGGACTCCCACGTAGTCGACCGCGGTTCGCGCCCCGGACCTGGTGGCTTAAAACTCACGCCGGGCGCATATGCGTGTGTGCCCAAAATCCCGAGAGGAGAATGGAGGAGAAGGGATTGCGGCGTGGCCACCTTCCCTGGGGGGGTGATTTCTCGCTTTCTGTCTCTACGTCTCTCTCTGTCTGGCGAGCGCACGCGCCCTATAGCAAAAACCTCTCCAAAAAATAAAAATAAAAATAAAATAACAAGACCCTGGCATTTGATAGAAAGTGGTCAGATATGGAGGGTCTATTGCTGAGTGAAGTCAGCCAGGCTATGAGAGAAAGATATTGTATGTATCCACTCAATATATACCGACTATCCACACTCTATGGTAGAAAGCAAAAAATTGGAGCACATAAAAGCAGTGAAGGTACTTAACGAGAATAGGACAGAGTGGAATGGGGGAGGTGAAGAGAAGAAGATAGAGAAAGATAGCAAGAGAACAATAGAGAGGCAGGACGTCAGTGAGAAACAGATATGGCTTATTACCTGTTGATGATGACGTGTATAGTATTCTCAACTGGATTGGTCTGAGAAGTATTTCATGTTGGGTAAAGTATTTGTACAAGCAAATTGAGAAATAGTGATTGACTGTTTTAAAAAATAATTACAATAATAATAATAATAATAATTGGGAAAATCATAGAAAGATATTGAATGTTGAAGTGGGGAGATTAACGTCTCTGTATTGACTGACATGCATGGCATTCCCTTTTGAAAAAGCAATGTAATACACTGTAAAGTTATTTGTAATCCAATGTAATATAAAGAAGATTATGATGATAATAAAAATAAAAATAAAAAAGAACGAGATTGGGACAGATGTCACCTTTCTATAAAAGGGGTGCCTTCATGATTTCAAAATACTTGGGCTCACCATAGCAGGGAGAGGTGGGCGTACAGGCCTCCATCTGTGTCCAGACCCTGCTGCTGTGACAGATGTGTGTGGAGCTTGATCTTGGGCAAACAACAGCATTTCATGGCCCCGTTTCCTTGCTGTAAGTTGGGGTGGGGATGGTCAGTACCCCGTTCGGCTGGTCCAGTGGTCACGGCGGAGTGCACAAGAGTGAAGGCTGAGTGGGGGTCGGACCTTCTCACTTGATCTCCCTGCGCAGCCTTCAGCTCTCCTGGCTGGTCCTTGCACGTCGGTGTTCATCTCCCCGGGCGATCCCAGGGTGGGCCATGGCTACCACAGAGCTGCCCTTCCCACAGTCCCCTCCCAGAAGAAAGCACAACTGTCCTTGGACTTAGAACAATGTCTGTGGGCAGAAGAGTTGCTCCCAGGACTTCCATGTTCTAATCCCCAGAGCCTATGATATGTGACCTCACATGACCCAACAGGCCTTAGGGATGTGAGAAAGGAGCTGCAGACAGGTTTCCTGGGCTAGCAGCGTGGGTCCGTGTCTTCACGAGGATCCCTGTGATCAGGAGGCAGGACGGCCAGGCTCAGAAAGGTGAAGACCGGACACAGAGACAGAAGCGCCGTGACCAAGGAGCGCCACAGCCTCTGAAGCTGGAGAAGGCGAGGGCAGGGATGGGCCGGGAGGGCATGGCCTGCGACCTCTGTGTTTAGCTCAGGAGATCCCTTGCAGGCTGCAGACCTCCGGGACTGGTGATGTTAGGTCAGCGGTGACTTGTCACAGCAGACACAGGCTGTGGGTTCCCCTCCCTCCTGGGCCGATCGCCTGGGGGCGCCAGCACTTGGGCCCAGTGAGCTGAGGATTTGCGACCCCATCAAGGCGCTTCTCTGTTGAAGTCTGGTCTGCAGAGCTCTGTGTGCCAGGAAGATGAATTTATGTCATTGCTTATTTTGCTTAATTGATGTTTTTTCTGTTTCCCTCCTAAGGTCCAACCTAGCTAGGGCCCACGTGAGGTCTCTGACCAAACGTGACAACCACTTTGACGAATGTGAAGGGAAGCCTCATTGAGTCGCTAAGTTTTCTTTCAACATCAAAACCCACACCAAGGATGCAGCAGGGCTGGCACTGAGGCCCGGAGCTTGTGGTGTCACGGCCCCGCATGGCATGAGGGACTCGGGACTCAGCTCCACGCCCCGCGACGCTGTAGCACGCTCACCGCAGGCCTGTGCCCTGCACCTGCCGAGCTCCGGGCACGTAGTTCCAAGGGCACGGGGGGCCTGGGAGCAGGATGCTGGGCCTGTTCCTGCCATGGAGTGCTCCTGGAGCCAGCTGGTGGTGTAGAGATCAGGGCAGTGGGACCCCACGCAGCCGATTCGCAGCTCGGGTCTCTGACCTGGCAGCTTGAAAACACACCAGGTGCTCGTGCGTGTGCCCAGAATCCCAACAGGAGGATGAGGTGAAAGGATGTGGTGTGGCTGCCCCTCTCGGGGGTGACTTCATTTTCCTGCTTGTCACTTTTTGTCTCTCTCCAGTGAGCAAAAAGTCTCTCTCCTATAGCAAAAGTCTTAAAAACAAAACAAAACAACAACAACAACAACAACGAAAACGTGAACGGCTGCGGGTTTCGCACTCGGATTGCTGAGCAGTGTGCAAAATTACGGCCATGAGGAAGCAAGCTGGCTGCCTTCAGAGGGAGCTGGCAACTCAGTCAGAGCAGTGATGGAGCCACGGGGCCTGAGACATGGTCTTACTGGGGTATTGGTTTGAGAAAGGAGGATCCCCCAAATCTGACAGGTTTCCGTGGCTGCCTGGCTGTGAACCTCAAACCACACTGGCCTCTGGGAGGCTGAAGGTGCAGTCAGCTGGGGGACACTGCTGACCTTGGAGCTGTGAAGGTCTGGGACAGCCTGGCAGGTGCAGGCCAGGGCGAAGGTCTGCAGGAACCGACAAGGACGCGGAGGTTGCTTCAGGGTGTTTGCAAGCTGTCCCCAGCATCGCCAGTGGAGTCCCGTAGCGGGCTCGCTGGAGCCGGGTCAGCTTCAGGCCTGGTGCAGGTGCCCCTCCATCCCAGGGCTCGGTGCTGTTTTAGGTCTGGTCTCACTGTTACCCAGAAACGGTTTCCTCCACGGACACCAAGCAATCGTGAGCCCGATGTAGCGGGAACTGGCGCTGGCAGGTTGAGTCCTCTGCACACCCTGAAACGCTCCGTGGACAGAACCTGACACATGGTAAGTGCCTGCTGAATGTCAGCCGTTGTTTTTATTAAGATTATTATTATGGGGCCAGGCCATGGCATAATGCTCCCTGAGGCAGTCCCACGCGGGAAGGCTCCCGGTTCAAGTCCAGGGCCTTCCCTGGTACACCAGGCGCCGCTTGGCCATGATCTGAGCTGACTGAGGCTGGGGGTGAATTGTGGTATTAAGACCTGTTGGGGGTGCTGTCTCTCCTCTCTTGCTCTCTCTGTCACTCATAAAAGAAAGAAAGAAAGACATTAAAAAAATTACTTCAATTGTTATTGGTGATCAGATGGGAGGTAGTCTTCTCTCCACATGAGTGGCTGCTTCCTGAGGGGAAAACATCTCACACATATGCACGTATGGGTACATGTATGTATTTTTAGCTCCCAGCAAGAAGGGCCCAGACACTCACCGTATGAGAATGCCCACGAGGTGAAATGCAGTCACAGGCACACCCTTTTCACAGTCTGGGATGAGAAATTACCCCCTGGGGGAATGGCCATACCGCCAATCCTTTCTCCTTCATTCTCCTTTCAGAATTTGAGCATACATGTATGCATTCCTGGGATGATTTCAAGCTGTGGGATCTGGGATTCGAACCATGGAGTCAGCCATGTGGGATCCAGTGTCTTAACTTCCATGCCACCTACTGGCCTTGAGAGAACTTTTGAGTCCTGGAGTTGCACATCACCCAGCTCCACTCCTTACCCTTTAACAAAGCTCCTGCTTTGTCTCTCTCTTTGGGTCATAGATTTTTTATTTTTAAAAAAGTATCCATTTAATTACCTTTTTCAGAGAGACACACAGAGAGACAGGCACCCAGCAGTCTTCGGAGCGTGGTCCAGCCGTACTCCCAGCTGGCCTGGACTGAGGGCGAGTCCAGGCACATCACTGCCGTGCCACCACCAGGCCCATGGATTGGTTTCTCCTCAGGGTGTCACTCTGAGTTCTCATGCCTCAGACGTGATGGGCTCCCCACCGTAAGGCATAAGGACAGGGTGGCCGGCGTCACACAGCTCTCCCTGAGCTCTGTGGGAATCTCAGTTGCTCCAAGCGGTTCTGGCCTGAGGGAACAAACGGGGCTCAGGGTGAGTCAGGGAGAGCTGGGACAGCGCACACTTCGGTGCTGGTTCTTGTACCATGTCATGGCGTCAGCTGTGCAAAGTATAATTAGTCCCACACTAGCCATTTTAATACCCAGCCGCTCTGACCAAACTCAGTTAGCCATTTAAACCTAGATCAGCTAAATACGTAGGAGGAGTAGCTCAATTAACTATGGTATAGACCAATATATTTTTTATTTTACTAGATACAGTCACATACAAAAATAACTAAAACCCACATTTTTTCTTTTTAAAATTTGCCAGAAGGTGTGCACATTTGCCTGAAAGAGACAGATACAGAGAGAGAGAGAGAGAGAGAGAGAGGAAAATGAGAAAGCAACCCCCATTGGGAACGGTCACAAGACAATCATTTCTTCCTATTTCTCCCTCCTATTGGGGTTTTGGGCATGCTTGCACATGCACCCATCATGCTTCTAAGGCTGCTAGGTCTAGGACTCGAACTGCACGGTCCTCCATGTGGAATCTATCCACCCTAACCACCAAAGCATGGGGTGGCCCAAAACCCAGATTTTAAATGTAGCATTTCCTAGACATAAAATGCCAATTTGAATATAAAATCTTGCCAATACTCTAGAAGAGAAATGGAAATGCTTTAAGGAATAAGAATATGCTAACAAAGAATTTGTATCTTCAGAGAGAAAAGATGTTTTCATATTTGAAACAAGAACAAGATGATATTTAAAAAAAAGACAGAAAATGAAAGTGAGTCCTTAGAAAAACCTCAAAAAACAAAGCAAAACAAAACAAAAAACAAAACCCAAACAAAAACTGTAAGAACACGTAATTGCTGAAATAAAAATTTTCAACAGAGTATTTGGAAGATAAAAGCACATGTCTGAGAAAACAGAGCAACAAGGAGCAAATGGAAAAGAAACAAAAGAGGCAGCAGCGGCCTCGGACGCCCCACGGTTCCCTGACTGGGAGCGCCGCGCAATGCAGCTCGG
This sequence comes from Tupaia tana, assembly GCA_026018925.1. Classification (NCBI taxonomy): domain Eukaryota; kingdom Metazoa; phylum Chordata; class Mammalia; order Scandentia; family Tupaiidae; genus Tupaia; species Tupaia tana. The sequence goes on from JAKSZU010000001.1 coordinate 2,783,528, forward strand.
CCCGAGTTGGCGTCCACACAGCCAGCCTCTAAGTCAGCCTCTGGCAAACACGTGCTTGAACGCAAACGTTTGTCAGTTAAATCCCAATCTGACCAAACCACCTTTCTTCACGGTGCCCAGGTCACTTCCCCAGCTAGTGCGTCAAACATTTTTTAAGGTCTGTGCCGTAGACTGAGTGCAGTCACTGAAGAGTCGGAGTGGACTGTGAGAGGGAAAGTGAGAGGTCACCCCCAGGAGGATGGCCACGCCGCAATCCCTGCTCTTCCATTCTCCTCGCGCCATTCTGGACATGCACGCACACGCACCCACTGCGGTTGGCCATGTGGGAGTCCAGTGCTTTAGCCACCTGCTGGCTTCACTGTGTCTAATTCTTGTTCCACAATCCCAAGAAAGATCCACCCATCCCACGCTTACGTTTCCAACCGTGTCCCCACTGTGTGTCACCAGACTATTGGTGGGTCCTGGTGTCGGGGACGTGCAGATCTCTGACTTGCTTTCTTGGCAGAGAAGCCTCAGTACAACAGCAATGATGGTGGTCTTGGCAGTACGGGCTGGGCAAGGGCTGGACAGAGGGGGCAGGAGGGCACGCTCCGTTCCTGGGCTGTCGACTGCCTTTAGCGTTGTCAGAGACTGAGAGTGTGGGCACTGCAGGGTGCGGAGTGAGCGGGGGTAACCACCAGCTCTGAGTGAGCGGGAGTGAGCACTGGTTCTGAGTGAGCGGGGGGGAGGGGTGAGCACTGGCTCTGAGTGAGCGGGGGGAGGGGTGAGCACTGGCTCTGAGTGAGTGGGGGGGAGGGGTGAGCACTGGCTCTGAGTGAGTGGGGGAGAGGGGTGAGCACTGGCTCTGAGTGAGTGGGGGGTGAGCACTGGCTCTGAGTGAGTGGGGGGGAGGGGTGAGCACTGGCTCAGAGTGAGTGGGGGTGAGCACTGGCTCTGAGTGAATGGGGGGGAGGGGTGAGCACTGGCTCTGAGTGAGCGGGGGTGAGCACTGGCTCTGAGTGAGTGGGGGGGAGGGGTGAGCACTGGCTCTGAGTGAGTGGGGGGGGAGGGGTGAGCACTGGCTCTGAGTGAGCGGGGGTGAGCACTGGCTCTGAGTGAGCGGGGGGGAGGGGTGAGCACGGGCTCTGAGTGAGCGGGGGGGAGGGGTGAGCACTGGCTCTGAGTGAGCGGGGAGAGGGGTGAGCACTGGCTCTGAGTGAGTGGGGGTGAGCACTGGCTCTGAGTGAGCGGGGGGGAGGGGTGAGCACTGGCTCTGAGTGAGCGGAGTGAGCACTGGCTCTGAGTGAGTGGGGAGGGGTGAGCACTGGCTCTGAGTGAGTGGAGTGAGCACTGGCTCTGAGTGAGCGGGGGGGAGGGGTGAGCACTGGCTCTGAGTGAGCGGGGGTGAGCACTGGCTCTGAGTGAGCGGAGTGAGCACTGGCTCTGAGTGAGCGGGGGGGTGGTGAGCACTGGCTCTGAGTGAGCGGGGTGAGCACTGGCTCTGAGTGAGCGGGGGGGAGGGGTGAGCACTGGCTCTGAGTGAGCGGGGAGGGGTGAGCACTGGCTCTGAGTGAGCGGGGAGGGGTGAGCACTGGCTCTGAGTGAGTGGAGTGAGCACTGGCTCTGAGTGAGCGTGGGGTGGTGAGCACTGGCTCTGAGTGAGCGGGGTGAGCACTGGCTCTGAGTGAGTGGGGGGGAGGGGTGAGCACTGGCTCTGAGTGAGTGGGTGTGAGCACTGGCTCTGAGTGAAGGGGGGGCTAAGCACTGGCTCTGAGTGAGCGGGGGTGAGCACTGGCTCTGAGTGAGCGGGGGTGAGCACTGGCTCTGAGTGAGCGGGGGGGAGCACTGGCTCTGAGTGAGCAGGGGGGGGTGAGCACTAGCTCTGAGTGAGCGGGGGGGTTAAGCACTGGCTCTGAGTGAGTGGGGTTAGCACTGGCTCTGAGTGAGCGGGGGCGGGGGGGGTAAGCACTGGCTCTGAGTGAGGGGGGGGGGTAAGCACTCGCTCCGCTGTCAAGCAGTTTCCCCACTGTTGCATATTCCAGTGGGAGGGGCTGACTCTGATCATGGAGTGAGGACAAATCATCAGAGGCTCCCAGAGAAAGAAACCCCAGGGGCCTGGCCTGCAGCTGCTCAGAGCCCTTGCTGAGATATGCCTCAGCCTCCTAAAGTCCGTGAACTCCAAGAGCAGGAGGGGCTGAAGGGGCCGAGCCCAGCCCCTGTGCTCACCCAGCCCAGAGCTTCCACTGGAGGGCACAGCGTCTCTGATCCTCCTGGTGCCCTTGGAGGAGGGGCTGACGCGCCCACAGGTCTTAGCTGAAGAGGACAGGCAACCGTGTGGCTCGTGAGTCACTGAGGACTGTGAGGAGAGGAAGGGGCAGAAGCAGGATTTTAATCAGGCCATCAGCGGATTGGTCAGCTGTTCAGGGCACCTCATGGCTAGGGCTTCCTGCTCTGGCTGGGGGAGGAGGGAGGTGGAGGCTCAGATGCCCATCATCTTGGATGACCCCAGAGAATGCAAAAGCCTGGGATCACATTTAGAATGACTAGGATAAGGGGGCCAGCAGGTGGCATGGTGGTCAAGACACGGGACTCTCACGTGGCTGACTGCGGTTCAAGTCCCAGACCCTGGAGGCTTGAAACTTACAGCAGGTGCATGTGCATGTGTGCCTAAAATCCTGAGAGCAGAACAGAGAAGGGATGGTGGTGTGGCTATCCCCCCCAGGGGGTAATTTCTCGCGCTCTCTCTCCAGCAATTGCACACATCCTATAGCAAAAATATCTCTCTCCCTTTCAAACAAACAAACAAACAAACAAAAACAAAAACAAAAACAAAGGAAAGAAAAGAAAAAAGAAAGAAAGAAAGGGCTGATTAGAAAGGGAATGAGTGTCCCAGATGCCAGCCAGTGTGTCCCTGTATGTCAGGGAGGTCCCAGGGAAGGGGTACCCGTGGAGCTCAGCTGCAGAGGCCCCTGGTGGTAGAACAGAGGTGGGTCTAATCAGATGAAGGAAGAGCCAGGAGATCACTGTGGAGACCCGGCCTCAGGAGAGCCTGGTGCAGCCTGAGGTAATGAAGCGCAGACAGATGCCGCGGGGACCCGAGCGCGTGGGATGCTGACCCAGAGCCCCGTGCCTGGGATGCTCAGGAGGACTCCTCTGCAGCGTGGGTGTGCCTGGTCCTGGGCTGGGCAGGACGGGAGCAGCAAAGGGCACCTGAGAGAGCCCCCAGGAAGCAGGCAGGCTGTGGTTTCCGATGGGAGGCCAGGCGCATGGTGGCTGGGTGGCAGGGGTGTCCAGGAATAATGAGGACAGGAATGTCCCAGAGAGGAGTATTACATTGGTGTTAGGAGTGGGAGGGGGGCCCAGGAGTGCGAAGGGACCAGACTGAGGAGGCATGGATGCTTCCAAAGCTCTTGTGCTTGACGCCTGAAGATGTCGAGGTGAAATTGCTCTTGGTGACAGTGGGTGGAAGGTTTAGATGAGGACATGCTTCAGAGGCCTGGGCCTGGAAGGCATGCTGACAGCTGCGGGGAAGCAAGAATGCACGTGCTTAAAATGAGACCAAAGGGAGGCAAAGGGGAAAGGAGAGGAGAGCGGGAGAAGGAAGAAGCCAGAGGCCAGAGGCTAGGTCTGAGGGCTGGGTCTGGCGTGGTGGTTAAGGCGCTGGACTCCCACGTGGCTGACTGCAATTCAAGTCTTGGACCTGGCAGCTTGAAACTTCCGCCTAGTGCGTGTTAGTGTGTGCACAAGATCCCGAGAGAGTAACAGAGGAGAAGAATTGCAGCAGGGCCATCCCTGGGCAATGGTTTCCCACTTTCCCTCTCACTGTCTTTATAGCGAGCACATGTGCCCTATGGCAAAAACCTTTAAAAAGATTGTATATTAAGACCATTTAAGCATTTCAACTTCGCCTTACTTGACATTATAGCAACCTGCTGTGTACCTTTGTTTCTTTGTTCTTTGATCCTTGGATGTTCTAAAGTAAGCAACAGTTTTTAATTGAAAAATCAAAGTTGAGGATGGATGGGAGGAAGAAAGTTTATTTACAAATAAATTGGCCAGGTAACGCTGAATCAGTTTTGTCACGAAGGAGGAAACGGGAACACGAGGTCCATCACTGCACTTGAGCCTGAGATGCTGAGACTTAACTAAGAGCAGACGTAGAAGCACATTCCTCATTTGGCTCTGGCCATCTGTCCGTCCGCACGTCGGCAGTTTCCTCGGTGTCTGCGTCATGCCTGTGGTGTCTCATGCTTTCCCTCTGCCCTATATTCAGAAATATTTGAGAAGAGCCAACAGATGTGGTTCTATCTCTGTTTCTCTTTGTTATTCAAATTAGGGAAGAAAGCAAAATTTTAGGGAAATGGTTTTAATTAGCAAATAAAATAGCATTTTATATTTACAGGCCAGTAGATCTGAAATTGATTTGCAAATAGGAATTTGTTCATCTTTCCAGTCTTTCCTAAGATACGCTTATGGAACGTGTTCTTCTGCTTTTAAATGGAGAAGCGGGCTCTGTGAGGAGCAAGTGGCAATATATTAAAGGAGACCCCTCAAGAGGCAATTGCTTAAACTCCTTGTAAACATCACTTGAAATGAAAACCAGAACAAGGCTGCTTCTTCATGAATCACTCGCACCCAGATGTGGCAAAGTTAACTGGAGAGCTTTCTTGTTCTGAATTCCAGATGACTTGAACAAAAGTCTTCCTCATGGAGCACCTCATCGCAGCCATAGAGGCCGGATTATCTTGCAGCAGGGTGCAGCAAGAGCGAGCAGGCCGCGGCTCCTGCTTGTGTGTCTTGGCATTGTTCTTGGTGGGGTGGAACAAGCTGTACTGCATACGTGACTCCCAGAGACTCGGGCACAGGAGATGGTGAGGACCCCACATCATGCATCCAGAGGTCCAGCCGGAGCAGCCTCCTGCCCCTCTGAACGACTGGGCCCACGGCGCAGTGAGTGGTGGCCCCTGGAAGATATGTCCACATCTTAATGGCTAGAATCTGTTCATTTTGTCTTTATTGGAGAAAAGGATATTTGCGGATATAATTAAGTTAAAAACATCAAGTAAAATCATCCTGGATTATTCAGGCGGGTCCTAAATCCAATGCCAAGTGTAATTGTAAAAGGCATGTGTCGTCTGTTTAAAAGAAGGACATGGCCCAAGTCGATGGGGGTTGAAAAACACAACAGAAACACTGAAATAAGGCTCGGGGTAAGCTTAACAGGAAAAGCAGAAAGAGTCTGTGAATTTGGAGAGAGAACAATAAAAATGAGCTAATCCGAACAACAGAGGGAAAATAGACTGAAAAAGCAAAAACCAACCTACCAAACAAAAGCGCTTCAGAGATGTCTGGGGCCATAGCCAGAGATCTCTATTTGTCTCATCAAAGTCTCAAGGGAAGAAGAAAGACAGAGACCCTGGGAAAGCACCCAAAACAACAATGGCCAAAAAATTTCTCTCTAATTCGGCAAAAGACATAAACCTACAGATTCAAGAAGCTGAGTAAATCCCAAACAGGAGGAACGCAGAGAACCCCACGCTGAAACACTGGCCAGACTTCAGGACGATAAAGGCAATGCAAAGATCTTGAAATCAGTGGCAGAGGAAACACCTGGCCTGGGGCGGGGGTGGGGCAGTTTGAATGACAGCAGGTATCCCCACAGACACTATGGAAGTCAGAAGGCAGTGGCACCACATTTTCCAAGAGCTAAATTAAAAAATAAAAAATAAAAAAATTAAGGCTGTCAACCTGAAATTCCATATATGGCGAAATTATCCTTTAGGAATGAGGGAAAACAAAGGTGAACACAGACAAAGGAAAACTAAGACCCGGGTGCCAGTAATTCTCTCCTGGAAGAAACGCTGAAGCTCTCTAAACAGAAGGAAAATGAAGTCTCTTGGAATGCCAGGAAGGAAAACAGCGAGAAGGGCGAAAGTGTACAGCATGCCACTTGGGTGTCGCCAAGCAAAGATGTGACCGCCCTGCAGCGAGCTTGCTGGAGAGACCACACAGAGAGAGAAGGACATGGCAGGGAGAACTCCAGCAGGACTTCCAGAGTCCTGCCCCTGCAGTTCTCCAGACTGAGTAATTCCCCACCAATAACGAATGGGCCCTTCCAAAGGGGGACTCGTCCTGGGTGAGTCTGTCATCAGGCGAGCCCTATAAAGCCCTATATAGACGCTCTGGATGCCAGAAACATGCTCCCAGTGACTGAAGTAGCAAACAGCCACCTTGCGAACTACAGAGAGTGAGGGGTGACTTCTAGGAGTGAAGGTCCTCAGTCCTTCAACCACAAGGGATTCCACCAACAGCTTGAGTTTGGAAGACTCCAAACTCCAGATGAGCAGAGTCTGGCTGGAGGACCCAGGTAAGCCATGCCCAGACTCCTGGCCCGCAGTAACTGTGAGATAACAAATGTGTGCTGCTTTCAGTCACACACACACACGCACACACGTACGCACACCCCCCATGGCATATCTATCCCCCTAGAAATAAGGACACAACGCAAGTGTTAAACAAGTGTCATCATTTTGCACCAATCAAACCCCATTATTCAGTGAAGTCAACTCAGTAGAAACATATATTTGTCAGTTCTTGCACAGAGAATCAGAATTTGCGATTTGTATTTACTCATTTTAAACAGCAAAGAAATTTGGTTGTACACACATATTTATTTATTTATTTATTTATTTATTTATTTTGGAGAGGTTTTTGCTAGAGGGCATATACGCTTGCTGGAGAGACAGAGAGACAGAAAGTGAGAAATCCTCCCCATCTCCCCACCGCCGAGGAGGATGGCCATATCACAATCCCTTCTCCATCTTCCTCTCGAGATCTTGAGCACACATGCACATGAGCCCAGCATGAGTTTTAACTGCTGGGTCTGAGACTCAAATCACAGTAGCTCACATGGGAGTCCACCAACATAGCCATTATGCCATCTGTGATCCCACAAATATTATTGTCTGTAAGAAATTATTTTACTAAATTTTATTTATTATTATTTTTTAATTTGACCAGAGAGAGAAAGAGAGAGAGAGAGGGAAAGTAAAAAAGCAAGCCACTAGGTCCAGGACTCAAATCATAGTCAGTCATGTGGGAGTCTAGCACCTTAACCACCACACCACCTGCAGGCCCCCAAACATTTTTTTAAAGAATTATTTTATATAATTTTATTTTCATTTTTTTATCTATCTATTTATTTATTTATTTAAATTTGACCAGAGGAACAGAGTGAGAGAGAGAGAGAGAGAAAGAGAGGGAAACTGAGAAAGCAAACTGCCAGGTCCAGGACTCAAACCATGGTCAGCCATGTGAGACTCCAGCACCCCTAACCACCATGCCACCTGCCACTCCTCCCAAACAGTATTAATAATAGTCCCCAACTACTCGAATATCCACCAATGCATAAAATGTGTTATAGTCAAGAAAGCCTTCAACAGCCACGGGAAAGAACACTACCCCTCCATGTGGCAGACCCCACAACATGGTAAGTGCATGAAGCCACATCCCCCGTGTGTGTACTACTTACGAAACCAGACCAGTCTGTGGTGTGGTGGTTAAGGAGACTGGATCCCACACAGCCAGCCCCACAGTTCGAGTCCCAGATCCAGTAGCCTGAGAAACACAATGGGTGTGTGCATGAGTGCCTGAAACCCTGAGAGAGGGAGAAATGGAGAAGGGGTTGCAGTGTGACCTTTGCCCATTTCTCGCTTTCCCTCTCTTTCTTGCTTTCTTTCCTGGCAAGTGCACATGCCCACTGGCAAATTAAAAAGAAAAGAGAGAGAGAGAGAGTGAGAGAAAAGACAAAATCATGCCTCCAGCCACACTAACCCATGATACTCACTAACAGCATTGCAACTAGCTTTGGGGAGAAGTAGCTGCTGGGAGCGCCCCATGGGGGTCTGTGCTACTGATCGTGGTGGCTGGCTCCCAGATGAGCGCAGCTGGTGCACACTTACGTGTACATCCCACGTGTGCACACTTACGAGTATATCCCACGTGTGTGCACTTACATGTATATCCCACGTGTACACTGTTACATGTATATTCCACATGTGTTCACTTACATGTATATCCCATGTGTGCACACTTATGTGTATATCCCACGTGTGCACACCACACATCAGCAGGTGCATGGAGACTAAAGCTCTGGATCCCACATAACCGACTGCAATTCTAGTACCAGGCTTGGCAGTTTGAAAATCACGCCATGTGGGTGTGCGTGCGTGCCCAAAGTCCAGAGAGGTGAACGGAGGAGAAACGACTGCAGCGGGCCATCCCCCTGAGGGGCGGGCAATTTCTCACTCTCCTTCCATCTCTATCTCTCTTCGGGAGCACACACACACACACACACACACACACACCCCATCTGCAGGTCTTGAGCTGGGCTGTGACATTACAGGGGCGTGTGTACCACAGCCACAATCTATGGCAACAGCGGAATTTCAGCCTGCAGACAAGACACCCTCCTCTACTGACAACCACCGAACAGGGGCATTTCTGCTTCTAGAAGAGTGCTCGCGAGCTCTCCGAGCAGCTTGGCAAAATGCCCCGAGAAGACACTTTTATTGTCGGTGGGACTCCCAGGGAAGATGGGGACTGTGGAGGAGAGCTGGCTAATGGCCCAGGGGACAAGTAAAGAGGAAGTCGGTGTGTCTGCAGCCACTTTCCTTCCTCCAGCTCTGCCCCCCGGGCCTCCTGCTGGGGCGGCTGGAGGAACCCCGTCCACCCCCACAGCAGCTGGGCATGGGGTGGGGCTGCAGCAGCTCACTCGCAGAATGCCCGCAGCGGCCATGGTCCACCACCAGAACTGTGGCCGCCGGGAACTCCGGGACACACACTTGAAAGCAGAGGCTGGGAATGGCTGTGCTCGGCTGCGGCTGACCTGCTGGTTCCCTTGACCTCTGCTCAGGTCAGTGCCGTGTCCTGGCCGTGAGACCCTAGGGTCTCCCACCCAGCCGGTGTCAGCACTTACGGGCATCAGGGTGCCTGCTCCTCCGCCAGTGATCTGGGCCGTGCCTTGGCCCACGGGAAGGGCACACCGGGTGGGAGTGCGATGGAGGTGTCCTCTGCCACCAACATGGGTGCACCAAGCTCGCCCACTGACGCTGGCCTCTCGGGGTAGCCTTCCTGTCGTGGCGGCACCTCTCCTGTGCCGACTCAGACCACGAGCTCACGGCTCTAGGATGCTATGCCCGGAGGAGGACCCCAATACCCACAGCCCCTCTGCTGCCCAGTGGCCTGCCTGGCCTGACCCCGCTCGGGCAGGCTGGGAATGGTCGCGGGTGATGGACGAGTCATTTTTAAGTGTCCACCCAGAGCCCACACAGCTGCAGACGCCGATCCACAAGGTCGGGCAGGGCTTCCATACGGCCACGCCCACCCGAGCACCTGCCCTGGCCAGGACTGGCAGCAGGTGCTCCCAGGTGGCTCTGCCTCTTCGGGGGTCCGACGGAGAGTACTGGGGGCGTTGTTTTCAGTGCAGACCCCTCTTCCCTTTACCAACATTCATGGACAGACCTTCAAGCTCCCTCAGCATTTTTAGGGAAGTCCCTCCTACACCAGCAACTGCTGCCACCAATGGTCAGCGAGCGCTCAGAGACAGCTCAGATGGAGAAGGGACACCCATTTGCATTTGGAGACAAATTGGCAAGAATGAAAGACGCAAGGTCTCTGCAGCATACATGACTTATTTGACTTAGGAATAATGCCCCAATATGCTGGGTCTTCAGAAAGCTAATGGAAAATGGGAGTTTTCTGAAAAACTTGTGTGTGGATTTCCTTTTTTTTTTCCCAAAAAAAGAACCTCATACTTGAATTCCATTTTCCATGAACTTTTTGAAGTCCCCTTGTACAGAACTCGGCTCACCTTTTTAACCAGGAGAGCAATTGAGTTGTCTCTGAGCATTGAAAGTTAGTATGTACGTGTTTGCACTCCAGCCGCCTAGGCTGCTCTCGTCTGCTCCCAGCAGGAACGCTGCATGGTTGAAGCCCTCTTTTTTTCATTTTTGTAATGCAGCAAAGCTAACGCAGATCCGCGCTGAAGGTTTGCAGAAGGGTCACCATATTTATCTTCTCAAATTATTGGATCCAATCCCACACAAGGGACTTGGCCTGCCCCTGCTGGGGTGTGGCCATCGGCACAGTGAGAGTCCTCCCTCGCGGGGCTGTCAGGGAGTCTGTCTGAGTTAAGGGACCCCACGCCGCCCGCCAGGCCTCTGTTAACTAGGAGGGCAACACAATCGGCGTGCGGGGACTTTCAAAAACTTCTACGGGAAGCTGATATGGAATTGCTTTGAGCTGGAAAAACACTCTTTTAAATTCTTAAAGAGTTCAAATTAACTTCAAACCTCAAAACACACTCGGTAATCTGTTTCTCTCGCTGGTATTTTAGTTTCAGGTTTAAAGCAGCAGCAGTCATTTCTGAGGGGAAATAGCTCATCTTTTTCAATTAGTTCAAAACCCCTTGTATTCTACAAGTATTTGTTTTCATCCCCAAACAGAACCTGGTCGACTCCTTGTTGTGTGCAGGAAAGTGCTGGAACGTCTTAGAAACCCTCCTGAAGAGCGGCACGTTTCTGGGTAACCAGCACGAGTTACTGCCCCTTCTCTCCGACACGGCCACATCAGGAAAGCAGCTGCCCAGAGGGCTGGCCCAGACCACAGAGGGCCAGCGCAGTGCGGAGGGAGCTGGGTCCTGCATGGCCGCGGGGTTCAAACCACCAGGGCGGTGGTGGGGTGTGCTCGCGCGCCCAAGATCCCGCCCGGGCGGCGAGTTGGAAGAAGGACCGCTGTCCTCGTCTCCCCGCCCCCCGTGCTCACAGGCTCTCTGTCATGCAGAAAAATTAGTACACGTTTTAAAAATGTGGTGGAACGAAGGATTGAGGGTGGCGTGATGCTGCGGCGAGGAGGACTTGGGAGAGCGAGAGCGATGACGACGCCGTCACTTCAGGGAACACAGGCCCCGCCCGGTGTCTGTGCAGAGGCACCTCCCATAGACGGCGGGGTCCCAGAGCCCCCTGTGCAGTCCTGCGCAGGGAGGCGCAGTGTGACCGCACTGTGGCATTCCTCCGCCCTCCCTCAGACTGGTCCTGCAGTCTCTGCTGTGGGGTGGTCCCTGCGGGCTCCCGATGCATCCACCCGTCCACGCTGACTATCTCTGCTTTTTATCTGCAGCGGAAATGAAAGCAATGCGCACAGACCCAGCTCCATAAATAAAGCCTGGTCTAATTGCCCAGCTGGCCCTGGCCGGAAGGCGGCAGGGACGTTCTCCAGCCTCTTTCATCTCCGGCCATGGCTGGGCCAGGATGGGGGAGCCCTGTTGCATTTCTGCTGTCAGAGAGCACTCTGGAGGCCTCCATCCGCCTCCCCTGGGGCTGGCTTTGCACGGATCACGCTCTCTCTTGGAAGACTGCCTGATTGTCCAGTTCTCGAAATCGAGACTGAGCCCTCTGCCGAAAGGAGAGAAGGTGACAGGCGGCCCGGCTCAAGGACCCCGAGCTGAGGGCTGAGCATGTGCTCTCCTTAGCAGATGGCTGATCGTGGGGTGGGGCTGCCCTCACAGTCGATGGTGCAGGGCTCCGCCAGCTACTTCCGCACCAGACGCCGACCCTGGCCCCATGATGGGACACGAGGGCAGCGTTGCTTTCTCCAGAGCATGGTCTGACTGCCAGCTGGACACCCTCTATCAGGTGGTCTGAACTTCCGAGACACTTGGGATTTCATGGCGCTTCCATAGCAGCCGTCCGTGTGGTAGGAGGCCCGGAAAGTGAGAGTAAGGGGTAGAGGATGACAGGGGCTTCCAACTTAGCGCCCGAGAGGACCTCAGTAAGCTCAGTCTTCAAAAGAGCCTGCAGTGCGGTGGTTGCGCCCGGTGCATGGGAGCCGGCCCCCATGGAGGGGGTTGGAATCCCAGCCCCAGCGGTCTGAGGGGCGTGCCAGGTGTGTGCCCAGGGTCCTGATGAGGAGACCTGGAGGGGGGCTTGCCGGTGACTGCCACACCAGGGATGCTTCCTCTGGCAAATATAGAGGGAGCTGGTGATCATTTCTGTACGTGTGCCACGACCTGCTCGCTCTGCCTTTGTTATTTAGAGAGATATTTTTGCTACAGGACACATGTGCTCATTGGAGAGTCAGAGATAAAGAGATAGGAAGTGAGAAATGACCCCCAGGGGGGATGCAATCCCTTCTCCTCCTTTCTTCTCTCGGGACTTTGGGCACACACATACTCGCGCCCAGTGTGAATTCTAAGCCACCAGGTCTGGGACTTGAACTGCAGGTGACTATGTGGGAGTCCAGCGACATAACCATTATGTCATCTTCTGGTCCCAACGGCCGGCTTTTCCTCGCCTACCTCAGCCCAGGCCGTTCTCTCCTGCTGGGAACGAGACGGCGTGCACGGATGGTGGGGTGCTGTGCCCCTGCTTCCCTTTCCTCGTGTGAGAAGGAACCTCTGCGGTGGGCACCGTGCTCCCCCTCCCACACGTTCCGCTCAACGAGGCGGTGACGGGCTCCTCCACATATAAATTGTTGCCTCCATTTCTAAATTCTTTCCTTAACGTGGGTGGCTCCGCACAGCCTGACTGGGGCGAAGGTGAGGCACTGACAACGGCAGTGACAGAGCAGCAATGGCACACCATGCCCTGGGCCGGCCTCGGGTTCGAATCCAGTGACCTCCCTGTATACACTCAGCTGCACGCGTGTGTGGCCGTGACCCAGGGCAGGCTGACGCTGGTGGCCGACGGTGGAGCGACGTCTTTGTCAGGGGTGCCTGTCTCTGTTTGTGGAAGGACAGAAGGACGGAAGGGAGAGAAAGTTAAAAAAAAAAGTAATGGATATTCGATCATTTTCAATACACGCTTCTAAATCACTTTCCAAAAGCATCTCTTCAGCTTCTCACCCTCTCCCGCGGCCACGAGCGAGCCTGGTGGCCGGCTGTCCCTGCGAGGCCTGGTAAGGGCACGCCGAGGTCTGCGTGAGGACAGACCTGCAGGTGACACTCCTCACAAGGCTCCTCAGGTGACAGCTTCATGCAGGTCGTTGGCCAGTTGTCGTGTCTCGGGCGCAGACGCTCCCATGTGGGGCAGAGGTCACTGGTCCACCTGGGCTCGCGCCGATCTCGTGGTTAGTTCTCAGCTGTTTTGTTCTGTTACAGAGATTTGTTTTCGCATTATATCCTATTCCCTTTGCCTGTCATTCTCTCTCTCGTTTTCTTATTTTTTATTCTTTACATCCACGTTTTGAGATCCTGTTTCAAAAGCTTGATGCCGTCACTACAAATTCTTTTTTGTTGCACTTGGAGAGCTCTGTGGCCCGGAGGTGGTGAGGAGGGGGGGCCCAGGGGCCCCAGAGTGTGGGGGATCCCCTCTTCCGGCCCCATGAGCTGGCCCTTGATGTCTGTCCCCTCCTCGGCCAGCGTGGCCAACTGTCCAGGCTTGGGGGAGGAGAGGGGGTGAGGCACGGCTGTCTCAAATACCCCACTTTCACCTCCACACGCCCACAGGGGACAGCCACAGACACTGTGGGACAGGATGTCCACGCAGCCTCACGCCGCGGGCAGGCTGTCCCAGGTCAGTCGGTCCCTGGGAGACGCCCAGCTGCTGTAGAGGGCACCGGGGACACTGCCGAGAGAACCAAGGCCGTGTCCCACCTGGCCATGTCCCGCCTGGTGCTGTTTTCTTCTAGCCCAGGACCTCTGGGCGCCAGCGTGGGGCTGAGAGCATGACATTCCAGTCAAGGCTCTCCAGACGGGGGTGAAAATCCCAGTCTCGGGGCTCTGCAGGTAGACCAGCCACCTGCCCTGGTCACTCACTCTCTCCACCCACAGTGGCAAGACAAGTAAGCGACACGTCACTGACGCCTTTGGGGCCTTGGACAAGCTGCTGAAACCCCTCTCGGCTCCGCGCGAATGCTCACGGAGCCCGTTCTCTGTTCCAGCCGGTCCTGGAAGGAAACCCAGATCTTAGAAACGCCTGGGTATATGGGACCTTCTCCCTCTCCTCACGTTAACGACCGTGTTCGTACACAGCTCAGTACTGTGGGGGGACGCACGGAAGCCTTTCCTGCCGGTCAGGAGCGAGCGGGGGCCAGCGTGTGCCGCGTCTGCTCAGTGCGGTCAGAGTGGGTCGGAGGTCCCGGCCAGAGCGACCAGGCAAGAAAAGAGGAGGTCAGCCGGGTTGGAAAGGAAGAAATAAAATGGTCTCTCTGCGAACGAGTCTCGGATGCAGCAAACCCTGAAGATTCCACAAAGCAATAAAGATCTGAAAACCAGAAGCCCGTTATAACTAATAAAGGGGTCCCACCAACCTGCAGGGTGGGAGAGGCCCATTTCTACAGGAGAGCACGCCGAGGACAGCCCGGAGCCAGGCGTGTGCAGTGCTAAATGGGGCGCTCCGTGAGGCTCCGCCACACAGCAAGGCTCGGCTCCCCCAGGGCTCACGGAGTACTCCGGGCACCAGTCCCCACGGGCCAGAGCTGGCAGAGGCTGAGGGTGCACTGCGCGGGAGGGCTCTTGGGAACACCCCTCTTTCTTTCTCTCTGTATGTTTCTCTCACTTATGGAAAGCATAAATAACCTTCAAAACGAAAGAAAGAGAGAGAGAGAGAAAGAGAGAGAGGGAGAGAGAGAAGGAAGAAAGAGAAAGACAGAAAGGAAGAAAGAAAGAAAGAGAGAGAGAGAGAGAGACAGAGAGAGAAAGAAGGGACCAGCAGTTAGCGTAATGGCTATGTCGCTGGACTCCCACGTAGTCGACCGCAGTTTGAGTCCCGGACCCGGTAGCTTAAATTCACACCGGGCACATGTGCGTGCGTGCCCAAGATCCCGAGAGGAGAATGGAGGAGAAGGGATTGTGGCGTGGCCATCCCCCCGGGGGGTGATTTCTCGCTTTCTGTCTCTCTGTCTCTGTCTGACGAGCGCACGTGCCCTATAGCAAAAACCTCTCCAAAAAAAAAAAAAGAAAGAAAGAAAAGAAAGAAAGAAGGAAATTCTACTTACAAAGGCATCGAAAAGAACGAGATGCTCAGGACCCCAGCCAGGGAGGCGAAGGACTTGTTCACTGAGAGCTACCAATGCCGCCGCTCTGTACTATCCACTTAAAAAGAGGGGCAATGGATGAGGTGGTGCACACTTGTGGCCCCAGCTACGCAGGAGGCTGAGGCAGGAGGACTGCGAGTTCAAGGCCAGGACCGGTCCCATAGCCTAGTGGTTAAGGGAGCAAGATCCCACATCCCCAACCACAGTTTGAATCCCAGCCCCAGCAGCTTAAAAACACACCAGTCACAGGACCAGCAGTTGGCGTAATGGCTATGTTGCTGGCCTCCCATGTAGTTGATCTTGGTTTGAGTCCTGAACTGAGTGGCTTAAACTCATGCTGGCGCGTGTGCGTGCGTGCCCAAGATCCCGAGAGGAGAATGGAGGAGAAGGGATTGCGGCGTGGCCATCCCCCTGGGGGGTGATTTCTCACTTTCTGTATCTCTGTCTCTCTCTGTCTTTCCGGCAAGCACACGCGTCCTACAGCAAAGACCTCTCAAAAACAAACAAACAAACAAACAAACACAAGTCACATACACGTGCATGCCCCCCAAACCCGGGCAGGCTGGAGCATGGAGAAGTTGCAGTGTGCCCCGCCCCGCTGGGGGTGCTTTTCCTCTGTCTCTGTGTCTCTCCTTCTTCGCCAGCATATATGCCCTTTGGCAATTAAAACATGAAGAGTTCGAGGACCGACTGGGCCACAGAGAGAAATGCTTCCTCTCTAAACAAAGATGGGGTAGATCTATTTACAACCCAGGGTGGTCTTAATAGTAACTGATACTAATCAAACACCTCCCTCTCCACTCTCCTGATGGGGTACGGTCTCAGGGCCTGCCTGCCTCCCCGGTCCAGTCTGTGCCTGGGCTGTGTTTTGGGGCGACGACTCGAGACCAACAGCCAGGAAAGCTGAGTCATTCTGGCTTTGTTTTTTCCCTCTGTACAATGAGATTTGGGGGAAAGGGAAAGTTGGGTAGAAGGTATGGAGAAGTAGAATTTGGCTAGATCTATTATTTTGATTTATTTCTCTTTATTTTTTATTTTTCTCTTTTACAAAATCAACATTGATCGTAGGAATACAGAGAATGTTCTTTAAAGCAGCGTCCTCAGTCCCACGTGAGCCGTCCGCCCGGCCAGCGTCTCCAGGCGCCCCGCCCGTTCTCCCTGGGATCGCATTCCGCGTCGGAAAGACTGCCAGGCTGGGTTAAAGCTTGCACTCACTGTCTGCATGTTCAGAGCGAACCAAGTCTTGCTCCCAAGGCCCCCCAGCGATGCCCGGCACAGGCTGTGCAGGTGCCCAGCCTCACTCTGGCCTTGTGGCTTTACATTCGTCACTTCTGACGTTTTAGAAGTTTATTTATTTCTTCCATGAGCTAGAGGGACACAAGAACGGAGAGACAGCACCAGAGGGGTCTTGACACCGTTGTCCGCCCCACCTCGGCTGGCCCCAGGTGATGGGCACGTGCCTGCTGACGCAGGAAGGGCACGGGCGTGAGCCAGAGCCCCCCACGTGGGCCAGTCCCTCTCAGCAGCGGCACCGTTGCCGCCTGTCCCGGCTCGCCGACAGACAGAGTGTCCGCACAGGCACGGTGACTACCGGGGCTGCGTGTGGGTGGGACCGCTGGGTTAAAGCACCAGGACAAGTGACGACTCTTTCTGTCTTACTACCAGGATGGAGGGGGCGCTCGGAAAGGCCCCTGTCCTTTTCAGACAGGACGAGCTCGTCCCCAGGCACCCCTGCGGGCCAGGCTCGGGCAGGGCTGCCGGGCCAAGGAGGACGGTGCCCGCCGGGCTGTGCCCTGCACACTCGGCTCGCTGACACGGCAAGCCCCACCCGAACCTGCCACCAGCACGCGGCCTCTCCGAGAGACCTGCTTCGGGGTTCACAAAACAAAGTCTTCTAGAAAGCAGCTCTGGCCGCCCCTCCTCTTTGTTACTGAATGAACAGCGCAAACCATAACCCGAGACGTCCTTGAACTAAAATCAGAAAGGCGACGCGGGGTCAGGGACGTTCTGTACCCTTTTCCCTTTGCGAAGGCACAGGCACGAGGCCCTCCACGACCAAGGTGAGTCCTGGCCGTCACACTGCGCCACCCGCCGAGGGCAGGCCAGGTCCCACAGGGCTGGCTACAGAGGGCCGGGAGCCGAGGCTCGGTCCGCAGCCAGGTGCTCCGCTGCTGCTGACCCGGTGGTGATGGCCGCCCTAAGGGCCGAGCGTTCGCAGGGGATGAGATGGAGCGGCGCCCAGGGCAGCCGGGTGAGGGGGCTCACTGCACGAGGCCGGCAGCACCCTCACGTGGAGCAGCCCGCAGCAGCCCCACAGGTACCCACGGTCCTGTGCCGTCAGCACAGCGGGAGGCCCAGAGGGTCTGGCCTGTTCTTAACCACGGGCGGGACTCCCTGCCTGGGGCCAGGGGGCAGCATGGCGACAGCAGTGACAGCCTCGTGTGGTGGTCGGTGGTCCAGGCAGGGCTCTGAGGGCAAGGCACGGCACAGGAGTGGGCAATACTGAGTCCTCGGTCCCCAGGAGACAAGACTGATCACAGGGAGACTGTGCCAGGAACCCGCAGCAGGTGACAGTGGGCCTGGGTCTGAGCCAGGGTGTGCTCTTTTATTATTTATTTCACAGAAGAGAGATGGGAGCCCTCCCGGCCTGCCCCACCAGCCAGGGCCACAGGCGCGTGTGCACGTTCCGTTCGCACTTGTCCCCCGGGGACGGAGCCCTGATCTTCCCTGTGGCCCCCCGCATGGCCGAGGGCTGTGCCACCACACCGTCTGCATCTCCTTCTGTTTTTGTTTTTAAATGAGAGAAAGCACGTGCAAGAGAGAGAGCTAGAGAGGCAGTACCCTCGGGAGAGCCTCGCGGTGCTGCGGTCGCCTGGCCCCAGCCCTCCAGCCTGCAGGCCCGGGTGCCCGGGTGCCTGGGTGCCCACCCAGCATGCTTTTTGTCCGTTTGTTGGTTTTCTTTTTACCTTCAATCACTGTGTATCATTACAGCACACCAAATGAGTCTTCCCTTCGAGAATACACTGTATATCGGTCCAAAGACACCACCACACACATTATAAACAACACATTTAATTCCACCGTGGGCCCCTTAAACGTTCTGCTACCCTCGCGTTCCCCTTGCTTCTCTCGCTCCCGGCCTCCCGCCCCCACCCCTCCGCACTGTCTGCAGTATCGCCGTTGCCTCTGCGCTGTAGCACCTTCCAATCTTTCGGTCTAGCCGCAGAATGCTGACAGTTAGTATGGACCTTCCAATCTTCCGGTCTAGCCGCAGAATGCTGACAGTTAGTATGGACCTTCCAATCTTCCGGTCTAGCCGCAGAATGCTGACAGTTAGTATGGACCTTCCAATCTTCCGGTCTAGCCGCAGAATGCTGACAGTTAGTATGGACCTTCCAATCTTTCGGTCTAGCCGCAGAATGCTGACAGTTAGTATGGATTGAGAGGGGACTTACATGCCTCTCTTCCGTAGTCTGGCCTGTTTCACTTAGCAGTAAATCTTCCACATTTGTCCACTTTCTATCAAATGCCAGGGCACGGTTTTCAGGCCTACCACGGTCACCATATGGCTCCCAGCACTACAGGCTGCTAGAGTTGCCACGGCACCAGGAGGTCCGGGCACGGTCTGCACCGGTAACCACAAGCCTCCCTGTTTCAGAACCAGGAGACGGGCAGAAAAACAGGCTGGGAACCATAGATGTACACAGTCTTTATCTGTAAGGAAAATGGCCCCCATGTTAGAGGAGAACCCTGATAAATTTATGTATGTGAAACAGCAACAACTACAACAAAACAGTCGAATTTAAAAGGAGATAGAACTTCCCACCCATTAGGCTGCACACGCACGCACATGCGCACGCACGCACATACACGCACACACGCTGGAAATGATAAGAACTGGCAGGATGTGGAGAAAAGGAGCCCCTGGGCCGTGCTGGAGGGAGCGTGAAGTGGTGTAGCCCCTGGGGAAGCCCACGCAGCACTCCCTCAGATACTAACACCCACTTACAATGACCCGGCACTTCCGCTTCTGGGTGCACACCCAAAAGAGCGAAAGCAGGAACCAGGAGAAATGCACAGACACCCAGGTTCACACTCACGTTCACACTCACAGCACCAGGAGGCTGTGACCCCAGCGCCCTGGGAGGAGTGGGCAGTGAAAGGCGGGCGCACTCAGCAGAGCCTCCTCCACCTCCAAGAGGAAGGTGCTTGACGGCTGCTCGGACGTACCCTGAGAACGTCACTAGAGGCAGTACCCGGTCACACAGGACCACGCTGTGCCCACAGTGGACAAGGTCCCTAAGGCAGTACCCGGGTCACAGAGGACCACGCTGTGCCCGCAGTGGACAAGGTCCCTAAGGCAGTACCCGGGTCACAGAGGACCACGCTGTGCCCGCAGTGGACGTGGTCTCTAAGGCAGTACCCGGGTCACAGAGGACCACGCTGTGCCCGCAGTGGACAAGGTCCCTAAGGCAGTACCCGGGTCACAGAGGACCACGCTGTGCCTGCAGTGGACACAGTCTCTAAGGCAGTACCCGGGTCACAGAGGACCACGCTGTGCCCGCAGTGGACGTGGTCTCTAAGGCAGTACCTGGGTCACAGAGGACCACACTGTGCCCACAGTGGACACAGTCTCTAAGGCAGTACCCGGGTCACACAGGACCACGCTGTGCCCGCAGTGGACGTGGTCTCTAAGGCAGTACCTGGGTCACAGAGGACCACGCTGTGCCTGCAGTGGACACAGTCTCTAAGGCAGTACCTGGGTCACACAGGACCACGCTGTGCCCGCAGTGGACACAGTCTCTAAGGCAGTACCTGGGTCACACAGGACCACACTGTGCCTGCAGTGGACACAGTCTCCAAGGCAGTACCCGGGTCACACAGGACCACGCTGTGCCCGCAGTGGACACAGTCTCTAAGGCAGTACCTGGGTCACAGAGGACCACGCTGTGCCTGCAGTGGACACAGTCTCTAAGGCAGTACCTGGGTCACAGAGGACCACGCTGTGCCCGCAGTGGACGTGGTCTCTAAGGCAGTACCTGGGTCACACAGGACCACGCTGTGCCCGCAGTGGACGTGGTCCCTAAGGCAGTGCCTGGGTCACAGAGGACCACGCTGTGCCCGCAGTGGACACAGTCTCTAAGGCAGTACCCGGGTCACACAGGACCACGCTGTGCCTGCAGTGGACGTGGTCTCTAAGGCAGTACCCGGGTCACAGAGGACCACGCTGTGCCCGCAGTGGACACAGTCTCTAAGGCAGTACCCGGGTCACAGAGGACCACGCTGTGCCTGCAGTGGATGCAGTCCCTAAGGCAGTACCCGGGTCACAGAGGACCACGCTGTGCCCGCAGTGGACGTGGTCCCTACGGCAGTACCTGGGTCACACAGGACCATGCTGTGCCCGCAGTGGACGTGGTCTCTAAGGCAGTACCTGGGTCACACGGGACCACGCTGTGCCCGCAGTGGACGTGGTCTCTAAGGCAGTACCTGGGTCACACGGGACCACGCTGTGCCCGCAGTGGACGTGGTCTCTAAGGCAGTACCCGGGTCACACAGGACCACGCTGTGCCCGCAGTGGACGTGGTCTCTAAGGCAGTACCTGGGTCACACAGGACCACGCTGTGCCCGCAGTGGACGTGGTCTCTAAGGCAGTACCTGAGTCACACAGGACCACGCTGTGCCCGCAGTGGACGTGGTCCTTAGTACCGTCAGATCACAGAGACAGGAAGCAGATGTGGGTTTCCGGGAAGGGCGCGGGAGTTGCTGTGACAGCGGACTGAGCTTCACTTGGGAAGATGAAAGCATGGGCGGAAGGCGGGACCTCAGCGCAGGAACGTCCATGACTCTGAGCTGCAGTGCTGAGGAGGGGTTGAGAGCAGGGCCGCGCCCCTGTGGCCTGCTGGTTTAAGGGGGCCGGGTCCCACATGCAGCTGGAGTCCCGGCCCCAGTGGCTTGAAAAACACACCGAGCCTGCAGTGTGTGCCGGGTCCTGCCAGGACGGAGAGATGGAGGTGAGGCTGTGGAAGGGTGCGTCCCACTGGGAGTGCTCTTCCCCCTCAGCCTCTCTCCCTGTCTCTATGGGGAGCGAGCACACTCGGCAAAAAGTGTTTAGAAGAGAAAGAGAAAAAGAAAAAGCAGTTAGAACTTGGGTATGTAAGTTCTGCTCTGTAAAGGCTATCACAATTTTAAACTGTGTTATGTGTTCATTCACAAGTAAGAGAGGGAGGGGTGGGGTGGGGCCGCCAGACCCCCTTCTGGGTTCTGCTGCGTGGGTGGGGGACCTTTACTTCTGCCTGCTGTCTCTGTTTTGGTGAGCACCTTTTATTTTGTAATCAAAGAAGGGGGGGCCCGGAAGGCACGGTCTCTGTGAGCCGCAGCCGTTCCGAGAGGGTGAGTGGGTGTGCACCATCCTAGAGCGGCTCCGTGCGGTTTTAGGCGCTGTGTGGCTTCGGTGCGGTTTCGGGCTGTGGTCTGACACTCTGCTGGCGTTCCCGGGGTTAGGAAATGCCGGTGCACGTGGACGCCCAAAGGAGCGAGGCCGTGTGAATGGCTTCTCGGTTACGCTGAAGTGGCGGTCGTGGTTTGGTTGAGGGAGGGCGACTCCACGCAGGGACTCTCCTGAAGGCTTCAGTCTCACAGGGCAGCGTGCTTGGGAGCGCGTGCCTGTCTCCACTCCACGTACCCGACTGCCTCCGCCAATGCCGGATTCTTTGCTGACACGGCCCTGGCTCCTATGGAAGCTGCTAAGGTTCGAATTCAAACCCAGCCAGGTCATGCCAATGCTCAGAGGGCCGCGGCTCCCCAGTGAGCGCCTACAGAGGGCCGTGGCTCCCCGGTGAGCTCCTATGGAAGGCCATGGCTCCCCGGTGTGCGCCTGTGGAGGGCCGTGTCTTCTTGGTGAGCTCCTGTGGAGGGCCACGGCTCCCCGGTGTGCGCCTGTGGAGGGCCGTGGCTCCCCGGTGAGTTCCTACGGAGGGCCGTGGCTCCCCGGTGAGCTCCTATGGAGGGCCGCGACTCCCCGGTGTGCGCCTATGGAGGGCCGTGGCTCCCCAGTGAGCTCCTGTGGAGGGCCACGGCTCCCCAGTGTGCACCTGTGGAGGGCCATGGCTCCCTGGTGTGCGCCTGTGGAGGGCCGTGGCTCCCCAGTGAGCGCCGACAGAGGGTCGCAGCTCCCCAGTGAGCACCTACGGAGGGCCACGGCTCCCCAGAGAGCGCCGACAGGGGGCCGCAGCTCCCTGGTGTCCACCGATGAAGGGCCGTGGCTCCCCAGTGAGCGCTGATGGAAGAAAAGTGCAAAAGGAACTTTCATATACTCGACGACGTAGGAGACCGTCAACTCCCGATGTAATTACTGCAGTACTCCAGCTTAAGGCAAGAGTTTCCAATTCACTATGGAAATAAACCCATCTGCTCATGAGAAGAAGGAAGGGGACGTACCGAAGCCCTCTCTCCATCCTCCTCCTCTCCCCCACTTCCGCCATGCTCTGTCTTCTCGGCTGCTTGTCCGTGGAGGAGAAGGAGGTATTATTACACCCATTTTGCAGATGAGAAGCCAGCCAAAATGAAGCCTCGGCCACCAGCTGTGGGGGGAGCCGGAATCCGGCCAGGCCTGCGGGTCACCAGAGCTTCCTCTGCCCCTGCCTGACCCGACCCGCCTCCCCGCCTCTGCCTGTCAGAGATGAAGGCAGTTGGCCGTGTCTGGGTGTGCCCGAGGGTGCCACCGCACCACGGGCCAGGACGTGAGGCCTGCACCCCTCGCAGTGAGCACTCGGAACACGGACCTGACCCACGTCACCCGGAGACGCCCGGCCAGGCCTCCCTCCCGAGAAGGCTCGCACAGGGCAGGGGCGGCGCGGGCACCATGGCTGTGCCCGCTCACCACCGTCGCGTGCTCTGCAGGGAAGCTGTGGTGCTCCTTGTGCGGATTAAGTCCGCCCCGGCGTGGGACACGCAGGTCCCAGTGCCAGCGCGCGCTCCCAGGGCTGCCCAGGGCCGGGCTCACTCCGCGCTCTGGGATGTTTGTTCTTAAACAGGAGACCTGGCGCGGTGTGTTCTCATAACCAGGCTTAGCGTGTGGGAACCAGCCCTCTCAGAAATCTGCCACCTTTCCCCTCTCGCTGACTACTGAAGCCACAGAGCAAATGTCCCTGCAGTCATTTTTTTAATTGATTTTTAAATTCATTTTATACATTTGATCACTGTACATCACTTGGCTTGTAAAGTGATTTTACCCACACAAACACGCCGCCCACAGACAGCAGTCCGCTTCTGTGCCCACAGACGTCTTGCCTCTATTTCTCTGTCCTGTGGCGTGGCGAGGGGAGTTTCTGAAAGGGAGCAAGAGAGAGAGAGAGGGAGAGTTTGTGGCGTTCAGGAAGCGCGACTTAAACAGAGGTCCGATTCACCTTTATGGCTGCCCCAGCAGCCTGTGCCCCGGCCAGTGGAAGGAGGGCAGGACTCAGGTTTGTCGTTCAGGTTGCTGTAATCACACAGGGAAGGGGCGCTTACGAGTCACCATGGACGAGCCCCGCAGAGCGTCCTATGCTGGCGCGGCGACGGGGCGGGCAGTCCGCAAGGGCATGAGCGAGGCCGAGTGCCGAGTCTGCTGGGCGTCTACGAGGCACAGGCGGTGAGCCGGAGAGGAGCTCCGCGAAGCTCTTAGGGAACGATGGTGGCGGTGGCCACCAGACGACAGAGGCCAGCGAGGAGGACAGTCCACCCGGTGATCCTAGAGTGCGGAGGTCGGGACTGGTGGCCGACGGGAACATCAAAGACGGCGGAGCGGAGAGCCGTCTGGGTGAGGAGGGGTCAGTGTGCAAACCTGACAGGGCCTTCCGCTGCAAGGGAGGTCTCAGGTGCAGCGAGACGGGGCCTGGCCCAAGCGGAGGACAGAGCCACGAGCTGGGCTCAGGCTCCTCGTTTTATGTGATTTTGAGGCTCGTGGTGACTTGACAAAGCATCGAAATATTTCTGTAACATTTTACATGTAAGTCTATGGGGTTTGGGTCCTAACAAATGGGGATTTGTTTACATGGTTTTGCCAGTCATGCGGTGGTGGGGGGAGCATAGGCCACGCTCACGTCCCTCCTGCTGTCGGTCAGCATGTGGCCAGTCTGCTGTCAGCGATCCGCACTAGGGTGTCGGCTGAACGCCGAACTCCCGGGAGCAGACTAATGCCAGGCGGAATGTACTCCAACAGGGAGTCAGGTGTGCTCTCCGCAAGCAGGTTACGATCACTGTCTTCACAGCAAACGACTGACCTAGCCATTGAACAGTATGTCAAGTGTAACAGTTCTTCACAGCAAGTAAAACAACGTAGTAGGTGTAACATTCTCCTTAATTTCTTTCATCACTCTCTCCACATTCTCCCACCTTCTTCTCACACTGTCTCTCTTTTTCTTCTTCTTTCTTTCTTTTTTTTTTGGAGAGATTTTCGCTATAGGGTACGTGCGCTCGCCAGGCAGACAGAGAGAGACATAGAGACAGAAAGCGAGAAATCACCCCCCAGGGGGGATGGTCACGCCGCAATCCCTTCTCCTCCATTCTCCTCTCGGGATCTTGGGCACGCACGCACACGCGCCCGGCGTGAGTTGTAAGCCACCGGGTCCAGGACGCGAACCGCGGTCGACTACGTGGGAGTCCAGTGACATAGCCATTACGCTAACTGCTGGTTCCCTCTTTTTTATTTTTTTGAGAGGTTTTTGCTACAGGATGCCTGCACTCGCCAGAAAGACAGAGACAGAGAGAGACAGAGAGACAGAAAATGAGAAATCACCCGCCCAGGGCGGGGATGGCCACACTGCAATCCCTTCTCTTCCATTCTCCTCTCAGGATCTTGGGCATGCACGCACACGCGCTCAGTGTGAATTTAAGCCACTGGGTCCGGGACTCGAACTGCGGTTGACTATATGGGAGTCCAGTGACATAGCCATTATGCCAGCTGCTGGTCCCCTCACACTGCCTCTCTGTGGTCATTTTTACCTGTATTTCCCCGCTTCTCATTTGTGGTTCTAGAGAGTTCTGTGATGCTTGCACCGGCGGGCGAGGCAGTGGTGGGCGGGGGAGGGGAGGGTGGCCCTCCAGCTCAGGGCTGCTGGGTCTGGCCAGTCCCGTGTGGGTGGCAGCACACACTCCTTGGGCAGCCGCCACCCCTCAGGACTGGTCTCAGGGTCTCAGTGTGCCTTGGGGCCACGCTGCATTTTCTAGTGGGAGAAAGTCTGGTGGTCAGGGTGGCAGGCAGGGCCTCCCCCAGGACACCTGTGACCGCCAGCTCTCCTGAGCCCTAGGCAGTGGCAGCCCCGCCCCGGCCCCGCAGGCCCGAGCTGCCTGTGCTGTGTCCCCCAAGAACCCTCTAAGGAGTTCCACTCTGCAGACCTACTTGGCAGAGTCGGAGGTTCTCCTCTTCTTGTTCAAGTTGCAGGTGCTTGCCTTTCTGCTGGCCTCTGCTCCCAAGGGCAGCTCCCCAACTCAAGCCCCGGCCGTTGCCATGGTGATTCCCTTTCCCATTAAAGGCTGGAATGCCGCATTCCATGAGATTTGCACTGAAAGGAGAGTCACTGGCTGGTTGGCAAAGGCCTGTCTGTCAGTCCTGGACACTGTGTCAATAAACACACTCCGAGACCCCTCTCCGCCTGCTCATAGAACTGGCAGGAGGCTCGCTGGAGGGACAGGAGGGGTCAGGACGGAAGCCCAGCCCCAGCTCCAGGTGGCAGGAGTGGCCTCCTTTGGCGCTCTGGCTTTCTCAGCTGCCATCACGGGAAGTCCCCTCCCCTCACAGGGCAGTGGGAATTGAGTGTGCGTCCCACCGGTGTGACACCAGGCTCTCGGCGCTGCCTTTTACACGGAGACTCAAAGTCCTCAAATCCATACGCGAGTTTAAGTACATTAAAGCACTAGATTTCCAGCCAATTACGGTGTTTGCTAGAGGAAAATAACCTCTGGGTCTTGTTCACGACTTAATGGTTAGTCATTTTGGAAGGGATATTCTCTCCTTTAAGTTCAACCATTTTCTGAAGCAGGAAGAGGTCAAATTGCACTTGCGTGAAAGACTGTTGCATATTTCATCTCAGATCAGATGGGCAAAAATAAACAAAAGATACAGTGTTTCTTTGTACAGAACCGGCCCAAGTTAAACAAGAAAAGAGTTTCCACCCTCCCAATCAGAATAGAGCACCAGTAGGCACTTGCTAGGTCACGACGCGTCCCCCTGCGCTAGGGAACGGGGTCTCTGCTGGTGGGAAGCAGAGATGTCCTGGAAATGGTTTCAGGAGGACATGTCCTAGCTGGCCAGGACGCTGAGGCACGGAGCTGTCAGCCACCAATTAAAGGAACAGGAGGCGGCCCTGCCGATGTCACGGAAACCCCCAGTTGTTTCTCCAGCCTGACCGAACGGCAGATCCCGCACCGGCGGGCCTCCCGCACCTGCGGGCCTCCCTGCCGGCCACACAAGCTGAGCAGCGCAGGAGCCGCCCCAGCTGGACCAAGCTCTGGTAATGAATCCAGAAAAAGCGCACGAATTTGTTTGTCCTCAAATGCAGGAACAGCTCGGCGTGTTCGGAGGTGTGTGGGCAGGGACTTCGCCAGCCGTGCCCAGGGCCCTCAGTCAGTTGGGAGCACTCGAAGGATGAAACCAGAGACCGAGAGCCCGGCCAGTAAGACGTCCCGGGAAATTGCAGGCGAGGGTCCTGCGTGGGGGCCTCTGCCCGCACGTCCAGGCTACCCGCATGCAGGTCTGGATGTGGCACGTGTGCTTTTCCTCTCTACACCGTGAATGTCAAATGAAATATTGCATCGAATTTGCTTCAGGAAGCTCTCCGTTCTTGTTTTATTGTGTTCTGATTGTAAGATGTATTAATACTTCCCATCACAAGGCTCAGTAAAGAGCCAAGAATCCCAAGCCTGGTTTTCTGTCAAGTCCTTATACAATAAGCTGACAGGCCGGACGCACTTGCTGTTTAGACCCTGGGCCTGCCTTTTAGACAAACGCCCCACTTTGCAGTGGCTGTGCGGGCGTGTCTGTGCGTGAATTCAGCAGAGATGTCATACCCAAATTCCGCATGCCCCAGAACCAGAGGAAAAGATTATGCTCAATTTCAGAAGTGTTTGGAGACAGAAAATGCTATTTTCATTGCTAGTTTAATGCGGATCTTCAGAATGTTTTGTAACCTTAAAATTCTAAATGGGAAAGACTTTGTGTCCTTTTCCTTATGTAGGCAGATTCTGGAAAACCGAGCGGCCTGGGAGAGGCACTTCCATGCTACACTGGAAACACTGCGATGAAACGGGAAGGTAGAGTCTAAAACTAGCTCCTGTTCTTCCCAGGAAAAAATATATTCTGAATTATGAGTATTTCCACCAAAATATGAAGTGCAAAGAGAGCCTTTGATAAAGTCAGAGGTTTTTTTTTTTTCCTTAAAAAGAAAGATCATAAAAATGAAATTATAGCAAAGTTTGCATCAGACTCACCAGGATTTTATTCCGGGATTCTATTTCATAGTCACATTTAAGAGTCCAGAATACTTAGAGCTCACCCAGCCACAGCAAAAAAAGAAAGCTATGTGATTTAAATGGTATTTTTTTCTGCATAATTTTAAATAACTTTTTATTTTTAATTAAATGTGAAATTGCTCAGTAAGACTTTGCTGATTCCCTAACTGCTATAAAGAACAAATTCATTTAAGCTTCAATTTAACAATGCGCAGTTTTCTAAGAGCTCAAATAAGTGACAATTAAAAAGTAATTTAAAAAGAGAATTCCGTTAACTACAAAATGGTCTATATCAAGTTTATTTCATCATTGCAAAAGAACACATTTTTCAGTTTTAAAAATTAGTTTTGAAAGACTTAAATGAATATCATTTAGGCAAAAAAAATCAGAAGTTTGTAAAAAAAAAAAAAAACAATGCCGTCCCAATTAACTGAAGCTCTAACTTAAAACACATTCAAAGCTGGAAGCTCCTCCGCCCAGATCCCCAGGTGGCCACTCCCACACGGGCAGCCCAGCTCCCAGGGAGACACTCCTTCGTGGAGCTTCCATTTTCTGAGCATTCGCTGGCGCTCGCAGAGAATAGCAGCTCGGGCTTCATGGCCGAGCATCGGGCTTCACCATACGGGGCTGTCCTCATCTCACTTACTCGCTGAGACGTGCGCCCCAACTTCAGGTGACCTCCCACGCTTGGTTGTGGCTTCCCAGCGACCTGATGCTGCGGGTGGCACTGGAGCTGGCCGTGTGGACGGGGGCTCCTGTGGGGACCTGAGCGCCAGGCCAGCGTGGGACCGGACCTCCGCCTCTGTTAGCCTCTGCTAGCCGCGGGCTGTGCAGAGAGACCAGCAGGGAGCAGCTACAATGGCTGCTGGCCCCTCAGGGCTGGGAGGAGAGCCTGAGCCTGGCCTCAGGGCGAGGGGGTCCTGCCACAGGCCGCAGAGTGTGCACAGGGCAGGGGAGGTCTGTATCGGTGCTGGTGTGTACGTGGCTTGGGGATGCCCTGGGATCAGGGAGAGCCTGGCCTGCACGCACGCTGGTGCAGGAAAGCCTTCGGAGACAGCCGAGACTCGGAACGCCAGGCCTGCAGGCACAAAGGGAGGGCAGGAGCTCACTGTCAGATCCCATCGGTGTCAGAGGTCCCCCTGGCTCAGAGAGCTGGGTCCCCGGCCGGGGTGCTCTGCGTTGGGAATGTGAGGGGAGAGGCAGGTGTTGGGGGGCCTGGTCAGGAATAAGCCCAAGGAGTCCCTGCTTCCACAGATGGAGGGACAGATGTGAGGACAGAGGCCCCCGAGGCCTCGTGCGTCGTCTCTGCCTGGCTCCTGCACTCTCAGAGGCTGGGGTCCTCAGGGAGGTGGCACGGGCTCCCCCAGTGCGTCGAACTCTAGTTCTGTCTGATGTCTGGGGCAACGTCTAGTTTGAGAACTGCCTTTCTGTCAGGACAGCAAGTTTCCTGAATCCAAGTCTGACCCTGACTGGGCTGCAGCCTGAGCCCCCCCAGCTCAGGAGAGGCCCCTGAGGAGCCCCCACGCCCAGCTCGGGAGAGCGGCAGGGCAGGAGGGGGTCCGGTTGGAAGACAGCATCCCCTGGGGCAATCTGTGGCACCTCTGGCCTCCTGGCGCTCTTCTCTGAGGGACGCGTTCTTAGCCCCCTCACCGAGAGTTAGGGGCCGTCTCTCGCCTGGCTTCAGGGACTGTGGGAGCTGTGGGTGCCACGGGCAGATACCTGGCCCGGCAGCCCGGCATGTGCGTGGGGCAGTGCCTGGCCTCCGCTCGCAAGGGCCCCAGACCACCCTGCCTGGCGCATTGGCCGGAGGACCAGACAACCCCTGGGAGTCGGCGCATGGGGTCCCGGAGGGGTGGAAGGCACAGAGGCGTGCAGGGCAGGGCGGGGTGGCCAGCTGGTGCTGGTGGGCCGGGCTTTGACGGGAGAGGGAGCGGCGGAGCCGTCGGGGCGTGAGCGAGCTTCATGGCACTGGACAGGCCTGAAATGGCTGCAACGGCAACCTCGTGTGTCTTCCCAATAGGAAAGGAGAACGTTGTTAACACAAACTGAGAAGGGGAGGGGAAGCTTCCGGGCTGCTCGTGAGTCCCAGCGTGGCCACAGCCACCCCCACAGGGAAACGAGGCTGGAGCAGCGGAGCAGAGCCTCAACCTCGGCTGCCCCCGAGCCTCCTGGGCCTCGTCCGCCCACCCGGCTCACTCCGGCCTCTCTTGCAGAGCCCCGGGCACGAGGGCCCATCCCAGGCTGGTGGAGGAGTGAGACAGAGGGGCGATGCCGCCCAGGGGCCCTCAGAGCTGGGGTGCCTGGAGCACAGCCCACTCCTGGAGCCACTCAGCAGGTGACAGTCATGCACCAGGCTCTACTCCCTAGAGAAAGCTGCCAGCAACTTGCTGTGTGACCTCAGGCAAGTGTCTCCACCTCTCTGGAATTCGATCTCCCTTAATTGTGATAGAAGGGAGATTGGAATAGAGATTCTTCCCAATTTGGACATCCTGTGACTTTGGAATCCTGATCCACAGTTCTAAGATCAAAAAATAACAATGATGGGGGACCAGCAGTTAGTGTAATGGCTAGGTCGCTGGACTACCACGTAGTCGACCACGGTTCGCATCCCGGAACCAGTGGCTTAAAACTCACACCGGGCGTGTGTGCGTGTGTACCCAAGATTCCGAGAGGACAATGGAGAAGGGATTGCGGCGTGGCCATCCCCCCTGGGGGGTGATTTCTCGCTTTCTGTCTTTCTGTCTCTTTCTGTCTGTCTGGCGAGCGCACACGCCTTATAGTGAAAGTCTCTCAAAAAAAAATAAGATAAAAAAAAAAAAACAATGATGGGGCCAGTAGTTGGCATGGAGGTTGGGGCAGCTGGGCCCCAAATGGCGGACTGCACAGTTCGAGTCCCAGACCTGGCAGCTCGAGAAACACACCAGGCACATGTGCATGCTTATTCAAAATTTCGAGAGGAAAGTCAAGGAGAAGATATTATGGCATGGCCATCCCCCTGGGGGCTATCTCTCTCTCTGTCTCTGGTGAGAGCACATGCCCTATGGCAAACTAATAATGATGATCGCATGGTTTCCCTGCTTGTGGGTTGGGGTTTGCCACGGAGGAGGTGCACTGTGCAGTAAGGTCCCACTTGCCTACTGTGGGGTGTGCACCGGTGGAGAAAGAGCGACGCTGACACCTTGCTAAGGGGCGGCGTGTCCATCCTGCAGGACCAGGGTGCTGCTGGCTTGCCTTTGAAGTGTCTCGTCGCAGCGTGACCACTAGAGGGCGATGCGTGCAGCAGATTTGGGCTGCACTGGCTTCGAAGCCCGGCGTGACTCCAGGGCTCCCACATAGCCCCCTTCACCGAACACCAACACCGGGCAGCTGACGGCAGAGGTGACTCAGACACGGGATTCCCCTAGTGCCAGGCGGATCGTCCCAGCCTGGCGGGCTGGGTGAATACTGAGCGGCTTCAGAGCGGTCAGGTGAGAAAGAGCCCAGGGTGGTGAGACGCCCCGGCAGGCTGGTGCCTTCGGAGGGCAGGCTGCAGAGCCGGGGATGTCACCCCAGCCCGGCGTGACCTGCGGACCGGCCGGGTCCCTGCTGCTGAGCTGCTTCTGTGACCACGGAGGAGACAGACTGGCTGCACGGAGGACGGCGAAGGGCCTCTCCAAGCACCTGCTCCTTCCTGGCTTCTGTTTCGGCCCAGCGGGAGGGGCCATCTGCACGGGGCCCCAGCCCCCCAACCCCCCAGCCCCGTTCCCTAGCTCGAGGGCACTGCCATCCTCTGTGGGAGCGTGCCCCTGGGGCCTCCGTCTCTGTGCCCAGCGGCTGCCCTCAGGTGGAAGCCCTGCCCTGTCTTCTGTGTTCCCTCAGGCACATCTGCACAGGTGCCTGCCTGCAGTGACAGCCGGCGTAGGGCGTTAGGGTCCGGCAGGTGCAGGCCCTGTGCAGCGGCCGGCGGGCTGGCTTCCGGCTCTCCGCTCCCGCCCTCCTGTGACTGACTCCGAGGGCAGGGCAGCGACTCCGCTTTCACCTCCTCATCCCTCCCTGCTTCCTGGCCGACGTGCAAGTTAATGCTGCCCAGGCCCTGCATCTGTCAGCCTCGTCTGTCCTCTGTCCTGTGACAGCAGCGATGTGCTGTGGGTGAAGACCCGGCACCGGAGCAGAGAATAAGACCCAGGGCGGCTGGGCCAAGGCCAGACTGGTCACACTTGCATTTCAACCACGTTCGTCAAACACAGTCGTGAATTGTTCACTGAACAATTATTAAAAGCCAACAGAAGTCAAGGCGCAGTTGTTGAGCCCTCAGGGTGCTGTAGGACTGAATTCGCCTGGTTTTGGTCTCAGAGTGAGTGTCTGTGAGGACAAGACTCATGGACAGACAGCTGACTGTAGAAGGTAGCATACGCACGCCTGAAACGTGAGAAAAATGCCCGACCCCTCTCTTGCCCTGGTTGCGCTCTTTGGCTCATGTGCCTGTGGTCTACGTGTGCTCAGCTCCCGCCAAGTGCGGTAGGCCCTGTCTGGGGGCTGAGATGGGGAGACGGACCTGGCCAGGTGGGCAGGGCCAAAACGCAAGCAGAGCGTGTTACCTCCCCTCGGGCCACGGTCAGTGAATAGAGACCGAATCCCTCATCTTCCTGAGACACAGACTAAGCCAGCCAGACCAAATGCACGGAATGGCAGACGCCGGAGCGGGCGAGCACAGCGGGCAGTGGGATGTGAAAGTGATCAGGTGGGCCCCAGGCCGGACAGTGGTGGCTGGGTCTCACGCGGAGGGTCGTCTCGGATCTGGCGCGCATGCCCCAAGTCCCACAAAGAGGGATGGAGAGAGGGGATTGTGGCAGGACCATCCCCCATGGGGGTACTTTCTTACTTTCCCGCTCACCATTCCTCTTCGTTGGTCAATGCCTCCTAGCAAATTAAAAAAAGAAGAAGAAGAAAAGAAAAGAAAAAAAAAAAGAAGATGAGCCCCAGGATACTCCGTTCACCTTCTGGAGTTCCCAGGCCATGACACAGAAAAGAGGACCCCACAGGAGCCCAGCAGACGCCCGCAGGTGAGAGTGGAGAAACCAACCAGCTGCCTCTGCAGGCAGGGTCCCAAAGAGGAGAAAACCTCAGCTATCTGCCGAGGCCCGCCCTCACTCTCGTCTGAGCAGTGGGTGTGTGAGGAAACGACCCAAGTCCAAGAAAGAACCCCCTGAGAGGGTGGAGGAAACGGGGCATGCATCGACAGGGTCTGGGATGGCTTCGGTTCCCACCAGCCTCACAGGACACCTCACCGTGCCGTGGGCAGAGTACTCCATGCTCGCCTCGGTGTTAGAGAGCGAGCATGCCTGGATTAAAGGAGGTTCTGGTCCTACACGAATCTCAACAACGAGACCGAAGAGATCAAGAAACTCACATCACAGAACAAAGCTCGGAATATCTGCTCGAGGACAAGAGCACCCAGCACCCACGATGAAGCCCACAGCGTCTGACATCCCGTCGAAGACTCCGAGAGAGCAGCAGAGGTGCCTGTAATGGAGAGAAACCCGGCCATCGAGACAGAGCCAGGACTGGTACAAATGTGAGAGTTAGCAGAGCAAGAAGTAGAGGTTCCCACAGCTGGATTCCGTATGCTGGAAAACGGCAGCAGTTACAGAAAAAGAGCACATTGCACTTCCAGAGATAAGAACTGTAATGTCTGAAATGAAAAACACAAGGTGGATTAACAGCAAATTATACATGGCCAAAGGAAATATTAGTGAACTTGAAGACAGAGTAATAGAAACTCTCCAGAATGAAACAGAGAAGTTGTTTGGCTTGTTTTGTTTTCCAGTCTGAAAACAGCCACTGTTGATAAGCCGACCAGATTACGAATACTCTTGGTGGGTACCTTGGTCCATCCTTCCGATCAGGCTGTTGCTGGCCTTCCCTGTTGGCATCTCCTCCTCCTGCAAAGTGGGCGGGGCTTTTCTGCTTTCCGCCTCACGGAGAATCACGGGAAGGGCCACATGAGGTTGCTTGCTTCTTTGAAGTCATTTTCCAACCGTATAGAGTTCATGACCCAGGCCCTCCACGCAGATGACGCCAGCCTTGTCCAGAGGTCGAGCAATCGGAGTTCCTGTCGAAGTGATCCGCTTCGTGTTGATTTTGCCGTAACCACGGCGGTACATTAGCCCATTTACGGACTGCAGGTTCGGGTGCCCCAGGGACCCTGGCTCCACGGCTCTCAGCTCACTAACTGAAGCCTCCTTGAGGATAACAAAGGTGCCATTGAAGATCTGGCGACGACAACGAAGCTGCAACACCTTTCGGACCTCTGGGCTCACTGCATTGACACCACTGACCCTGACAACAAACGCCAACTTGGGTTCTGCGCATGCAGAGACGTCGCCAGCTTCCCTCGCCATCCCGGCCACGCACATCTCAGTCTGCATTTGCCTGTCCCCTGTGGAGGCTGTGGAGGTGCTCGGCTTTTTCACAGGTGAGCTTCCTCCGGGCCTCTCCACGCAGCTTTTGAGCACACATCTCCGCAAAATTCCTTTGCTTTTTCGTAAGGGTTCCTGGCACGGTGGGAATCTGTTCCTTGATGTTTTTCATCACAGCAGGGACCCTTTTTGGTTCTGTCACAGCAGAAACCTCCTTTTTCTTTCCTTCAACACCTTCCATGGTTCCAGATGTAAGGAAGACAAAAAGATTTTTTTTAAGTAGAGAAGAGCATCAGTGAGGTGTGAGACAGCTTCAGGTGGCCTAATATATGTGTGTGTGTGTGTGTACATATACACACATACATATCTGTCTGTATACATATACATATATACACACACATATTTGTGATTTCAATTATATATATATATATGTTTGTGTGTGTGTGTGTGTGTGTGTATATATATATATATATATATGAGTCTTTGAAGAATAGACAAGTAAGGAAGATTAAAATATATATATATTTGAGAACATAACAGTCAAAAAATTTGGAAAATGTGATGAAAACTACAAACTCATAGATCTAAGAAGCTCACTGAGCTTTAATTATAAATAAACTACATAAAAACAAACAAACATGGGAACCAGCAGTTAGCGTAATGGCTATGTCGCTGGACTCCCACGTAGTTGACCGCAGTTCGCGTCCTGGATCCGGTGGCTTAAAGCTCACGCCGGGCGTGTGTGCATGCGTGCCCAAGATCCCCAGAGGAGAATGGAGGAGAAGGGATTGCGGCGTGACCATCCCCCCTGGGGGTTGATTTCTCGCTTTCTGTCTCTATGTCTCTGTCTGGCGAGCCCACGCGCCTTATAACGAAAACCTCTCCAAAAAAAACCAAACAAACAGAAACAAATAAACAAAACGACACCAGGATACATCGTAACTAAACTGAACAAAAGCAGTGATACTCAGGAAAATCTTTAGAGTGGCCAGGATAAAGAAAAGGAGTTTCACATCCCACAGGGTAAAGATGAGATGAGAGCAGATTCCTCCACAGGAACAATACAGCAGGTGGTAGGCCGGCTGTATTGGACAAAACAGGCTGTAGCTCTAAAGCTCTGTAACCACAACATCTCCCAAACCGAGAGGAAGACAAAGTCTTTCATTTTTCAGGAAAATAAAAGCTGAAAGAACATAATACCAGCAAACTCACATCGCAAGAAATGTTCGAGGAAGTGTACCAGAAGGAAAATGACATCATTCCTATGCAAAGGAATACAACATTCCATGAATGGAAATTATGTCATTCTTATTACAGAGATCTCTTTAAAATAAAGTTTAAACAAAAATAACAACATAGCACAATGTTTGCAGCACATATCTAACTTAAAGGAATGATGGCATTACTGTAGAAGCCAGGAGTGAAGACAGACAAGTCTGTGACTAGTCTAAGGCCTTTATTCTACTCGGAGGTGTATCTGTGATAACTTAAAGGTGTATACTATACATTCTAAGACAACCACTAAAATCGTAAAACAACTTATAGCTAATAAGCCATAGAAGGAATAAAATAAAACCATAAAAAATACTCAGTTAACCCAAAGGGGGCTGAAAAGGGGATCAAGAACTGATGGACAAATAGAAAACAGTAAGATAATAGACCCAAACTGAACCATATCAAAAATCACAATAAGTGTAAAAATTACCTAAATTCCTCAGTTAAAAGGCAAAGTTCATCGAATCGGATACAAAGTAAGTTTATGCTGCTAACAAAACAACCATTTTATATATAAAGACACAGATTAGGCATTTTAAAAGTGGGAAAATATATATCAGATATTCCATGCTAAGATTAATCAGCCATACATCTGGATGGTAACACTAATACCAAATTAGGTTTCAAAGCAAAAACTCTGACTGAGACAAAGGTGATCTGATGATGATAAAGGGCTCAGCTCATCACAAGGACACGATAATCCTACATGTTTATACACCTTCTTATAAAGCTGTAAAGTGCATGACGCAGAAGCCGCTCGAAGGGCAAGCAGAGCGACCAATTGCCGTCGTCAGCAGAGCTGCCAAGACCCTTGGTCTGAGCTGACGGAGCCTGTGAAGGAGAATCGCTGAGCACAGCACGCGGACAGCGGTGTTGACCAGCTCCACGGCACCGACAGAGCCCTCCATGCGATCCCAGGATAAACGTGATTCGGAAGCACACAAAACATTTACCGTGTGAGCCACAGAGCAAACTTCGGTAAACATATTAAAGATACGTAAAGAGCAAAGAAATGTGAACAGTGTGCCGATAAATTCAACAGCTTAGATGAAACGGACCAATTCCTTGGAAGACACGAACGACCAGCGCTCACCCAGGACTCCCGACTCCGACGACAGACGCAGCTGATGTTGCAGGAGAAGGTGTGCACAGCCCTGAAGGGGAGCCCATCTCTGTAAAGGCTGCAGTGCGACGGGCGACTTGTCCAAAACTGTTTGTTGACTATTTCTAGAAAGGGGAGCGCAGATAGCATCAGCTGGAATTTGGATTATCTGTGAATGTAGTTCTTCCCTCGGTGTAAGAGAATTAAGCCACAGGGATGAGCAGTATCCCCCCAGCCCAGAAACTCTTTGGGGTCCAGGCCTCTTGTTCACCTATATATCTTTCTTTTTTAAATTTTAATTTACTTTACACATTCAATCAATATACCTCACTTAGCTTGTAAAGTGAATTTACCCACCATGAATACACTTCATGCCAGTCCAGTTGAGGATACTGTGCATGTTATCATCAACAGATAATAATCCATTTCTGTGTCCCATAAATGTCCCTCTATTTTTCATCTTAATGTCTTTCCTCACAGTCTCCCCCTTCTCCCGCCCTCTTGCCACACTGTCTTCAGTATCCTTAACCATGTTCCATATTTCTGTACCTCTAGTCATTCAGTCTCGGCCATAGAATGCAGACAGTTGGGACAGGTTAGGCAGCAACTGACGATGTCTCTCTTGTGGCCTGGCTTGCTTCATTCAGCAGTGAATTGTCCCGACCCGGGGGGACAGTCGAACAGGTTTCCTGAGGGAAGGAGTGAGAGCCGGAACAAGCGGCGCAGTGTCACAGCACGGAGATGACACAGTGTCGTCTGTTTATTGTGGGCAGCACGGTACAGCACGGAGACAACACAGTGTTGCAACTCTTTAGGGTCGCGTCGTCTGTTGTGAGCAGCACGGAGACGACGCGGTGTCACAGCTCTTCAGGGTCGTCTGGAGACGATGTCGTGTTACAGCTCTTCAGGGTCGTCTGGAGACTGTGCGGTGTTTCAGCTCTTCAGGCTCTCCAGGGTCGTCGTCTTCCTGGTCGTCTATGTCGTCTTTGTTGTCTTCCTGGTCGTCTGGTTATTGTGGGCCAGGCATGGTGGTTATATACACGTTGGTGGATCGTAAAGGGTGGTTATGATTGGTTGTAAAGGGTGGGCCGTGATTGGTTGTAAATGGTGGGTTACGATTGGTTGCTTTTGGACCAATCATGAGGTGCCAGATATGCAAATCTGAGGGATTCTAGTGGCCAATCATGGCAATTGTTTGCTCTCTGAGAAACCTCTGCAGACTCGCTGTTGCGCAGCCTCCCACAGTGAATCTTCCATATTTGTCCACTTTCTATCAAATCCCAGGACCTCATTGTTTTTTATGGCTGAGTAGTATTCCATAGAGTATATGTGCCACACTTTTTCAATCCATTCATCTGTTCATGGACATTTGGGTTGGTTCCATGTCTTAGCAATTGTGAATAATGGTGCAATAAACATGGATGTGCAAGCACTTTTCCTACTGAGTGTTCTCCTGTCCTTTGGGCAGACATGCAGGAGTGGAACTGCTGGATCATATGGTAGTTCTACCTGTAGATCTTTGAGAAACCCCTATATTGTTCTCCACAGTGGCTGGGCTGGACCAAGTTACATTCCCACCAATGGTGTAGGAGAGTTCCCCTCTCACACAGTCTTGCCAGCACTTACCTTTTTTTGTTTTTGTTTTGTTTGTTTTTCTTCTTTAATCTTCTCCATTCTGTCTGGTGTCTGGTATTATCTCACTGTGGTTTTGATCTGTATCTCCCTTATGATGAGGAAGGTTGAGCATTTTTTCATATGATTTTCAGCTGTCTATATGTCTTCGTTAGAGAGTTGTTTGTTCAGTGTATTTCCCATCTTTTAATTTGACTGATCTTTCTCTTTCTTT
Source organism: Tupaia tana (assembly GCA_026018925.1). Classification (NCBI taxonomy): domain Eukaryota; kingdom Metazoa; phylum Chordata; class Mammalia; order Scandentia; family Tupaiidae; genus Tupaia; species Tupaia tana. The sequence continues at coordinate 2,821,647 of JAKSZU010000001.1, forward strand.
TTTTTTTTCCCAGATAAACCACTTGAGTTCACTGTGTATTCTGATTATCAGTCCCTTATCTGAGGCATAGTTTACAAAAATATCCTCCTATTCCGAGAGTTGTCATTCACACTAATTACCATGATTTTTACTGTGCAGAAACTTCTTAATCTGATATAATCTCACTTATCTCCTTTTGGGAATATTGCCTGTGGTTTGGGGGTCTTATTTAAGAAGTCCTTGCCTACCTAATGTCTTCCAGAGTTTTCCTAGTGCTTTACACCAATAGTTTTATAGTTTGTGGTCTTAGGTTTAGAATTCATTCACTTTTGAGTTGATTTTTGTTAATGGTGAGAGGTTGGAGTCCAGGTTCATCTTGGGGCTGGTAGACACCTTGTTTTTCCAGCACCATTTACTAAAGAGGTTTTCTTTTCCCCACTGGGTTAACTGGTACCCTTTGTCAAAAATCAGTTGACTGTGTGTTTTCGGGTTTATTTCTGGGGTCTCTATTCTGTCCCATCGTCCACAGGTCTGTTTTTGTGCCTATACCATACTGTTTTGATTACCACAGCTTTGTAATATATTTTGAGGTCAGGGAGTGAGATGCCTCCTACTCCTACTCCATTCTTCTGGTGCAGAAATACTTTCACAATACGGGGTCTTTTGTGATTCCAGATAAATTTTATGATTGTCTTTTCTAAATCTGTGAAGAATGTCTGGTATTTTGCTTGGGATTGTGTTAAATGTGTGGATTAATTTGAGTAGAATTGCCATTTTGATTATATTAATTCTTCTGATCCAGGAACATGGGATGTCCTTCCACTTTGTGGTGCCATTTTCATTTCTTTTTAGGTTTTCATATTTTTCCTTGTAGACGTCTTTGACTTCTTTAGTTGGATATATTCCTAGGTTTCTTATACTTTTTGTGGCTATAGTAAATGGGATTACTTTCTTCAGCTCTACCTCAGTCTACTTGTTGTTTGTATATAGAAATGCTACAGAATTTCATATGTTGATTTTGTATCCTGCCACTTTACTGCATACATTTATTACTTCCAGAAGCTTTGCATGGATACCGTTGGGTCTTCCATGTATACAATCTCGTCATCTGCGAATGGAGGTCATTTCACCTCTTCTTTCCCTATCTGAATGCCTTTTAGCTCATTCTCTTTCCTGATTGCATTGGCTGGGACTTTCGGCACTATATTGAAAAGGAATGAAGAAAGCAAGCAGCCTTGTCTGGTACCACCTTTGAGCTTTTCCCCATTCGGTATAATGTTAGCTATAGGTTTTTGATAGACGGCTTTATTGTGTTGAGAAATGATCCTCCTATGCCGATTTTGCTGAGAGTCTTACTCATGAAGGGATGTGGTGTTTTGTGTACTGCTTTTTCTGCATCAATTGGAATGATCATATGATCTTTATCTTTCTTTCTGTTAATATGCTGTTTTACGTTTGTGGTTTTGCATATGTGGAACCACTCCTGTATCCCTGGAATAAAGCCTACCTGGTCATGGTGAATACTGTTTTTACATGTTGTTGGATACAATGTGCTAGTATCTTGTTGAGAATTTCTGCATCTATATTCATCAGAGATATGGGTCTGTAGTTTTCCTTTCTTGTGTAGACACCGACATTTCAAGAAGCAACTGCACACACCAGCCAGCCCGCAATCTTCAGGGTGATCATGGATGGAAACGTATCAGGGCTTCAAAACCACGGAGGCTCAGGAGTCAGCAGAAAAGATGGCTTGAGATGTGGAGGCGGAGCAGGCGCTTTTCCTGGTGGGTGGGGAGTCCATAGGATGACCGCAGGAGGGTCTTAGTCCCAGCCTCTCAGCCTACCGGAGAGCCCCTCGGCTGAGTAGGCAGATGCTCAACAACGCCGCCCAACCAGGCCAGCTCTTCGTCCCGCCTCCTGTTCTGGCCCAACCTTGAACTCTGACCTCTGGTCCCAGGCAAAGTGCCAAGGATGGAGCACCACCACCCTGAATCTCCCATGGAGTCCCTCATGGGTCTGTGCTAACCCCACCTCCTGTCTCCCCTCCTCCTGGGTGGCAGAGCAGAGCCCAGGGGCCTGGCCCTCGAAGCGGGACTGGCTCCCTCCCTGCCCTGCTGAGCAAAAGCACCATGGAGCGTCATCTCTCCTGCACTGGAGCACCCAGGCCTCCTGGGGTGAGCCTAATGGCCGGGCTCCTTTCAAGGAGATCAAGGGGCCAGCCACTCTGGCCCCAGGGAAGGAGAGCAACTGTTTATTTGTCTTAACAGGAAACCGAATGAGCCAGGAACACTGGGCAGGCTCTTCATTAATCATGAGATGCTGCTCTGGAGGCGAAGGCGAGAGGTGAGCTCAGCTGTCAAGTTCTCCTGGGGCTTCCCTGCCTGCTCTCCTGCTCCGAACCCAGAAAGCAATCTGCTGACACTCTGCAGAGAGAGCGCAGCTAGCGAGGGGCAGCTAGAGAAAGGAGCTCCAGAATGTTCCACGCTCCTCGGCCTTTCGCTGGCCCCATCCTCGGCAGGAGTTTCAGCCCCAGGTCCTGGTTGAGACAGGCCCAGCTGCCCTGTGAGCGGGCGCTGAGGGGTGGGCTGTGGACGTGGTCTAGGATGGAGATGTGTGTCGGCCGCAGAGACTGGGGAGACGGCCATGCCCAGGACCTGCCTCGGAGCGGTACGCTAAGGGGGGCCTTCTATCCAGACATCCAGGTGTACTCGGAGTTTGCCACCACGTGACGTGGGCAGCTGAGAGCTGCAGGTACAGGACCAGGCAAGTCGTCCCTCTCGGGAATTGGCGGACACGGGGAGAGCCTGCAGACGGAGGGAGGATGTCAGCGATTCTGTACCGGCAGCACCAGTCGCTCTCTGGGGCCTGGGGCGGGGGCGGTCCTGTCACAATAGCTTCCCCGGGATGTTCTTCCTCTTTCCTCCTGGGGTCCGAACCAGGAGCAAGCTGGATGTGGCTTCCAGCCCCAGTAGGAGCAGCAGGCGCAGGCGTGCTCATCTGGTGCAGGGGGCTTTAACTCAGACCAGGGCTCTGCGACCTTTAACGATCATGCCATGGGCACCAGACACCCCGCCTCTGCTCAGAGCTCCCCATCGCTCCTTCTCAGCCACTCCACAGCCTCCTCCCCCAAACTCCACCCTCGGGCTCCATCCTGGGCCACAGGGAACCCCTGGCCTGATGCCCTGGCCCCAAGCTCCTGTCTCATCTGTCCACGACTGACTTGGCATCTCTGTCACGTCCCGTGGTCTGTTTCCTGTTTACCTGGGGCAAGGGCTGGGGCAGCAACACGGGTCACCTTCCCCCTCAGCCCCGTCAGTTCTCATCCAGAATCTCCATGTCCCTTCAATTCTCTCCAAGCCCAGCACCGTCACTCCGGTCCCAGACATCCAATCTGGCCTCTTGGACACCGTAATTTCTGGCTGTCCCCCTGCTGCTGTAGCGGTCACGTCCACTCAGCCAGAAGCACCTCTCAAGCATGCAGGTCCAGGGCCAGCAGATGCCGTGGCGATGAAAGCGCTGGACCCCCACGTGACTAGCCGCCGTTCTCACCCTGACCTGGTGGCTTGAAAATCACACCGGGGGACCAGCAGTTAGTGTAATGGCTGTGTCACTGGACTCCCACATAGTCGACTGCGGTTCGAGTCCCGGACTGGCGGCTTAAACTCACACTGGGCATGTGTGTGTGCGTACCCAAGATCCTGAGAGGAGAATGGAGGAGAAGGGATTGCAGCGTGGCCATCCCCCCAGGGGGTGATTTCTCGCTTTCTGTCTCTCTGTCTCTCTCTGTCTTTCTGACAAGCGCACGTGCCCTATAGCAAAAACCTCTCCAAGAAAAAAGAAAAGAAAAGAAAAGAAAAGAAAAGAAAAGGAAACAAAAAGGAAAAGAAAAGAGAAGAGAAGAGAAGAGAGAAAAGAAAAGAGAAGAGAAGAGAAGAGAAGAGAAGAGAAGAGAAGAGAAGAAGAAGAAGAAAAGAAAAGAAAGGAAAAGAAAAGAAAAGAAAAGAAAAGAAAAGAAAAGAAAAGAAAAGAAAAGAAAAGAAAAGAAAATCATACCGGACGTGTGTATGTGTATGCTCAAAATCCTGAGAGGGTTCAGGAGAAGGGGCTGCAGTGTGGCCGTTCCCCGGGGTGATTTCTCACTTTTCTTCTCTCCGGCCAGCACATGCACCCCATGGCAAAAACAGAAAAAAGGAAAAGCAAAACAAACTAAATGCACACACACACACACACACACAACCCAAATCAAAAACAACAACAAACAAAACACAGGTGGGACCACATGCCCCTGTGCCCGAGGGACACCATGACAGTGTCCCAAGCGCTTAGAGGAGAGCCCGCATCCTTCCCCTCGGCCGTAAGAGTTCACAGGCCCAGCCCCTGCTCAGCTGGCTCCCTTCCCTTTGGGCTCCAGCCCTGGCCCTTCCCCGTGTCCTTGGGGTCTCCTCAGCTGACCTGCCTGACTGGCCGTCTCAGAGGACCCCCACCCCAGTGCCCTGGTCCTGGGCTGTTTGCCCCCCAGTGCCCCAATTCTCTTTCCTTGTTCCTTACCAGCTTGTCCGTGGTCTCTCTCACAAGAACACGATGCCTGCGAGGCCGGACCACTGTGTCATCTGTCCACACGCCCAGGGCAGTGGTGAGGATGTCAGGCCACTGTGTCGTCTGTCCACACGCCCGGGGCAGTGGCGAGGACGTCCTGACGGATGAACGATGCTGGAAACGGTCTGCACACGCCCCACGCCTGCAACTGGTCACCTCTATTCAAACCTCCTCCCACAATCCTCTGCTCACTGGCCTTCTCAAAGACGGCTCCTCTGGGCAGTCCTCCAGGGTGCCCTGGCCACCCTTCACCCTCTCGCGGCTCTTCTCAAGAGCCCTGAGACAGGCCTCAGCTCTCCTGGCTTCCGCTGAGACACAGGCCCCAGAGGCCCTGTCAGCAGGTGGGGCCCGCAGGCCTCCTCTGGGCTGTGGCCGACTTGGTCACGGGGCCGTGCGATTGTCCTCAGGAAGCATTCTGAGCGGTCACAAAGTACATGCCCACACTGTGCACACGCCGGGGGTGGGGGCTGAGTCAGAGGCAGGGCACCCGGTGGCAGCTGCCAGGCTGCAGGGTCCGGGGTGGAGGGCCAGGGCGAGCCTCGCTGTCGTGGTTGCTCACCTGGGCACTTCTCCACCCGAGAGCTCTGTTTCCTGAGACGTCTGTGACCTTCCGGGCTGTCTGTCCCTGTGAAGGGGGATGAGGCAGGGTGGCCCTCAGTGGTGTGGGCGGTTTCCACTGACCCTGGAGCCGGACGGAAGAGGCGCATGGACGGGGGCAGGTGAGAGCCCGACTGCTCTGTGGGAGCGTCACGAGGTCAGGACGGAGCCCCAGTGTGGGAGCGAGCAGTGCCTCGCGGAGGAACCTGGCTGCGGCGGAGCGGACCGGGGGGTATGGCCGTGGGTGCCAGCTCGGCCTCGCCCGCAGGCCCCAGCCTGGAGAGCAGCGAGCGCTCTCCCCCGGGCCTCGGGGCAGGTCGGGTCTGCAGCGGTCGGGAAGCTCAGGGTCTGTGTGTACGGCAGTGGGGGTCTCCCGCTCGTCTCCTTCCTCCAGAGGGCCAGGAGGGCCTTGAGGCAAAACGTCCTGCTTAGGGCTTGGTGTCACGAGGGAGCCAGACATGGATGCAGGCCCGAGGGCTGTGGGGGAAGAGGCCTCTGTACTCTCCCACCGGCAGTGGCCGGACCCCTACGGCCGGGTCCTGGGCTGCTCCCTCAGGCAGGAGGGGTGGGCAGGGCAGCTCCTGGAGAAGAAGGGCTCGACCCAGGCTTCCAGGCAGCAGGCCGAAAGGAAGAACGCAGAGCGGTAATCCTGGGCGGAGACGCCAGCCACGGGGCTGAATCCTGCTTGTGGAGGTCCCAGCCCAGCTCAGGTTGTGACCCGCCGGGAAGCAGGTCTCCGCAGATGCACTCAGCCCGGACCAGGGCGTGGGAGCAGGGCGGGCCCTAATCACCATGACCGGTGTCCTCGCGAGAAGCCACGTGCAGAGACGTGAGGTGGCGTGTCCACGGCCCAGGGGACACCGACAACGGCTGGCGGCCCCAGGGGCTGGACAGAGGCCTGGACAGGTCCTGCGCACAGCCTGAGGGACCAGCCCCGGCTTCCCCTGGACGTCCCGCCTGGGCTTCATCACACAGCCCCGGGCTGGCCCCTCCTCCGCCCCCAGCCCAGGCCTCCCGACGGGGCACAGGTGTGTGATGATGGTGGTCATGTGATGGAGTCCACTCCTGGGGTCCATTCCTGGTGAGCCCGGGGAAGGAAGTTCCTCGGTTGAGCTGGGGGGCAGCACCACCCGCTGCTTCTCTCCAGACCCGTAATCCATCCTGGCACCGCCATTGCCCTAAGGTCCCTGCACAGGCCTGACAGCGTCTTGACACGCACACGCACACGCACACTCTCACACATGCTCACACACAGGTGTCCACACCCCGGGGCCCACGTGGTGCCCAATGGCGCTGCCCCTCTGAAGGCGAGGCCTGACCTCTGTGCCCCTCCGGGCAGAGTGTGGTTCTAGGCACCCACTGGGCTTTCTCATCACGGCTGGGCTCCGTGCCAACCCAAGCTCCCCTTAGGGAGAGCGTCTCACCCTCGGCAGGGCCTTGCGTGTCCCAGCAGGGCCCGGCCCCTTTCCTGCCCAGGCCCCTCACATCTCCGCCCTCCAGCCGCCCCCACCACCTGTGCCCGCCCCAGCCTCCCACGGCTGCTCTTTAACATTTGACCCCAGCTCAGCGCCCTGGGCAGGCCTCACCAGCGTGCTTCCCCCACCTCCGGAGACCCCACTGGAGTGTGGGGCTCCCCCTTCGGCTGAGCCACAGCCCCGAGAAACGACAGCAGTGCCCAGCGGGCTTGTGGAAGCCCTATGCTCGAGTCGAGGTGTTCCTGGGTGTCGGATCCATTCTGAGCAGGACCCCCTGTGTTCCTGGGACATGCTTGCCTCACGGAGCCCCCTTGAACATCGCCACCGACGGAGAGGGAGCCCCTATTGTGAGCGGCTGTCCCAGGCCAGGAAGCTCTTCCTCTCCCCTGCGCTGTCTCCCCGCCCGCTTCTCCTGAGCACACCTTCTACTTTACGACTGAAACAGTGTCTCCTGAGCGCCAGCGTCTGTGGGGCCTCAGGGAGACCTCACCACTGAGAGGGCCTTCGTACCCTCTCGCCCCGGCTGACCTGGCCTCTGCCCTCGCTCACCTGGCTGTCCCGCCCCGACCCCATCCATGTGGGTCTGCGTGAGGTCAGGGTGCGCCGTGCACGTCCCTGTCGCCTCCTCCCCATCCCGACCTCACGCGTTGCTGGCGGAGACTGTCCTGGCCGCCTCTCCTCGCTAGGGGCCAATGGAGCCTGGTCAGCAGCACCCTGGAGCACCTGACCGCCCTGCCCAGAGCCCTGCTGCGCCGCCAGGCGTTCAGGCCCTGGTACTTTCTTTCTCTGAGCATAAAGTACAGCATTTTGTAGGGAAAAAGAGAAGAGCCGCAGCTTTCCTATCTGAGCTCTGGACAAGGCAGAGTGCTGCGTCCGGGGCGGCGGGAGCTGGGGTGCTGTCCCGGCTTCAGACCTCGCTCTGAGCAGGCTGCCCCTCCCAGCACCCCCACTCCCAGGGAGCGGCGCCCTGGAGCTCACCACACCTGTCCCCCGAAGCCCATGTGTGGCCTGGGCAGAGGACGCACAAAGCAGACGAGAGTGGATATCTCCCCGTGTGCTTCAGGGCCCAGAGTGGGGCGGAAAAGCACTGAATTCTTCACACTGAGTTATCTTTTTTGTTAATTGTGTTAAAATACAAGAACTGAAATTCACCCTTTCCTGTTTTAGAGTGTGCAGTTCAGTGTGTTGAGGACACACACACTGTGCAGCCTCACGGCCATCCATCCAGAACGTTCTCTCTTCCCGATGGAGCTCTGCGCCTCCAGACACAGGCTTCCACCCCTTCCGCCGCCCCGGCACCACCGTCCTGCCTTCTGTCTCCACGAGCCTGACTCCGCCCTGGCCTTGCAGGCATGGAGCTACTGGCATTGGTCTTTCCGTGAAAGGTTCTTGTCACGGGTCTGGTGCCCAGTCCCGAAAGCGCTGTGTGGGAATCGGGTTGCGGCTGCACATGGTTGGGCCCGGACTCCTCAGCAAGCAGAGCATGCTGGGACTGTTCCGTGGCCAGAGGGCGGGAGAAGGTGGTTGGTCACAGCTGTGACAAAGGGCCGGGGCTGCAGGGTGAGGCCGAGGTGGTGGTCTGGGGAGGGGCTGGCAGAGCTGCCCCCTCCTCATTCCGGCCCACCATGCTGGGAAGCTGGGGAGGGGGGTCCTGTCTGGAAGCCCTGAGATTCTAGGGAGTGGGGTCCTGGCGGAAAAGAGACGAGAGGGGAGCCCAGGCTGTGGGCAGGAGCGTGATGAAGGGGAAGTCCAGGAACTAGAGCAGAGCTTGCTGGCCTGGGTCCCCAGGGATGGAGGTGGCTGATGAGGAAGGCCGGGGTGGCTCTGCGGAGCTCGGAGCCCAGAGGCCAGCGACCCGGGGCCGCAGGAAAGGCACCTGCCACACCTCCAGGCCCTGGGGGACAGAGGTGAGGGACGGAAACAGCTACCACCTGAGTAGGCTGCAGGGCCCTCACGGAGGAGAGACGGAGGTGAGGGACCTGTAGAGGACGGAGCCCAGACAAGGGCCTCTGAAGGCGAAGAAGCTGAGAGGGTGGGGAGCCGGCCGGGAGTCCTGGGCTCTCGAGGGCTCCTTCGAGTTGGGCCATACAGCCTGTGAGCCGGACGGTGCTGAGGCTCCGGGCATCAAGGGAGTGGGGTTGGGTCTCTCTGGGGCACCCAGAGATCCAGAGACCTCTCGGTCCTGCCACAGAGGCATGGAAGCAGGGCAGGCACTCTGACCAGGAACACCAAAGGCACACACAGAGCGGGCGTCACCGCCACCGAGCGTGAGCTGGCGCTGCAGCTGTGGACACGCAGCCCGTTAATGCACGTCCTCGGGAGCTGATGGGACAGGCCACGGGCCACGGGCCAGCCACACTGGGCCAGGGGTGCTCAGCCCCCTCTGTACCTCCAGGGCCTCCCAGACACCAGATCCGCAGTGGCCGGGCCTCCTACCTGACGTAGCACGGTGGTCGCACATAACCTGGGAGTCCTCCGCCTACTTTAGCCCTCCCTGCATGGCCCACAGCACCCGGCGACGGCAGTGCTGCAGGCGCGGCTGCACCGTGTGGTCTAGGGCACGGGCCCGGCGGCAACAGAACGTGCTCGTGCTCCGTTCCTGTGCAGCTGATTGTCTTTTCAAATACTTCAGCCGGCTGACGGTTGACCGCGGATGGAAAACTTGGCCATGGAGGGCGAACGGTGTTATCTTCAACCCTGCAAAGTCAGGGCGAGCTCGTCCTCAGCTTATGGATGAGCGGTTGGGCTCGGGGGGCAGAGAACGTGCTTGAGCGACTCCAGATGGTTCTCCGCTCCCGAACCCAGCTCCTCCCCTCTGCTTCCCCTCGTTCTGCACCGACACTGGAGTTCCAGAGGTCTTTCGAAGCCCACCCTGTCCTTTCTGTCCACAGGCCAAGCACACATCACAAAGAAATTCAGGAAAAGCTGCGCAGAGGCAAAATGCTGAGCCTGCCAGGTGGGCTCCGCACAGCGGTGATGCGGGTGTGGCCTTGCAGAGGGTGCCGCGTGTTGGGGCGCCTTCACAGGGTAGGTAGCGGGTCAGAGGCGCGCTGAGCCTTCTCCCCTGGACCTGACCTGCAGTGCAGCGCCCTCCCAGCTTCTGCTGCTGGGACCGCCCCAGGGCCGCAGGGAGCTGTCCTCTTCAGCACCACTCTCCTGTGGCAAGACAGCCGCTCAGCTTTCCGAAAACGAGGCTTCCAGAAAACACGGCTGGCGAGGGTGTGCAGGCCGAGGCTGCAGCTGGTCCACTGCAGGAGGGCAGTCAGAGAGACAGGTGTCCCCCAGTATGGCCACTCGTGCAGTTCAGGTCAGTCTGGCCCCAGAAACCAAAATCAAATTGGGGGTCTTGCTTAAAATCACAGGTGGGATCCCACACATCATACTGATTTCTAGTGAAGGGTGGAGCGTGTGACCTTGTCACCTCAGTGCCGCCTGCACGCCCTCCTGCCAGTGGCCCACGTCGGCCTTGGTGAAGAGAGCCTCCCCGGCGTGGCAGGAGCAGTGCCCCAGAAAACCAAGGACACGGAGGCAGGAAGAGCTGGGGCCACTGCTGCCCTGGAGCCTGGCGTGCAACCGGGCAGGTGCCCCGCATTCTATCAGCGCCGGCCCTCCACTGAAGGGCAGAGGGCAGAGCAAAAGGCCTGAGTGCGAATCAGCCTCCTATTGGAAGACTCGGTCCTTCTGGGCCTCTTTATCGGCTGAGTCAGGATGTTCACTGCTTATACGTGTGGTTGGGCAGAGAGAGAAGTGAATAGCTCAGCAGTCTTAGGGCCATAGAAGGGGTACCAGGTGCAACGTGCTGCAGTCCAGGAAAAGCATGCAGCTCAGCTGTCAGACCACGCGAAGGGCAGTCGGGGCTTTCCTTCCTCTGTCCCCTTGGCCACAAGGCCACATCTGTGAAGACAACACACGTGTGCCCACTGCACGCCAGGCCTGAGGATACCCAGCAGCTGTCTACACTGCCTACAGCCTTCTGCGGAAGCGCAGGGAAGGCCATATGCGAAACGGACCACGGGACAGGACAAGCCCTCTGAACCACTTCCTGTGCTTGGGGTGGTTTGGATCCTAGGACGGGCTCTCCTTGAACCCTCCCCCTTACAACTTGGTCTTCATAAAAAATGTAAAACTTCCTGTTTCAAGAAGTGTCAGTGTAGCTCCCCTTTAACTAAATAGGTTCCTGATACACTGGCCCTTCTTAAGACGTGGGCTGTTCTCTGCATTTCCTTGTCCTCTCCCTGCTACCGGCCGAATACAGCCACTCGCTGCACCATGCGTGTCATGGGCGAGGAGAGCGGAGTCCTCCTCACTACTTGCCCGAGTCACAGGGCAGGCAGCGGTGCGTGTGCAGACAGACATACAAGTCACATGCACACAGACAGACACACAGACACACGCAGACAGGGACACACACAGAGTACAGTATCTCAGCCCCGGTCCGTCTTTTCTGGAATAGCAACTGAGACGGTTCTCTCCTACCTGGAGCTGGGTCACGCCACTCCCCTGTTCAGACCATCCCCACGGAGAGTCACACCCGGGCCTCGCCGTGCCCTGCCGGGCCTGCTCTGCTGGCTCCCCCGGCCCCCGCGCTCCCCCCCACTCTCGGCCCCTTCTCAGCGCAGCACACCAGCCACCAGCCTCACTGGCTGCAGCGCCCATCAGCTTCCTTTTCTTTCCAGAATGGTCTTCGTCTTCTCGCATCCTCTGGCCTTTGTTCGATGTCCGTGTAACCCTCCTAAGAATCCTGAGCTCTGTGTGCAGTGGTTTGAACGCTCGTGTCCCTCCGACATTCACGTCGAAACACCGTCCCTGGCGCAGTGGCAGTAGGAGGTGGGGCCTTCGGGGCTAGGGTAGTGCCCTCAGAGGAGGGCTCTGGACCGCGAGGCCCTCCAGCCTTCTGCCCACCCGCCACATGTGGGCACAAGAAGGCCCTCACTGGACACCAGACCCAGCTCGTCACCCTGGACTTTCCAGACTTAAATTAAGAAATAAAACTCCGCTGTTTCTAAACAAGCGCGTCTGAGGAACTGGTTACGGCAGCACAGTGCTCCGCGAGCCGGCTACTCCCAGACTGCGCAGCCCACACGTTTCATGTTCTGTCTAGTCTGTCTGTGGTACAGGCTCCACGGGATGGGGCTCTGTTTTATACACATGCACATGCACACACGTGCACACACATGTGTGCACACAGGCACACATGCACACACATGCACACAGAGACTCACAAGCTCACATGCGTGCACACACATGCACACACATGTGCACACATGCACACACACACACGGTTGCCGTGAATGTCTGTCTGAGTTCATGAATCATAGGGCATAGTCTGTGAGGAGACGTAAGACAACTCTGTATATAAACTCGGCACCTCCCTGTTTTTAACACCACATCACGCACACACATGCGCACACACATGCACACCCACAGTTGCCATGAACGTCTGTCTGAGTTCATGAATCACAGGGCACAGTCTGTGAGGAGAAGTAAGATAGCTCTGTATCTAAACTCTGCACCTCCCTGTTTTTAACACCACATCACACACACGTGCACACACACATGTGCACACACGCACACACGGTTGCCGTGACGTCTGTCTGAGCTAATGGATCACAGGGCACAGTCTGCGAGGACGAGGAAGGTAACTCTGTATAATCTCTGCACCTCCCTGTTTTTAACACCACATCACACACACACATTCACACACGCACACACATGCACATACACACACACATCCACACACGCACACACAGTTGCCGTGAACATCTGTCTGTCTGAGTTAATGGATCACAGGGCACAGTCTGCAAGGATGAGGAAGGTAACTCTGTATCTAAACTCTGCACCTCCCTGTTTTTAACACCACATCACACGAATTTTCTCATGTCGCCAAAGTTTCCAAAAATAAACATTTTAGTATTTGTAGCCTGTCACATCACGCAGGTGTAAATCATTTCTTCAACCACAGCCCTTCTCGGGGGAGTGCTCCACGCTTGTAAGCGGTTCTGCAGATGGGATCCGGCCCCTGGTTTCCCACACGTCACAGAGGGTGGGCTGCACGCTGGGCGCTGTGCTTGGTGCTGGGGTTGCAAGAGCAGCTCGGAGCCACCCCTCCCTTGGGGCTCTCGGAAGGGCGAGAAAGGTGTGGGGAGAAGACAAGGCCTGATCGGGAGCACTGGGGGCGTCGTCACAGACTGCCGCCTGGAAGCCCCTGAGCCGCGCTGGCGGCGTCCTCCTCCTCCTCCTCACAGGCATGCTCCTGCCTACCGAGTTTCAGCGAGCCGCACCCAGGCCCATCAGCTCTGTCCAGTGAAACGTAACTTTAGCTGTTGCACATTTCCATCCTCAAGGCTTTTCTTGCAAACTGGACCAAACCTATGTGCTGCTGCCCCAAACGCCTACATACGTGGTTGGTCTGCCTTTAAGAATCACTTGGCTGTGGGACCAGCAGTTAGCGTAATGGCTATGTCGCTGGACTCCCACGTAGTCGACCACGGTTCGCGTCCCGGATCCAGTGGCTTAAAACTCATGCCGGGCGCGTGTGCATGCGTGCCCAAGATCCTGAGAGGAGAATGAAGGAGAAGGGATTGTGGTGTGGCCACCTCCCCTGGGGGGTGATTTCTCGCTTTCTGTCTCTCTGTCTTTCTCTGTCTGTCTGGTGAGCACACACACACTATAGCAAAAACCTCTAAAAAAAAAAAAAAAAAAAAAAAAAGAATCACTAGGCTGAAGTCAGCCACATCCTCTGTGAAAGCAGACTCCCCACTGTGCACCGAATAGCAGAGAAGGATTACTAAGGGGAGATGGGGGCCAGCGGTTGACAGAGTGGCTAAGCCACCCAGATGGCCGACTGTAGTTCAAGGCCCAGACCTAGAGCTTGAAACTCACGCTAGGCACATGTGCGTGCATGCCCAGAGTCCCAGGAGGAGCCTGGAGAAGTGGTTGCAGTGTGGCCTTCCCCCGAGGGGTGATTTCTCACTTTCTCTCTCTCTTGGTCTTTTCTCTGCTTCTCCTGCGAGTACACACACCCTATAGCAAAAATCTCTCTCTCCAAAAAAAAAAAAAAAAAAAAAAAAAAAAAAAAACACGTGGAAGATGAATAAAACGATGGAATTGTGCTACTGCCGCGCACAGCACACCTCCAGGGTATGGAAGGAAGCGTGTCAGGAAGCTGTCGGTGGTAAACAGAGTCGTGACCCGCAGGTTACGTGAAAGGCGCTGGCTTTCAGAGCTCCGGAGCTCAGTCGCCGTAGCAGTAAGCCTTCCACCTAAGTTTCTCTCCAGGGCCAGCCTGTGGCGTGGTGGTTAAGGCAGCTGGATCCCACGTAACCGTGCAGTTCAGGTCCTGGACCCAGCGACTTGGAAACCACGCCAGGGCTGTGTGCATGAGTGCCCAAACCCTGAAAGGAGGGCGAGATGGAGGAGAAGGCACTGCGACGTTACCATCCCATTCTTTCTTACTTTCCCTCTCTGTCTCTCCAGTGAGCGTATGGCTCTCTGCAAAGTTAAATATTTATATGCAACATTTTATCAGGTACAGGAGTCCCTCCCTGGAGCTCTTCTGAGACTTGGGATCATGCCAGTGCATCTTGTTACAATAAGGCTGAAATCATTTATCAAAAAATAAGTCCTGGCATTTTGTGTATTTCTGTAATGCACGATTATATACAATTGTGTATATTTTTACAGTACAGGTAAGAGAAGATATTGACAATGGCTTGCCTCGCCCCTAGCTGCCCAGTGCAAATACTTCTAGAAACTACAATGAAAATGCAGAGCATGCTGAAAAGGTGTGAACCACAGAAAGCTCTCGCTGGAAAGCAGACACGGGGCGTCACCGCCAGTGCAGCTGTGGCTCCAGAGCAGTCATCCTCTGGGCTTTCCATTCAAAACCAGCTTTCCAATTCAAACGCATTCTTGTAACGGTAACTGAGACCCCATGTGCAGACCTCAGCCTTCGCGCCCCAGACATCAGGATTGATTTAGCAAGCACTTTTTACCCCAACGTCAAACCAGCACAGCTTCCTCCCTGGCACCCCACCCCGCCGTGGCTACCCAGTGCTCCTGGCAGTAAGGCAGTGTCCAGGCGCCAAGACCTCTTCATTCCGGGTTAGACTACTGAGCACCTAAGCGGGGCCCCGACCGCACACGCCCTCCTCCCAGGTAACTGCACGGCCCTCCTCGGCACATTTTGCCCCCGTTCATTTAGGCTCCAAGCTTCTTAAACAGCATCTGTGGCTTTATTAAGATAAAATTGAAAGAGTGTGGGTGGTTTTTAAGGCATGGGAAGGAAGACTCTTAGGCTATTTCCAAAGGGCTAATATTAATTGGCCTTCAAATCTTCCCCAAAGAATGAAAATGCCTTTGAGGATATGAATGGATTAGAATTCTCAAAAAAGAAAAGACTGGTGAGAGTGACATTTCCCGTTTCTATTGTTTAAAGAACAGAATGTGTTTCTTCTTATCCTAATATAAGAGTTAATGCAATTGTATAATAAAAAGCAGAGATGGAATTTCTTCTTTAAGAGGATTTCAAAGGGGCGCAATCTCCTTTTGAAAAGCTGGAAGGACTTCTAAGTGGAACCTGCTCCAGTCAGGGGGCAAGCTGGTTTTTAAACACACCCAGCACAAGTTATTCACCTGACAGCGATGTGCTCTGTCCAGACGCAAACGCATGGACTGGCTCTCTGAGGTTACTTTTGGCGGTACGACAACTATGAGAAAAATCCGCCGTTCAGAGTCTTAGTTTTGCTATTTGAAGAAGAACGTGGCCAGTTCGCTCCTCCTTTTCTACTCTCAGAGCCACATAAATTAAACCCAGGCTTTTTCAGAGGCAAAGGAAATTTCTCCGATAAGAAGTCATTGATGTGTTCACGTTTTTCATCATCTTTTTTTAAAAAAAAAAAAACTATGCTGCAATATTTTACAAAGGCTAATTTAATGGAATGTTATATTATTTATATTACAGTGTGGATCAAAGATAGAAGAGCCTGGATTCTTGATAATAAAAAGTAGAATTTTAAACTGAAAAAAAAAGGTAAAAGCAAATGCTATGATTTATTAGTATTATGGCATATAAATGCAATTATTTTTCTAAAAAATCAGATGATTAGCATTTCTGAAGCTTGAAGAATATATAGATCCTTTTAAGGAAAACATTTTCATGGATGCTCAGCATTGCCTGATGTTTTTATTACAGTGCCACTGGAATATGTACCAATATTCAAAGCCAAACTATCGGCCTTTTGTAATAACTTTTTATACAACAAGAAAAGAAAGGAAATAGACATCCTAAGAATAGATCAAATGAAGCCCACTAAGGTCCATATCTCTAGCAGCACCTCAAGGCCGTGGTGCTGTGACTCTACCCAGCCCCTTCGCATCCGCAGCTTTTTCTTTTCACTTCTTTCTCTTTTCTTTCTCTCTTTTTTTTTTGGAGGCTTTTCCCACAGGATGCTCTCTGCATCTGCACCAAGTGCTGGGCGCCGAGGGCTCGGGGCGCCCACCGTGCTTCGTGAACAGCTGCTTCTCCCAGGGCTGACGCTGGCCCCGGGCCCTCTGGCGCGCACCTGGTGCAGATGTGTTTCTTCGGTCGGCCTTTGCTCTTCCTCCTGGCTGGGGCAGTTATGTGACTTGTCTTGACTGCAAACGCAGTGACGCTGTGCTGCTGAGACACGCTCCGTCGGTTGTTTTCATCTCGCTGGTCCAGAATACAAAGGCGAGATGCTGAAATTCACTGGAGAACACTCCCAGACTCTGGCCTGGCCGGGCCCGGCCTTGGAGGGAAAGCCTCGGCTGAGACTGTGCTCGCTCCAGCCTCGTCGGTCGTCTTTGCAGGGACCTCTTCTCCCATTGCTGCTCGCCCCCCTGAGTTCCACATGGACGTCACGGCTTCTGCAGAGTCTGACACCATGCACAAGAACACGCACACACCCAAACACACTCACAACGCGTGAGCTTAATTGTGTCCTATTTCGTGCTTCCGCAGCCCAGCCCATAGCCCCTGGCCTTCCGGCCTGTGAGCTTGAGCTCCTGGTAAACACAAGGACAAGGGGCCCTGTTCTTACGTTTCATTAGAGCCCTGGTTAGCAGGCCCTCAAAAAGTGCTAAACAGATAAATGATTATAATAATGTTTATAAATTTGAAATGCAACCACCAAATAAATCAAAATGCAATGCGTAAGAGTGATGAGCATGCACCTCCTTCACCCACTGCCCCGACGGAGGCCGGGAAGATGCGACTCAGCCAGGGCAGAGGTCGCAGGAGCTGCGCTTTTGTTCCCAGCAGACACTGCGCAGGGAGCTACCGCAGACCGGACTTGGCTGTCAGTCGAGGTGCCTCGCATGTATTTCCACTCGATTTGGTTACAAACTGTAATTTGGGAGCAGACGGCCTTGGGTTTGTCTTGTCTTGAGACTGGGGTGAGGATGGAACATGGCGCTTTCCTGAGGGTGCTGGGGGGGTGGCTGGCTGGAGCCCGAGTACCTCTGAGAACAGATGCAGCTGCAAGAGAGAATCAGTGGGGGGGCAGATTGCTCCAGGGGTCGGGGTGGCTTAAAATCTGCAGCCAAGCAAACAGTGTGGGAGAACTTGTTTTGTTAGGGAGATTTTTGCCATAGAGCACGTGTGCTTGCTGGAGAGATCAAAAGAGAAAAAGAAACAGGAAGCGAGAAATCACCGCACGGGGGGATGGCCATGCCACAATCCTTTCTCCTTCATTTTTCTCTTGGGATTTTGGACATGCACGCACACACTCCCTGCATGAATTTTAAGCTGCTGGGTCTGGGGCTCGAACCTCAGTCGACTATGTGGGAGTCCAGCAACGTGATTCCACCATCTGCTGGTCCCCAAGGGGCCTGTAAATTCAGAGATTTAGGTGGAGATTGATGATGAGTGTGTGACACCAGGAGGAGCTCTGGAACACCGAGATGATGAGGAAGAGCCCGGAGAACACCCAGCCCTTACCAGGGCCGAAGCTGCCTCTGGTCCATCAGCTCGACAGGTTGGCACTCGGGCTACCTGCGAGACTTGGCCAGAACTAATGGCAGCCTCACAGACATACTGTCTTTTTGTGATTCATTTATAATTTAATTGCAATATGCTAAATAATACGCCAGTTCTTTGAACTTCCTTGAGTCAGTTTTCCATGGTCAGGTGTTGGAACTGCTCCACCTGTTCTGGAAAGAGCTGTCTGCAGTTTTAGGGCGAAGTGCTTTATATGTGCCCAGCAGGCCCACATTTTTAACTGTAGGTTTAAATCTTGTATTGTCTTCTTATTAAGAATGGTATGTTGATAAATTCATTAAGTTGGCACTTTGTCAATTTTTCTTTTTTTAAATGATTTATTGTAACTCAATAATTCAAAGTATCTTAATTTGTGTTATTAGTGGCTCTACCCATTTTTATTTTATGTATTTTAAAACTATATTATTAGGTTACACAAGACTAAAATGATCACATTTCCCTGGTAAACTAATATTTTGTCAATGTGTGGCATCTCTATTTCTAATAATGCTTTTTGCCTTAACTTTTAAGTCCTCTGATATTGGTACAGTTGTAACTGTCTTCTTTTGGGTATTTACCTTTCATTTTTAAACTTTCTTTAACTTGAATTCTAAAAAATAATACGTTTGCTTTTCTCTCTTAAAAAAAATATGACTTTAGAGTGCTTTGACTCCCAAGGTACATGCTACTTTCATTCACTTATGGCTAGTCCGTCCTTTCCTACTGCAGATTAGACGTGTTATGATACTGCTTTTCAGTCAGCACTTAGATTCACCGATGTGTGCATCGTTTTGTTCACCATTCCATCTGGAGAGTCAGACCTTCCTTCTAACGAATCCTCTTTCTGCTGTGCATCTTTCGTGAGTACCTTCAAAAGAATCTGCCGGGGCCAGCCCTGTAGCCTAGGGGTTAAGAGAACCAAATCCCACATGGCTGAACACAGCCTGAACACAGCCTGCACGGCCTGAACACAGCCTGAACACAGCCTGAACACAGCCTGCACGGCCTGAACACAGCCTGAACACAGCCTGAACACAGCCTGAACACAGCCTGAACACAGCCTGAACACAGCCTGCACACAGCCCGCACAGACTGAACACAGCCTGAACACAGCCTGCACACAGCCCGCACAGACTGAACACAGCCTGAACACAGCCTGCACACAGCCTGCACACAGCCCGCACAGACTGAACACAGCCTGAACACAGCCTGCACAGCCTGAACACAGCCTGAACACAGCCTGAACACAGCCTGAACACAGCCTGAACACAGCCTGCACACAGCCTGCACACAGCCCGCACAGCCTGAACACAGCCTGAACACAGCCTGAACACAGCCTGAACACAGCCTGAACACAGCCTGCACACAGCCCGCACAGACTGAACACAGCCTGAACACAGCCTGAACACAGCCTGAACACAGCCTGCACACAGCCCGCACAGACTGAATACAGCCTGAACACAGCCTGAACACAGCCTGAACACAGCCTGAACACAGCCCGCACAGCCTGAACACAGCCTGAACACAGCCTGAACACAGCCTGAACACAGCCCACATGGCCTGAACACAGCCTGCACGGCCTGAACACAGCCTGAACACAGCCCGCACAGCCTGAACACAGCCTGAACACAGCCCGCACAGCCTGAACACAGCCTGCACGGCCTGAACACAGCCTGAACACAGCCCACGTGGCCTGAACACAGCCTGCACGGCCTGAACACAGCCTGAACACAGCCCGCACAGCCTGAACACAGCCTGAACACAGCTCGCACAACCTGAACACAGCCTGAACACAGCCTGAACACAGCCTGAACACAGCCCGCATGGCCTGAACACAGCCTGCACGGCCTGAACACAGCCTGAACACAGCCCGCACAGCCTGAACACAGCCTGAACACAGCCCGCACAGCCCGAACACAGCCTGAACACAGCCTGAACACAGCCTGAACACAGCCTGAACACAGCCCGCACAGCCTGAACACAGCCTCAACACAGCCTGAACACAGCCTCAACACAGCCTCAACACAGCCTCAACACAGCCTCAACACAGCCTCAACACAGCCTCAACACAGCCTGAACACAGCCTCAACACAGCCTCAACACAGCCTCAACACAGCCGGAACACAGCCCGCACAGCCTGAACACAGCCTGAACACTGCCTGCACAGCCTGAACACAGCCCGCACAGCCTGAACACAGCCTGAACACAGCCTGAACACAGCCTGAACACAGCCCGCACAGCCTCAACACAGACTGAACACAGCCCGCACGGCCTGAACACAGCCTGAGCACAGCCTGAACACAGCCCGCACAGCCTGAACACAGCCGGAACACTGCCTGCACAGCCTGAACACAGCCCGCACAGCCTGAACACAGCCTGAACACAGCCTGAACACAGCCTCAACACAGCCTGAACACAGCCTGAACACAGCCTGAACACAGCCTGAACACAGCCTGAACACAGCCCGCACAGCCTGAACACAGCCTGAACACTGCCTGAACATAGCCTGAACACAGCCTGAACACAGCCCGCACAGCCTGAACACAGCCCGCACAGCCTGAACACAGCCCGCACAGCCTGAACACAGCCTGAACACAGCCTACACAGCCTCAACACAGCCTGAACACAGCCCGCACGGCCTGAACACAGCCTGAACACAGCCTGAACACAGCCTGAACACAGCCTGAACACAGCCCGCACAGCCTGAACACAGCCTGAACACAGCCTGAACACAGCCTGAACACAGCCCGCACAGCCTCAACACAGACTGAACACAGCCCGCACGGCCTGAACACAGCCTGAGCACAGCCTCAACACAGCCTGAACACAGCCTCAATACAGCCTGAACACAGCCTCAACACAGCCCGCACGGCCTGAAAACACACAACCCAAATCCTGACCGGATAGAGAAATGGAGAAGCGATTACAGCAAGTCCACAACCCTTTGGTGGGGGCCTTATTCCCTGCCCCATCTCTCTTTCTCTCTTTGGTGAAGGTACCACACAGACACACACAAACACACACACACACACACACACACACACACACACACACGTACCTGCTGGCAAATAAAAGAAAAACGTCTGTCCGTTGTGTTTCTCCCCACTTCTGCTTGTTGGAGGAGTCTTTTTCATACCCATTCTTGGAGATAGATTTTCTAGGCATAGAGCTGTAGCTGGAGAATTCTTTCTTCAGTCTTTTGAAGAATATGCTGCTACACTGTCGCCTGGCTTCTTGTTGAAATGTCAGCCATCACACTGATCACATCTCCGTGACCTGCTCTGCCTCTCAGTTTCTAGATGTTCTCTCTGCCCTTGGGGTTTCTCAGCTCATGGCGATGAGTCTCGAGTACTGTTTTTTTGTTTGTTTTTTTTTTAAATTCTGTTTGGTGTTCACTAACATTTCTTAATTTGAGTATTAGAATGTTAAATTACAGAAAGAATTTCAATGAACTTTTACAATATTGCCTCACTCCCATTCTTTCTATCTTTCATCTCTTTATTTCCCTTTCATACTTTTTGTCTCTTACCTTTTACATTCTATGTAAATGATTCAGATCTGTCTTCCAAGTTGCTTAGTCTCCTTCAGTTGTATTTAATCTATTTACTCCCTCTAGCGAGTCTCTGATTTTTGCTATTTTTCAAATTAATTTATACTTTACATCAATCACTGTGTATTGTTACAGCATACCCAATGGGCTTTCCGGTCAGGATACACCACGTATCTTCCCAGCCACAGATGTTACCGTATTCACTGTAATCAGCAGACGCTTTCCATTTCGGGGCCCTTGCATGTTTCGCTTCTCTCCTCTTCCCCTTGACCCCTCTCCCCCTCCCCGTTTCCCGCCCTCCTCCCACTCTGTCTCCAGAATCACCATCGCTCCCCATGCTTTCACACTTCCCCTCACTTCTCTCCTCTTCCCCTTGACCCCCTCCTCCCCCTCCCGGTTTCCCGCCCTCCTCCCACTCTGTCTCCAGAATCACCATCGCTCTCCATGCTTTCACACTTCCCCTCACTTCTCTCCTCTTCCCCTTGACCCCTCCTCCCCCTCCCGGTTTCCCGCCCTCCTCCCACTCTGTCTCCAGAATCACCATCGCTCTCCATGCTTTCACACTTCCCCTCACTTCTCTCCTCTTCCCCTTGCCCTCCTCCCCCTCCCGGTTTCCCGCCCTCCTCCCACTCTGTCTCCAGAATCACCATCGCTCCCCATGCTTTCACACTTCCCCTCACTTCTCTCCTCTTCCCCTTGACCCCCTCCTCCCCCTCCCGGTTTCCCGCCCTCCTCCCACTCTGTCTCCAGAATCACCATCGCTCTCCATGCTTTCACACTTCCCCTCACTTCTCTCCTCTTCCCCTTGACCCCTCCTCCCCCTCCCGGTTTCCCGCCCTCCTCCCACTCTGTCTCCAGAATCACCATCGCTCCCCATGCTTTCACACTTCCCCTCACTTCTCTCCTCTTCCCCTTGACCCCCTCCTCCCCCTCCCGGTTTCCCGCCCTCCTCCCACTCTGTCTCCAGAATCACCATCGCTCCCCATGCTTTCACACTTCCCCTCACTTCTCTCCTCTTCCCCTTGCCCTCCTCCCCCTCCCGGTTTCCCGCCCTCCTCCCACTCTGTCTCCAGAATCACCATCGCTCTCCATGCTTTCACACTTCCCCTCACTTCTCTCCTCTTCCCCTTGACCCCTCTCCCCCTCCCGGTTTCCCGCCCTCCTCCCACTCTGTCTCCAGAATCACCATCGCTCCCCATGCTTTCACACTTCCCCTCACTTCTCTCCTCTTCCCCTTGACCCTCCTCCCCCTCCCGGTTTCCCGCCCTCCTCCCACTCTGTCTCCAGAATCACCATTGCTCCCCATGCTTTCACACTTCCCCTCACTTCTCTCCTCTTCCCCTTGACCCCTCTCCCCCTCCCGGTTTCCCGCCCTCCTCCCACTCTGTCTCCAGAATCACCATCGCTCCCCATGCTTTCACACTTCCCCTCACTTCTCTCCTCTTCCCCTTGACCCTCCTCCCCCTCCCGGTTTCCCGCCCTCCTCCCACTCTGTCTCCAGAATCACCATTGCTCCCCATGCTTTCACACTTCCCCTCACTTCTCTCCTCTTCCCCTTGACCCCTCTCCCCCTCCCGGTTTCCCGCCCTCCTCCCACTCTGTCTCCAGAATCACCATCGCTCCCCATGCTTTCACACTTCCCCTCACTTCTCTCCTCTTCCCCTTGCCCTCCTCCCCCTCCCGGTTTCCCGCCCTCCTCCCACTCTGTCTCCAGAATCACCATTGCTCCCCATGCTTTCACACTTCCCAATCGTTCAGTTTCTGCCAGTCCCCACTCGATAGTGCGTTTCTTATATTTAGTTTTACTGCTCCGTTTTGTATCTGCTTATTCACTTCTTTAATAACGTCTTGCCCTCATACTTGTGTGTGTGACGTGTGTTGTTTTAGGGTCTCCCTGTGTCATGACCCCTCTGCCTCAGCCTCACAAGGAGCTGGAACCACAGGCACACACCGTCATGCCTGGAACTTCCAGACAGGCTCTCACCCTGTCGCCCACGCTGGCCGTGAGCTCGATACTATCCTGCCTCAGCCTATTGAGTAGCCGAGACTCCTGGCCTTTGACGCGGGGCATGAAACAGGCCTCTCTCACGTGGCCTCAGCCTGTCAAAGTGCAGTTTCCAGTGTATACTACTACAGCTAGGCCATTATCAAAATCTGCTTTTACTTCTTAAAACATATAAAAGATTTAGTTTGGGGACCAGCAGTTGGCATAATGGCTGTGTCGCTGGACTCCCACGTAGTCGACTGCGGTTCAAGTACCAGACCCGTTGACTTGAACTCATGTCAGGTGCATGTGCGTACATGCCCAAGATCCCAAGAGGAGAATGGAGGAGAAGGGGTTGCGGTGTGGCCATCCTCCCTGGGGGGTGATTTCTCACTTTCTGTCTCTATCTCTCTCTGTCTTTCTGGCAAGCACATGCCCTATAGCAAAAACCTCTCAAAATATAAATAAATAGAAGGATTTAGTTTGTATTCTAGCATCTGAGAGTTATGACACCCTCAATCTTTATGAATTATATTCTACACCTTGTACTTTCCACCGACTCTTGCTCATGGTGGCATATTTCCTTGTGTGAATTGTGTTGTTTGATAGTGAATACATAGGCCATAGAATTTTATCTGTTGTGGCCTGAATTTAAAGTTTACTCCTCAGAACTTTCATCTTCCAGATGTCTGGAACTTGTCCCACTTGAGACTTATTTATACTATATTTTCAACTTTTCCCCCCCACAAGTAGTATGCACTTCAGTCTCAAACTCTTGTGAGTATGGGCTCTAAGTTAGGAATTCTTTGGATAATTTTCCTTTATTTAGGTCTTTCCAGATGCAAGATCATTTCTTCCAGCAGGGCAAGTTGTTTGCCTCCAAGTTGTACCTATTGAAGTATCGTACTATCGGGCTTTGGTTTATTTGAGGTTCTCTCCTTTATCTGGGGCCTGCTCAAGCCCCCAGGTTTGTACTTACCCCTGAGCAAGGGGCCTGTGAAACCGAGCTCTAGTTTACCAGGGGTTGGCTGGTGTCCCCAGAAAAAGACCATCTTTAGTGGCTGGACTGCCTCTCCAGATTCAAGCCTCCTCGTTTCAGGCTCAGAAAATATCTCCCTTCTTCACTAACCTAGCCATGCACATAACAAGATGATTATTTTATACTATAGCCAATATTTAAGTGTCCTGTAGCGATTTCTCCCAGCTTTGCAGGAAACAGAAAAACCACTGCGTCCATGTTTCGGTACTTTAAAGCCTCACTCCTCGGCACAGAGGTAACGCAGACCATTGTTATTTTCATTCCAGACGTTTCCCCTTCTTCGGTTCCTGTGACGGTATTCTTTGCCCTTCCTTTCAGAAGACTCTGCTGCCTATTCCCCTCACCGACCGACCCAGGACTCCGGGAGTCATCTCGGCTTCTCCTTTTCCCTGTGTACGGTTAGTGGTCGGATCACATCGATCTTCCCTTCTTATCGACCTGCCACCCCCCGCTGCGTGACCAACTGCGCTGCCTCCCGATCTGTCCTTCCCGCCTTAGCCTGTGTGCTCGCCTCTCTGCTGGCCCGCTCACCCACCGAGGAGCCGTCTGATGTTGCCCTCCTCCCTCCACCCCTCCTCTCACATATGCAGGGTGTCTCTCACATATTGCCGAATGCCAGCTGTCAGAGGGTGCCGCTTCCTACACGCACCCGGGGAGGCCCTGCCTGCGATGTCTGCCTGGGGGTGCTGGGTGCCACAGAGCAGTGCTCTCTCAGGCTGCTGATAGCACCAGCCACCAGCGGTGATGGCCAGAGCCACGGGCCTTCATGAGCACAGTGGCTCATTTCTACACGATCCTGAATTTAACAGTTGCGTGCCCACTGTCTAAACGCAAGATGGAGAGCGTCTTTTACTCGTTTGTGGCCCCATCACATCACGCTCCCACTACCAAGTGTCTGATGAGCATCTTCAGGGCAGCCTCAGGCTGGAGCAAGGAAGGTTCTGGAGCCAGGAGCTCCCAGAGGAACCCACAGAAAAGGAGCAGCTAAGTAGATGACGCAGACGGGCAGCTCCTCCAGATGAAGCCAGACGCTGCCAGGGAGGGCTAGGGTCAGACTTCCTCATCCGAACGCATTCCCGAACGCTGGCCAGGTGGAAGGGGTGTTGGCGTGCAGCCGAGGTTTTCCAGCAGCTTAGTGAGCGTGTCACACAGAGGGACAATTAGACCGGCTGGTGTCCGCAGGCAGGGTGTGGCTCTCAGCCCAGCGCCTGCCCACTTACACAGATGCGGACGGTTGAGAAACGTCCTTCCTCACTCAGAACATGTGCAGCACAATGACCCTTCCAGAGTGACTGCCAGCGTGACGTTGGCTGACGAACGCGAACCACAGCGGGGCAGTCATGACGGACATCTGCCACAGCTGCTCAACGCCTACATGCAAACCAGCGTTGCGATGGAGAAAGCCGTGCGCTCTGGGCCTGCACCCCCCGCCACGTCTGCTGTCTGCACGCCCGCGGTCCCCGCATTCGAATGGTACACGCCAGCCCTGGGTAGACACAGAGCAAACTCCGGGATGAGGCAAAGCAATGTCCCTGCACCATCTGGTAAGGTCTGGAATCTCATGTGTGCATGCACTTTTGTGTAAGTATGTGTGTATGTGTGTGCGCCATATGTGTATACGTAAGCACATGTGTGTATATTTCTATGTATAAGTGTGCGTGTATGAGAGGTTTTCAAAACTTTAATGAGAATGCATATTATAAAAAAACAACACATGGATTTTTTTTTAATTATTTATTAAGGGTCCAGCAGATGGCATAGTGTTTAAGGCACTGGACTCCCACATGGCCAACTGTGATTCAAATCCCAGACCCAGAGGCTTGAAACTCATGCTGGACACACATGTGTGCATGTCCAAATCCCGAGAAGAGAATGGAGGGGAGGGCACTATGGTGTGGCCATACTGGGGAAGTACTTCTCACTTTCTCTGTCTCTGTGTCTTCAGAGAGTATACACACCCATGGCAAAAATCTCTCTCTCTAAACAAAAGAATTATTTACTCAATTTTTCTTTCTCTTTCTTTCTTTCTTTTTTGCTCCCTCTTTCTTTCTTTTCTTTCTTTCTTTATTTTAATTTGCTACATGGGATGTGTGCTCACAAGAGAGAAAGTGAGAGCGTAAGACACCGGGTCCAGGACTCAAACCACAGTCAACCATGTGGGAGTCCAACCCGTCGGTACCACGCCACTGCTGGCCTATGACACAGGGACTTTAAACTGTTCTTGCCCTGAAACAAACTTGTACTTTAACCCTGTTTGTCCATAAACTTTTGAAATCCTTTGTCATGTGTGCATGTGTGATAATGTGTGTGCCTGCACGTGAGTGTGTCTGCACATGTGCATGTGTGAGAATGTGTGTGCCTGCACGCGTGTGTGTGCATGTGTACATGTGTGTACCTGCATGCATGTGTGTCTGCATGTGTGCATGTGTGAGAACGTGTGTACCTGTGTGTCTGCATGTGTGCATGTGTGATATTGTGTGTACCTGTGAGTGTGTATCTGCATGTGTGCATGTGTGAGAATGTGTGTACCTGTGTGTGTCTGCATGTGTGCATATGTGATATTGTGTGTACTTGTGTGTGTCTGCATGTGTGCATGTGTGAGAATGTGTGTGCCTGTGTGTGTGC
The DNA here is from genome assembly GCA_026018925.1 of Tupaia tana. NCBI lineage: Eukaryota > Metazoa > Chordata > Mammalia > Scandentia > Tupaiidae > Tupaia > Tupaia tana. Next base: position 2,848,491 of record JAKSZU010000001.1, read on the forward strand.
GTGTCTGCATGTGTGCATGTGTGAGAATGTGTGTACCTGCACGTGTGCGTGTCTGCATGTGTGCATGTGTGAGAATGTGTGTATCTGTGCGTGTGTGTGTCTGCATGTTCACCTGTCTGGTGTGTGCATGCCTGTGTGAGTGTGTGTGAGACAGAGCATACGTGTGTCTCTGGGTGTTTACTCACACCAGCGTCGTTCCCTGTCCTCCCTGGTCCTGCACAGCCTCCGGCCGCCATGAATCACAGAGGTGGCACCTCATGAAGCTGCCGGCCCCTCACAACGCACGGAGCGAGCGTTCAGATTTACGGTGTGACGCGGGGTGACAGGTGGAGCTTGCCCCAGGTGGCAGACGTCCACACCGAAGGCGGCCTGGGAGTCCATGAGGGCCTTTGCTGCAGCCCGCGGCGGCGCGAACTCTCCTCGGCAGACTGGGCGGGATGCTCTGTGCCACCCCACCCCCGCCGCCCCGCCATCTTTCTGCTGTTTGCAACATGGTTTTATAAAATGTCATCTAAGGCAGTCGATGGAAGCCTGTCCCGTTTGGTCACGTGTCACCCAGGGCTCCACTGTAATTTAGGAGGTGCTTTGCGAGGCCTTGAGGGACCAGGACGTCGTCACAGCCTGGCGATGCCACCTGGACCTCCAGATACGATGTTCCCAGGTGAGCCCTCCGGAGCTGCCCAGCCAGAGCGCCTGCCACCCTCGGCCACTCTGGCCTTGGCCCGCAGGGTTGCTCCTGACCCTGGAGAAAGTGCCCACCGGCATTTTTGGTGTGGAGTGGTCTGAAGGCACTGCGAGGGGCAGGCCTAGCAACTGCCACTCCCTGTCTGCAGATGGGATGACGGGCATGGAGCCCACGTTACAGCCAGGAAAGGCTTAGGGTAGACTCTGGCCTTTGCCCCACTCCCCCGGGGCTCAGAGCCCCCACTGAAGGTGGACGACTTCACACCTTGATTTATAGCTGTCTTGTCCTGAAGCAAAACCCAGTCCTGCTCCGCCCCTGGCCTGGCCTTGGAGAGGTGCTCATAGCAGAAGGTCTGTGGTCACCCAGAGGGCAGCGGGGCTGGTGGGATGTTGGTCTGTCTGCGAGTCCCACCACGTTTGCCCACTGTCGCTCAGCTCCCTGCTCCTGAGGTAGGGGAGGACCCATGCCACTCCTGCATGCCCGGGCCCCAGCACAGCTCCTGGGCACTGCAGACAGGCAAGGGTCTCGGTCGCTGCAGAATCGTATAGGAGATGGAGCCTCAGTCTGCAGGTGGCACCTGTGTGCCCGTGCCAGCTAGTCCTGCCGGTGTAGACAACAGCCAGACTGCACAGCTGGAGGTCAGCCCCCGCAGGGACGAGGTGCAGTTCGTCTGGAAGTGAAGAGCTTGGCTCGCTGCGGGCGGAGCTGGCCTTGGGGCAGAGGTGCGGCCATGGTGGAGGTGACAGCGACAGTGGAATGAGGCACCCCACTGGAGCGTCTCAGCAGGTGCGCGTGCGTGAGCTTTTGGACTATGCAGGGAGGGGGATGAGAAGCTGGACGGTGAGGATCGAAGGCCGGGCAGCCTGGGGAGCCTCCGAGCACCTCAGAGCAGAGGGGAGTGTGCAGCCCTGTGCTGGGGTGGCCACAGCCCCACGGTGGAGGGTTGTGGGAGGGGAAAGAAGCATGGGTGTGACCTGAAGGCCTGGAGGCTGGCTGGGCTGAGGGCGGCGCGGAGAGGCCCAGCGCCTGCGGTAAGAGCCTGGGGCCAGGGCAGCGCTGGCTGGTAGCCGCAGGACCGGGCACTGCGCTGGGGTGTGAGGGGCTACGCCTGGGCTAGTTGGAAGCTCAGAAGCTCTAGGCCCATGGGCGGGCAGCTGGGAGTTTCCCCCTTCAGCTGGGGTTGGCCAGTCTCTGAACTGCTGTGGTGTGTTTGGAAACAAGTGCTTTTCAAGGTAGCGTGTGCATCTTCGGCTTCATGCCCACGTCTGTGAGCACCCGGGAGTCACCAAGGGTCGCCACACCCTTGGTGCCGTCCCAGGGAGCGCAGTCCCAGGAGCTCACTGAGAGCCCCTGCAGGGGCAGAGGATGGCGGCTCCCTACCCCAGCCGGGGCTTGCTGCTCGCTGCCATTTTACGCCTCCCTGTCCTGGCTGCCCGGTGGCCCTGCCCACCAGCAGCCACCTGCACATGTCATTAGCGGGCCTCTCCTCTGGCCAATTAATCAAGCTGTTAAATTCAGGACTTAACACCACGCGGAGCCGTTTATCTGCGGAGGCCGGGGCTCCGGGCTGCTCCTCTTTCCCCGTCCCCGCGGCAGTTCAGGAAATCATTAACACCTAACGGCCTGCGCCCTCGGCCTCTGCTTTGCACATTAGCCCGAGCCTGGTCCGGCCGCGCTGCCCACCTCACGGTCTCCCTCTTCCTGAGAGACCCTCAGGGCCTCATTCACGGCCCACAGCGTAGAAGACGTCTCGGCGCCCGTGGGCCAGTGCTGACCTGCAGGAGCTGTTAGTCAGTCGGTCGGACCCCAGGAGGTATAGGGCCCCGAGAGCCACACACTCGGGCTTTTCCACTGGGCCTGACCCCCTGGGCAGCTGGGGGCCTCGTCGGTCTTCCTGAAGGGCCTGGCCACATGATGGCCTGGCCCAGAGCCACGGTGGCTGGTCGCACTCCCAGAGACGCCTCCACAGTGTTCCGTCAGTGTGTCAGAAGTTGGCCTCGGGGGGACCAGCTGTTAGCGTAATGGCTATGTTGCTGGACTCCCATGTAGTTGACCACGGTTCAAGTCCCAGACCTGGTGGCTTAAACTCAAGCCGGGCGCGTGTGCGTGTGTGCCCAAGATCCCGAGAAGAGAATGGAGAAGGGATTGCGGCGTGGCCATCCCCCCGGGGGGTGATTTCTCGTTTTCTGTCTCTCTGTCTGTCTCTTTCTGTCTGGCGAGCGCACGTGCCCTATAGCAAAAACCTCTCCAAAAAAAAAGAAGTTGGCCTCGGGGGTGGCAAGTGGCATAGTGAGTTCAGACCAAGTGTCTTGCTTTCTCTCTCTTTCTCTCATTCTCTGTCTCTCTATGGTCAAACTGAAGAAGGAGAAAAGAAGAAGAAGAAGGAGGAGGAGGAGGAGGAGGAGGAAAGAGGAAATAACTTTTTACAAAAAGGAGTTGGCCTCGGGCTTTCCCATTTGAGGGCTAGAATGTATTTTCTCAGAGCAGGACCCTGGGCAGCCCAGCTCTGCCTACCCAGCAGGACGCAGCCAGGGGGCGCTGCGCCAGGTCCCAGGAGAGCCCTGCCTGGCCCAGCGCCTCAGAACACTGGTTCTTCTAGCGCTTCCTCCCAGCTCCGCCCTCCAGCCGTGAGAGCTCCTCCCGGAAGCCCCGTGCTGCCCCGCTGAGCTTGGCTGGCAGCGCAACACACCGGCCCGCACGTGCCACGTCAGAGGTCCGCCCGGCTGAGCCGCGGGTGACTCCATCTGCCCTTAGCTCTGGGAGATCCTCCTGCTGAGGCCTTCCGCGGAACCCTGCCCACTCAGGGACCTGAGCCAGAATGGCAAGTGTTCATTTTAGGTCGCTGAGCAATGGGTGGCTTAGCATGCAGGTGTGGACGCTGGGCAGCCCACTGGCTGTGCTGCATCGATGTGGGGCGCCCAGTGTAGACAGACAGTGCTGACTGGGCCCCATAGGCCTGGCTGGACTCTGGCCCCCTCTCTCCAGCCACGAGACCACAAGCAGCCACTGGGCCCTCTCAGGTCCTTGCCTGTTAGGTCGCGACCCCCGCTCACCTGAACTGGTCTGTCCGGGGGGCCCTCTGTCCATCACAGTTGGTAGAACCTGGGTTGTGTGTTCCCGAGGCTGGCTACTTTTGCCCTGCTCTCTGGCCTCATCTGGGCTCCCAATTTGAAAGCGACGGGCCAGAGGGGCCACTGGGGCCTGACCGAGCCCAGGCAGAGGGCTGGTGCAAACCCACAGCTGGAGATCCCCCGGGCTGGACACCGGACACAGGCGGCCACGTGGGAGCTGTCTGCAACAGTCTCTGAACACCTCTGGGCTGGCTTGCCTGTCAATTCAGCGGGTTCCCTCCTGCCTCCACTCTGTCCTGTGGAGTCCAACCTGAGACTGCGCATCTGAAATTCCTCCCTTTGTGGGTCCTCAGGACCCAGAGTGCCATGCGAAGTCGCCCAGTGCCGTGCGAATGAAGCCCTGGGGGCAGGAGGCTCCCCCTGCTCTGCTCCTCTGGTCAGTGCTGTCCTCACTGCCCACCCTCCCCAGAGAGCCGGTAGCCGGACACAGGTCATGTCCTGCTCTGTCACCAGCCCTCAGGGGACCTTCATCCACAAAGTCGTGAGGTCACGGGAGCGTCCAAGGGCCCGGGCGTCTTGGCAGACTGCTCAGTCTGTCCCCTCTGCGACTGCTTGCTGACACTGGGTCCGGGCGCGCGTTCTGCCGAAGCTGCGGCTTGGTGGTGGCAAGGAAGACTCCTCCCCGCCTCCCGGAGCTCACGGTCTGGACGGAGACACAGCTGTGATGAGGCCACCGGGGAGATGACGGGGCTGAGGGCACCGCAGCGCACGGTGGCCTGGACTGGCAGGCGCTGGTCTGAGCACACGGGGGGGCGTGTTGGTCTCTTACTGTTGCTAACAGAAATGCCTAAAATACCCGAGGCTGCGTGATTTGTTAGGTCATCGGGAAAGAAGTGTTTTCTATGCAAAAATGCGTCACGATGTCCCCAGTGACCCAGTAAGCAGCAGCTTATGTGGGCCACACCAGGCTGGGAGGCAGGTGCAGAGGGAGAGGGAGAGGAAGTGGGCTTCCCCCTGCCGCCGTCCCTCCGTGCTCCCAGCCAACTGGATGGTCTGCCTGCCATTAAGTCCTCCCAAGCCGCTGGGGACCACGTTCTGGAACAAGAAACTTCAGGGCCTGACATAGCAGGTCTGCAGAGCGTGAGGGAACAGCCACCCCACAGCACGGAGGGTCGCAAGCCAGCGCGTGGCAGCAGCATGGGCAAGGGCCCCGAGGCCTGGGACGGCCGAGCGGGGACACAGGCCGGCAGCAGCCGCGGCCGCAGTGCCGTGCAGCCAGCCAGTCCGTCCGGGTCTCTCCAGGAGCACTCGAGCCGGGAAGCCAGCAGCGGGGGAGGCTGGGTTAGCAGCTCACCCTTAGCGTGGTGCGGGCCGTGGCTGGAGGCAACGGAAAGGTGCTGCAGAGCAGGTCCAGGCCTTTCCGGAGGCCAGCGGTCAGCGCGTTGTAAACCTGCTGTGACCTCCAGGAAGGCAGGGCTACCGGGCAGAAGGGTGGGAGACTTACATCTGCTGTTGACTGATGTATCACTTGATTAATCCGCCTAGATTAATGTAACTGCAGCCCTGATTAATTCAGCCAACGATAAGTCCTTGTCAATCCAAGCTGCTGTAACAACAATGCGTTAAACAAGGGAACAGCTCACGGCTCTGGAGGCCAGACGTCCCAGATCAACGTGCCTGCAGGCGCAGGTTCCAGAGGGTTCCCGTCCTGAGTACAGACAGCACTTCAGTGCTGGGTCCTCACAGAGAGAGCAGAGGGCGCCGGCCCCCTCCTCTACAGCAAGAACACTTGTCCCATCAAGGGGGCTCCAGCCCATGCCCACACTCTAAACCGGTCACCTCCCAAGGCCCCCCGACGCCCCCAGAGGAGGGCTAGTCTAAGCACATGAATTTGGGGGGCACGCACCCAGTCATAGCTGCGCAGGCCTGGCCCAGGTCAGCCATGCCTCACTCCCTCCGCAGGGTGGGCGGACCTCACTTGGTTGAGCTCCCTGCTGGGTACCATGGCAACAGCACTGTCCCAGCTGGCTCACTGGGGGATGGAGAATGCAGCCAGACAGGAGGAGCTGTTGCAGTCGGACTGACCAGGACAGGTGACAGACTGGACTGAGGACGACGGAGGGAGGGTCAGCGATGCAGCCGGGCTTCAGCTGGGTCAGCGCTGGGCGGGGTCAAGGCTCACGGAGGTGGAGAAACCAGAAGAGTGAGATTGGAGGTGAGTGAGGGCAACTCAGGGGCAGGCCCGTGGAGCCCCAGTGCTTTGGGGTCACAGTGGGGAGCGAGGGCCTGGGTGTGGGTGCTCTGGAGCTCTGACTGGTTTGACGGGAGCCTCTGACCACGGACAGAGGAGCAGGGTGACTGCTATGGGACAACGCCCCCCGCTGCCTCAGTGGGAGCCTGCTTCTCGGTGGAGATCTGCGAACTGTGGGCTCCCCACAGACTGGCACACGGTGACAAGGGACACCCAGGAGAAGACACATTGCCATGGAAACTCAACTCTGCTTCTCTGTCATTTCTCTGTGCGTCCAGGGTTAGTATAAAGCTCCCTGGGACAGGAGGAAAGAAAGACCTCCATCTCTGCCTCACGGAAGTAATGTCCTGCCCACCTTACTGGCTAGAGAGGGGACAGGACCAGACGCCCCCAGGGCTGGCGGACCGATCTGGGACCAGCAAGCTCAGCGCTCACTTGATCCTGCTCCGCAGTGGGAGGCTCACAGGGAAGGCCCGCGGCTTAATGGCCCTCCACCCTCCGGCCAGCCCAGACACTCACCTGCTCTGTCATCCAATTCAATGACCTGATTCAAATGCACTGTGACTTACAGCACACGCTGGGGACAGGGAGACCTGGGCTCCTACCTGAGTCCACCTGAGCCCACAACCAGACCTCGGCCCATGAAACAGGGAGGCTGATTTCAGGGAGAAAAAGGGGGTTCTGATGACAGGGCATGCGTTATCCACACCACGGGCCGCACTTTTTACAGTTAGGAATAGCATACAACGAGGCTCACTAGTTATACAGTTCAGAATACCGGGTCTCAGCGCACACGGGGCCTGACTCACAGTAGGTCTCTGTGAGCACATGGGGCCTGACTCACAGTAGGTCTCTGTGAGCACATGGGGCCTGACTCACAGTAGGTCTCTGTGAGTACACGGGCCCTGACTCACAGTAGGTCTCTCTGAGCACACGGGCCCTGACTCATAGTGGATCTGAGTGAGCACACAGGCCCTGACTCTCAGTGGGTCTCTCTGAGCACACGGGCCTTGACTCACAGTGGGTCTCTGTGAGCACACGGGCCCTGACTCATAGTGGGTCTCTGTGAGCACATAGGGCCCTGACTCATAGTGGGCCTCAGCGTGCAGATGGGGCCTGATTTACAGTAGGTCTCTGTGAGCACCCAGGGCCCTGACTCTCAGTGGGTCTCTGTGAGCACACGGGGCCCTGACTCATAGTGGGTCTGAGTGAGCACATGGGGCCTGACTCACAGTGGGTCTGAGTAAGCACACGGGGTCTGACTCACAGTGGGTCTGAGTGAGCACACGGGGCCCTGACTCACAGTGGGTCTGAGTGAGCACACGGGCCCTGACTCACAGTGGGTCTCTGTGAGCACACTGGGCCCTGACTCACAGTGGGTCTGAGTGAGCACACGGGGCCTGACTCTCAGTAGGTCTCTGTGAGCACACGGGGCCCTGACTCTCAGTAGGTCTCTGTGAGCACACGGGCCCTGACTCACAGTAGGTCTGAGTGAGCACACGGGGCCTGACTCTCAGTGGGTCTCTGTGAGCACATGGGCCTCCTGGGCTCGACACGCTGTAGGGAGCCAGTCCTTATCATTTTTGCATCCCAGTGGAGGGATCGTGGGCTGGGCCTGTGCGTGTGTGCCAGCGTCCACCTGTACGTGTAGGCCCATCAGGGTGCAAAGCCGAGGTCCGACGGTGAGGTCAGAGTGCAGCCCTGGCCCATGACAGCAACAGCAAACTTTCAGGGCTCAGACAGGCAGGAGGACAGGGCAGGCTGCAGTCAGTACCGCCTGGCTTGAGTCTATGGGCTGTGTCAGAGGCTTCGACCTAGCTTGCCTTTGGGCCCCGAGTGGTAAAAGCAGGGCTGCTTTCCATTTCAAGGAGAAGACACTATAGAGTCAGTCGGTTTGGGGGAGACAGAACCCAGCCAAGAGGAAAGAAAAGTGACTGTTTAGGGTCCTTGGGCTTCATCCTCCCTGTTCTGAGCCTCCAGCCCCAGGTCAGTTAGAAAAAGGAGGCACACGTCTCCAGGAGCCGGCTGTTACGTCGGGTTTAACACGAGTGGGTTCGGTTCCTCCTGGTGGCTCGGCCGCCTAGTGGGGTTCGCTGCTAAGACGACCAATGCCACTGCCCCAGCACATGGCACCAAACATCTCCTGATTTGTTCTAGAAGTTCCTGTCTGCAGTCTAGGAAGGAGGTACATTCAGGAGACAGGTCTTTGGAGGGGAAATGGCACCTGCGTGTACTGGGAGTTTGAGCAATGGTCTCCTTCAAGGGCCCAGAGCTGTCCTCACCGGCCCTGCCGTCACCCAGAAGCTGACGCCACCAGTTAACCGCCAACAAAAACAGCAGGGTCCACTATGCAGCTACCCTGACTGCCAAGTGACACTTGAGCAGGGCTGCCTCCCTGAGCCAGGGCCGCGGCTGCAGAGGCTCCATCTCTGGGCAGAGGTTGGGGCGGAGCCCCTGCGGGGTGCTCAGGCCAGTAGGATTGAGAGCCCCGCTGTGATGGGAGGGCCTGGGAAATACCCTCGCCACGCACAGCACAGCGCAGCTGCCCGGAGGAGGGCGCCTGGAGAAAAGGCAGGATTGATAAGGCTTAGAACCTTCCCAAACTAATGGCGGGGACTAGACTTCCAAAACTAATGACAGGAAGCTTCTAGAACACCAGGCAGGCGAAATATCACGATGTTCACCAAGACATCTCGTGTCCAAATTTAAATTCCTGAAGGCACTCAGATTTTTATCTTACCTGCAGGACAATGACCCCGTTGGATTCTCCCAGAGCCACACAAGCAGGAGGGGCCCAGAGCGACCCGCCAAAAGAAAGAGTGCACCGGCCCAGAACCCCGCGTGCGGTGAGGCGGCCCTGCGGCCGTGCGAGGGAACGAGGACTTCTCAGAGAGCCGGAGACTGCCCTCCGGAGACTTTAGAACAAAGTCCTCAGGAACAGCAAAAACGAAGCAGACAAGAAACTCTGGTATGTATTTTAAAAAAGTGTCAGAGAAGGAGTAAGTGAAACTAAGATAAAAACGTCTGCTTTTACTTGGTTTTAACTGACCTGGTAGCTAATGACTTGCTCAGTGCTGAGATTAGCAATGCACTAGACGATTAGGGCACGCGAGTCACTGAATGGCTGTCGTACGGGAGGGGGACAGGGACGCTCCGCTGCGAGGCACCTGCAGACCCGCGGAGCAGCGCGGTTTCCCAGCTATAAATGCACACAGGACCCCCCCCCCCCTTTTCTAATTATCCCAAGATGTTCTCCAGCATCCTCACTTTCCATAGTGAAGCTGCCCATGGTCATCCACAGTCCTAAAATATTAAATGGAAAGTGCCAGAAGGAAGAGAGTCGCGAGTTTCAGGCCACACACCGTTCCGAGCAGCGCGATGCGAGCACACACCTTCTTCCTGCTCTCCCCAGGACGCGACTTCCTCTGTCCAGAGCGCCGGCCGTGAACACGCCTGCCCGCCAGCTAGTCGCTTGGCCACTGTCTTGGTTATCAGATCAAGTCACCCCTACTGTGAATGCTCTTGACTCAAGCAAAGAACAACAGTGGCCCGCCGAGGCGCTGGGCGCTCCGATCCGAGCAGAGCTGCTCCGTGTGGAGTCACAAAGAAGGAAGCAGATCTCGGTCGCTGTCACACCTAGAACTGCAGAGCTGTGGTCACGTGCGTGCTCAGTGTGCACCTCAGGTGCAAAGCATTACCTGTCAGGGCGTCACTGCCCGTGTGCTGATGGTGGTGACTGCGCTCGGAGCCCTCCGTGGTCTCCAGCACCCACGGCAGTGCTGGGACTACTCCCCACAGATTAGGGGGAGTGACTACATCGCAAACTCTGCGGCAATCCTGAAGAAAAAATTTAAGTAGATGATGGACATGTTAAGATAGAAAGGAAAACTGAATTACACAAAATGCTCAATTACAACCAGAGAAGGCAGAAAAGAGAACAAAATGAAAATGAAACCAAAAAATGTACAAGTAGCTAACGATATCAATAATCACGTTAAGTGTGAATGGCCTCCATAGTTAAAGCAGTTAAAAGAGGCTGTCAGAGGGCAGCCCCCAGCACGGCGGTCCGCACTGCATGCCGGGAGCTGGGTCCCACAGGACAGTCTGCACTTCAGACTCAGCCTGGCAGCTTGAAAACTACGCCACGCACGTGTATGTGTGTGTCCCAAATCCTGACAGGATGGAGGAACAGAGGAAAGAGATCGAGGTGTGACCACACCCCACTAGGGGCGCTTCTCTCTCTCTCTCTCTCTCTCTCTCTCTCTCTCTCTCTCCCTCTCCCTCTCCCTCTCTCCCTCTCTCTCTCTCTCTCTCTCTCTCTCTCTCTCTCTCTCTCTCTCTCTGGCAACCACACACACCCTCTGGCAAAAAAGTAAAAAAAGAAAACCAGGCTGTTGACGAGGACCATGAAACAAGACCCAACTACACGCTGTCTACGATAAACCGCAAGATGCTCTTCAATAGGCGAATGCACGGGCCAGCAGGGGGCACGGTGGTAAAGGCACTGGACTCCCCATGGTCAGCCATGGCTCCAGTCCTGGGTCCAACGGCTTGAAAACCGGTCATGTGTGCACGTGTGCCCGAATTCCCGAGAGGAGAATGGAAGAGAAGGTATTGCAGCATGGCCGTCCCCCGGGGGATGGTTTCTCACTTTCTCCCTTCTATATCTGGTGAGCACATACATCCTGTGGCAAAAATCTTTAAAAAAAAAAAAATAGGTGCATATGTGAACAAACTGGTACTGTCATACAACGAGTATGATCCAGCACTGCAAAGTGTTCTTAAGCCTTAAACAGACAGGATGTCCCTCGCTGCCTGCTGTCAGTGACAGAAGCCAGCCCGAAGAGGCCACACGCTGCGGTTCCCACACGTCTCAGGAAAGGCCAGACTGCACAGACGGCACACAGCTCAGTGCTTCCAGGGGCCCCGGGAGGGAAGGGGTGGCAAGGCGAGGCTGGGGATTTTAGAGCCACGGAGCTGCTCCGCACGACCCTGGATGGTGGGTGCCTGCCCTTACGTGCCTGCTAACAGCTATACCGTTTCACAAAGTGAGCCTCAATGTGTGCGGGTAAAAACCACTGAGGAGCGCGAGGAGTCCGGGGGAAACGCAGGCTCTGACCTGCGCATCTCACTCTATCACCAATGTGTCAGACCTCACTGACGGGGGCGGGGGACGCGACTGTGTGACTTCGGGGACAAGTGCCGTCTGCAGGGCGAGGGCGAGGGCGAGGACCACCCCACGCTCTCTCCCGATGTGCTCACTGACGGGGACGGGGGACGCCGACTGTGTGACTTCAGGGACGAGTGCCGTCTGCAGGGCGAGGGCGAGGGCGAGGACCACCCCACGCTCCCGATGTGCTTGCTGACCACTGACAGGTGCTGTCCTCAGGGGCCGGAACCGAACCTCGGAGCAGAGAGGGCAGAGGAAGAGCCGAGAGTGGACGCGTCCTCTGGGCAAGGGGGCGGCCAGGATGACCCATGTGGGCTGGAGCACATCAGGGGAAAACTAAGGTGATGTGGATCGGCTCGAGTCTAGGTGATGATAATGCGCGCATGCAGTGGGCTGTTGGTTGTAGCATCGTAGCTTACTAATGACGTGGTACGGGGAGACTGAGCGAGTTACGGAACTTTCTGTGCTGTGTTCAATATTTCTGTAAATCTAAACCTGTTCTGAAAATAGCGTCTGTTAATCTTTTAGGAGTTTATAGAAGGGGGAACCCACAAACTTTATGAGGAAGTTATAGATTTTCTGAGAAGGCACTGGTGTATTCCAGGTTCTGGAACGGCAGTCCGAGTCAATCTGACCCAACGCCCGAGTTCTAACTTCCCACACACTCACTAAGACTAGGCATGGGGCATGAGTGGAAACCCGGTTACCCCTCTCCTCTTCACCCAGAGAAGTCCTGGTGGTCACCACCCTCTGACCTTCTCAAACTGAGCGCGATGTCCCAGTTCTCGACAGACCTCACAGGCCCGCACCTGCTCCTCCTGGGCTGTGAATACCCACGTAGAGGCTCACCAGCAGTGTGTGGTCTTGGCACGGTGCTGCTGGGGATCGCTCTCGGGGCCTGGCTTCTGGTATGCACTGTAGTTCCTGAAAGTCTGTTTTATTCCTGCTGCTTTATCAGAAATTTATTTATTGGTTGTCTTCTGTAAACATGAAATACTTTAAAACATACATATAAACTGCAAAGTACACCAATCATTTTGGTGATGTTTAGAAATGGAAAGACAAAGTCCATATTCTTTATGCATAAACCTTAAACACATTCCTTCTCAATGAATTTTTACAATAAACACCTGTAAACCCCACCACGCTCCAGACACGGCCTCCGCATTCTGGCTTTTCCTGCCTTTCTCTGTCTGACTTGCCAGGTGAAGGAGCCAGCCAGTGGCGTGGAGGGTAAGGTGCTGGATTCCATGTGCCCAGTTGCACCATCCACGTCCCGGACCCGGGCCTTAAAAACACATCGGCTGCGTGTGTGCACATGTGCATGTGCGCCCGAAGTCCTGAGAGGAGAATGGAGAAGAGACGGTGGGGTGATCGCTCTCTCTCTCTCTCTCGTGAAATGTTGTCCCGTAACAAAAACTAAAACGACAAGCAAACACAAAGCTTGCCAGATGGAGCCACGTGCCACATTCTAACCCTGTCATCTCAGGCTTGGCACGTTGGCTGCGTTTGCGGGTGTGCCGTTTCCCGGGCTCTGGGCTCACTCCCTGCCCTAAATGTGTCCTGCTTCTACCTGCACTGAGTCAGTATGGCTTTTTTTTTTTTTTTTTTTTTTTTTTTGGTAAAACCAGGCCACTTTAATGTTTTGTATAACTTAGTAAATAACCTTTGCAGACACGTAAGACTGGCTATATTCAGAAACATCAGTCATGGTGGACTTCCAGGTTGGCAGGTTGGCATATCATCTTCAAGAGTTACAAGGCATTACTCGTAGGCAACTGCTCTCACCAGTAAGATAGCATTTACGCAGCCATCATTTTCAGGATTGTTGGTAACTTGGGCATATTTCCATATTTCCCCCCAAATAACCTTGCCTCCTGTGTCACAGGCCCAACTTGCTCACGTTCACCTCACTGACAGTACCTTTGTATACAACCAAAGTTGTGTACAGTGGGGACGAGGGGTTCTTCTGTACACCGAGTGTTGGCAGGCACAAGGTGGCTTTCAGTTCAGGATGTTACGTGGGCCTTCTCGAAACGTGAGCCCACTGACCTAGTCCATCTTTCCTCTCTGGGTGGTTTTCTAGCAAAGCATCTCCAACAAAGCAGACTTTTATAACCAGCCTCTTCCAGGCCCTCTTCTTTCTCTTTCCATTTCAAATAACTTTTAACATTTCTGTTTCTCCCTGGGCTCGAACTTTGGGTAGAGGGACTTCCCATTTTCCCGCTTTCTCTTTCCGTTTTTGTTTAATCATGTTGGAAAGTACTTTAGCTCGGGCCCGTCCTTCTCTGTCCAGCAGGTAGGCAGTCCTGCTCCTCGTGGGGTCTTTCCACCACTCTTCTATTAGGTGTTCCTCTTTTCATGCTTCTTGATAGTCTTTTTCATTTGTATTTTCTCAGCATGGCGTGTTTATGATAGGGCTTAGCCTTCAGACCAATCACCTTTTTTGCCTTCTTTGAACGTTCATGAGCTTCCTGACTTTCCTTCTTTCTTTTTCTCATGGTAATCCAAACAGTATCCATGGCGTTTACGATGTAATTCAGTATGTTCACTTTGTGGCATGGTGACAGCTGCAGAGTCGCCGGGAACAGCCTCCTGGATGCAAAGAAGTTGTCAACGTTCGGGTTTCCAGTCAGTGCCACCTTTTACCAACACAGAGGAACTGTAACACAAGCCTTCTTGAGCCACATTCTTCAAATAAAGGGGCCGAATCTGGATGTTGTGACCATGACGCCATGCCACTTACACAACTGTCACAGCTGGCCTGTGCCTTTTGCAGAGGGGAGCTGAGACTTGCTGGCACTTGAGGTGAATTTTCTGATGAGCTGGGAGGGGCCGTGCTGTGTCAGTTCCTGGAAGCTCGCTCTGCTGGGTCCCAACATCATGAGCTGTGGGTCCGGCTGACCACACCAGGGACTCGTCCACAGGAGCTTGTCTTCCCGTGGGCTTCTGTCTCTCAGCCTGCATGGGAGTTGGCAGAGGACTGGTTACACTGAGGCTGGGTCCTTCCCCCGGGTGAATTCAGCAGGTCTGGGTGGGGCTGAGGGGACAGCTGTTACAGGCTCCAGGTGAGGCTGGGCTGCCCGGGGGACCCACTAGGAGAACCACTGGGCCCAGGAAGCCTTCTTCTGCCTGTTCGGGGTGGAGCCACCCTCATAGCTCAGCCTCAGAGCCCCTGGGCACTTCTGTCTGAGGGTTTTACTGAGGAGGGGAGGAATTCTTCCCAGAATTCGGGACTCTGGGAACTTTCCAAAGTCCTTGGGATTCCTTCCCTGCTGCCTGATTCTGGAAGACCCAGTGCAAGAAAGCACCTGGGCAGTGGGCCCAGGGCTCCGTCATGGAGAAGCCGGTGCCATGGTCAGGGCCTAGGCTGGCCTCTCATTGACTGTCAAAGGGGCTGAAAGAGGGCATTTCCCATGGGGCGTGTGGAGGTCCAGAGGCCTCCGTGGAGCCCGAGTACAGGGCAGGGCCTGGTGCACCGGCTGCGTGCTGCTGGTGGCATTTCACGGAGGCCATGCTGGGGGTAGGAGTCCTCGGTGAGCTCAGCTGGGGTAGACCCGTCCGGTGGCCCTGACAAACACACAGCGAGTTTGAGCCAATAACTAAGCCTCAGAGTGAGAGGAGGGCCCAGTGCGCCTCGGGGTCGCTCTGGCACTAAAACCCTCACGGTGGAGACTCTCGATGGCCTATGTCCTTGGGCAGTTCTTCGGCAGACCAGAATTCCCGTCTGAGCATATTGATGTTGGGGCCGGACGACCCTGCGTTCTGGGGCCATCCAGTGCCTGGTGGGATGTTCGGCAACACCCCAGGTCTCCCCACCAGAGGCCAGTAGCAACCCCCAGCCCCCCACTTTGAATTGCAGCAGTTAGAAATATTCCTAGACATGTCCGATGTCTCCTGGGGCCAGGACAGCCCCCCTCTGAGAACCATCGAGTTGGACTGTGGCACCCTGGGGGAGGGGGAAGCACCCTTCTCTGCACCCCCCCAGACCTGGCACTCAGCAGGTGCTCACAAGGGAAGATGAATGCCTCTGACCCACCTGGTGAGGCGCTCCATTTCATGCTCATTATGACATCTGATCCTTAAAATCATCCCACAGTGAAGACTCATGAAAGATGAGGAAACTGAGGCAAAGCAGGTGAGGATCCTCATCCCAGATCTCCTGGCCAGTGAGCAGTGGAGTCTGAATTTGAACCCCAAGCTCCACTACTGACCACCTGGCCATCATAAGGACGGGTGACACTCGCTGTCTCACCGGCTTCCTTAGACCACAAGGGAGTAGCTTGCCACGAGTCGGCTCCTGGCCTCAGCCACTTACTCATCTGCCCCATGACTCCGCCCCGAGCACTTCTAAGTCTGCAGCCTCTGGAGAAGGCATGGATTTGTCACTGTTGTTTTATTAGCTTAAGTTTTTGCCATAGGATGCTTGCACTTGCTAGAGAGAGACAGAGAAAGGAAAGTGAGAAATCACCCCCAGGGGAGATGGCCTTGCCGCAACCCCTTCTCCTCCATTCTCTTGGGATTTGGGGCATGCACACACATATGCCCAGCACAAGTTTCAAGCTTCTAGGTCTGGGACACAAACCGCTGTGGGCCAAGAGTGAGTCCAGTGCCTTAATCACTATCCCACCTTCTGGCCTATTGTTTTAATTTTGTCAAAGGGTGCATGCACTTGCCAAAGAGAGACAGAGATAGAGAGAGAGAAAGTGAGAAAGCACTGCCGGGGATGGCCACACTGCGTTCCCTTCTTTTCCATTCTCCTCTCTGGATTTTGGGTGAACACACACACACACACACACACACACTTATCCAGTGTGTCAAGACCCTGAGATCAGTACTTGAACTGCAAAGTCAGCCCTGTTGGATCTAGCCACCTTAACAACATGCCACCTGCTGGTCCCAAAGTGCTTTTTAAAGAAGCGAGTTAAGCACTAACATATGCTTCACGCTTCAGGTCAGGGTTCCGGTTCTGCTCACAGAGGGACCCAGAGACCGCCAGCCCACAGGGAGGATCTAAAAGAGCAGTGTGGACCTTAGGGAAGTGTAGCACCAAGGAGATCTGGTGAGTGAAGTTCTGCAGACACAAACTCAGGAGCTTTTCCCAGGGGAGGCCAAGCCCAAACAGGCTCTGAGTCCGGAATCGTGGACAGAACGGTCACAACAAGTGAGAGAGGATGAGCGAGCTTGTCCCGGCGTCGAAGCGCTGATGGTCAGGAGACGAGCCCAATTCACAGAGGAGTCACCAGCCCCCAATAAGGATTGAAAAAAGAAAAGAAAAGAAGAAAGAAAAACACGCCAAGTCTCTCATAACCGAGCTGCTGAAAACCAAAATAAATAGAAAATACTAAAGACAAGTTCTATGATGGGAGATAAATATAAGAATTAGTCTGGGCCAGCAGATAGCGTAGTGGTTATGTTGCTGGACTCCCACATGCCTGACCACAGTTGGAGTCCCAGATCTGGTGGCTTAAAAATCACACCAGGTACATGTGTGTGCATGACCCAGATCCTGGGAGGAGAATGGAGAAGAAGGGATTGTGGTGTGGCCATCCTCCCGAGGGGTGATTTCTCACATTTCCTCTCTCTCTCGTAAGCACACGCACACTAAGGCAAAAACCTCTTTATAAAAAAAAAAAAAAAAAAAAAGGAATTAGCAAAAATTTCTTGTCAAAAACTATGCAAGCTGGAAAGTGGTAATAAAACAAAAGTATGTCAGCCCGGAATTTTATATCCAGCAAAAATATCTTCAAATATAAAGGCAAATGAAGGCTTTTAAAAGACGTTTTTAGAAAAGCAAAAGTTGAAAGAATTTTTTGACAGAGCATCTGACCATAAGAAATATTAAAGGAAATTCTTTAGATTGAAGGAAATGACACAATAAGCAGACTAACTAAGACCACACGGAAGGATGGACGACGCTCCGGGTAATAGGGGTGATTATATGAGACGTTTATTATCGATTTTTAAAAATTGTGGGTAATCATTGACTAAAGAACAACCAATAGCCATGTATAGTGAGGTGCTAAAATAATAACAAAACTAACACAAAAGATAAGACAAGAAAATGACGGGAAATTGTGGCAAAGTTCTTACACCGCACATGAAGTGCCATAATATTATCTGAGGACAAAGGTGGTAAATAACAGCACGTGCTGTAAGAGCCGAAACAACCAACCATTAGACAAGAAGGTATAAGTCAACAGTAGCAATAAACCGGAACACTGAGCTATTCTAAAATGAAGAACAAAAAAGAGGAATTAAGGAGGAAAAAATAGATGAAAGGAATAGAAAACGGACATATAATATTAGAATTAAACCAAGCTGTACAGATAACAATATTCAAAGTAAATACTCCAATTGATCCAATAAAAATGACAGCCTATCAGACTGGATAAACTCGTGAGATTCAGCTCTTTCTAAATAAAGACGCAGGCAGAAAAGCAAGATGGGGTATGGCAGACCATGTGAGCACTGATGGTATGACACTGATGTGGGTATATTGATAGTAAAAGCAGACTTCAAGAAAAGTAACAGCTATAAAGTGGGACATTTTATAATGGCAAAAGAGGGAGAATTGATCACAGAGCTACAAAAATCCGAAATGCAGAATCTTTAATAAAGTGCTTCCAAATACTTAAAACAAAACAGACATAACTAATTAGGAAATAGATTCACACCCATCCGTGGGCATTTTAACTCTGCTTTCTAGTAGGCAATGGGATGAGAGAGGGTCAGGAGGCAGGAAAACCACCTCCACCCCGTCAGCCTGGTGTGGCGAGTTACAGAGTGCCGCATTTCTGCAAGCGCACAAGGGGTAACCACGGACGCAGCACATGCTGTGGCCGTCCAGTAAGTCTTCGGAAATTTAAGCGGATTAAGATGAGAGAATATGTCTTCCGGTGGCAACAGAAGTAATTAGAAATCAATAATAGAAAGATATCTAGTATATTTTCAAACAGTTGAAAATTATAAGATGCATTTTTATTTTTTTACAGAGAGAGAGAGAGAGATTTTTGCTATAGGGTGCATGCATTTACCAGAGAGACAGAATGCAAGAAATCACCCCCCCCCCCCAGGGGAGATGGCCACACTGCACTCTCTTCTCTCCCATTCTCCTCTTGGGGTCTTGGGCACACATGCATGTGCCCCAGTGTGAGTTTAAGCCTCTGGGTCTGGGACTCGAACTGTGGTCGACTACATGGGAGTCCAGTGACATAGACATTATGCCATTTGCTGGTCCTTATATAATACATTTCTAAATAACTCATTGGTCAAAGAAGAAATCACTCAAGAAATTAAAATTTTTAAACTTACTGATGATAAAACACACATAACAAAAGTTGTGGCAGGTGGGGGAGGGAGCAAAAGACATGTTTAGAAGGAAACTTAAAGCTTTTCATGCGCAAAAAGAAGAAATGCCTAAAGTCACCGAGGCACATTTCTACCTTACAGAGCTAGAAAATGAGGCCGAAAGTAAAACCAAAGTGGAGAAGATGAGAAATCTCAGTGCACATCAAGAGTGGGGACAATAGGAAATCAGAGAGGGCACGCCTAAGAGAACGCAGAGGCTGTCGGTAAGGCCAGCAGTGGCTTCCCAGAAAAGGCCGTCAAATGCGGAAACTCTTACTAGACTGAGCAAGGAAAAAGGAGAGGACGCAGGTCACCAATAACAAGAGGGACAGGCAGAACGTTGCTAAAAATTCTAAAGACGTTGAAGGACAAAAAGAGAAAAGAAAAAGGAGGAGAGAAGAGAGAGAAGAGAAGAGAAGAGAAGAGAAGAGAAGAGAAGAGAAGAGAAGAGGAGAAAAAAGAGAAAAGAAAAGAAGAGAAAAGGAAAGGAAAGGAAAGGAAAGGAAAGGAAAGGAAAGGAAAGGAAAGGAAAGGAAAGGAAAGGAAAGGAAAGGAAAGGAAAGGAAGATGTTATCCCTACCCAGCCGACGAGCCAGACTTCCTTCAGGGGACCAAACTCTAGCTAGCAGGAGGGGTCCGGGAGGTCAGCCCGAGCACTCGTGGAAGCCATTGCAGAGCAAGAGAGGGCCATCACATTCACGCTTCAGAAAGTCATAAAAGAAGTAGAACTCGCCATGGTACAATTATTGCTGAGAGGATTTAAATTCTATAGACATGAGAAGAATGTTGGAATGAGAATGAAATGCATCATTAGTATTACTTAGAACAATACTTCTACTTTGCAGCCTCAAACGATAATACCAGTGAAACGGGTGGGGCTGGAACGAGTGGATGACGTGAGCACAGAGCAGAGTAAACGGGAGCTTCCGTGTCTGAAGGCAGACAGCGAATCGGCCCGAGCAGGAGCCGGGTTAGCGGCTGCCTCCTCGGGCGAGCGCCAAGCTCCCCTCTCTGCCCTCATGAGGAGCAAAAGTGCATTCTAGGTGCTCTCAAGTTAAAAAAAAAAGAAAAAAGGAATTCTCCCCAGGTACTCAAGGAGAAATAAAAGAATACTTTTAGAATCAGAGTAGAAAAGAATTTCTAAATGGGTAAACCTCAGAAGCTATCACAGAAACGATTATCAGATTATATAAAAGAAAAAACTCTGGGCCTCGTCCTTGGCCAGGTGGTTAAGACGGCTGGACTCCAGATGACCAAGCACGTGCTTCAAGTCCTGGACCAGACAGCATGGCAAAACGTGCTGGCACGTGCGTGCACGCCTACGATCCCGAAGGAGGGGGAGGGGAAGGGAGTGCGGCACGGTCCTGCCCCATGGAGGAGGGAGCTTTCTCACATTCCATCTCTCTCTTTCTCTGTCTCTCTCTCTCTGGAGAGTGCAAGTGCCCTCTAGCAAACCAAAAGAAGAAAGCCAAAATTTTGAAAATATTTTCTAAACAAAATTTAAAAATGAGTGATAGGGCCAGTTGGTCATGTAATTACTGGGGTTACTGGACCCCACGTATGGCAATAGCATGGTTAGGGTCTCAGGCCTGGCGGCTCACAAGAAAAACACGCCAGATGTGTGCATGCCCAGACTCCTGAGAGGAAAATGGAGACGGGATTTGGCGTGGCATCCCCCTGAGGGACGCTCACTTTCCTCTCTCTCTCTCTCTCTCTCTCTCTCTCTCTGTCTCTCTCTCTCTCTCTCTCTGTCTCTCTCTCTCTCTCTCTCTCGTGTCACTCTCCAACAAGCTCACATAGCCTATGGCAAAATTAAAAAAAAAAAAAGATGAGTGATAGCTTTTATGAAAATATGTAAAATATTCATAATATATAAAATATTACTATCTGTGATTTATATAAAAGTGCTACAAATCAAAGGAAAAAGTTAAAGGTTGGCAGGGGCCAGTCTGTGCATAAGGGGAGCACACTGCACGTGGAGCGGGACCCCACGCAGCCAACTGAGGTCCGACTCCCAGCCCAGCGCTTGGAAAACGCCCTGAGCGCGTGCACGTGCGCCCGGAATCCCGACGGGAAGCAGAAATGGAGAGAGGCCCGCGGCGTGGCCACAACTCATTGGAGAGTGTTCTCTCTCTCTCTCTCTCTCTCTCTCTCTCTCTCTCTCTCTCTCTCTCTCTCTCTCCCTCCCTCCTTTTATGACACACACACACACACACACACCTTCTGATAACTGGAAAAAAAAAAAAAAAACTTGGCCAAAGATATGAACAAGCATTTTACTGGAGAAAGACAGCTAATAAACATAAAAATAAATTTCACTTCAATTCTTAAAATGAAGATTTAAACAGTAATAACATATGTGTGCTTGTGTGTGTGCATGTGAACACGTATGTTTCTAAGTACCACTCACGCACCGATGGACTTCACAGTGTGTGGGAAGGCTGAAGTTCAAGTTTACTTCACTGCAAAAACGTCCTGACATCCACGCATCGAGGTTCATCACCCCTTCCTGTGAGCTCTCTCAAGACCCTGCGTGTGTGCACATGTGTCTCTAGGATTAGCAAAACCGAGGCTGGGTACTGCTCCGGCAGCCGGGGTACAGCCCAACAAGAACACTCGTCCTGCCCTGGGCGGGCTTCGGATCAGCCGGGTGGAAGCGCGTCTGCAGCAGCTGACCGTGGCCCGGAGGTGGGGACCGTCCCCTGCAGCTCCGTTTGCAGTGCGCCAGGGGTCAGCGGCAGCGTGCGAGAATTCGGCCTCAGCGGAATTGGGACGCGGGACACACAGGAGCTGGGATGCAGACAGGACCTGCATAGCCCAGGGCTTGGGACGGGGACAGGAACCTGCATGGCCTGGGGCTGGGGATGGGGACAGGAACCTGCATGGCCCAGGGCTGGGGATGGGGACAGGAACCTGCATGGCCCAGGGCTGGACGGGGACAGGAACCTGCATGGCCCGGGGCTCCGGTGCAGCGCTCCAGCGCTTGCTGCGGCCTGGCCTGCTGAGCTGCCCAGGCCCCACGTGCCCTCTGGCACTGACTGCACAGCCCGGCCCACCACGGCACTGCCCAGCCCTGGCCCAGCCTCTGCACTGCCTCCACCGCTGAGCAGCACCCCAGGGCCCGCCAGGCCCTTAGGAAAGAAGACCCCCGGTAGTCTCTGCCCCAGAGAGTTTCCTCTGGAAGGGCACGCTCAGATTTGTCATTTTGCATGAAAGATTGTGTGTGTGTGGAGGGGGGAGGGGCTGTCAAGAGTTCTAGAATCTTCGCTAGGTCACGAGAGTGGGAGTTCAGGATTCCTAATAACTATAAAAACAGCAAATATGTATCTGGAAGCTGCACCAAACAACGACTGGTCTCTGTGCCGTGATGTCTCTGCTCACGCCAAGACACCGCCCTCGCTGCAGCACCCACTCGGTGAAGCTCAGGGAGCGCGGCTCCCCCGGGAAGGAGCAGCCTCCCGGAAACTCTCCGCCTTGAGCCTGGGGAGCAGACCTGCGACCCTGTCCCTGCCATGGGTCACAAGAACCCCAGGAATTGAAGTTTTTAGCCTTGGAGGGCCCAGTGCGGGATAAACACAGAGCGGGTGTCCAATAAAGGGTCGCCGCGTGGCTTGTCGCAGAGGTCACTGGCGGTCCCCCTGCGGGCAGCAGGTGAGTGGGGCCCCTACCGGAAGTTGTTTGGGGCCAGGCCGTGGTGCAGCTCAATGAGACGTTCCGCTGGGCAGACCCTGGGAAGGTGGCGACTCTGCTCCGAGACCTCCCTGAGCCAGAGCACCCAGCTGGGACCGGGACTGCTGAGGCTGGGGGGATGGCAGCCCGGGACCTGTCAGAGGTGTGGTGTTTCTCTGCCTCTGTCTCTGTCTCTCTCACTCATGGAATAAATAAGCTTAAAAAAAATGGCATGCCAGACACCTGAAATACAGCACCTTCCACAGGGCCTGCCGCTGTGACCACCGCAGCCCCAGCCTGCCCAGAGAGAGGGAAGTGACAGCTCCCCGTGGAGGGGGCTTTCTCCCCCTCTGCTTCTCTGTCTCTCTCTGGTGAGCGTGTACTCTCTGGAAGGAAAAGGAGGGCCGACTCAGAGCATAGTGGTTAGACACGGCACAGGGGAAGCCACACCCCCGTGCCCACCAGGGCTCCAGTCCTTGAGAGACACCCGGAGCATGTGTGCATGTGCAGGCAGGACAGGCCAGGCCCCGGTAGGGGTTCTCTCCATTCCCCTCTAACACAAGCGTGCACCCTCTGGCATGAAAATAAAGAATTAAATTCTAAAAAATGTAATTAAGACAAAAATAGTTCTTTGGGCATCCTACAGGCAGACTGTTTCCTTCAGAACTGAAACTGATAATAAATATGAAAATCGAGATTGTCACCTTAAATTTACATACTTAGTTATGCATATGAAGTGCTATCGTAATAGAGAAGTATTCTAAGTAAGATACCTAGAAGCCCAAGAGAATGACTAATATTACTGATGCAATAGTTAATATAGAACATTCCAGCACAACCAGAGGATTTGCCTGCTCCCATAGGAGAGATTAGGCCCCTTCTTGCTTGTTCAGACATACCAAATCATGTGCTTAACATGCACACTAAAAATCCATCTATAATTAGATCTGTCTGAAAGTGAATAAAAGGCATTTCCAAAAATGGCCATATGTTTCCCTTGGCTTCCAGTTGCAAAATATCAGTGTTATGTGCTATTACCGTTGTAAACGTGCATGGGCTTCGCTGCGGGGCCAAACGCACAGGAGAAAAAATGTAAGTTAAATGAAAAGGCGGTGAAAGCTCAAGCTACATGAAAATACTCAAAATATGGATTTTTAAAAACAATTCAGGTGATTCCTCCGTCCGAATTCCAGTTTTTCTATTTTCAAACATTGGACTAATTTTCAGAAAGCCATTAGGTTCCCGATAGCTTTTAGGGCAGCAGCGCAGACATCTGGCTGACAGAGCGGCCAAGTATACATTCCTTCCATGTCTCAGTCTCCCCATCACTCTGTCTTCTTCCTGCAGAATGAATGGGTCGAGCCCCACAGAGTGTCAAAGGAAAGTCCCCCCAGTCCAGCCACAACTGCATTTCTCCAGAGAAATGCAGATTGTAGCAAGCAGGGAGTCTCACCAACAGTCTCCTGACAGGAACTGCTTCTCATCTGTCTGTTATTTTTAACACTTTAATCTTCTATTTAAAAGTTATAATACAATATGTATTTACTGTAGAAAAATGTAAAATTCTACATATAAATAATATGAATTACCAAAAGCTCAACTGTTAGGAATGGTAGGATGTATAATTCCTGCCAACCCTCCAGCTAAGAAAAAGTAGAAAAGCTGGAACTTCCTCTCAAAAAAAAAAAAAAAAAAAAAAAAGCTGCTGGAAAACATCAGACAGTTAACAGAGCAAAGAAACAGTGTAAGGCACAGATCCAGGAAAAGAAACTCGGGAGGCCCAGCTTTCCTCCAGGGTCATATGTTCATTCCAGAAGAAAAGGTGAGAAGCCAAGCAGTGCTTAGATTCACAGCAGTGGAGAGCAAGTCGGAGCTCCAAGGCAGGAGTTCCTGGGAAGCCTGAAGATTACAGAGCACAGGTGAACCAGAGATAGATGATTCTCACAAGAACAGCACCCGATTTCACTTCAAATCCTGATTGAATAATGGTAGTCTGGGATTGCTGATACTGCTAGCCACAGTTCAGAAATGAACATAAATTCTTTCTGGTGAAACAATCATATCCTAGATCTCAACGATCTTTTCAATTTTTGTATATACCATGTCTGGCAAATAATAAAAAAATGACCAGGCTTACAAGATGACAATGAAAAAAATAACCAAATCAAGAATAACAATAGACAAAAGAAATGAACCCAAAAGGGACTCAGGTAACAGTGTTATCAGACACAAACTTTAAAATAATTCTTAGTGGGACCAGCAGTTAGCGTAATGGCTATGTTGCTGGACTCCCACGTAGTCGACCGTGGTTCGAGTCCCGGACCCGGCGGCTTAAACTCACGCCGGGCGCGTGTGTGTGCGTGCCCAAGATCCCGAGAGGAGAATGGAGGAGAAGGGATTGCGGCATGGCCATCCCCCCTGGGGGGTGATTTCTCGCTTTCTATCTCTCTGTCTCTCTCTGTCTGTCTGGCGAGCGCACGCGCCCTATAGCAAAAACCTCTCCAAAAAAAGAAAATAATAATAATAATAATAATAATAATTCTTAGTAATATATTCATTTATTTACCAGATAACATTTTTAAGGTTTTTGCCATAGGGCATGTGCACGCACCAAAGAGAAAGAAAGAAGTGAGAAATCACTCCCTGGGTGGATGGCTACACCACAATCACTTCTCCTCCAGCCTCCTCTCAGGATTTAGACACATGCACACATGTGCTCGGCCTGATTCTCAAGCCACCAGGTTGGGAACTCAAACTGTGGCTGTCCATGTGGGAGTACATCAGTTGGCCCCAGTAATATGTCTAAGTGAATAAAAGATATGGTGGAAAATTTTGGCAAATAACTTGAAGTTTTTATTAAATGAAAATTATAGAAGAGATACAATATAATCAACACAAGTACGTGAGAGATGAATGTAATAGTGGATTAGACATAGCTACAGAGAGAATTAGAGAACTTGAAGAGCAGAAGAAAATAGACTAAAACACAGAGAAGCAAAAAGATAAAGAAAGAAGGGCATTTAGGACATAGTGAAAGATTTAAGATATAACTGGGTTTCCAGAGGAAAAAAAGAGATAAAATGCAACAGAACTTCAGCAAGTACAGGATACACTTAATTGCCCAGGATTTCTGTAAAGTCTGAAAACAGATGAATGGATATAACATTTTCAAAAACACTCAGTCTCTTAAAAACCAAAGCACATCTCCACTTCCACCTAGTACATTTAAGGCCAGTAACAACAAAATGTGTGGGAATAAGAGCAAAACATCAAATGTAAAAGTTTTGTCCTTTGGGCTGGCTCAGGGAAGCATAGTAACAAGCAGCTCGAGCAATGCTGGGCTGAAATGGAAGACCACAGGGTCAGTTCCCAGGTTGGCCTGTGCACACTGGGCCTGCATGCCCGTGGTTCTGGCTGTGTGGGAGGGCTGTGGGGATCATGGCATGGCACGCCGTTGAGAGTGCTTCTCTCTCTGTCTCTCCCCTTTTTAAAATAAATGAATAAACTTCCTATCTCTCACCATTAATAAAGACCAACTCAAAATAGATCAAGGATCTAAACCAAAAACCTCAAACTATAAAATGACTGGTGGAAAACACAGGGAAAACTCTTATAGGTATTGGAATAAGCAAAGACTTCTTAAAGAAGGCCCCCACAGCACAGGCAATAGTCCCAAAAATACACAAGTGAGACAATATTAGGCTAAAAAGCTTCTGCACAGCAAAAGAAACAATTACTAGAGTGAGGAGATAGCCCTGGGAGTGGGAGAAAATATTTGCAAACTGTGCCTCAGTAAGGGACTGATAACCAGAATATACGGGGAACTCAAACAGCTCACCCGCACACAAAAATAATCAATCCAATTAAAGGGTGGGCAAATGAGCTAAGCAGACAACTCCCCAAGGAAGACATACAAACAGCCAAAAGGCATATGAAGAAGTGCTCAACATTTCTTATCATAAGGGAAATGCAAATCAAAACCACAATGATATGCCACTTAACCCCCAGTCAGAACAACTAAGATGAAAAAAATGATGAGTACTGGTGAGGCTGCAGTGAAAAAGGTACTATCCTATTCTGTTGGTAGGAAGGTAAATTAGTACAACCATTGCAGAGAATGACATGGAGGTTCCTCAGAAACCTACAAAAAGAACTGCCACATGACCCAGCAATTCCACTCTTAGGTATCTACCCAGAGGATAGGAAAACCCTCAGAAAGAAAAGTGCCTATACATCCATGTTTATTGCAACATTGCTTACAATTGCTAGAACATGGAATCAGCCCAGATGTCCAAAAACAGATGAATAGATTGAAGAAAAGTAGCACATATACTCTATGGGATACTACTCAGCCATAAAGAGAGGGAGAGACCCTGACACTTGATACAAAGTGGATGAATCTGAAAGACTTAGCGCTAAGTGAAAGAAGCCAGATGATGCAAGACAGGCACTGTATGTCCCCACTGAATATTAATAGATACGGCGTGCATGTACTCTATGGCAGAAACAGGAAGACTGGACCGTATAACAGCAGAGAAAGCAACTGCAGATACTGGAGACAGTACGGGGGTGGCATAGGGGGTGAGGGAGAGGGTCAGGGGAAGAGCAAACAACACATTTAATAGACACAGAAATGAGAAGTTATCTGTCGATGATAAGGTATATGGCAGTGTCTTTGACTTGATTGTCATGCACCACACTCAGGTTGGAATAAAACCATGTTATATGCCATAAAGACACACAGTGATGAAATGTAAAGTAAAATTGCTTTAAATAAATTATTTTAAAAGTTATGTTCCAGACCATAGGACAGAGCGCTCAGCAGAAACACAGGCAGGTGCAGGCAGAAAAGCTCACGTTCAGATCACAACACACAGCTCTCCGCGGAGGGTCACGTCAGCCACGCTAGTGAACAAGGGCAGGGACGCGGCACGGCGTACCCCAGCAGGCCGGTCAACCTGGCCTCAGTACAGACAGCACGTGTAGGGAACCATTCCTGAAAGTGACCACAGTTCAGGCTACAGAGCTCGGTAAACCCCGGAGTAGAATTAATGCAAACAGTATTTTCTGTTCTTAATGAAACAAAACTCAAAATTAATAACAAAAACAATATCCTTCTACCAGAAGACAATTAAAAAAAAAAAAAGAAAGAAAAAACTTGTAGCGGTTACACCACCAGACTCCCACATGGCCCACTGCAATTCGAGTTCCAGACTCGTGGCTTGAAACTCACACTGTGCGTGTGTGCCCCAGATCTCAGGAGAATGAATGAAAAAGGACTGCGGTGTGACCATCCCCCCTGGGAGGTGGCTTCTCACTTTCCCTCTCACCGCCTCTCTCTGGCAAGCACATGTGCCCGAAGGTGAAGAAACAAAGAAAACAATGAAGCTTTCAGGGTCAGGCCCGACCTCTGTGGCAGGCAGCAGCCTAGCCGCCCGCGCTGCAGTTTGAGCCCCAGCCTGGTCAGCTGCAGACGCGCAGGCCCGTGAGTGTGGCAGACGCGCAGCCCCGTGAGTGTGGCAGACGCGCAGGCCGGTGAGTGTGGCAGACGCGCAGGCCCGTGAGTGTGGCAGATGCGCAGCCCCGTGAGTGTGGCAGACGCGCAGGCCGGTGAGTGTGGCAGACGCGCAGGCCCGTGAGTGTGGCAGATGCGCAGCCCCGTGAGTGTGGCAGACGCGCAGGCCCGTGAGTGTGGCAGACGCGCAGGCCCGTGAGTGTGGCAGACGCGCAGGCCCATGAGTGTGGCAGACGCGCAGGCCGGTGAGTGTGGCAGACGCGCAGGCCCGTGAGTGTGGCAGACGTGCAGGCCGGTGAGTGTGGCAGACACGCAGGCCAGTGAGTGTGGCAGACACGCAGGCCGGTGAGTGTGGCAGACGCGCAGGCCGGTGAGAGTGGCAGACGCGCAGGCCCGTGAGTGTGGCAGACGCGCAGGCCGGTGAGTGTGGAAGACGCGCAGGCCCGTGAGTGTGGCAGACGCGCAGGCCGGTGAGTGTGGAAGACGCGCAGGCCACTGAGTGTGGCAGACGCGCAGGCCCGTGAGTGTGGCAGAGGCGCAGGCCGGTGAGTGTGGCAGACGCGCAGGCCGGTGAGTGTGGCAGACGCGCAGGCCGGTGAGTGTGGCAGACGCGCAGGCCCGTGAGTGTGGCAGACGCGCAGGCCCGTGAGTGAGGCAGACGCGCAGGCCGGTGAGTGTGGCAGACGCGCAGGCCCGTGAGTGTGGCAGACGCGCAGGCCCCTCAGTGTGGCAGACGCGCAGGCCCCTCAGTGTGGAAGACGCGCAGGCCGGTGAGTGTGGAAGACGCGCAGGCCCCTGAGTGTGGCAGACGCGCAGGCCGGTGAGTGTGCCAGACGTGCAGGCCGGTGAGTGTGGCAGACGCGCAGGCCGGTGAGTGTGGCAGACGCGCAGGCCGGTGAGTGTGGCAGACACGCAGTCCGGTGAGTGTGGCAGACGCGCAGCCCCGTGAGTGTGGCAGACGCGCAGGCCGGTGAGTGTGGCAGACGCGCAGGCCCGTGAGTGTGGCAGACGCGCAGCCCCCGTGAGTGTGGCAGACGCGCAGGCCGGTGAGTGTGGCAGACGCGCAGGCCGGTGAGTGTGGCAGACGCGCAGGCCCGTGAGTGTGGCAGACGCGCAGGCCGGTGAGTGTGGCAGACGCGCAGGCCCGTGAGTGTGGCAGACGCGCAGGCCCGTGAGTGTGGCAGACGCGCAGGCCGGTGAGTGTGGCAGACGCGCAGGCCGGTGAGTGTGCCAGACGCGCAGGCCCGTGAGTGTGGCAGACGCGCAGGCCGGTGAGTGTGGCAGACGCGCAGGCCGGTGAGTGTGGCAGACGCGCAGGCCCGTGAGTGTGGCAGACGCGCAGGCCCGTGAGTGTGGCAGACGCGCAGGCCGGTGAGTGTGGCAGACGCGCAGGCCCGTGAGTGTGGCAGACGCGCAGGCCGGTGAGTGTGGAAGACGCGCAGGCCCGTGAGTGTGGCAGACGCGCAGGCCGGTGAGTGTGGCAGACGCGCAGGCCGGTGAGTGTGGAAGAAGCGCAGGCCCCTGAGTGTGGCAGACGCGCAGGCCCGTGAGTGTGGCAGACGCGCAGGCCGGTGAGTGTGGCAGACGCGCAGGCCGGTGAGTGTGGCAGACGCGCAGGCCGGTGAGTGTGGCAGACGCGCAGGCCCGTGAGTGTGGCAGACGCGCAGGCCCGTGAGTGAGGCAGACGCGCAGGCCGGTGAGTGTGGCAGACGCGCAGGCCGGTGAGTGTGGCAGACGCGCAGGCCCCTCAGTGTGGCAGACGCGCAGGCCCCTCAGTGTGGCAGACGCGCAGGCCGGTGAGTGTGGAAGACGCGCAGGCCCCTGAGTGTGGAAGACGCGCAGGCCCCTGAGTGTGGCAGACGCGCAGGCCGGTGAGTGTGGCAGACGCGCAGGCCGGTGAGTGTGGCAGACGCGCAGGCCGGTGAGTGTGGCAGACGCGCAGCCCCGTGAGTGTGGCAGACGCGCAGGCCGGTGAGTGTGGCAGACGCGCAGGCCCGTGAGTGTGGCAGACGCGCAGGCCCGTGAGTGTGGAAGACGCGCAGGCCGGTGAGTGTGGCAGACGCGCAGGCCCGTGAGTGTGGCAGACGCGCAGGCCGGTGAGTGTGGCAGACGCGCAGGCCCGTGAGTGTGGCAGACGCGCAGGCCGGTGGACGGTGAGTGTGGCAGACGCGCAGGCCGGTGAGTGTGGCAGACGCGCAGGCCGGTGAGTGTGGCAGACGCGCAGGCCCGTGAGTGTGGCAGACGCGCAGGCCGGTGAGTGTGGCAGACGCGCAGGCCCGTGAGTGTGGCAGACGCGCAGGCCCGTGAGTGTGGCAGACGCGCAGGCCGGTGAGTGTGGCAGACGCGCAGGCCGGTGAGTGTGCCAGACGCGCAGGCCGGTGAGTGTGCCAGACGCGCAGGCGCCTCAGTGTGGCAGACGCGCAGGCCCCTCAGTGTGGCAGACGCGCAGGCCGGTGAGTGTGGAAGACGCGCAGGCCCCTGAGTGTGGAAGACGCGCAGGCCCCTGAGTGTGGCAGACGCGCAGGCCGGTGAGTGTGGCAGACGCGCAGGCCGGTGAGTGTGGCAGACGCGCAGGCCGGTGAGTGTGGCAGACGCGCAGGCCGGTGAGTGTGGCAGACGCGCAGGCCGGTGAGTGTGGCAGACGCGCAGGCCCGTGAGTGAGGCAGACGCGCAGGCCGGTGAGTGTGGCAGACGCGCAGGCCCGTGAGTGTGGCAGACGCGCAGGCCCGTGAGTGTGGCAGACGCGCAGGCCGGTGAGTGTGGCAGACGCGCAGGCCGGTGAGTGTGGCAGACGCGCAGGCCGGTGAGTGTGGAAGAAGCGCCGGCCCCTGAGTGTGGCAGACGCGCAGGCCCGTGAGTGTGGCAGACGCGCAGGCCGGTGAGTGTGGCAGACGCGCAGGCCGGTGAGTGTGGCAGACGCGCAGGCCCGTGAGTGTGGCAGACGCGCAGGCCCGTGAGTGAGGCAGACGCGCAGGCCGGTGAGTCTGGCAGACGCGCAGGCCGGTGAGTGTGGCAGACGCGCAGGACCCTCAGTGTGGCAGACGCGCAGGCCCCTCAGTGTGGCAGACGCGCAGGCCGGTGAGTGTGGAAGACGCGCAGGCCCCTGAGTGTGGAAGACGCGCAGGCCGGTGAGTGTGGCAGACGCGCAGGCCGGTGAGTGTGGCAGACGCGCAGGCCGGTGAGTGTGGCAGACGCGCAGGCCGGTGAGTGTGGCAGACACGCAGGCCGGTGAGTGTGGCAGACGCGCAGCCCCGTGAGTGTGGCAGACGCGCAGGCCCGTGAGTGTGGCAGACGCGCAGGCCCGTGAGTGTGGCAGACGCGCAGGCCGGTGAGTGTGGCAGACGCGCAGGCCCGTGAGTGTGGCAGACGTGCAGGCCGGTGAGTGTGGCAGACACGCAGGCCAGTGAGTGTGGCAGACACGCAGGCCGGTGAGTGTGGCAGACGCGCAGGCCGGTAAGTGTGGAAGAAGCGCCGGCCCCTGAGTGTGGCAGTCGCGCAGGCCCGTGAGTGTGGCAGACGCGCAGGCCGGTGAGTGTGGCAGACGCGCAGGCCGGTGAGTGTGGCAGACGCGCAGGCCCGTGAGTGTGGCAGACGCGCAGGCCCGTGAGTGAGGCAGACGCGCAGGCCGGTGAGTGTGGCAGACGCGCAGGCCGGTGAGTGTGGCAGACGCGCAGGCCCCTCAGTGTGGCAGACGCGCAGGCCCCTCAGTGTGGCAGACGCGCAGGCCGGTGAGTGTGGAAGACGCGCAGGCCCCTGAGTGTGGCAGACGCGCAGGCCCCTGAGTGTGGCAGACGCGCAGGCCGGTGAGTGTGGCAGACGCGCAGGCCGGTGAGTGTGGCAGACGCGCAGGCCGGTGAGTGTGGCAGACGCGCAGGCCGGTGAGTGTGGCAGACGCGCAGGCCGGTGAGTGTGGCAGACGCGCAGGCCGGTGAGTGTGGCAGACGCGCAGGCCCGTGAGTGAGGCAGACGCGCAGGCCGGTGAGTGTGGCAGACGCGCAGGCCCGTGAGTGTGGCAGACGCGCAGGCCCGTGAGTGTGGCAGACACGCAGGCCGGTGAGTGTGGCAGACGCGCAGGCCGGTGAGTGTGGCAGACGCGCAGGCCGGTGAGTGTGGAAGAAGCGCCGGCCCCTGAGTGTGGCAGACGCGCAGGCCCGTGAGTGTGGCAGACGCGCAGGCCGGTGAGTGTGGCAGACGCGCAGGCCCGTGAGTGTGGCAGACGCGCAGGCCGGTGAGTGTGGCAGATGCGCAGGCCCGTGAGTGTGGCAGACGCGCAGGCCCGTGAGTGAGGCAGACGCGCAGGCCGGTGAGTGTGGCAGACGCGCAGGCCGGTGAGTGTGGCAGACGCGCAGGCCCCTCAGTGTGGCAGACGCGCAGGCCCCTCAGTGTGGCAGACGCGCAGGCCGGTGAGTGTGGAAGACGCGCAGGCCCCTGAGTGTGGAAGACGCGCAGGCCCCTGAGTGTGGCAGACGCGCAGGCCGGTGAGTGTGGCAGACGCGCAGGCCCGTGAGTGTGGCAGACGCGCAGGCCCATGAGTGTGGCAGACGCGCAGGCCGGTGAGTGTTGCAGACGCGCAGGCCCGTGAGTGTGGCAGACGTGCAGGCCGGTGAGTGTGGCAGACACGCAGGCCAGTGAGTGTGGCAGACACGCAGGCCGGTGAGTGTGGCAGACGCGCAGGCCGGTGAGTGTGGCAGACGCGCAGGCCCGTGAGTGTGGCAGACGCGCAGGCCGGTGAGTGTGGCAGACGCGCAGGCCGGTGAGTGTGGCAGACGCGCAGGCCGGTGAGTGTGGCAGACGCGCAGGCCCGTGAGTGTGGCAGACGCGCAGGCCCGTGAGTGTGGCAGAGGCGCAGGCCGGTGAGTGTGGCAGACGCGCAGGCCGGTGAGTGTGGCAGACGCGCAGGCCGGTGAGTGTGGCAGACGCGCAGGCCCGTGAGTGTGGCAGACGCGCAGGCCCGTGAGTGAGGCAGACACGCAGGCCGGTGAGTGTGGCAGACGCGCAGGCCGGTGAGTGTGGCAGACGCGCAGGCCCCTCAGTGTGGCAGACGCGCAGGCCCGTGAGTGTGGAAGACGCGCAGGCCGGTGAGTGTGGAAGACGCGCAGGCCCCTGAGTGTGGCAGACGCGCAGGCCGGTGAGTGTGCCAGACGTTCAGGCCGGTGAGTGTGGCAGACGCGCAGGCCGGTGAGTGTGGCAGACACGCAGGCCGGTGAGTGTGGCAGACACGCAGGCCGGTGAGTGTGGCAGACGTGCAGCCCCGTGAGTGTGGCAGACGAGCAGGCCGGTGAGTGTGGCAGACGCGCAGGGCCCGTGAGTGTGGCAGACGCACAGCCCCGTGAGTGTGGCAGACGCGCAGGCCGGTGAGTGTGGCAGACGCGCAGGCCGGTGAGTGTGGCAGACGCGCAGGCCGGTGAGTGTGGCAGACGCGCAGGCCCGTGAGTGTGGCAGACGCGCAGGCCGGTGAGTGTGGCAGACGCGCAGGCCGGTGAGTGTGCCAGACGCGCAGGCCCGTGAGTGTGGCAGACGCGCCGGCCGGTGAGTGTGGCAGACGCGCAGACCGGTGAGTGTGGAAGACGCGCAGGCCCGTGAGTGTGGCAGACGCGCAGGCCCGTGAGTGTGGCAGACGCGCAGGCCGGTGAGTGTGGCAGACGCGCAGGCCCGTGAGTGTGGCAGACGCGCAGGCCGGTGAGTGTGGAAGACGCGCAGGCCCGTGAGTGTGGCAGACGCGCAGGCCGGTGAGTGTGGCAGACGCGCAGGCCAGTGAGTGTGGAAGAAGCGCAGGCCCCTGAGTGTGGCAGACGCGCAGGCCCGTGAGTGTGGCAGACGCGCAGGCCGGTGAGTGTGGCAGACGCGCAGGCCGGTGAGTGTGGCAGACGCGCAGGCCGGTGAGTGTGGCAGACGCGCAGGCCCGTGAGTGTGGCAGACGCGCAGGCCCGTGAGTGAGGCAGACGCGCAGGCCGGTGAGTGTGGCAGACGCGCAGGCCGGTGAGTGTGGCAGACGCGCAGGCCCCTCAGTGTGGCAGACGCGCAGGCCGGTGAGTGTGGAAGACGCGCAGGCCCCTGAGTGTGGAAGACGCGCAGGCCCCTGAGTGTGGCAGACGCGCAGGCCGGTGAGTGTGGCAGACGCGCAGGCCGGTGAGTGTGGCAGACGCGCAGGCCGGTGAGTGTGGCAGACGCGCAGGCCGGTGAGTGTGGCAGACACGCAGGCCGGTGAGTGTGGCAGACGCGCAGCCCCGTGAGTGTGGCAGACGCGCAGGCCGGTGAGTGTGGCAGACGCGCAGGCCGGTGAGTGTGGCAGACGCGCAGGCCCGTGAGTGTGGCAGACGCGCAGGCCGGTGAGTGTGGCAGACGCGCAGGCCGGTGAGTGTGGCAGACGCGGAGGCCCGTGAGTGTGGCAGACGCGCAGGCCGGTGAGTGTGGCAGACGCGCAGGCCGGTGAGTGTGGCAGACGCGCAGGCCGGTGAGTGTGGCAGACGCGCAGGCCGGTGAGTGTGGCAGACGCGCAGGCCCGTGAGTGTGGCAGACGCGCAGGCCGGTGAGTGTGGCAGACGCGCAGGCCCGTGAGTGTGGCAGACGCGCAGGCCCGTGAGTGTGGCAGACGCGAAGGCCGGTGAGTGTGCCAGACGCGCAGGCCGGTGAGTGTGGCAGACGCGCAGGCCGGTGAGTGTGGCAGACGCGCAGGCCGGTGAGTGTGGCAGACGCGCAGGCCGGTGAGTGTGGCAGACGCGCAGGCCCGTGAGTGTGGCAGACGCGCAGGCCGGTGAGTGTGGCAGACGCGCAGGCCCGTGAGTGTGGCAGACGCGCAGGCCCGTGAGTGTGGCAGACGCGCAGGCCCGTGAGTGTGGCAGACGCGCAGGCCCGTGAGTGAGGCAGACGCGCAGGCCGGTGAGTGTGGCAGACGCGCAGGCCCGTGAGTGTGGCAGTCGCGCAGGCCCGTGAGTGTGGCAGACGCGCAGGCCGGTGAGTGTGGCAGACGCGCAGGCCGGTGAGTGTGGCAGACGCGCAGCCCCGTGAGTGTGGCAGACGCGCAGGCCGGTGAGTGTGGCAGACGCGCAGGCCCGTGAGTGTGGCAGACGCGCAGGCCCGTGAGTGTGGCAGACGCGCAGGCCCGTGAGTGTGGCAGACGCGCAGGCCGGTGAGTGTGGCAGACGCGCAGGCCCGTGAGTGTGGCAGACGCGCAGGCCGGTGAGTGTGGAAGACGCGCAGGCCCGTGAGTGTGGCAGACGCGCAGGCCGGTGAGTGTGGCAGACGCGCAGGCCGGTGAGTGTGGAAGAAGCGCAGGCCCCTGAGTGTGGCAGACGCGCAGGCCGGTGAGTGTGGCAGACGCGCAGGCCGGTGAGTGTGGCAGACGCGCAGGCCGGTGAGTGTGGCAGACGCGCAGGCCCGTCAGTGTGGCAGACGCGCAGGCCCGTGAGTGAGGCAGACGCGCAGGCCGGTGAGTGTGGCAGACGCGCAGGCCGGTGAGTGTGGCAGACGCGCAGGCCCCTCAGTGTGGCAGACGCGCAGGCCCCTCAGTGTGGCAGACGCGCAGGCCGGTGAGTGTGGAAGACGCGCAGGCCCCTGAGTGTGGAAGACGCGCAGGCCCCTGAGTGTGGCAGACGCGCAGGCCGGTGAGTGTGGCAGACGCGCAGGCCGGTGAGTGTGGCAGACGCGCAGGCCGGTGAGTGTGGCAGACGCGCAGGCCGGTGAGTGTGGCAGACGCGCAGCCCCGTGAGTGTGGCAGACGCGCAGGCCGGTGAGTGTGGCAGACGCGCAGGCCCGTGAGTGTGGCAGACGCGCAGGCCCGTGAGTGTGGCAGACGCGCAGGCCGGTGAGTGTGGCAGACGCGCAGGCCCGTGAGTGTGGCAGACGCGCAGGCCGGTGAGTGTGGCAGACGCGCAGGCCGGTGAGTGTGGCAGACGCGCAGGCCGGTGAGTGTGGCAGACGCGCAGGCCCGTGAGTGTGGCAGACGCGCAGGCCGGTGAGTGTGGCAGACGCGCAGGCCCGTGAGTGTGGCAGACGCGCAGACACGTGAGTGTGGCAGACGCGCAGGCCGGTGAGTGTGGCAGACGCGCAGGCCGGTGAGTGTGCCAGACGCGCAGGCCGGTGAGTGTGGCAGACGCGCAGGCCGGTGAGTGTGGCAGACGCGCAGGCCCGTGAGTGTGGCAGACGCGCAGGCCGGTGAGTGTGGCAGACGCGCAGGCCCGTGAGTGTGGCAGACGCGCAGGCCCGTGAGTGTGGCAGACGCGCAGGCCCGTGAGTGAGGCAGACGCGCAGGCCGGTGAGTGTGGCAGACGCGCAGGCCGGTGAGTGTGGCAGACGCGCAGGCCGGTGAGTGTGGCAGACGCGCAGGCCGGTGAGTGTGGCAGACGCGCAGCCCCGTGAGTGTGGCAGACGCGCAGGCCCGTGAGTGTGGCAGACGCGCAGGCCCGTGAGTGTGGCAGACGCGCAGGCCCGTGAGTGTGGCAGACGCGCAGGCCGGTGAGTGTGGCAGACGCGCAGGCCGGTGAGTGTGGCAGACGCACAGGCCCGTGAGTGTGGCAGACGCGCAGGCCCGTGAGTGTGGCAGACGCGCAGCCCCGTGAGTGTGGCAGACGCGCAGGCCCCCCCTCGAGTGTGTGCTCGAGGTCCTGGGAAGCTGGAGCTGGGAAAGGCTTGATGGCGGGAGCAGGCCCGACAGACAGTGTGCGTCTCCCCCCTTCTGTCTCTCTGTCTCTCTCATACTCTGTCGTGAACGACCACAACATAGAAAACTCTAGGTCAAAAGGCAAATCAAATCTAAATTAGGTAATTTTTTTAATGGTGATAATAAAAAAACTACAGTAAAATCGATTGGATAAAATTAAAACAATAATCAAAAGAAAGCTCATAGTTTCATATTTAAATTACTAAAAATAAAAGAAACAATAAAAAGAAACAGATTAAATATTCTACCCAGTAAGCCAGAAAAAGAATAAATAAAAAAGTAACCGAAAAGAAAGAAGAAAATAATAAAGATAAAAGCCAATATTAGTTAGCTGGGAAAATTTTTTAAATGGAACTAATAAATTAAAATGCCAGTTATCTGAAAGAAAAAAAAAGGGGCAAACCACAAGTTAACCTAATCATGAAAATGGGGAAAGCAAGAAAAAATGAGAAATGACAAGGGCGAAATAACCATTGAAGTCAAAGAATCTCTAAAAGAGAAGAACTACTTTACAGAACTGCAAATACATTTGAAAGCCTTACAGGGGTGGTGACCCCCAAGAACGTGCTCTATCAATATTGGCCTGGCAGAGCCAGGCAGCCTGAATAGCCCGACCCACAGATGGAAGGCAGAAGGTTAGCGAAGAACTGACCCACACGCGAGCCGCAGTGACCCACACGCGAGCCGCAGTGAGCCACACGCGAGCCGCAGGCCTGCCCGGGCCATCTCGCAGGGAATTCCACCACACCTTCAAAGACTAGGAAATTCTAACGCCATTGAATTGCTCCTGGTATAGAAAACGAAAAATCCCAGGAGGAGAATGGAAGAGAAGGGACTGCAGCGTGGCCAACTTTCCCTCTCACTGTCTCTGTCTCTCTCTGGTGAGCTCAAGTGCCCTATGACAATAAAACCTTTGAAAAAAGAGAGAGAAAAGAAAAATCAACTTTTGGCTTGTTTTTAGGCACTGTAATTCTGGCACCCAACACCGAAGGACGTGTCATCAGCCCTCGGTCCACAGCCTAGTTAATGGGCGAAGCTCAGTCCTTTCCTCTCAGAGCAGAGCAAAAGCGAAATGCCCTCGAGCCTCTGCAACTCGACAGTCTGTTCCAGGCCTTACAAACCAGCAGACCAGAGGGGGTTTAGAAGCCTGAGAATTAGCAAAGTGATACAACCATCCCTATTTGTAGGTGAAACAATGGCTTACTCAAGAGAATCAACAATAAAGCAAGTGCAAATGCTGCAAGACTTCATTGTATCAGAGTTGACAGCAGATGAACTGCAGGCTCCCATAGGCCCTCCCTGGCGCAGTTCTTCCACCATCACAACCCGGTCCCAGGAGGCCATCTGGCCACCCTGCACAAGGACACTTTGGCCCACTTTTTCCCAGAGAGCCCCACCAGCATCACCGTGGAGGACTCAGGGAGTGTCCATCCCAGTGACCTGGGATCCTTAATAACCTCGCCACACCTAGGAACCCACATTACAGCAAAGGGGTGTGAGTGGAGGTGCAGGTCACAACACCCTAAGGCTGCAGGCAGGGAAGGAGCTGGGAACGGCCTATCCAGGGTGCTGCTGAGGGGGGCATGGAGCTGGGGCACACACCTCTGAGGCCCGCAGACCCCTGACACCCACCGTGGGGGGCACCGTGCTCAGCAGCTGGGGTGCATAGGCCCAGAAAGCAAGGAGTGGAAGTGGGGGTGCGCCCCTCAGGGAGTGCAGGCATCCTGTCCCTGCACGTCTGGGGGTACCCTGGAGCTGTCCAGCAGGGAAGGCACTAGGACTTGAGGTCTAGAGACCAGGGCCGAGGGGAGCCTCAGGGCCTGGCAGGGATTCTTTATACGGCCTCTGCCCACAGATGCCCGATGCCAGCGTCCCACCCAGTCCCCCGAGGTTTGTGGCCACCTCAGTGGAGTCTGACTCCCTCGGCCAAGATGGCTGAACACACATCACCCCGCCTCAGAACCAGCAGTTCTGACGGGCCCCACTGGCCCTGCCTGTCCCAGCTCACCTCCTTTCCCCGGTGGCCAATGTGTAGAATGCGTGGGCGGAGCCTCCAGGCCTGTCCTGTGGCTCTTCAGGACGCCAGTGGCCATGGGCAGTAGGTAAGGCCGAATCACGGAGGCCTGAAAGGCCAGGATCAGAGGGTGGCCTCCGTCCTGGAGCAGCAGGAGGTGTCCCAAGGTCTCTCAGCAAGCAGAGATTTCCAGCTGTTTCTTTGAAGGGTTATCCTGGAAGAAGCAAGGTCTGGAAGTGGGACCCTGACGACCATTTTGGAGGCTGCAACAGTGCCTCCCCGGGGGTGGATGAAGGGGCGACACGGGCAATACCATGGGAGTGCAGGGATGAGCGCGATGTGGCTTCACACACACCACTGTGTGTGTGAAGGGCTTTGGGGCTACAACCGGGAGTGGGGGCAGTGGCCGAGGCAAGGGTCGCCTGCATGATGACGAGAAGCTCACCAGAGAGGATGGGCAGCCGGCAGGAGGGGACTGTGGGGACCTGCAGGAGGGTCCTCTAGTGGTTGGCTAGTGTGAATCCCGGTAAACCATCAGCCTCCAGTCGGAGGCGCCACTCTCCAGGAACACGGCCAGCCCTGCAGGGACGGCAGAACTGGACACAAGAGCTGGACTCCAGCCCACGCCCAGAGCCTGGAATCAGAGCACCAGAGCGTCCAGGAGCTCCAGCTCACTCTGTCCTCTGCCCTGTGAGCGCCAGCCCTCTCCTGAGCCCCCCTCGGTATCTCCTGGTCTGCTGCGGCGGGGAGACCTGGGTCCTGCGGCTCTGCTCTGCTCCTCCAAGCTCTTTCACGCAGACCCAGCAGCAGGCCTTGTGACGTTAGCGGGGATTTCGTCTGTGTAGGAACAGTGCAGGTACAGTGGCGGGGTCGGACGAAGCCGGACGTGGAAAGCATACAGGAAGGCCTCTCAGTCTTCCTCTCCCCTGCCCTGAATGCACCTGCGGGGGCACGCTGCGTGTGTCTGCACATATGTGCACATGGTGCATGCCCTGCTGCAGCTGTCTGCACACACGGGGGGTACACTGCACTTGTCTGCATGGACGTGGGCACGTGACGTGTGTCTGCACATACAGGGACGCACAGCACGTGTCTACACATACAGGGCACACGGCTCACATTTGCATATACCAGCTCCTCTGACAGGCCCTGGAAGCCTGCAGCTGCACCTGTGACCAGGATGCCCAGTGGGAGTCAGGACAGCCACACTCGGGAGGCACGGCCCTGTACTTACCTGCGGATGTGACATCGTCTCCCATCCTGCTGGCCAGTCTCCAGCCTGGGGCAGTCAGAGGTGACCCTGCCTCCAACCGCAGGGTGCCGAGACAAGGGCCTGCTGGTGTCCGCTGGGCAGAGCAGGGCGCAGAGCCTGCCCGGGAGCCAGATCGGGGAGGCAGGGGGCAGGGGACAGGCCACATCCACATACCTCCAGCACAGGCCCTGCACACAGGCAGGGACGTCTCTGGACGTGACCAGTACAGATCCGAACAAACATCTCATCTTTACAACGGGCGCCGTCAGCTGAAATGAAAATGAAGAGGCTGCTGGCTAACCCCGGAGGCAAAAGCGAGGAGAGCGCAGCCATGCGGACAGAGAGAAGCAAAGAGGCGAAAGACAAATCAACACAGAGCACAGGAAGCGGGTAGAGACGGGACCCAGCGGCCACGGCTGGAGTGGAGAACGTCCTGAAAGGCCAGGCTGTGTGCGTGTGCACCGCCATGCAGCCGCCCCTCTGAGAAGCACAAAGCAGCCCCCACGTTGACAATGAGCAGATGGGGACGGCCCGCTCAGTCAGATCCCCCAGCTCGGTGAGGTGGCCACACTGTGGGCAGCAACGTCACAGTCCAGGTGGGACGAGGCACCGGACGGCAGGCCAGCATCTCGGTGACGCAGATGCTGCGCGCCACAGGATAGGGTGTGTCAGAGAGGGCGTCAGAGGCAGGCCCGGCGGTGGGTCTTGTTTGCAGGTCCCCCTCCCCGAGTGCAGACAACGGGGGCTCTGCGGGCGCATTGCCCTGTGACAGGGTAGAGCAGGCGGAGTGGGGGCTTGTGGCGCCGAGACTCCACTCTCAGGACCACCAACTGGGAGGCCCGCGCTTGCTGTCTTCCAAGGAGGAGGCCAGCAGCCCAGGACGTCCTGGGAGAGTGACCTCAGCATCAGCCTTCTGCAAGGGCACTGTGTGACGGTCCCTCTCCGGGAGGCTGAGTGCAGTAGGTTCGATCAGGACGCACAGAGAACGACCCTCCCTGTTTGTACCTGGGGCCAAATGGAGGCTCCTCAGCTGGGGCGGAGGCCAGGGCCCTTCGAGGGCCCTGAGCCCCAGACAGGGCGGCCCTGGCCTCCGCCCTCGCCCTCGGGGAGGGCTGCGCGGTGACTCCAGGCAGATACTCTCTGTTTCGCTGCTTTGCTGCCTCTGTCCCCTTGACCACGTGACCCCTGGCCCCGGGTGGGAGCAGCCGGCTCCAGCGGAGCTCGGTCCTCCCTTGGTCTCCACGGGCAGCCTGCAGCGACCGAGCAAAGCTACTCATTCCACAGAATTCGGTATCAGCAACGAGGTTCCATGCACGCCAAATGATCCCTGCTCAGCTCCCCAAGGAAAGACAGCCCTTTCAACGTGGGGGTGGTTCGCACCCTGCGTTTCCCTCTGTGCAGTCCGGTGGGTGCCTCAGGGCCGCGGCAGGGGCTGCAGACCCACGGTCTCAGAGGCCTTCGCTCACTGGTCGAGCAAGCCCGACGAGCATGTTTTTCTGCTGCCCACGGAGAGCAGAGGCTCGGCTTGAGTCCGTCGAATGCATCTATTACAACACTTGTGTCGTTTTCACTTTCCAACTTTAAAATAATTTTTAAAGTTTGAGACTTTGTCTTAATGAAGAAAATGCCGTACTCTTTGCTCGAGCTTTGTAGTCCCCTCGAGCCAGCTGATCAGGTTTCAAACGTAAGCCCTCCAGTGTGTCGGAGGCCCGGCCACCACGTACCTCCTGCCGGGGTCTGTGTCCTGGGGGTGACGATCAGAGGTCAAATGAAGTCACCAGGCTGGCTCCGCTGCAGTCTACACACGAGTCAGCCTAACAAGAATCAGTCTGGCAGAGAGCCAGGCTCAGAACAGCCTTCCCGCCGATGTGAGCGCGTCCCTGCCAGACGGCTGCCCTGCTGTGTAGACGGTGGAGGACAGCTAACGAGCGCTTGGCCACTCGGAGGTGCAGCGCGAAGCGCTCTTCCGCTTCTCTGCTGGCTCCACCCAGCTGTGGCGAAGGTGCCGTGAGTGTCGGAGACGTCTCTTCCTCAGTTACCTTTCCGAGGCCCCGCCGACATGTAACAGAAACCCCCGGTCCCAGGACGCAGGAGCTCTGCGGCGAACCAGGCCTACTTCACACCAGGTGTAGGGTGAGGCCTTCGGCGTCTCCTCTGGCTGCCGATGTCTGGGCCGTCGAGTCCGCCGTCAGTTACGAAGGATTCAAGGTGTGGGCACTCGGAATGGAGAGTAAGAGCGAAGATCCCTGACGGAGAGAAAGCCCCAGAGCAGGGGGTAATCCTAGCTAGGAGGGCCGTGTGCACCTGGGGGTGGTGGGGCGGGCAACCAGGGGGTCTGGCTATTCTATTTCAGAGTGGGTCCGAAAGGCATGAGACCCTCTTTGTGAAAAAGCTTAGCCGTGAAGACCACTCTCTTGGTCTCAGAAGGAGGTGGGACCTGAAAAGGCTTTCGTTATAGGCAGCAGGCCTGGGAAAAGATAGCTACTGGATTGTCGAAAAAGTCGTGACTTATTTTTCTATGCAGAAATGCATCGTGGCTTTCGGACACCTGTGGTTTTAAGGTGCTGTCAGCAGCCCCTTGAGCGAGCTGTGTGGTCTTCGGTGGATGGGTCTTCAAGGCACTGCGGCCTCCTCGGGAGCCTCTGCCCTGAGTGCGTGTCTCCCATCTCCTGTCTCGCTCCGAGGCCCAGCTTTGGCTGTTCTCTCTGCGGCTACCCCAGACCCTGCACATTCGGGCCCCCCGAGACGTTGTAGGGTGCGTGGTCTCCATGGAGACTGAGCCCTGGGTTCTGCTTGGGAGCCAAGACAGCTGGTAGAGGGTTGTCACCCGTAGGTGTGAGCAGACACACGCTCTCAGGCATTCTGGCCTAAGGACATCTTATACAGTGACAATTGTCCCAGAGAAACAATGCTACCAGTGCCAGCGCTGGGGACAGGGAAGGTAAGGGTGCTGGGACGGACAGGAGCAGGGAGGGACGGGGAGGGCTCAGCAGCATCTAAGCTCTCCCTGCCCGGGAAGCAAGTCCCCCTTGGTTGGGGGAAGAAGGGAGGCCTGCAGTTCCGAGCCCGCAAAATCCAATGCCGGGATGCCGGGAGGCTGGAGGAGAAGTCAGGAGAGGGAACGAGGATGCATACTAAGGGCAAACCCCGACAGTACAGAGTGAGAGCAGACGGGGCAGGCCACAGTGCGGACCTCGGGGAGAGCCTGTGCGGGGGCCAGGCTGGGAGGGGCCCCTCCATGGAGACTGAGCCCCCCGGCAGCCTCCACAGGCCTGGCCAGACTCGTCCCTGTCAGAGACCACCCTC
This sequence comes from Tupaia tana, assembly GCA_026018925.1. Classification (NCBI taxonomy): domain Eukaryota; kingdom Metazoa; phylum Chordata; class Mammalia; order Scandentia; family Tupaiidae; genus Tupaia; species Tupaia tana. The sequence goes on from JAKSZU010000001.1 coordinate 2,891,433, forward strand.
CTCCTCCGGGAAAGGGCGCGCCCAGAGCCGGGAGAAACTCCCGCAGAACAGCAACAGCGACAGCGAGGCAGGGCAGCCCAGCCCCTGCCCTCACACCTGAGGGAGCCAGCGCCCCGGGGAGCCCTGGGGGCTGCAGACCACGCGGTGAGCGGGACAGTCGGGCTTGCCTGCAGAGACTGGGGGAGCGCCCCCTCCCGCCCTCCGCCCCTCTTTCTCTGTCGCCTCCTCCTTCTCCCTGCCTTCCCCTCCTGCTCCCCCCTTCCCTTTCTTCTTCCTCTCTATCCTCTCTTCCTCCCATCTGTCTCACCTCTGCTTCCTCTCTCTCCTGTTTCTGTCTCTCCCTCTTGTGCTCTTCAGATGACCCTGTGACTGGGAACTGTGCCACACACCTGCTGCCTGGTGACAGGCGGGGCAGGAGGCGAGATGGTGCCCGTCGTGACCACAGCGTGGACTCGGACTCCCCAGAGCTCGAGCCTGCAGCCGGGAAGCCTGAGGGCCTCGGGAGCCGGGTGCTTTCGAGTAACTGTCCCAGGCCCTGCTGTGTGGCTGGCCCTTCGCCCACCTGTGCCAGAGACAGGTGGGGGGAGTGAGATGGAAGCCCAGGAGGAACCGCGGACATTCACCCCGAGGCCGACCACCGGGCCCTGGAGTCACCAGCCACGTGGCTCTTCTCTGCACCAAGCCCCACCACGGCGGTTAGTGCAGGACAGCAGCCTTGGGGGCACACCCTCCGGTGACCATGGCAGTGCAGCTGCCTCAGGAGTGCACGAGCCCGCTGGCGGCTGGCAGCCCATGCCCTGGGTGCACGAGCCCGCTGGCAGCCGGCAGCCCACGCCCTGTGTGCAGGAGCCCACTAGCGGCTGGAGGCCCACATCCTTGGTGCAGGAGCCCGCTGGCGACTGGAGGCCCACGCCCCGGGTGCACGAGCCCTGGGTGCATGAGCCCGCAGGCAGCTGGCAGCCCACATCCTGGGTGCACAAGCCCGCAGGCAGCTGGAGGCCCACGCCCTGAGTGCAGGAGCCCGCTGGCACCTGGAGGCCCACGCCCCGGGTGCAGGAGCCCGCTGGCGCCTGGAGGCCCACACCCTGGTATTTCTCATTAGGCGCTGTGTGTGCGGATGTCTGCGGCACAGGAAGGGTCAGGGGTCACAGGAGGCCACGCTGAGCCCTGTGAGCCACCACTGCCATGCTGCCACCTGGGCCACCAGCCCCACACCCCACACCCATGCTTCCCCACAGGTCTCCTGCTGGGGCTGGGCTGGCTGGGTAGAGGATCGGGGCTGGGACAGGGGCCGCCAGGGAGGAGCTACTCCAGGCTCCTCCACTTGATCACGTGCCCTGCTTTCTCACGTGTGTAAGGACGTGGGCGGGGCACCTTCCGGGCACCCTTCACTTCCAGGCCAGCCTGCAGGGTGCCTCTGTCACCACCGCGGGCGAGTGCGCTGTGGCCGGTCCCAGGAGCCCGTGTTCAGCAGCAAACTGGCAGGGCCCCCCGGCTGGGAAGGGGCCGTCACCCGAGGACTGGCACCAGGGCGCCCCAGACTTGGGGCTTAGGGAGCACCGAACCCCCGTCAGTGGAGAACACTCCGAATCACCTTGGCGATTTTCTGTAAGTTTACAACTCTTCTAACATTTTAAGTTTATTTAAAGAATTGTCCCATCTCATCTGCTCGCCCCATCTGCCGGGATGTCTAGATTTTAGGTGGGCAGTGGGGACCCAGGGCAGCTGGCACCAGGCCCCTGGCCCACCCACCCCCTTTGGTGAAGGGGCAGAACCATTTCCGGGAGCACGGCTCCCTGGCGTCTCTAGCCGCAGCCTGGAGGCCACCAGGGCCCACGTGTGCTCCCGGCCATGCCTGGCGGTGCCTGCGTGGGCGCCGACGTCAGACGCCCAAGAAGGCAGACAGGACCACGTTCTCGCTGAGGCCCGGGGAAGGCCGCCTCGCCTGAGGTCTGCCTGGGGGCCAGGACACGCCTCGTAGGCCCGCGGTCACTGCAGAGGACCTGGAGCTGAGGTGGGGAGGGTCACCCCAGTGCGTGTCCGAGCCTCGTAGATTAGGGATGCTGTTCAGACTGAGCTGCTTCACTCTAAAAGACCCTGGGTCCCCTCAGCGCCCACACCCCCGGGGGGGCCTGCTAGTAGGGTTTCCACGAGCGTCCATTCCACCATGACTCGGACCCTAACACGCCGGGGCTCACACCCAGGCCTCCCACCTTCCTAAGGCTCCTCACGGGGTCTGCGCTGAGGCCCCTTCCTCTAATTCCCACTCACGAGTCTCCACAGGACGACTGGAGGCGCCTCCTCACGCCGTCCACGCTCACAGCACCGCGCCTGGGGCTCCCTTCCAGCTCCACGCGGTGGCAAGGTGCTGCTTCACCAAAGCCCTCACCTGGCCCGCGGTCTCAGGGACCGAGGCTGGGCAGAGCCAAGAAGATGCCAGGCCGGTAGACAGAGGCCGCAGGACAGGCGGGAGGTGGGGGTGGGGACTGTGACGCCTCGGACGGCAAGCCCACACCTGGGGCCCCCCACCCAGGACGTGGGAGCGAAGACTGTGGTCACTGGACCCGAGCATCTGAAGGAGGCTCCCGTAGGCTTGGCCTTCTTATCTGCCTCTTTTTGGGGTTGGGGGTGACTTCTGGTTGGAGCTAGGGCAGGAGCAGCAGGCAGGGGACCCTCAGGGAGGAGCCACCCCAGGCTCCAACCTCGGGGAGGGGGGGAGGGGCATCGTCCTCACACTCTCCAGAGAAAGAGAGGGACTGTGCCGGGCAGGGGCTCCCTGCGTCCCAGCGTCCCAGCTCTCCCTCGGGAGCCAGCGGTGAAGGCTGTCATCCAGCGGCCTTGAAAGCAAACAGGGCCAGCCCCTGGCCTGACGGTCGGGACCGAATCCACCGGGCCCACTGCAGTTCAGTCCCGGTCCCGGAGGCTTGAGAAAGGTGTTGGGTGTGTGCGCGTGCGCCCAGGGACACACAGGGACGGGGGACGGGGGAGAAGGGGTTGCAGAGAGGCTGTGCACGCTGGAGGATTCTCCCCTGCCTGCCCCATCTACCCGCACTCTCACCACACCCTAGCCCGGCCCCACGAGTGCACGTGCCCCCTTGCAAGCTTTTTTATAAAGTCCAAGTTGGCCTCTGGGGAAGGTGGACGGGTTCCTGAGAGACGGGCCATGCCCTCCCTTACCACAGACACTGTTCCTCTGTTAACATGGCCTCCTGTCACCGAAGCCTTAGGGCAGCCGCACTGCGCTCTGTGCCCTGGGGCGTGCCAGCCCCTGAATAAAGCTGAGGCTGGAGGACGCCCACCTGCAGGGCGCAGCGAGCTGGAACTGATGCTGCGGAGACTGCTGAGGAGTCGGGGGGGCTCGGGGTGTCCTTTGACTAGGTCTGTGAGAAGGGCCATCTCTCGCACCACACCCCAGCCCACCCCCCACCCCGGCCACCGTGCAGTGAGCAGCTCCCAGCCCTGGGATCACCTTGCCTGGAGCCTGGCGAGGGGTTGACACCAGAAGGGCCACCTCTCCGCGGGGAGTGGGACCCCAGCAGCGTGCCGTCCTCAGGGGTCTCGGGGCAAGGTTGTAGCACTGGGCCCCTGCAGATAAGCTGTCTCTGCATGGACTCTCCACCCTCTCCCTCACACCTGCCCCGGGCTCACGGACACCCATACATTTCGGGAGCCTCTTCCCAGGCTAGCCGTGATCAAAGTCGTGCACACGGAGGCCCCAGCTGGGGCCTGGGCAGGGGACCTGGGGCGAGACAACAAGCAGCAGAGATGGCAGCAGCTGGGAGAGGCCTGGGTGGCAGGCTGTGCCCGCCGAGTGGCCAGGGAGCCCAGCCCCAGGAAACGAGAGTATGTCTCTGGCCTGCGAAGATCTGAGAGACGTCTGCCTGGCCTGGGCCACTCCTCCTCCCCTTCGGTGGGTGTCCAGGCCCATGTGGCAGCGGCTGGTCACACCCGGCAGGGTGGCTGAGGGAGCAGAACGGCTCTCAGGCCCATCCCCGGCCCCAGGGGCCCCGGGCTCAGCACCTGCACCAGCTGGCCTTGCAGACTCAGGCGGTGGCTCTTGGACTCACCCCCACACCTGGGGGCCGGGCTCGGGGAGCCCCGCCGGCACCCGCCCCGCTCTGTGCCTCCTCGCCTTCCTTCACTCTGTCCACTGGAGAGCTGAGAGTTCCTCAAAGCCCAAAGAAAGCAGAAAAATATCAGTTCTTGGGGTGTCGGAGGTTCGCTCCATGCTGAGCTCTCTCCCCAGTAGGGGGCTTCGCTGCCTCTGACTGTGGGAGTTCACGTAAGCGCCTGTGAGCCCCTGGCCTGTCCCAGGACACCCGTTTCACGCCTGCATTTCCACACAGAGCCAGAACTGGGGCGTGGGGGCCCTGTGGGGGCTGTGTACAGTCCCGTGTTCCCAGCGTGGTACTCACAGCTCCACGTGGAGGCCATGCCGCGTCGTCCTACCTTACAGAGGTAGGGACAGGCCAGGAGGTTAAGCTTCCCTGGCTGTGACCACCGGGGTCGCCCGGCCACTCTGCCCACGCGGGGTCCTGCCCCCTCCCAGGGACCAGCGGCAGGGCAGGGCAAGCCCCTCTCGGTCCCTCGCCAACGCACATTTGGTACTTTTTACAATCCATGGGCTACCCTCAATGGTATCTGATTATTGCTTCAATTGTCAGCTCTTCGATAATCTGTGCATTTGGCGATTTCCCCCTCAGGTTGGTCATTCCTACTTCTGTGTGAACTGCTGCTACAGCCAGAGCGGGACGGTCCCTCTTAGGACTGACGCCCGGAGCACTTAGGCAAGCCCTTCGCATCTGCGCCTGTGGGTTGTCACTCTCCTCCTCCCCCGAGGGCTGCTGCAAGCCCGGACAGTGTCTCACAGGGGCTTCAGAAAGCTCCTGGAAAATGCTCATGATGGAAAAACACGCAGCAGACAGTGGCACGGAGGGAAAATGCAACGCTCAGCAGGCTGGCCCACATGGGGAGGTTCCGAGTTCACATCTGGAGACCTCTCTGAGGAAGGATCTCCCTTTTTTTTTTTTCTTGCATGTTTTGCACCAAAATAAACTTAAACTTTAATTTCATTTCTCCATGCATGTGTTGAGGCCCCAGAATATAAAGCTGATTACGGGGCTGGGCTGAGGGTGAGACCACGTGGCTGTAAAGACAGAAACTCCTTGTCTCTTGCTGCGAATAGTGACGTCAGTGTCCGTCGCCCCCCCACACCACGTCCCGCGTGGAAGGCTCACATTTTCACCTGGGGGACTGGAACTTCCCTGCTCCGCCTTCTACCTTAGGTGTGCGGCTCAGAAATGCCCTTGTCAGCCCCAGAGTGTAAAACTCCGCCCCGTGTCCATCAAATCCCTTCACCATTTCACCGGGCTATGCTCACCCCTTCAAGCCCCCTGGAACTTTCTCACCGCAAGGCCAGAGCCCACCTTGAATTCTTTAAACCGTCCCCACCTATGCCAGGGACATCGGCTGCAACCCACCCTTCCCACTGAATTTCAGCTCTCTCCATGGAAGGGAGGTGTGGCTGTCGTGAATCGGCTCTGCTCCCCTCTCTTGGCCCCCTCCGTTTCTGCTGCCCAGTGGCCGCTTTCTGTCGCTACCACCCAGGCGTCCTGGCGCTACCACCCAGGCGTCCTGGCGCTAAGGTGAGCCGGTGCCAAGGACCAGCCTCGGCGTGGGTGGGTTATCTCGACGGAGGCGGCACAGGTGAACAGAAGACAGAGGCCTCGGTGCCTTTTCACACACGTCCTCTGCCGGACACTCCTCAAAGATCGCTCTCTGGGGAGTGACAACTGCTAAGGATCATCGTGCCTTTTTATTGAAAATGTGTTACATGCAAGTAAATGGGAGAGGGGCTACGTGCTTCAATTATCAGCTCATAAAGTTTTTAACAATAGGGAACATAGATTCTATTCAGGGTTGGATTAAGGGTGGGTCTCGTGCATTTCTGCAATTGTAGGTGGGTCTCCATGGAATGCAGTTTCCGGAAGGCGGTTCTGGTGAGCAGAGATGATTATCAGCTGATGCGGCGCAGCAGCCATCTTGTGATTACCGGGAATGGCTCTGAGAAAAGAAAATCTCAAGAATAGATATTAGTTCCTATGGATCTTAATAAAGAATAATACTTACATAGTTTTATAGGGATCTAAAACTTGATTTGAGGAGTCCTAAAATATTTATCTTGCTTGGTGAGGGTGGGAGTGGTCCTGGGCCAGTTTTGGCCTAATCCTATTTTACATAAAGAAAGGATTAAGTTTACCTTAAATGTATTTTGAAGGGCCTTCCAAAGGTCAAGACCATTTCCGCCTAGATAGAACTTCAGCCCACCCTCTACTGTGACCATGGATATAAAGCATTGTAATTAATAGTAGGTGATTATAGCAAAGGGGAGCTGTCGGAGGAGTTCCTGGAAAATTTTATCATATACTCAGGATGTATAAGAGAGCTATGCAATTCTTTTATAGTAGTAAATTGGGGAGTCAGAGGGGGGTCGCTTCCCAGCAAGGCTACCAGTTTTCTGGAGCAAATAGCAAGCAGTTGCTGACATGCTAATTGACCCAAGCTTTGTTCCAAGGTCAGGGGGTGCACAACAGTGGCCTTGCCAGCATGTTGATCTGACTGGAAGCGGAGCTCAAAGGTCAGGGGGCTCAGACAGATCTTGGGGCCTCGCTGGGTTGGACTCCTCCAAGCCGGGCCGGCGGCGACTCCCCAGGGCCTTGGTGTCTCTGACAGCGCCAGAGGAGGTGTTACACTGCTTCGTCGCCCAGAGTAGACGTTGGGATTTGAACTGGAATTCCATCCATAAGGCGTTAGACCGTCCTCCTGGGAGAAGGCATGCATGGAAGTATGCCATCCTCCCTCTAGGACCACGGGCTGGCTCTCCCCCCTCCAGTCTCATTCTGAAGGGGACTCCCCGCTGTTTTCACCGTCTCACTGTTGAGAGCGCTGTACACTCAGGCATCCCGCTGCTCTTGCTACCGGAGTGTATTTTTTAATTGCCAGAGGGCACATGTGCTTGGCCGAGAGAGATGGGGAGGCAGAGAGACAGCGAGGGGGAGAGTGCACCCGCAACGCGGCATGGCTGTGCTGCAGTCCCTTCTCTGTTGTTTTCTGTTCTGTTGGGATTTGGGGCACACGCGTGCATGCTCATGTGCCTGGCATGCTTTTCAAGCCACCAGGGCTGGGACTGGAACAGTTAATCATGTGGGATCTGGTGCTCTTAACCACTAGGCTATGGCGCCCACCCCAGAATGTATTGTTAATTGACTCACATTGACTCACTCAAAGACAACATCAGTTATAAAATGTACCATCAGCTTGATGTCACCTTTTGCCGTGGCTTGATGATGTCTTCCAAAGTCCACGTGTCAGAAACTTAATCCCCAAAGCAACAATTGAAAGGTGGATGGAGCCTTGAGGGGCAGCGAGGCCCGAGGGCTCTGTGTGGTTCTCGTGGGAGCGGTCCAGTTCTGGCGGGAGTGGGCGGTTACGTGGGAGCCAGCTCCAATGAAAGGAGAAGCCACCCTCTTTCCCGTGACTCATGGCTCGCCTCCTGCCCTCTCCCATGGGCTGCTGCCCACTAAGGCCCTTGGTGGCCGGGCTCTTGGGCTGCCCAGCCTCCGGAATCGGATACATGGGGCGAGTACAGTCCTGCTCATCTTAGATGACCACGTCTCCGGGTCCCACGGCAGCAGGAACCAGGGGGAAACGTCAGCGTGGAAATGGCCCAGTTTCAGAACAAGTACTAAGTAAATAAGTGTAGAATAAATCTGCGCATATACGTGTAGGAATACACGGGGCTTTGCTGTCCCACGGAACATCTAGAAAAGTCACAAATTTGGACTTCCATGGCCAGCCGCCTCCTGAACTCCTGCCTGTTCTCGTCATTTTCAAGTTGTCTTTGGAAAGACAGTAACTCAGATGCTCTTCAAAAATGGGGGGAAATGTCTCCTCTTTGGCTACAGCTGCTTTTTCTTGTCCTGTGAGTGGTGGCTTTGTCATGACCTTCACTCCCGGGCCACTAGGTCAGTCTCGTCATAGCCGTGCCTGTTCCAGGAGCAAACTCGAGGACAGGCCCTGGCTGGTGACTTCCAACCCTGTGCCTCTCAGCTGGCCTCTGAGCAGGGCTGAGGACGCTCCGGCCAGCCGGGGAGCCCTCTCTGGGTGTCACGCTTTCTGACCTGAGTATCCGCAGGCTCCCCTCCGCTTCCTGGAGGGTCACGGTTCATGGCCACATAGAAGCCCCGTCCAGGTTTATCGGGCGCTGTGGGAGCCCGGCCTCCGCGGGGCGGCCCTGCTCTCACTGCTGTTCTCTCACGTGTCTCCAACTCCTGCTCCTGTCCCATTGCTCCTGGCTCCCCCTGGGGACATCGGGTATTCGGGTGGACACAGCTGTCCCCTCTACTGCCTGGTCTCAGCACCTTCCCTTCATTTTCTCGTCGTCAGACTCACTGTGTGCGTGCCTCCTCCGCACAGTCTGCAGCCCGTCAGCCAACTCCGCAGCACGGAGCGAGCTTCCAGAAGGGCCACTTTTGTCCTTTACAGAACTTTAAGTTCTGGATGAGGAGCCGGATGGTGGTGCTTACAGAGTCCTGGAGCGGGAGGAGCCCGAACACTGAACACCTCCTTCCTAATTCATGGAGGCAGGTCACATTTTTAAACTTTGATTTCTCATTTTTTTTTTCTTTAGTTGGGCACTAACCCTCCCCCACTCCAAAATTATTGAAATGTTTTAAATATTTCCTTCTCGTGCTTTCAAAGCATGCAGCGGTATCACAGCTTATTAAGAGAATAAATGACTTCCACCCAGGCTAGCAGGGAAAGGGCAGGCAGGAGGTGGTGTTCACAGAGGCTTGGAGACCGGGTGCTTCTCACAGGAAACCGCTCCCATCAGGGGAAAGGGGGCGGGAGGGAGAGGGACAACACGGGGACAGCTGGGGGTCGCAGGAGGGCGGGAGGTGTCAGTGAGGCAGGGCAGGCCTGGCTTCCTGCTTGCTGTGATGTGACCTTGAGCCCTTCCAGAGGTAAACGAATCCCGCAGGCCCAGCCACGGTGGTGCCGGAGGTCAGGCAGCACTGCACGATACTGGAGCCTTGTGGGAAGGCCTCTGGTTCAAATCCCAGGCCCACCTGAACACACCTGCTGGCTGCAGGGCTGGTTGGGGTATCACGACACAGTGAGGCCTTGTGGAGGGGACCTGTCTCTCTCTTTCTATCCCATTCTCAATAAATACATAAACCTAAAAAGTAAGTAAAAACAGAAGAAGCCCGCGTCCCACCTTACCCACTCCACAGGAAGGTGTATATTTACTACCCAATAAAGAGCCAAGGTTTAAACACAAAGCAAGGCCACCATCGGGCTCCCAGGGCCAGAGCCAGACCCGAATCCCATCGCCGTGTCCCTCCCCACGCACTGTGTCTTCGCTGAGGCCAGGGATGGGGGCAGGGTACAACAGAGGGCTCCGCGGGAAGGAGCTGGGGCCACAGCAGGCAGCAGGCAGCAAGCGGAGAAGGAGGGACACCCACTCCCGGTGGCCAGAGCCCACTCAGGTGCCCGGCGGGTGGGTCCTAGACCCAGGGCTCCGTGGCAGCAAGTCGGCCATCAGTGCGTGTGTCTGGCGGTGGGTGCGGCGGTGGAGGGCCACAGCTGATTGGTAAGGGCTGTGTGAGGAGCATCTGGCTCCCACGCTGTTGGAAGCCGTGGTGCGTCCATGCGTGCTCTCCAAGTGATCATCTGTCCCCAGCACTGTGCCACGGGCGTTTTCCCCCAGTGCTTACGTTAATGAAATTTCTATTCTTTCACTACAAAAATAGATAATGAATGAGACTGGTGACACCAAGGAAAAGCCTTTATTCTCTGAAAGCAGACAAGTGAGTGAGGGCCCGCCCTGCCGCAGTTGGGAAGCCGATCTTCTGGAGACCCGGACGCTGTGCCCTGCCCTCCAGCCCCGTGGTGCTGTCTGGGCAGGTGGGACCCACTGTGGACGGCACGAGGGACTGCCTTTGGCTGTGAATGGCCAAGCCCCAGAAAGGACTAAGGGCCCAGACACAGGCTTCTTTCTGTCCTACACAGACACAGAGACAAACGTGCACGCGCGCACACACACACACGCACACGCGCGCGCGCACACACACCTCAGTGAGAGCACGGCAGTGGATGCCACTGGCTACCTCCATTTTAAAACCATTTCTTTCCCAATAAGCTGTCAACAAAGCTTACAGAAACAGACCCGTGCTTGTGCTGCCATCCCCAGCCCAGCCGGAGACTGGCCTCCAGCCAAGGGCTATGGGAGTCCAGAGCCACACGAGGGGGAGCACGTGCACTGGGACTGGGGTTCAGGTGCCCTGAGCAGAGAGGGCAGGCCCTTTGCAGGTCTGCACAGCCTGACCTCTGACTGCAAGGCCCGAAACTCACCCTGAATTCCATAGACGCAGTCTCCATGCTGACCTGTGAGAGGCAAGCGAAAACGGAGAGGTGAGCTCCTCCGGGCTACAGAGAACGTCTTCTGAGAGCGAAGGCCTCGCGTCAACCTCTGACCTGGAGGGGTGCTCCCAACCCAGATGGTTTGTCATTAATCCTGCTTAACTTTCATAAAGTTACGTATGTACATACACATATGCATATACATACTCACACACACACACACACACACACAATTTGCTATCGGGCTTATGTGCTCACCAGAGAGACAGAAAGGGGGAAGTGAGAGAGCACCCCACCCCACAGGGGCATGGCCGCCCTGCGCTCCCTTCTCCTCCGTGCTGCTCTGGGGACTTGGTGCACACCCGTCTGCTGTGTTTTTCAGGCCACCAGATCTGGGACTCAAACCATACCATCTGTCACGTGGGATCTAGCCACTTTAACCACCATGCCATTGGCTGGCCCTCCACTAAAATAATTTTAATTATGATTAAAATATTAAACATTAAAGCAAAATAAAATCATGAAAGTCCTAAAAGAAATAATAGCCGAATACTTACGGAGCTGGAAGAGAGGATAGGGAACTTTGAGAGCGGCTCCAAGCGAAACTGGGAAGGGAACTGATGAACGGACCTCTGAAACATGTGCCCTGCCACACATCAACTGCAAAGGGCAAAGGCGAAAGGGAACGTGTGCCACTTGTGCCACACAGTTCACGGCCTCCGTCCACCAAGGCCGTGCAAACCAAGAAGCAGCCGTCTAAGTGCACCAAGAATACGCACACACGTACTCTGCAAATCGAGACGTGTCGTCTCATTAGTAATTAAAGAAAAATGCCATGTTTTCTATCAAAAGGAAAAGGTCTGTTAAATTTTATGCTCCTTCCTGGTGAAAATGAGAAAAGACATAGATACTATCTTGAAGTCTGAAAGTGAAAATCGTCCTGAAGACTGACAATCCACGCGGGCAGCAGAAGCCCCAAAACTAGGCAAGACCTCTGCCCACGAGTTCTGCTTCTAGGAATGTAATACATCTCTTCTCCAAGTGTAAGCTCTGTTCAAAAGCATGAACCTTCAAAGTGTTCATGACAAACAAGGTTTCTAAGAAGGAAGTGTTGAAATCAAAGCTGAGCAGCTGCCTGAAAGAGGATTTGATTAACCCGCAGTGTGTGGACAACGCGTGCTCACGGAAACGGTGTGCAGCTGGCACGCTGGTTAGCTGCTGTGTGCCGGGGGCCGGAGCTCCACGGCCAGCCATGGCCCCAGCCCTGCAGGCTCGAGAAACAAGCTGGGAACGTTTGCAGGCATGCCTGGAAGCCTGACGGAGTGGGGAAGTGGAGGGAGGGACGAGGCTGCGGTGTGACTGCCCCGCCAGGAAGCCTCGTGCACACGCACACCCCGCCAGGAAGCCTCGTGCACATGCACACCCCGCCGGGAAGCCTCGTGCACACGCACACCCGTCCTCTCTCTCACACCCTCCAGCCATAAAAATAAACAAATGAAAATTTTAAAAAATAAAAGCAGTGCATATGCTGGTGTAGAAAATGTCCGTAAACTGTAGTTAGGTGAAATCAGAAGTCATGGAAAACGGCACATGAACATAAAAAGAACCAAAAGCCACTACCAGCTGTTTTCCGTGCGAGGGACCGACGGGCTCGCCCCGCTCTGTTCCCTGAAAAACCTATTACTTCAGGGTAAAGCAACTCAATCTCTGAAATTCCATTTTGAATAAAAATAATCAACAAATGATGTAATTTGTATTGTATTCAACTAATACAGAGAGGAGATAAAATATTTCTAATTAAAAATATAAGAAGGAAATAAAAAGGAACAAAAGATAAATTAAGAAATTATGAAAGTGAATATAAATAAAAGCATGTGTTCTCTGAAAGAGCAATAAATAGGAAAAAAGGGACAAAAATGCACACATGCACTATGATCTCAATTATGTTTAAAAGCACAGAAAATGCTCAGAAGTAAACATGCCATGGTGTTAAATACCACATGTGGGCACTGTGCTCATATGGTTTTTTTCTATAATTTTGTACTTACACTTATTTTCCAAAAATTCTTTGAAATGAATTCATTTTATAACCTTAAATTGACACTGGAAATAAGCATAAAGAAAAACACAAGTAAATAGAGTTTAAAGCGAAAACGTTGAAAGTGGCCATGACGGACGGGTGAAGCGAGAGACAGCACGAATTAAAGCCGCACAGGCAGAACCAGAACCGCAGGCAGGGGTGAAGCAGTCCTGCTGGGCTGCACCCTTGACTCGGAGCCCCCAAGGTCGCTGCCCGGTGCCCTCACCGCTCAGGGGCCGGCGGTGGAGAAGGGATGAGGTGTGGAAGCAGATACAGGGCCATGCTGGGACAGTGGGAAGACCAGGTATGAGTCCAGGTTCCCCAGTGAAGGGGGAATTATGGCCCTGATGGGAGAAGGTTAGGCCCCCAGGCCGCTATGCCGAGCAGGTGTGAGTGGAGGCTGCACAGGGTCATAAGTAAGTCAGGATCTGGGAGAACAAGGAGTCACCAAACGAGCAGCGAGTTGTAGGGAGTGCCACGAGAGAAACGCTTTTCATCGTTGAGGTATTTTTATATGTGTGTGTGTTGAGTCCTTTTTTATTTATTTATTTATTTATTTATTTATTTTGTTTTTTGCAATAGGGCATTTGCACTAGAGAGAAAGACTATGAGAGGGAAAGTGGGAATCACCCCTCAGGGAGGGTGGCCACACCACAATCCCTCCTCCTCCATTCCCCTCCTGGGATTTGGGGCGCACATGCACACATGCCTGGCGGCTTGAAAATCATGGGACTTGAACCACAGTCGACCAGGTGAGAGCCCAGTTCCACACCCGCTAGATCACCTGCTGACCCCAAGTCCCTTTCCTGTTAGTTAGCCTTTAACCTCTACGATTGTCTATTCCAGTAGCGAGGTATTTGTACAGTGAGAGGCTAGGGCCGTGTTTAATCAAATGTTCCGGACTTTTTTCAAAGCATGGTGATCAAATTGTTGAATTTGGAAATGTATTGGATTTCCCAAATTATAATGAAATATTTTGGAAAGTCTATGGAGAAATAAGCCCCCTTGTGCCTTAGAGATGACCATGCAAAGTACAAATCTACGCAGAGGGATTTAGCACACCTAGGAAACTGCTCATCCCCCTAAGCTTTGACCAGCCTCTCCACCCCCACTCCGCATCCAAAAGACACACCGTCCGCGAGTACACGGACGTGCGCGCACAGCACCACCGCTGGGACGCCGTCGGAGGACAGACGGGGAGCACCTACGGCCTGTCAGAGGGGGCCTGAACAACGGTGGGGGCTCTCCCCAGTGGAGGGCTCCACAACTACAAAGAGCAGCGAAGACTGATTCTGTCAACTACTCGGGTGGACACTTAGGACAAACTGTAGACAAAAGCTAAGACGGGTAAGTGTGGTGTCTGAGATGGTCTATTACCCTGTATGGGGAAAAATGGGAGAATACAAAAATATACGAGTATTTACCAATGTTTTGAAATGAAAGGCTAAAATGTAATTTTCACAAAATCGCCTGTGGGAGGAGTTGGCAGGTGGCATGGTGGTTAAGGTGCTGAACTCCCACATGGCTGACCATGGTTCCAATCCCAAACCTGGTGCCTTGCTTTCTCACTTTCTCTCTCTCTGATCAAATTGAAATAATAATAAATGAATTAAATTAATCTTAAAAAATTACCAGTGGGAGGGAGAAGAGGACAGGAATATAACACCGTCTTACAGCTCTGACTTAAGATCGTGGAGGTAACGGTAACACAAAAGCTCACTGAGAAGTGACTCCCAGGACCAGCAAGTGGCGTGGAGGTTTAGACAACTGGATCCCACGTGACCAGCTGCGTGGTTAAAATCCCGGACCTGACGGCTTGAAAAACACACCAAGCACATGTATGTGCATGACCAGAATTCCAAAAGAATGAGAATACAGCATGACCGCCCCATCCAGGGGGTGGTTTCTCACTTTGTCTCTCTCCAGTGGGCACGTGAGGAGAAGAGAAAGAAGAAGAAGTTCCTACAAATAAAAAAACAAAATGAAGCAAATGAACCTGGATGTGCATCAAGTTGGTGACAAAGAGGACAGAAAGCAGCCATGGGGTGTGACTTGTAAACACAATGACTTGACCACCCATCCCTCATAGGTATGTCCTACTGGCGCGTGCACGTGCACGCACACACACACACACACACATACACGTCAAGTTGTTTTTAGTAATTGTATTGCCAATAATTAACATCAATATTATTGTCCTGAGGTTGTGCAAATACTGTAAAATAAGGCAAATAATTAATTACGTTGCTGGCATGAAATACCAGGGTTTTAGGCTTTGGAGAAAGGAGGTATATACAAATTATTCAAGTTTTGAAAAAATAATCCACTAAGTTTGAGTTACAAGTAAAATTATTAGACTCAATAATTTTTTAAGAGATTTGTTTGTTTGTTTGTTGTCATAAAGCTTTTTCTCTCATTGTAGAGAGAGAAACGGAAAGTGAGAAATCACTCCCCAGGGGCAATGGCCATGCTGCAATCCCTTCTCCTCTATTCTCCTCTCAGGATCTTGGGGACACACATGCACACACACACACACACACACACACGGCGTGAGTTTTAAGTCGCCGGGTCCAGGACTTGAACATCAGTCGACTATGTGGGAGTCTAGCAACATAACCATTATGCCACCTACTGGTCCCTCAAGAAATATTTTGTCTTTTAAAAACTTCCCTGTTTCCTAGCTCTGTCCATTGCAAAGACCAGGCAATGAGGAAAACCCAGTAATAAGAAATGCCCTAAAGCCTGGATTTGGGCTCATACGTACCTTCTCCCTCTAAAAGGAACCATAACTCCTTGGAGAAATGGTTGATCCAGGTCTAGGGCAAGGAGAAGAGATGGTCTGGGACCATTCTGTTATGCCAAAAGCGAAAACCTGTCAAGTATTACTAGAATCTGTCAAAGGGCGTAGTGAGTGGGATCACGGTTTGTCCCGCTGTCTCTGGCATTACAAGGCTACTCTTACCCAAGGACGAGCCGACCTGGACACAGCTGCAATGGAGCGAAGCTCGTCGAGTGTGTTTGCATCTGTGCTTTTATCATGGAGCTACTGGACACAGTCGGACAAGATGCTCGGAGGCAGCTCACGAGGAGGCTGGAGGGCGAGGCGAGCCCTGGTGTGCTGCCGGTGCACAGGCGCTGCTGTGTGCTGCCGGAGGCCTGTGGGAAGGCCCGGAGTCTGGATCCTGGGTCAGCCAGGGCTCATGATCCTGGCCGGCTGGAAGGCTGTGAGAAGGATCGTGGCATGGCATCGAAGCTCAATCCATCATCCATCAATAAAACGATAAGTAGAAAGTTGATAAATAAATTAAAAACCCAATAATGTACATATTCTGTCTTTCTGTATGAATTGTACTTCAGGGTAAAAATGTGAAAAGGAGACACTTTCTTCATAAAAGTATTCGCACTGACAATAGAAGACGGAATAATAGAAATGGAATGTCAAAACTTTGCACACAAAAGAGAAAAAAACATTGAAGTAATGAACACCTAAGGCTGTAAAATGTGCCTGGTCTCATCTGAGTGATGACCAGACAACCATCCCTCAGCTTGCTAACATCTCAGAGAGAGGACATCCAGAAATGCCATGCCTCCCAGTGGAAATGCACACCATTTACAAAGCATTTTTATTTAAAAACAAACTTTAATTTGATCAAAATTCCAAACAAAATATTAGTCATAGAATCCATTAATACGTGAAAATGAAAATACTTCATGACAAAGCTGGCCTCCTCCCCAAATCACCAGGTTGGCAATTCCGCACGTACAGCGAAGGACCGTCTGGCGGACCCTTTACCGGTGCGTGAGGCCTCGCTGCGGCAGCTCCTGCTGACACTGCTGCTCGGCAAGCTGAGGCCCCCGAGAGGCCTCGCCCGAAGTCCTCCGAGCTGGGCAGAGTTGCACGCACCTGCAGTCTCGGCTACTTGGGAAACTGAGGTGGGAGGATGAGACGGTTAGACCTCATTTAAAATAAAGTGAAACAGAACACCACACACATGTGCATATACCAGAGATACATGCCTTCACAAACAAAATAGCTATTAGCAACTCTAATACCAATTCATGGTGAACATGCATAATAGCAAACGATAATAGTAACAGCGGAGACTTTCCTTAAACAGCATCTGCAAAAACCATAGCAAACATTAGCTAATGGTGAAGTGCTGGAAACGGGAGAGCTAAGCATGTCTGCCACCACCGCTTTCATTCAACGTGATGCGACAGATCTGAGTACCAGCACACAAATAAGCCGAGGGTGTATTCTGTTGAGAATAATCCAGGGAACTGCTGTTATGTAGAACGGGAATTAAAACTGTCATTATTGAAGGGAAATTAAACTGTCATTATTTGCAGACAGTTTATTGTACATTTAGGGAATACTATTCCAATTCTCAACTACCAGAATCAATATGCAAATTCGGCAAAGTCGCTAAGTGTAAGATAAATAAACAAAAGCAGTGTCTACGGTCCCTATGCAAGTGACTTGATCGAATGCTACCAGGCATTCGCAGAGCTCAGGACAACAGAGCTGCCATCTTTCTGGAGGACACCCAGCCCCATCTTGACAATACAGAGAGGACTCAGATGTCGGGGTGAATGTTGCAAGGGGCCGCTCAACCTCAGGAGCCTGAGACCCCAGGAAGGGACGACACCTGGATGTGGAGACACAGCTCCCATCTCTAAAATCACTAGTCCCACTCGGCGCTACCCGGCTTTCATGGCTGCATGGCACAACACCACAAGCCTGGCCACCTAAAATGCCCACCATATTAACTTGCGGTGTACAGGGAGAAGTCTGGGTGTAGAGTAACTGGGTTCTCCTCACAGGCTCTCAAAGGCCGAAATCGAGGTGTCAACTGGGCCGGGCCCTCATCTGGAGGCTCGACTGGGGAAAAATCCACACCATGCTCGCCCAGGGGGTTGGCAGGACTCGGTTCCTGTGGCTGTGTGACGGAGTCCCTGGCTGCTTGCTGGCAGTCAGCAGAGATATCCTCTACTCACACGAGCAGCTCTCACCCTCTGCCCAGTGGTCTCCTCCAGCAGACCTCTCCCATGTGTGAAATCCCTCATGGTTTAACCTGAATTCCTGTCTCTGGCCTCTCGAAGATCCTCTCCCCTTCTTACAGGCGACTGTGCCGTAGAACCACCTACTCCTGGGTGTGGGACCCACTGCTCGGATACGCACAGACTGCAGGGCACAACGCCAGGCCAGGACTGGCTGCCAGCCACACTGCCCACAGACAGCCCCGAGGCCCTCAAGTCTGGCACAGAGGCCCACAGCTCCACCACCATGGCTGTCTTTGTGTCAGAGGGGGCTCAGTGGCCAGGGACGTCAGCTCCCTGCATCGCCTCATGGTGAGGAAGTTCAACTTGATTCATGGTGGGGAAAGGCAGTTCTAGTTCACTCAGAGCATAACTAATTCCCTGCTCGGCCTTCTTGGTTGACCCACATTTTCAGCATTTCCAGCTTTTTCCTCCACCTGCAAGAACCTTGTGGAAATTACTCCTAATGGTCCATGAAAAGATCAAGGCCCAGCCCGACTCAGATGTCTTCAGTTGCCATGTTGTAATTTATTGGCAATATGTCGAGTAATGTTTTCCTGATCATTTCCTGGTCGGGCTGCTTTGCCAGATGAAAAATGGTCAAAGACAGTTATTAATTAAATAAAAATGCAGCAACCAAATGTGGAGAGCTCAAAGGCTTTTACTCTGAAGTATCTTTTTTTCCTTTAAGAAACACTGAGTAGAATGAAAATTGGTCATACATTGTAGCTTATACATTTATTTTCAACCTCCATATGCAACTAACTTCTGGTTCCATTTCCTATCAAACGATTCTTTGAACTTATTTCCTTTCTCAAAAACATCTCAAATAAACTTACGCTAGCTGGTGAGTCAGACCGCTTTTGTGAAGAAAGACTGTGGAAAGAAAATTGAATCCATTCGCAAATTCGAGTAGGAAACGGTGGTGAGAGAGTAGTAGGCAGGGCACAGCAGCGCCTATTGCCGACGTCTCGTCCCTGTGAGATGTGATCTAAAATGCCAGCGTTGTGGAGATACGAAGGCACCAGCGGATGCTCTGAAATAATGTCCTGGTTTGACAGATAAGAGACTGAGACAGAGATGAAGGAATTTCTAAAAGTCGCACAGCTGGTAAGCAGAGAGCCCTGGTGGTGCCTCCAGGACCGGGTCATCTCCCCGACCCCGGGCCAGGGCCAGAGGAGCACCCTGGGCCGTCTCCGACACACTGGTTTCACGCAGAGGACATTGCTAACAGAAAGAAATGATGCAGATTAGGCCGAGCTCATGTGTTCCCGCTTTGAACAAAGACAGAACATGTGTCTTCACTTTGCCCCTCGCAGGAGGATCTTCTGCGTGAGCATGCTGGGAGTCTGCTCTCAGGACCTCTGCGGGGTGGCCCGTGCAGGGAGAGAGCAGGGTGCCCCCGGCTGGGCTCCAGGCCCTCGGAGCCTCCCCCCACACCCCGAGGCCCTCATTTCCAGGAGGGCCTGACGGATTCCAAATAACCTCTCAGGCGAACCACGGCGTTCCTTTTGGCTTTAATGTCTCTACTCTCTCTGATCATCGGAGAGTTGGCAGTGGTTTAATAAGTTGTTCAATATTATTTTCCATAGGAATTAGGGACATTTTGAAGTTTAAAAGTCATCTGCAAGAAATCTCTTTCAGCGTGAAGTGCTGGCTTACAAGGCAACGAAAGGCCTGGCTGCAGCAGCAGGGCAGGGGCGCAGGGCTCCGCGGTGCTGGAAGCCAGGAGGGAGACCAGGGCTGGTTCCCAGGTGACCTGTGCATTCAAGATGCGTGCACCCACGGGCCTGGCCTGCCAGGACGCTGGGGGCTCGCAGAGTGAGAGTCTGTCAGGGAACATCTCTCTCGCTAACAGATCAATTAAAGCTTTCAAAATATTAGGAAGAATAGAAAATATTGAAATACTACATACATATATATACACGCACACACAGTTACACTCACATACGTGTGTGTGTCTCCCAGGATCCCACAACATGGACTACACATTCTTTTCAAACATACATAAAATATGTTTTTAAATTGGTCACATATATTGTGGATCACAAAGGAAGTCTTAAAAAAATTCCAGAGATTTGAAAACATATGGTCTACAAAGAACTGAGAAATAAAATTTTAAGTCAGCTGAAATGCACCCATATAGTGGGAAACTAAATAACGCTGTTACATAATTCATGGGTCTGGAAAGGATTGTAACGGAAATGACAAACACGGAGAAGCAGACAACTGGAGCGCTGTGCGCAGAAACTTGCGGAATATACACGAAGGGTCTGTGATAGGGAACTTAAAACAGTAAACATACACACCAGAAAAACAGGACTTCAAGATAGTGAGATAAATTTTCAATTAAGAAATTTGACAAGTAAATAAGTATAAAACCAAAGAAAGTCAAAAGAAATAAACAATAAGTTTCAAATGATTGAAATAGTAAAAAAAAACGAAGCAATCAGGAGAAACAAAAAAAGTCAAAAGTTGATTTTTTGCAAAGGACTAATTAGAAATGGCAATCTTGGGACCAGCAGATGGCGTAATGATAACATTGGACTCTCACGTAGTCAACGGTGGCTCAAGTCCTGGACCCGGCGGCTTAAAACTCACACCGGCACATGTGCGTGTGTGCCCAAGATCCCGAGAGGAAAATGGAGGAGAAGGGATTGCAGTGTGGCCTTCCCCCCGAGGGGTGATTTCTCACTTTCTGCCTCTCTGTCTCTCTGGCAAGCACATGCAACTTATACAAAAAAATAAAAAAATAAAAATAAAAAATAAAAAAAACCTCCCTAAAAAAATCTTTTATTTTTGGGACCAGCAGTTAGCATAATGGCTGTGTCACTGAACTCCCATGTAGTCGACCGCAGTTCGAGTCCTAGACCCGGTGGCTTAAATTCACGCTGGGCGCGTGTGTGTGCGTGCCCAAGATCCCGAGAGGAGAATGGAAGAGAAGGGATTGCGGCGTGGCCATCCCCCCTGGGAGGTGATTTCTTGTTTCCTGTCTCTCTGTCTCTCTCTGGTGAGTGCACGTGCCCTATAGCAAAAACCTCTCAAAAAAAAAAATCTTTTATTTTCATTGAGTAAGAAAAAAGGTGTTAAAAAACTATATGAGAAATTTAAAAGAAAGGAATTACTAGCTCTGTAGCCTGGTGATTCGGGCAGCCAAATCCCACACGGCAAACTATGAGGTCGGAGTCCTGGACCTGGGGCTCGAGAACACACAGGGCCCAAGTGCGTGCGTGCCCAGAGTCCCGAAGGAGGGACAGCTGAGGGCGCTGCAGTGTGGCCGCTCCCCAGAGGAGTGCTTTCTCCTCTCCCTCGCTCTGTTTTTCTCCCTTAAGCAAATGTCTGTGCCCTCTCGCCATAAACAAACAAATGGATAATTTCTAAAATATATTCGAAACTATACTTGATGGGCAATTTTCTTTAAAATAATAA
Source organism: Tupaia tana (assembly GCA_026018925.1). Lineage (NCBI taxonomy): Eukaryota > Metazoa > Chordata > Mammalia > Scandentia > Tupaiidae > Tupaia > Tupaia tana. Next base: position 2,912,404 of record JAKSZU010000001.1, read on the forward strand.
AATTATTGAGACTTCTATTTTAATGTTCCTAAGACCACAAAAGGAAGGAGAACTCCCGTCTTTTATAAAGCAAGCATACCCGTAATAGCAAAGCAAAAGAAGAGGAGAAAAAAGAAAAACTATGAACACAGACTCAAAACTGCTAAACGAGGGACCAGCAGTTAGCGTAATGGCTATGTCGCTGGACTCCCATGTAGTCGACTGCGGTTCGAGTCCCGGACCCGGTGGCTTAAACTCACGCCGGGCGCGTGTGTGTGCGTGCCCAAGATCCTGAGAGGAGAATGGAGGAGAAGGGATTGCGGCGTGGCCATCCCCCCTGGGGGGCGATTTCTCGCTTTCTATCTCTCTGTCTTTCTCTGTCTGGCTGGCAAGCGCACGTGCCCTATAGCAAAAACCTCTCAAAAAAAAAAAAAACTGCTAAATGAAATACTGGTAAACAGAACCCTAAAAGGCACAGGAAATATGTCCACCACAGCCACACTAGACGGATCCCAGTTACTCAGGCCAGCCGGGAGGTGTGGAGGTTAAGGTGCTGGATCCCACCTGGCCAACTGTCTGGTTTAAATCCTGGATCCAGCGAACTAAAAAACATGCCAGGTGTGTATGTGTGTGTGTGTGTGTGTGCGCATGTGTGTGTGTGCACGTGTGTGCATGTGTGTGCGCACATGTGTGTGCGCACGTGTGTGTGTGCTCACGTGTGTGCGTGTGTGTGCACGTGTGTGCGTGCGTGTGTGTGCACGTGTGTGCATGTGTGTGCGCGTGTGTGCACATGTGTGTGCGCGTGTGTGTGTATGCACGTGTGTGTGTGTGTGTGTGTGTGCACGCCCAAATCCCAGAAGGAGAATGAAGGGGAAGGGAGTGTGGCACGGCTCCCCTGGGGATCAGTTTCTCACTTTCCCTCTCTCTCTGTTTTTCTTTGGCAAACACAAGCACCCTGTGGCAAAAAATCTAAAAAGTAAATCAGTTCTCCACAAATTTATTTACATGTTACCTGATCTCCCTACCAAATTCCCCAAGAGAGCTTCTCCCTGAAAATGTGCAAGTTCTCCCCACAACTGACAGGCGAGGATGAGCCCAGTCCCAGAGCGCGGCTGTTCGGAAGGAGAGCAGAGGGGACGTCCCGCCGCAGCTCAAGTCGTGTTTTAAGACGGAGCCGCGGCGGTGCGGCACGGAAGCTCTGATGGCAGGACCGGGGGCCGAGGCAGAAACAGAATTCCCGGGTGTGAGAACTCGGCGATGCCCAGGATGCTGATTCCTCGCTCACAGGGCGGGGCGGACTATTCAATGATCGTGCTTGGAAAATTGAAGGAAAACAGATCAACGTTTTCCTCACAGCATTCGTCAAAGTACCACTGTCAATTCCAAATAGATCAGCTTCCTAAAAGTGAAATGAGCGCTTTAAAGATGGAGCATATCTCCGTCTTGCAGCAGGGCGGACTTTGTAAACAAGCTGCAAAACGCACAACGACCCAGAGCGTGCAGAACACTCCCTCTCGTCCGGTCAGAAAAATCAGGCTGAGTCCTAGGAGTCTGCAGAGACCCAGCTATTTTTAAGCCTGGTGTCATCTCGGGCCTCCTGAGGGTGAGAGGGAGGCCAGATGGTTCTCCCTGAGGCCTGGGGAGAGCAGGAGGAGGTGCGGATGGAAGGGAAGGGAGGGAGCCCACGGGAAGAGGGTCTGAGGCAGCCATGGACGTGACCCGGGGGCGGGCAGGGGACCCAGAGGCCTCAGGAGCTGTGAGGGTGGGTTGGCTGTGGCAGAAGGTGAGGCCCAGTGAGTCCAGGAGAGCCAGGCCTTGAACTGCAGGACAGCAGAGGATGGCTGGCCTGGACTCCTCACTGAGTTCTAATTTCCGGGATGGGCAGACCCGCGGCTTCCTCACAATGGCCCAATTCAATTCCATGAGCGCCGGGGGTCAGAGCTCGGGGCTGGGGTTGGCACGCCTGGTTAGAAACCAGCCGGGAGGGGCCATCTTTGCTGTGCTCAAGCCTGGGCCGCAGACCTGGGAACACTGGGCCGGCCCCACTTCTAGCTCTGGGGCACCACGGCCTGGACAGCCCGGCCTTCTGCACCACCTCAGCATCCCACCCCCAGCGGCCAGAGCTGGCAGTCCGGAGCCCCTGTGAGAGCTAGCACGGAAATGCCATCACCTCCAGCCCTACTCGGGTGTTCGGAGGGCAGGACATCTCCCTGGGCCGCACTGCAAGGGCACAGGGAGGCGCTGGAGCTCCCTGGACACTGTGCAAGCAGAGGCCGACCCCTGGGATCTGATATGGAAGCGCCAAGGCCAGACTAAACCAGCACGGCGGAGTGGGGGCAAGTGTGTCCCCCCGGGGCTGGGAGGGCTTGCCACTCTGTGCCATCTCTCAGGCCTCCTGGCACCATCAGAAGCGTGAAGTGCCCCTTGAATGCCCCTCCGGTTGCTACAACCTCCCAGGAGCAGGGCAGCCTGCCGGGTGTAAGGGCTCGTACTCTGGAGCATGCAGGGATGGGGCTCCGCAGGGCTGTGGGGCTGAGGGCGGCTCCGCAGAGACCTCAGCTCTGAGCCTTTGAAGGTGTAAGAGACGGTGCGGGCAGCCGGCTGTGCAGAGGGGACATTCCTGAAGTAGGAGCCCACCCCAGCAGCCCATGAGCCCTGGTGCCCAGAGGCTGTCCCGACAGCGGGAGGAGTTCGCATGAGAAACTCAGAAAATCGGGTTCAGAGGCCCAGGGGCGGCGGAGAGGCCTGGCAAACACTCGGAGTTTCCGGCTGAGCTGGCCGAAGGCTGAGGGGCGGAAACGTGTACTTGTTTCTTCCAGATTATCAAAACCAAAGAGCTTCATTGCAAATGATCATGCCCTTCCGGGGAGATTCCTGCCCACGCCCTCGGGCTCCGTCTGCAGCGGAGGCCGGCCTCCTGTCTACCCTCAACCTCCTCCGTGCGGCCTCCTACTTAACCGGCTTTTCAGCTAAAAATAAAATCTATTCATCCACGAATTCTTTCTTCCTGACTGCGCTGCCTGAGCGCATGCTGCTAGCAGATCACATACCCATGCGAGGCGAAGCGCCGTTGGTAGTGAAGTTTTCAATCACACGACACTTGGAAACACGCTCCGCAGGCCCCTTGCGTGTGGGTGGACCGAGGCTCACTGAGACATTTGCCTCCCGGATGGGAAGCAGGGCCTTCCTGCGTGGGAACGAAGGCCTCCTCCAGGTGTCGCGCTCCCAGCCGTGAGCTCGGGACCCTCATCTAAGTGTGCCCTCACGGGTCTGGTGGCATGCACTCCACACAGTCCACACCGCTCTGAAGGCAATGGGCTGGTTTGTAGTCCCGTAGGCAAAGCTACTCTCAAGACAAAGGAGGTCAAGAAGAAAGCGCAGCGAGACCCTCTCCTTCCCCTGCCAATCCACCAGCAGGTCCTCCCCGCAAACCCCTGTCTAGGGCTGTGAGAAGTCTGTCCCCATCGGCGCCTGTGGCCCTGGGTCTCTGACTTCCCCACCGGCTCTTGTGCATTTCTGGCTCTGTCCCCACTGGCTCCTATGTGGCTCGGACTCTGTCCCCACTGACATAGGAATGTGTGCCTGGGTCTGTCCTATTGGGTCGTGTGTACTTGGTCACAGGCAATTCACAGCAGGACCCTGGCGGGGAGGGCTTTGCTCCCACAGACGGGAGGGGGCATGCAGGGCTGAGCTGGGCCCCGAGGACCTTTTCATTCCGTTTTGTCTGCGCATCAAGGAGTGTTTTGAACTATATTAAATACCTCTTGACCATTTCTACCCAAGATTTAGCCTCCTCTCTGTGCTTTACTCCATTGACGGTAGCGCTCCGCAGCGGTGGAAGACCACGTGGCACGGGAGGACTGCAGGGACCATGCACAGGCTCCAGTGGCTCCGCCGGCCTCGAGGGGGCGCAGGGGCCAGGGTCTGCACACGGGCAGTTCCCCCTGCGATTCTGCACTGACTAAGTGGGAGCCCTGGAGGCTGGGCAGGGCCCCAAGGAGCCTTCCCAAGGCTCAGCACCCTGTCCCTAAAGCAGGGAGAGTGTGGTCCTGGCCTGCCTCCTGGGAGGGCTGTAAGGAGCCGCCATGCAGGGGGCTGGCGGGGAGCCTGCTGCACACCCAGAGCACGCCCGGACTGGAGGCTGCAGGCTGCACAGCTCCCAGACCCTGAGTCTGCCATGCCTCCCTCCTCTCCTCCCTTCCCCACCGCCTCCACTCCTGCTGGGATGAGGTGGCCTGCCCCTTCCTTTGTAGCCCATGACGTTAAATTACTGGGGACGCTCATGTTGGAGTGAAGTGCCGGCCTGTCAGGAATCCTCACCTTCAAAGTCATTGGGTTAGTTCAAGAGTCTCTCACAAGTTTCATCTCCTTGCAGGTTTTCACCCTGCGGAGCCTGTCTGAAGGGAAATGGCCCCGTCTGGCGGCCACGGCAGCGCCGACAAGCTGTCAGTCTTGTCCGAGTTCCAGCAGCGCACTCACACACACCCGGGGACACGCACACGCTCGCTCAGGACTCCTTTCCAGAGTCGGGCTCACCAGGTAGCCCTGGAAGGCGGGTCATCCAGAGGCCACCTGCCGAGGGACAGCCAGTTCTGCAGCCGTAGGGACAGCCTGAGCGAGGGTCGGGACCAGGCCTCCCGGCTCCGACGACCAGAAACCCCGCGGAGGAGGCTGCCCTGGGAAGGCTGGCCAGAACCCCTGCAGCCCTCGCTCGACGGCAGGACGTTGGCCTACACAGGGTGAGAGAGCTCTTTCCAAAATCGCCTCCCCAAAGGAAAGTGACATTTCTCCCTTTGGGAAAAAAAGCAAGAGAAGGCAGATGGGTGGCCCCCAGGGTGGGACAGGGGCAGGGGACACTGCCTAGTGGGCAGGCCTCCCTGCGCTGTGAGGGAAACGTTTTGGAATGAGAGTGAGGTGGTGGCCGCACGGCCCTGGGACACCCTGTGCCGCCCAGTGGCTCACCTCCACGTGGCCACGTCTACGTACGTGGGTTCACTGCGGAAAATCCTTTTTCGATCATTTCCAAGGCTTCTCTCCTCCGGCCCACTAGGCTCCTCCACTTTGGGTGAGGGTGGTGAGCCCGGCCAGTGCGTGGCATGGTGTGGCACCGGAGTGGCACCATAGCCCAGTGCCCCCCTGAGCTGTGGCGTGCCCAGGGCGAGTTGTCTAACCCAGCCTTGGGCTAATGAGGCCTGTGAGCTACATTTGTTTTAATAATGCATAAATTCTTTTAATACTAAGGCAATATTGGTGTACTGTAAAACACAGATAAAAGAAGGACAATAAAAATCATCCACAACCTCACTGCTCAGAGGTGTTTCACATTTAGCCGCTCAGCCCTCTACCCTTTCGTATCTGTGTGCTCTTTAAGGCGTTTTCTGGCCTCCACCTGGCGCACCCAGTCCCTGGTTCCTGGGCTCTCCCGCTGCCATGCGACGTCACACAGCCGCTGTCGTGTCCCTCCCTCCTTCACTCTCAGTAAGTGCATCATGGGGTGGGGTGGAGGGGATCGGAAAGACCTTTGAATTACCTGCCACGGAGCTTTGCTTTTTTAGATCATTAGATTTTTCTGTTCCTTTGTCTTCACAATTTTGATTAAAGCAATACCAGTTTCTCTGTCCACTGAGGCATCTGTTTATTTTCTCTTCCTTGACTGTCGGAAAGCTGAGCGTGACTCACCGTGTGTGTGTGTGTGTGTGTGTGTGTGCGCGCGCACGCACGTGTGCATGTGTTCGTGAAACAAAGCAGGATGGAAGGGAAGTGAGCCCTGGGATGATTACCTGAAGGTGACTCTCCTACACGTATTTCAGTAAGGAAGAAGTCTAGTTTCCCTTGGCCGAAGGTGCGTGTTCACTCCAAGCCGAGCGGAAGGTGAGAGCAGCCTGCGCAGTCAGAGCACCTCGGCCGCCAGCAGCAGCTCTGCACAACTCGGGCTGCGGGACGCCTGCAGGGTACTGCCGGGCCGCCAGGACCTGAGCCGACCCAGGAGCCTTCCCACAGTGGGTCCGCAGCCTGAGGAACAGGCCACGAGGCACTCACTAGAGGCCGATGGGATGGCTGTTCTGGGGCAGGGCCCACTTAGAAGCTGCCCATCCTCCCCGGGTGGTGAGAGTGTGTCCCGCTAAGTAGGCTTTCGGGTCCAAGGAAGTCTACAGTCTTTGTGAAGATGCACTCACTAACAACATAAACCTGAACTTGAGACGGAAGAAGAGAGAAACAGACACCTTTACGGGACAACGTAAAACACTTCTCAATGAAAGATAAGCCAAGTAGAAGAAAAGACAGTGTATGTATAAATGACCTAAACAACATAGCTAGCACATTTTAGACATGTAGAACTTTGAATCCCAATATTTTAGAATATACATTATTTTTAAGTACACATAGAATGTTAAAAAAACAAAACCTCAATACATCCCAAAGAACAGAAATAATACAAAGAAGCCTTCTCTGACCACAATCACTAAAACTAGAAATTAAAATCAAAATTTAAAAATAAAAAGATCATAAAATGCCGACACTTGGTGTATGTTGAGTGGGGACATACAATGTCTCTCTTTCATAGTTGGCTTGCTTCACTTAGCAGGAAATCTTCTACTCCATGGCAGAAACTGAAATTTGGAAGGTATAAAAGCACGGAGAATAATGGTGATACCAAAGACAGTGTGGGAGGAGGGTGGGAAGTGGGCGCAGGTGAGGAGAGAGAATCAAGGGGAAAAGAAAGGCGAAACGTTTCAGGGTCACAAAAATAAAGAGTTATCTGTTGATGATAATGTGTATGGTAATATCTTTGACTGAACCAATACACAGTGTATTCATGATGAAAAGATTCATTTAGTATGCTGTAAAAATACACAGTGACTGAATGTAAAAAATTTTTTAAATAAATTTTAAAACTAAATAAACAAAAAGGTATTGCTATCTAGAAAAAAATCATAAATACTATTTTAAAATTCTTGGCTCAGATAGAAGCACTACCCAATATTGTCAATTTTCTCAAGAATAACAGTAATGAAAACATGACGTATCTGAATCTATTTTATATAGCTAAAACAGTTATCAAAGGAAAATGTATATTTTATTGATTTACAAATCAATAAAAATGAAGTAAATGCCCAACTCAAAAAGTTATAAAAGGAAACTAAAGTAAATCAAAATGAAGCCAGGGCAAAGAAATCAATGATGATGAAAGCAGAAATCCAAGAGTGAGTGAAGAGGACAAAGCAGAGGCGTGAGTAAATAAGCCTGAGAAGCCATTCTTTTAGAAATGCAACACTCGGGACCAGCAGTTAGCGTAATGGCTATGTTGTTGGACTCCCATGTAGTCGACCGCGGTTCGGGTCCCGGATCCGGTGGCTTAAAACTCATGCAGGGCGCGTGTGCGTGTGTGCCCAAGATCCCAAGAGGAGAATGGAAGAGAAGGGATTGCAGCATGGCCATCCCCCCCCCACCCCGGGGGTGATTTCTCGCTTTCTGTCTCTCTGTCTCTCTCTGTCTGTCTGGCGAGCGCATGTGACCTATAGAAAAAACCTCTCCAAAAAAAAAAAGAAAGAAATTCAACACTCACTGAAGAGGAGCTTCTGATGTTTTGCTGTTTTGTTCTCCCAAGTTTGATGAAATCAAATGCCATTCCTGCAAAGAAAAAGAATTCAACAAAGTAAACAACTCAGCAGGCAGTCCAACTGAGGGGGATAAAGAGGGGGAAACTGCAACTATTACAATTACAATGCCATGCAAATACATTTTAAAACCTGGGAGAAAAAACTAAAGCAATTTTCTGTAAAAGTACAATATACCAAAACTGACCCCAGTAGAAAGAGAAATACTAACCTAGCCACTACCACAGAAGCAAAGTGTTCCTCTCAAAAGCACCAGGCCCAGATGATTTTACGAGGCAATTCTATCAAACCTTTAAAGACCAGATAGTCCCACTACCATGTAAATTATTCTAGATCCTAAAAAGTAAATAAAACTTCCAAAGTCTTTCATTAAGCAAGTATAACATTAATTCCCAAACTTCAAAGACTATAGTGTAAAAAGATATCTTTAAGTGATTCATTTTCAAGAATAGTTTAACTCAAGCGTTAACCAACTTGCAGATGTAACAACCCCAGAAAGCACACATTCCCAAAAAGTTCCTGAACAAACAAAACCCAAAGAGGACAAGTCACCCTTGAGAAACAACTACTCAAGATGGTGGCTGGCCTCCAGCCCTTTACCCCTGTTTTTATCTTTCCAGCTCTTCCTACTCACGACATTTGGCGGGCCTTTTCTGCGCTAGTCCTTACCCTACGCCTCAACACCTAACGATAGAATAATGATTTTTAGACAACATCAGGAAGATCGTACACCCCCTGGTACTCGGCCAATGAGGAACTGGGGGAGGGCTTGCATACTAGGGAATAAATTACTCATAACGGATTTGGGGCATGCCTGCCCGGCAGACACCTGACCTTGCAAGACTGTAATCAAGGCCTCCCTTCCCCTCACCTTATGTCTCTATCCTTTGGCATTGGGCAGGTGAGTACATTTCTCACATATAGATCAATCTCATTGTGACATCGATGTGAATATCCTAAGTCCAATATCAGTAAAAAAAAAACCTAAGGTTATTCCATTTAAATAAAACTGGAATTTGCCCTCAATTTAAATTGAAAGCAACAGAAAGAATTCACAATGTACTTTATCTTTAAAAAATTAAACTAAATTAAAAAGTACTGGCTTTTCCACTGAAAACCCATAGACACAAGACTGCCCAATGGCCCCGAATGCTCCAAGGGCCAGCCATCTCTACATACCATTTCCCACTGAATTAAACAAAAATGGCTACGCCTAGGCCTGGAGCAGGACACTTACCCGATGAGTCTGGAACATCTGTGATAGCTGAATGCAAGAAAGCTGTCAAAAACCACTGGGGTGGGGTCAGGAGAGGCTGCATCACCCAAAGATGAGACAATGTGGACATCAGTAAAGGGAAGTCTGCAGTGGACTGGAGTCCAGCTAGTATATTTACATCAGCGAGTTTACAAGAATATTTCTGAAAAAATTCATTGGTCAACTTCGGAGGATGCTAGTTAATCAACTTATTATTTTACAAACCAATAATGGGAAAGAACCAAGCAACTATCCTACTTTTCCTGAGCAAACTTTTCCTGAGAGTGACTGAGGGGAAGTTTCTCTGTAAGGATATATTCCAACGAATACAATAAAGGAGTGACAGGATAAGGATAGGGTCATTTTGCAACCCATTATGAAATCATGGATTTAGCAGCAATCGTCCCTCCCTGCTACTTCACAGGGAGATGCCAGCTAGCCTGAGTCTGTGGAAGAAGAGTACCCACAGGGAGGACCCTGGCAGAGGAGCGACTGGAAACCCTACAGTCAGCGGCGTCCTTCAGGGCCAAGCAAATCAGTTACTGGTCACCGGCCAGGCCAGGGACAGGAGGAAGGGCGATCTTTCTTCTGTCTTATTTTTTTTTATTTTTTTCTCTTAATTTTTAAAATTTTATAATTTTTTCTTTTCTTTTATTACCTTTTACATTCAATCACTGTGTATCATTACAGCATACAAAATGAATTTTCCCAGCATGAGTACACTATGCGCTAGTTCAGTCAAAGATATTCCCAGACATGTTATCATCGACAGATGACTTTGTTTTTTCTGTCCCTTAAATGTTCTGTTTATTTCTTTCCTGTCTTTATAAGTTTCAAATTTCAAGAGACTTTGGTGTGCTGTGTGCCCCTGAATGAGGCATTGCCCTCATTGAGAGAAACAGTAAGTCAGACAGCCGGCCTTAAAGAATAAAGACCCTTGGAGACAGCATCCCTTTTGAGCATTTGACAGATGAAGAAAAGGACTTCCCAGTTAGACCTGGTAACAACAGAACCAGTATTCCAGTATTTTTTTTTTTTTTGAGAGGTTTTTGCTATAGGGTGCGTGCACTCGTCAGAAAGATAGAGAAAGACAGAGAGACAGAAATCGATAAATCACCCCCCGGGGGGATGGCCATGCTGCAATCCCTTTCTCCTCCATTCTCCTCTCGGGATCTTGGGCACGCACGCACACGCACCCGACGTGAGTTTAAACCACCGGGTCCAGGACTCGAACCATGGTTGACTACATGGGAGTTCAACACCATCTGCTGGTCCCCAGAACCAGAATTTGAACTGAAACTTTTTTATAAAATTCACCTACTGGAGCTTGCCATTCTACCTCAACTTTCCTTAATACGCAGAGTCGCTTAGGGTTTTTAGCTCAGCAGAAATGTGATAGCATCGTAGGTTATTTTCACTGTCATGAGAATGGTCACAAAATCAGAAAGAAATAACAGTCGTACATTTTGTGGAAATTTGGCATTGTGCTTCTAGATCTTTAAATCCCATTTTTCTAAAGGCTACACCATGTTTGTCTTGCAAATCCTAGCGTGGTAGGAAAAACAAACAAAACAAAACAAAACCTTGGAAGCATGTGTGCCGCCTTAAAAACAAACAGGAATTGTTGCTACAGTCATGGAAAGTCTGAATCTCTTCACCAATGCATAATTCAAACACAGCTGAATATGTTTCACTTAAAAGTTTCCCCCGGAGTTGTCTCCTACTGGGTGATATCTTCAGCATGTCCGTTTGTTTGATTTTCAGCAACTGACTCAGTATTACATAGGAATTGGAGGAGGCGGATTTGAGGTGAACTGACGAATCTTCTGAGATAGTCCACATGTGCCTGTGTTCTGAGACTCCTCTTCATGGTGCCTGTGTTGTCAACACTGTTTACTTTCTTTTTTTTTTTTTTTTAGAGGTTTTCGCTATAGGGAGCGTGTGTTCTCCAGACAGACAGAGAGAGACATAGAGACAGAAAGCGAGAAGTCACCCCCCAGGGGGGATAGTCACGCCGCAATCCCTTCTCCTCCATTCTCCTCTCGGGATCTTGGGCACTCACGCACGCAAGCCCGGCGTGAGTTTAAGCCACCGGGTCCAGGACGTGAACCATGGTCAACTACGTGGGAGTCCAGCGACATAGCCATTACGCTAACTGCTGGTCCCAACACTGTTTACTTTCCTACGTGATACTCCGCAGGACATGACCCCCCAGACCGGGATGAGTACAAGGGCATTCCTAGCTTCTTGGCTCTCCAGGAACATACACCTCCGCCTTGGTGTGTCGTTGCAATACAGCACCGACAGTGATCTGAGCAGGCCGGCCCTGGAGCCCGCTACACCCTGCTCCTGCTCCCTGCTCCCTGCTCCCTGCACCCTGCTCCTGCTCCCTGCTCCCTGCTCCCTGCACCCTGCTCCCTGCTCCCTGCACCCTGCTCCCTGCTCCCTGCACCCTGCTCCCTGCTCCCTGCTCCCTGCACCCTGCTCCCTGCTCCCTGCACCCTGCTCCCTGCTCCCTGCTCCCTGCACCCTGCTCCCTGCTCCCTGCTCCCTGCACCCTGCTCCCTGTTCCCTGCTCCCTGCTCCCTGCACCCTGCTCCCTGCTCCCTGCTCCCTGCTCCCTGCACCCTGCTCCCTGCTCCCTGCACCCTACCTCGGAGGAGAGCTCCGAGGGTGACCCAGCACCAAGCTGACAAGCCCAGGAGGGAGGCGGGAGCATCCTGTCCATCACCAGAGACACCCTGAGACCTAAGTGGATGACAGATGCCCTCTGTCCCCCTCCTGAGAGTCATAGCCGAGAGCTGACAGTGAAGAGACAGAAGTCAACCCACACTTAAATATCCGAGAAGTCAAAATGCACGGGGACAGGGAAGTGATGGGGCGCTAGAATTTTCTGGAAAGGTGGAACTGCCCAGAAAACTCTTCGACTTTCCCATTTAAAATATTTCGGTGTGCTCTTCTGCCTTAATTTTTATAGGAAAAGTCACCAAAACGTTTGGTGATAGTTGCATACCTTCGGCTAGCCCAGAGGAACAGAGAGGGACCCATTCCCACTGTGCCACGCGGTCCCTGCAGGTGGCTGCAGGACAGGCTAAGTGCGACAGAGCTGCTTTCTTTAAACAAGTTGTTAAAAACGCATCTAATTCCTCATGCTTTCCCCCTCTCCTAAAAAGCAGAATGTACTGAATTTTCTTTTCCATTTTACTGAAGGTTCCCGACATCTGAACTGAACAGTTTCAGGATCCCGCGTCTATAAACTGGGCGAGGATGAGTCCTCCCGCCAACACAGGATTCCGGTGGACAGGGACCAAAGCACTCTCCTTTACAATGAGAGCTGAGTATGCTGATAAATAAATAATAAACGATAAACCGAGAGCTGAAACGGGAGAGCTGACATCAGACCGAGCCGTCGAGAGCTGTCTGGAACGCGGGCTCTGGCCAGGAAAAGGTGTTTGGTTTGGGTCTCAACTCTAATGGCTGAGCACAACTCTTCAGACTCCCAGAAAATTGAGGAAATGTACCTCTGAGTGATTCCAAGTGTAGAAATCCAACCTTAAGGGGGAGGTTTGCCAAAGGCCTTGGACAGGGAAAGCAGGTAGTTCAAATCCAGCTCTGAACTGTATTCACTTAGCAGAAGGCGAAGACCCTGCCCTGCTGATGGGGACTCAAACGTGAGGTGGCTTCGGCCACCTGGCGCTGCAACCCCTCCCTGCTCTGTGGTCACCTGTGGAGACAGGGCCCTGGCTAGCTACACGTGTGCTCGATCCCTCAGGGCCAGTCTCTCCAGGCGTGGTTTTGAAGTGTGTGACCGAAGTGCGAGGTGACTGCCACCTTCCTCGGCTGGGAGACACGAGATTCAGCCGCCACGTGGGCCTGGCGGGGGCTGAGCAGGCAGGGCCTGTCCCCAGCGCTGCGCCTGCCCAGCGTCCTGGCGCCTGGGTGCGGTGCTGGGGAGCCCGTGGTGATGACCCCGTGGCCCAGCTCTCCTGACCCACCCCCCGCAGCCTTTCAGCAGTGACCCTGTTTCTCAGGTCCACACACTTCGGCCTGCCGGGAAGGCAGCGTGTAGGGTAAGTGTGCTGGCTCTTCCCTGCCTGCCAAGCAGCCCTGTCCCAGGGGGAAGGGGCCAAGACTCGGACGCTGCCTGTGTCGGGTGTTCCCAGCGGGGTCGCCCCCAGGAAACGGTCATGTGTGATGCCCACACAAGCTACACCTGAGCACCCCGTGGCCCTGACATGCTGGCACTGTCACCAGGTGCCTCGTGGCTGCTCCCCCGTGGGAGGCCAGCTCTCTGAGGCAGAAACCTTCCAAAGCAGCTGGGGTGGGCAGCTGGCCCGGGTCCCATCCACTTCCATCCGAATGCAACTGCTGCTCACCCGAATGGCAGTGTGGGGACAGAAGAAAGGGCCGGAGGACGGACGTCCAAACCCCCACAGTCAGACATGCCACCTCTGTGCCACCGTGCCACACGAGGTGCTGAGCGAGCGGGGTGCTCTGCTTGCCGTGGGGCTCCCCAGGAGGCGTGGACAGGTGCAGAGAACAGAACGGGAAACCCGGGCTTCGCAGACCATCCTGGTCTCTCCCGTTCTACCTGACAGCCAGACGCGGTTTTCACCTGAGCCTCCAGTTCCCGGCCTCCCCAGCTAAGGCCAGGCCCACCCGACCAGGCTCGCGAGGGCTCGTGCGGGGTGCTATCTGTGAGACAGACTTTAGGAATTGAAATTGCACCACAAAAAGTTATTTGGGATTTCTTTTCTTTTATCACCCACCAACTTAACCATATTTGGAAGTTTAACTGGAGAATGAATCCCAGGCTCGCAAGCTCTGCTCCCCTCAGATGCTGGCTGAGCAGGGCCAGGCCAGGCTAAAACGACCCTCCAGCCACGTGGGGCCGTGCCAGGGTCGAAACCCGCAGACAGAGAGGCGGTCCACAAACCCCAGGGAGGGCCAGCCGGGAGCCAGCCCGCTGGAGCAGGTGGGACGCGAAGACAAGGTGGTGGCAGCAGAGGGGCCTGCACCAGCGCCTCAACCCCAGCCGGAAGCCCTCGCTGTCAGGAGCATGTCCTCCGCGGCCCTCGCAGGTCATGGCCTACAGAAGCTGTCCCTGTGAGGCTCGTCTGTCCCCACGATCTGGCGTCTAGCTGCCAGGGTAAGCAGTCATGGCCAAGAGGCAAAATGCCCACGCGCCAGGAAGCCTCTTCCGGTCTGTTCTCAGACATGCGCTGTGACAAGGTGTGCTGGAGCTTCCTGACCGTTGTCCTTGTTGCTGCTTGCCCCCTGGACAGGACCGTCTCTCGACTCCTGCTAGCAGGATCAGGTCCCAAGATACTCGTTCTAGCTCCTGACAGTGGACCCCTGAGGCCCGGGCCTCCAGCTGGTACAAAGGTCATTCGTGACCAGCCCCGTCCTCCCCGAGTCCAGCCACCTCCACCTCCTTGCCCTGGCCTCTCGTTCCTTGCAGCAGTGACACCCTGTGGTCCCTGCTCAGAGCCAGCCTTGGCCATGGTCAGGCCCCAGCTGCTGTCGGCCGTGGCTCGGCTGAGTGTGCTCGGCACTCCCCTCCCGGTCCTGTGCCCTGCTCCAGGGCTTGCGGAAGATGCTGGGCCCTCCCTGCTCTGTGGGCGCCCCACCTTGAACCCCCTTTCTGGCTGACACGGTCACCAGTCCTCTGGCTTCAGGGCCTGCAGTGGCGGACACCCTGCTCACGTCACACTCAGCATGTGGGAGGGGCCTGGGTGACATCCTTTTGATCTGAAAGTGTGACCCCAGCTGACAGTGGGCAGAGAGGTGTGCGGCTCCTGCACGGGCATGGCTCGGGCCATCACAGAGGACAGGCCAGGCCCAGGCACCAGGAGGAGACCGCGCTGCCACCCGTGTTCCTGCGCAGGGCAGCTCATTACCGCTCCGCACGGCTTTAAAGCACTTGTCCGCGGGGAGACGGGCACTCTGTGCTGCTGACCACGGGGAAGGCCTGGGAGGGCGTCTGGAGGCCTCCCTGGACAGGTGTACGTGTGCCTGTGGCCCGGGGCTGGCTACAGCTGAGAGAGTACTGAAGTGTGGGAACTGCTGGGGGCACCTGCTGTCTGTCTGTCTCTGTCTCTGTCTCTCCCTGGCTCATGAAAGAAAGGAAAAATGTAAATGACTCGAGTGCATGTGCTATCGCGTGGTTCCTTGGTCAGGAGTCCAGGAGCGGCTCCCAGAGGCCATCCACAGGTGCCTGAGCCGGGCCTTCTCCAGAGACATCCCCCGACGGGGCAGCTTCCCTCTGCGAGGAGCGAGGGCGTGCCTCTGCCCATCGCTGTGACATAGGTTAGAGCCACGCTGCTGGCCACCCACCCACAGGGGAGGGGATCACGCAAGCATGGCCGCTGGGAGGCGGGCCCCGTGGCCACCCTCGGTGCGCCTGAGCCTGGCTGTCTCGGTGGGTTCGTGGTCTGCCTGCTTCCTTGTTTGGGGGTGTTGGGGAGTGCGAGCCCCAAGGACCGCAGGCTCACACCAGGGAAGGCACGGGGACTGAACAGGCACCCACGCAGGTTCACGGCTCCCGCGGGAGTCAAGACAGGTGTTGACAGCCGAGACCCCCGTTCTGTTGCACCTTCTGAAGATGCGGCCCCGCCGTGTTGCCGACCAGCACCCATTTCCTCACGCTCACGTGTTAACACGGCATTTCTGCAATGACAGCGACGGCCACACGACCCCTCATGGTAGCCTCACGGGTAGACGCTTTACAAGGAAGGCTGCGAGACAAGGACAGCTGGAGGGAGGCGGCATTGCCCTTGGGGACCCTGCAGTCACTCCGACATCCCTCAGGGACAGTCGGGGGCTACAGGGGACGTTGCGAACACACGCAGAATGTGAGCACTGGGCACCCCGGGGCTACCGGCTGCTCCTGGGGAGCAGGTGTCCTCGTGGCCTGGCTGCTCGCCGTAACCCTGCTGTGTGTGCCATCACGGGACCGCGTGTGCGCCTACAGGCCTGAACCACACAAGGGCCGACGCGGGCGGAGGCGAGCCACTGTGCTGAGGTGGCCATGTCCTCTGTCCTCAGTGGCAGCGGCGGGCTCTACGGGTGTGAGGGGGGTTGGATCCCACCGAGCCCCGGGGGCCCATGGGCCTGGCCTCCCCTCTGGGCCTGCCGGGTCAGCCAGCTGCCCTTCCCCACTTCCCGCTGCTCTGGTCAGGACACGGAGCGAGGCGCCCAAGCGAGCAATGAGAAACAGAAGCCCCTTCTGGATGGGGCTGGGGGCTCTTCAGGGCCGCGCCTGGGCGCCCGGAGTAGGTGTTCAATGAAAGTCGATTCTCTGGCCGTCCTGCTCTCCCCCACCTCCTGGAACGAGAGCCTCCTGAAGGGCCCTCCGATGGCCTCCCCGGGCGGGCGCCCCACATCTGCTGTCGGCGCGGGCTGTGACTTGCTCAGCTCAGAAACGCGGCCTGCTGCTGGGGCGGGAGGGGACGCAGATGTCGAGCAAACGCTTTCGCACACAGACCTCTGACGCACGAGCAGCTGCTGACGGTAATTCGCGGTGGCACCTCTCCGCATGACTCACCGGGGGTGGACGTGCAAGCCGCCCGCTGGGCTCGGCAGCCGCGTGGGCCCTCCGAGTGTGAAATTCCAATTTCTGCGCTGGGGCTTGTGTGTCAGTCTGGAAACAAACGCTTCACGTGCGCAAGGTTGATGCTTTCCAGGTCAGGGTTTCAGCTGGAGGAAGCGGGAGCGGCAGGGAGAGGGCTCATTTCTCCCGGGCCCGGTGGGCGTTTGAGAGCGTGTTTGGTAAATGCGTGTTCTGCCCACGGTCGTCGTTCCCAAGAAGACCACTCTCAAGGCCACGTGGGAGCGCCAAGCTGTGCCCACGTGCTGGGTCCACCCGAACTCCAGCTCATGGCCTCTGTGGCCCCTCTGCAGCCGGGCATGCTCAGGGGCACAGGCCGGGCAGAGCGCGCCCACTGAGGCTGGCTGGTCCCGGCCCACCTGCAGCAGAGGGAGCCAAGGCTCCAGCCCAGCAGGGCTGTTAGCCCAAAGAAGCTCCAAGGTTGAATGGGATTAGACAGTGAGAAGCGCCGGGCGTGTGCCTGGGCTCCCCACTTCAACGTAGAGGTCACTCACACCCTGTCCGTACGGCACGTGACGCCATGACTGCCACTCTTCTGGCACTTCCGATACGACCACGGCGGAAAGGGGTCAGAGTGGCGGTGGGCTGCTGCTCCCTCCGCCTCCAGGAGCCCCTTCCTGGTGCAGAGCTCTGAGAAGCCAATTCCAACGACTTTGGGGTCACTGATCTGCCCACAGGAGCGTGTGGGGCCTGCTGGTGTTGTGAGCCATCAGGGTCATCTCTGCTGCTAGAGAGGACCCAGCATGGCAGGACCCCCATGTCTGTCCCGGGGAGCAATTTGGAAACCCACCCATGCGTGGGCATAAGGGGGTCCAAGAGCCACCAACCTCTGCAACTTGCTGAGGGCTAAACACACACAGGCCGGCCGCAGGTGGGGCAGCCACAGCAGGGCAGCGGCCTGGCCTGGAGAACTGGACGGAGCGGATTCAGTAGGACTCCTGGTTAACCGGGCAGAGGAATGGGAAGGACCCTGCTCTGTGTGGCCTTGTCCCGAGGTGAAGGGGTGACCTCCGCTGGAGCTCCAGGTGTCCCTGAGTGTCTCCCAATGCCCGGGCTCTGTCAGAGCACACGGTCTCCCTTCCGAAGCCGTCGGAGGATCTGTGTTTCCACACAAGCAGTCTGGGCTGGGACACGTATTTGCATTTTTCTTAGCTGTATTGGCTGCTGGCTGGGAGGTCAGAATTCAACACACATGAACTTGCAGTGACGTAAGCAGGAGCAACAACAGGGGACAAGTCGAGGCCTTGGGTCAGTGGCCCCCAAATAGGACGCAGCTCACCGAGGGCACGAACTGGTTCTCCAGGGTGTGGGGGAATACTGGGTTTTAGCAACCAGAGACTAAGCCTTCCGGATATCCGAACTGCAGACTGAGGGCGTGTCCGTGCGGCACCTACCAAAACCGAAGAGAGTGTGTGCTGACGAGGCCGGACACCACTGCCGAGGAAGGAGGGCAGCTGGCTGGGAAGACCGCGGCAGCGCCAGGCCACGGCGGGCGAGCTGGACGGAGCAGGAAGGGGACAGAGGCAAGAGACTGAGACCTGAGGCTTCTCTTACAAAGGGGCCTCGCTCACTCCACACACACCACTCACAGTCCACACACCATGCACACTCCACACATACACCACTCAGTCCACACATCCATGCACACTCCACATACAGCACTCACAGTCCACACACCATGCACACTCCACACATACACCACTCAGTCCACACACCCATGCACACTCCACACACACCACTCACAGTCCACACACCATGCACACTCCACACATACACCACTCAGTCCACACACCCATGCACACTCCACATACAGCACTCACAGTCCACACACCATGCACACTCCACACATACACCACTCAGTCCACACACCCATGCACACTCCACATACAGCACTCAGTCCACACACCATGCACACTCCACACATACACCACTCAGTCCACACACCCATGCACACTCCACATACAGCACTCAGTCCACACACCATGCACACTCCACACATACACCACTCAGTCCACACACCCATGCACACTCCACATACACCACTCACAGTCCACATACCATGCACACTCCACACACACCACTCACACTCCACACACCCATGCACACTCCACACACACACCACTCAGTCCACACACCCATGCACACTCCACATACACCACTCACAGTCCACACACCCATACACACTCCACACACACCACTCACACTCCACACACCCATGCATACTCCACACACACACCACTCAGTCCACACACCACGCACACTCCACACACACCACTCACAGTCCACACACTCATGCACACTCCACACACACACCACTCAGTCCACACACCCATGCACACTCCACACACACATCACTCAGTCCACACACCACTCACACTCCAAACACCCATGCACACTCCACACACACACCACTCACTGTCCACACACCATGCACACTCCACACACACCACTCACTGTCCACACACCCATGCACACTCCACACACACCACTCACAGTCCACACACCCATGTACACTCCACACACACACCACTCAGTCCACACACCATGCACACTCCACACACACCATTCACACTCCACACACACCACTCACAGTCCACACACCATGCACACTCCACACACACCACTCACTGTCCACACACCCATGCACACTCCACACACACCACTCACAGTCTACACACCCATGTACACTCCACACACTCACACACACACCATACACCACACACACACCTCCCAGGTAGGGTGAATGGGGAGCAGGTTGAGCAGGTGGGTCCCAGTCCACTTGGAGGGAGAATTCAAAGGGCTTCGACACGGCACCCATGTGAAGAGGGTGCCTGTGCCATCTGAGTGGGACCCTCTGGTCCAGTACAGGCTCTCCTTGGAGCATGGTCAGGCCCCTCCGTGGTCCAGGGGCCTGTTCTTCCCGGCCCGTGAAGGCTACTTCCCCATCCAGGCACGATAGGCCTGATCGACTGTGCACCTCTTCCTCTGCCTGGAGACGCCGGTACAGCTCGGCCGCCTCCCTGCCCCCTCCATCTTCCGGATGGCTCGTGGCCCTGGCTCCCCACTCTGCCTCCCTCACTCCCTGGCACTGACCACACTGCCGCGTGTCCCTGGAAGGGAGCATGCCCAGCTTCCCTGGGTCCCAACGTCAACAGACGCCGTGTGCCCAGGCTCCCCCGGCCCCACCCCCAATGCCAGGGCCATGTCTTTTCACATGACCCTGAGAGCCAGAAATCAGCAGCATGTGGTGATGCAGAACGGAGACACGAGGGTCAGAACCTCGCCCACGTGTCGCTGTGGGAATTCCCGTGCAAACCCAGGTCCGGCCGGGTTAAAAAGGCGTGCTCTTACCTGCAGTGAGGCCCGTGCTCTGCCAGGCTCCACACTGAGCGGCTGGGGAGAGGCAGCAGGGGGCCTGGTGGCCGGGGGTGGAAGCGGTAGCTGGGCGCCCCTTCCTCCTGTCCAACCTGGACGTCTCCATGAGGAGCGGCGTCCTGCCCTGGCTGCTCCCTCAGCCACCACGAGGCATTCTTGGAATTCGCCGTGGAAAGGAGCCTCCAAGCTCCACAGGAAAAGGCCTGTCCAGAACGGTTCCAGCCTGGGCTCACACGGTAGGAGGGAGGCTTCAAGTGCTTGCCGGGCCGGCCGCAGTGGTGTGGTGCTAACACAGAGGCCACATGGGAGGCGCCATTGGTGCCCCAAGGTCTCCCTGTATGTGCCGGGCAGGTGCATGAGCCCGTGAACCTGGCTGGGGTGGGGGGACACAGTGGGGGTGCAGGGGAAGGCAGCCACCTGGCTCTCAGACAGAGCGGGGCGAGCACTTCCAGGGGCCCCAGGCCCCTCCTCATCTCTCTCCCTCTCTAACGGAAGAAATAAATAAAAATAAACTTTAAACAAAGATATCTGCCTGGCACTCTCTCCCTCCACGTACCCAGAATAATGCAGACAGCCGCTCCCTCTCAAGAATCTTCCCAATCATGGATTTCTGACCAACAGAACCGCCGTCTCCTGGGGTGTCGTTTCTGATAACCAGGGACGGTTTTCTTCATGAAGCAGTGACAGCGCATGCTTCCTGTGGAGTAGCAGTGCTTCCCTGTGGAGTAGCAGTGCTTCCTGTGGAGTAGCAGTGATTCCCTGTGGAGTAGCAGTGCTTCCTGTGGAGTAGCAGTGCTTCCTGTGGAGTAGCAGTGCTTTCCTGTGGAGTAGCAGTGCTTCCCTGTGGAGTAGCAGTGCTTCCTGTGGAGTAGCAGTGCTTCCTGTGGAGTAGCAGTGCTTCCTGTGGAGTAGCAGTGCTTCCTGTGGAGTAGCAGTGATTCCTGTGGAGTAGCAGTGATTCCCTGTGGAGTAGCAGTGCTTCCTGTGGAGTAGCAGTGATTCCCTGTGGAGTAGCAGTGATTCCCTGTGGAGTAGCAGTGCTTCCTGTGGAGTAGCAGTGATTCCCTGTGGAGTAGCAGTGCTTCCTGTGGAGTAGCAGTGCTTCCTGTGGAGTAGCAGTGCTTCCTGTGGAGTAGCAGTGATTCCCTGTGGAGTAGCAGTGCTTCCTGTGGAGTAGCAGTGCTTCCTGTGGAGTAGCAGTGATTCCCTGTGGAGTAGCAGTGATTCCCTGTGGAGTAGCAGTGATTCCCTGTGGAGTAGCAGTGCTTCCTGTGGAGTAGCAGTGCTTCCCTGTGGAGTAGCAGTGATTCCCTGTGGAGTAGCAGTGCTTCCTGTGGAGTAGCAGTGCTTCCTGTGGAGTAGCAGTGATTCCCTGTGGAGTAGCAGTGCTTCCTGTGGAGTAGCAGTGCTTCCTGTGGAGTAGCAGTGCTTCCCTGTGGAGTAGCAGTGCTTCCTGTGGAGTAGCAGTGCTTCCTGTGGAGTAGCAGTGCTTCCCTGTGGAGTAGCAGTGCTTCCTGTGGAGTAGCAGTGCTTCCTGTGGAGTAGCAGTGCTTCCCTGTGGAGTAGCAGTGCTTCCTGTGGAGTAGCAGTGCTTCCTGTGGAGTAGCAGTGCTTCCTGTGGAGTAGCAGTGATTCCCTGTGGAGTAGCAGTGATTCCCTGTGGAGTAGCAGTGCTTCCTGTGGAGTAGCAGTGATTCCCTGTGGAGTAGCAGTGCTTCCTGTGGAGTAGCAGTGCTTCCTGTGGAGTAGCAGTGATTCCCTGTGGAGTAGCAGTGCTTCCTGTGGAGTAGCAGTGATTCCCTGTGGAGTAGCAGTGATTCCCTGTGGAGTAGCAGTGCTTCCTGTGGAGTAGCAGTGATTCCCTGTGGAGTAGCAGTGCTTCCTGTGGAGTAGCAGTGCTTCCTGTGGAGTAGCAGTGCTTCCCTATGGAGTAGCAGTGCTTCCCTGTGGAGTAGCAGTGCTTCCTGTGGAGTAGCAGTGATTCCCTGTGGAGTAGCAGTGATTCCCTGTGGAGTAGCAGTGCTTCCTGTGGAGTAGCAGTGCTTCCTGTGGAGTAGCAGTGCTTCCTGTGGAGTAGCAGTGCTTCCCTGTGGAGTAGCAGTGATTCCTGTGGAGTAGCAGTGCTTCCTGTGGAGTAGCAGTGATTCCCTGTGGAGTAGCAGTGCTTCCTGTGGAGTAGCAGTGCTTCCTGTGGAGTAGCAGTGCTTCCCTGTGGAGTAGCAGTGCTTCCCTATGGAGTAGCAGTGCTTCCTGTGGAGTAGCAGTGATTCCCTGTGGAGTAGCAGTGATTCCCTGTGGAGTAGCAGTGCTTCCTGTGGAGTAGCAGTGCTTCCTGTGGAGTAGCAGTGCTTCCTGTGGAGTAGCAGTGCTTCCCTGTGGAGTAGCAGTGATTCCTGTGGAGTAGCAGTGCTTCCTGTGGAGTAGCAGTGATTCCCTGTGGAGTAGCAGTGCTTCCTGTGGAGTAGCAGTGCTTCCTGTGGAGTAGCAGTGATTCCCTGTGGAGTAGCAGTGCTTCCTGTGGAGTAGCAGTGATTCCCTGTGGAGTAGCAGTGCTTCCTGTGGAGTAGCAGTGCTTCCTGTGGAGTAGCAGTGCTCCCTGTGGAGTAGCAGTGATTCCCTGTGGAGTAGCAGTGCTTCCCTGTGGAGTAGCAGTGCTTCCTGTGGAGCAGCAGTGCTTCCTGTGGAGCAGCAGTGCTTCCTGTGGAGTAGCAGTGCTTCCTGTGGAGTAGCAGTGATTCCCTGTGGAGTAGCAGTGATTCCCTGTGGAGTAGCAGTGCTTCCTGTGGAGTAGCAGTGCTTCCCTGTGGAGTAGCAGTGATTCCTGTGGAGTAGCAGTGCTTCCTGTGGAGTAGCAGTGATTCCCTGTGGAGTAGCAGTGCTTCCTGTGGAGTAGCAGTGCTTCCTGTGGAGTAGCAGTGCTTCCCTGTGGAGTAGCAGTGCTTCCCTATGGAGTAGCAGTGCTTCCTGTGGAGTAGCAGTGATTCCCTGTGGAGTAGCAGTGATTCCCTGTGGAGTAGCAGTGCTTCCTGTGGAGTAGCAGTGCTTCCTGTGGAGTAGCAGTGCTTCCTGTGGAGTAGCAGTGCTTCCCTGTGGAGTAGCAGTGATTCCTGTGGAGTAGCAGTGCTTCCTGTGGAGTAGCAGTGCTTCCCTGTGGAGTAGCAGTGCTTCCTGTGGAGTAGCAGTGCTTCCTGTGGAGTAGCAGTGATTCCCTGTGGAGTAGCAGTGATTCCCTGTGGAGTAGCAGTGATTCCCTGTGGAGTAGCAGTGCTTCCTGTGGAGTAGCAGTGCTTCCTGTGGAGTAGCAGTGCTCCCTGTGGAGTAGCAGTGATTCCCTGTGGAGTAGCAGTGCTTCCCTGTGGAGTAGCAGTGCTTCCTGTGGAGTAGCAGTGCTTCCTGTGGAGCAGCAGTGCTTCCTGTGGAGTAGCAGTGCTTCCTGTGGAGTAGCAGTGATTCCCTGTGGAGTAGCAGTGATTCCCTGTGGAGTAGCAGTGCTTCCTGTGGAGTAGCAGTGCTTCCCTGTGGAGTAGCAGTGCTTCCTGTGGAGTAGCAGTGCTTCCTGTGGAGTAGCAGTGATTCCCTGTGGAGTAGCTTCCTGTGGAGTAGCAGTGATAGCAGTGCCCTGTGGATAGCAGTGCCCTGTGGAGTAGCAGTGCTTCCTGTGGAGTAGCAGTTCCCTGTGGAGTAGATTCCCTGTGGAGTAGCATTCCCTGTGGAGTAGCAGTGCTTCCTGTGGAGTAGCAGTGCTTCCCTGTTCTTCCTGTGGAGTAGCAGTGATTCCCTGTGGAGTAGCTTCCTGTGGAGTAGCAGTGCTTCCCTGTTCAGTGATTCCTGTGGAGTAGCAGTGCTTCCTGTGGAGTAGCAGTGCTTCCCTGTGGAGTAGCAGTGCTTCCTGTGGAGTAGCAGTGCTTCCTGTGGAGTAGCAGTGATTCCCTGTGGAGTAGCAGTGCTTCCTGTGGAGTAGCAGTGATTCCCTGTGGAGTAGCAGTGATTCCCTGTGGAGTAGCAGTGCTTCCTGTGGAGTAGCAGTGATTCCCTGTGGAGTAGCAGTGATTCCCTGTGGAGTAGCAGTGCTTCCTGTGGAGTAGCAGTGATTCCCTGTGGAGTAGCAGTGCTTCCTGTGGAGTAGCAGTGCTTCCCTGTGGAGTAGCAGTGATTCCCTGTGGAGTAGCAGTGCTTCCTGTGGAGTAGCAGTGATTCCCTGTGGAGTAGCAGTGCTTCCTGTGGAGTAGCAGTGCTTCCTGTGGAGTAGCAGTGCTTCCCTGTGGAGTGCAGTGATTCCCTGTGGAGTAGCAGTGCTTCCTGTGGAGTAGCAGTGCTTCCTGTGGAGTAGCAGTGCTTCCTGTGGAGTAGCAGTGCTTCCTGTGGAGTAGCAGTGCTTCCCTGTGGAGTAGCAGTGATTCCCTGTGGAGTAGCAGTGCTTCCCTGTGGAGTAGCAGTGCTTCCTGTGGAGTAGCAGTGCTCCCTGTGGAGTAGCAGTGATTCCCTGTGGAGTAGCAGTGCTTCCCTGTGGAGTAGCAAGGGTGTGCCTCGTGCTTTCACAGCTCTTCCTTCAATGCAGCAATGGGGCACGAGGTCTCCCGGCAGCCCAGCCGCGTGGCACGCACTGCTCGGACCCCGGTATGGCACTGTGAGAGAAAGCGTGCCTCAGATACGTGTGGGAAACCCCATCTCACTGAAGACTGAACACTGAATTACAGGACTTCTCAGAGCCTTTAATGGCTGGTCCGAAATAGAACATAGTTTTCAGACTTAGTCAACAGTGACGATCTTCTGTGGCTGGTCGTGGTGTGGTAGGAATAGAAAGCTGTATAATGGTTGATTCCAGAAAACTGTTCCGTGGATCCAAGTTTGTGAAATTCCATGGTGTACTGATGTCAGTGCTGGAGGGTTGAAAGGCAAGGCAGTCTTTTAGAATCTGTGGTGATGTTCTTCCTGAATTTTCTAGAAGGCCTGGTTCTTTAAGATGCATCACTAGTTATTTACTTGCTACCTATCTGGGACTGAACCCACAGTTCCTAAAGGAGAACCATGTCACCCGAACCGTGGCCAGCTTCGAATGTCCCGCTACCCACTGCACTCATGCGAATGCTTCAGTTACGTCTGTTTAGGGGTGATCCTGATTCCTCTCCCTGTCGACAGTAACTAACAGGGGTGACCGGCACCGTCCCGTCTTCTCAACATCACCCTGTTCCTTGGTCCGCTGTGACTTTTGCCACAGATTATGGGTTTGAGTGTGCAAGATCACCACATTTGGTCGCTCCTAAGGCTCCTGCCTGCACCTGCAGGTGGGCCGTAGAAGCGGGGCTGCAGGTACCTTCCCAGCTGTTTCCCCCTTCCATGACATGAGCGCTCACAGGGACAAAGATTAGGATATGTTTCTCTTTCGATAAGTCTGCCGTTTCTTCTTGGCTCAGCCTAGATATTTTGCATGCATCCAAACATCAGCCCACCTCCTGCAGGTCTCCCACTCGTCAGCAGCAGCTGCTCACAGTATCCCTAATGATGGTCTGTGTCTCTGTGTTGTCTTCGTGATGTCACCTTTTCTGTTTCTGGTTTTATTTATCTGGGTCCTTGCTCTATTTTCCTAGTCTAGCTCGTGGTCTGTCAATTTTGCCTATCCTCTCAAAAACATCAGCTTTCTGTTTCATTGATTTTCTTTCCCTCTGTTTCCTTTGGGTTTCATTCGTTCTTACATTTCCAGGTCTTTAAGATGCATCATTAGGTTATTTACTTGCTACCTATCTCATTTTTTGTTTTAATTTTGAGCACAAATCGCTATAAACTCCCAATATACTTACACTGAATCAGGAAGAAACTAAATAGCCTGAACAGATCAAAACAAGCTTGAATTAGTAATCATCTCCCAACTTAGAAAAGCCCAGAGCTAGAAAGATCCATTGCTGAATTCCACAAAACCAGACTTAACAGCAATTCTCCTCAAACTATTCCAAGAGGTTCCGATAGAAGGAACCCTACCAGCCACATTGTGTGAAGCCGCCATCATCCTGGTGACAGAAGCAGACAGCACAACAGCAAAGACTATAGACCAATGTTCCTGCTGACTATGATACCAGAACCCTCAACAATACATCTTTAACTAAAAATAAGAAGAAACAAACAAAGAAAGAAAAAACAGCCAGCCAGTGGCAAGTTGATTAAGGCAGCTGGATCCCACATGGCTGACTGTGGAGTTGACGTCCCAAACCCAGTGGTTTAAAAAACACACTGGGCATGTGGGTGCACGTGCCCAAAATCCCAAGAGGAGGGCGAAACGGAGGAAAAGGGACTACAGCATGGCCGCTTCCCGCGGAAGGGACTTTCTTACTCTCCCTCTCTCTTGCTCTGTCTCTCTCTGGTGAAGTTTTTTAAAAACGATAATAAAGACCACCCTGCCATTACCTACCTGTGTGGTGTTGACGAATGCGTCAAACACTCTGGCTCTCAAAATCCTGACACAGACCCTGATTTCCAGTCCCTGCCAGCTGTCATGGCTCACGTGCTCACAGCTCTTAGAGCATCTGCCAAAGACGGTAACTAAAGCATAGGTGCCAGATGGACCGCCTCAATCTCTGCCCCTGGCAGCTCTCGGCTGCCCGCCCGTCGGTGACAGACCCAGGCGCTGAGCACTTTCCGTCCTTGTCTAACCAACCCTCTCAGTGACTCCCAGGGGAGAGTCCCTGTGCCGTCCTGCCTCAACACGAGGCGTTTCCACCGCGCATTGCACAGACTGCAGTCCGTCTACACCGCGTCGCCGCTGCAGGTGCTCACGGCCAATCGCCCCGCACCCGGCCACGCCCGCCCCCAGCACTCCGGATGGCCAGGCAGAACAGTTGCTGATGCCAGAGAGGTACTGGGGCTCGCAGACATTGGAAACCTCATGACTGGAGTCATCTGCAGTGCGTGTGTCACAGACAAGTCATGAACTCACAGTACATTCCGCAAATCCGAACCAGATCCTGGCATGCCGTGTGCCACCGCCCCGAGTGGGCCTTCCGGGGTCTTGCAGGCTGGAACGCCCAGTCCCACCCAGCCACAGGGGGCTGCTTCCAGAAAAGCCTTAGCTGGTAAGCCCAAATATTGCTCACATCTACTCACTCAGCTGGTTAAGCTGAGCAACCAGTTCTTCAGAAGTCGTTGCAACACCCATGATGACGACAGGGAAATTGTGCCGCACTTTCTCACTAGTTACTGTCGCACCACCACATTCTCCCCGGGTAGATCAGGATGGGGACATTGTTAGACTGGATCCAGAGAATCAGGACTTGGAGCTGGAAGGGATGTCAGAGCTCTTCCTCTCAGCTGGCCACATGGGGGACCCCCCCTGTGGTCACCGCGGTACCAGAACATGACCCCGGTCTCCGGAGGCAAGCCTGGTTCTCATCGCCAAAGAGCACCAGCCTTCAGCCCGAGTGGAAATTCGATCATAACGCGGGGTAGACACGCCTCCGATACGTCTTCTGGTGCTTCAGATGCGTCCAGTTTGTGAAGCAGACTGTTTATGGAAACCCGCCTCCTCAAACACTTTATTTCCTTAACCATCAGCTATGTTTTTAAGCATCAGCATGTGCTTGTGGAAAACGGAGCCCGGCATAAACGACAGCGCAGACGCCGAAGCACAGCAGACCTCGCTGTTTGGCTCTGCGTTTCTGTTCTTTGGTTGTACAGAGGATTTGCGTTCTCGCCACCCTCGGCCACTGGGTCAAAGCTCTGCATCCCCAGCATGTCCCTGAGCTAAAGGTAACTGTGGTGGACACTGGCCACGCCACAGAGGCACACAGCTCCTTCCAGAAAGGACCGGAGGGTAAATACTTCAGGCCTTAAGGGTCACGTGATAAATTAGCTTGGAATTCCTAAAAGACAGAACCAGTAGGCATGGGACACTAGGTCTGTAAGGAAGGGACTCACATGACAAAGGCCGAGAAGGCCCACAGTCTGCCTTGAGCAACTGGACACCCAGGAGACCCGTGGTGCACTTTGAAGGCCTGAGCGTCAGATGGCCAGTGGTGTGGACTCCAGTCTGGTAGGCGGCTAGGAGCCAGGAGCAGTGAGAGCGAGGGCCTGTCTCAGTCAGGCAGAGAGAGAGGAGTTCAGTCTTCTCCCCGCACGTGGGCCCGTTCGGTCCTCACAGGCTGCGATGGCACGGCCCACATCGGACAGGCCCTCTGCTTTTCTCCGTCCACTGATGCAACTCTCTTCTGGAAACACCTCGAAGACACACACAAACACTGTTGAACTAGACACGTGGGCGTCCCGTGGCCCATTCAAGTTGACAAATAAAATGAACCGTCCCTTATGGTCCCTGCTGCAACCACTCATCTTTCCATCGCGTGAAAGCAACCACGGTGTGTGTGCACATGAGCGGGCACAGCTGTGTACGCACAGGCCTCGCACAGAGCAGGCCGCAGGCCAGGTCCAGCCTGTACGCAGCAGGTGGCCAGCCTGGCACAGGCGAAGCATCTTTGTGTAGGGAGCTCGGGAGTCACTGTGCATCGCTGACTGCATTTTGAAATTTTACTAACGTTCCTTAAGCACTTGAACATCTCAGTGGCCCTTCCGTAATGTGTCGGGCAGGCTGCCATCGCGTAGTCACCGCCAGCACCACGTGGGGGCGTGCCCGGGAGGCCACCGTGAAGCGTTGCAGAGTCGCTGACCTTCAGGACATTCAAGATGAAGGGGCAAGAATGAGTGAGCCGTGAGGATTTATTCCAGATGTCCTAGAAAGCTACGAATTATCTAGAAGCACACCCATGACAGGGAAGGCCCTGGGTAGAGGAGTTCTCTCTCACCGCTTCAGGAGGTAATCCTGAGCAGCCCTTTCCTGCATTAAGGACATTCCCAGCCATTTCTAGAACATAGTCTCTGGATTTCCAAAGCATAGATTGTATTGCATTCATATACAAAGGAGTTGGCAAAAAGTTTACAGAAAATGTGTTATAAAAAACTAGCATAGATTTCAAAATGACTTATTTGCACCCAAACAAACTTGGATTTGGTCTTCCCACACCCTCTCCCAACTCAGGACTGACCAGAGACAGCAACGAGGCCTGGACCAGGTGGGCGGCCCTGCTTGTCATGAGCTGCCCAGCTCCCCAGGCCCAGCCTCCATCCAGGGCCCCCGGAGCCTTCCCTCCCCTCTCCTCTGCCTGGTGCAGGGGCCCGCTGACTCTCGCCATGCCAGGCTCTGATAAACAGCCCCTCCATCCGGTGAGTCTGCCTGGCCTTCCATCACCAGGACTTACTCTGACTTCCTCGCTGTCACCAGCTGGGTCGGTCTCTCAAAAAGAAGCTCTAAGGGTATGCTTAAGTGAGAGCGCTGGTCACCCAGGGTCTGGCCCAGGCCCTGGCCCCTCACCAGAGGGCTCTTGTGCAGCTTCTGGGAGCCTCACTGCGGAGCCTGTTTGGCAATAGCCAGGTGAGACCACACGAGACCCCACCGGGCTCCCTCCCAGTTCCCATTTAGCAATGTTTCCGAGCTCGGCTTTCAACATCTGCCCATGCTGTGGCCTCCACAGAGAGACCAGACACCAGAGAATTCAGTGAAAGACCATAGAGTCCACCAAGAAATCAGAGTCCACTGAGAGACCAGAGAGTCCACTGAGAGACCAGAGTCCACTGTGAGACCAGAGGTTCCACTGGGAGACCAGAGAGTCTACTGAGAGACCAGAGAGTCCACTGTGAGACCAGAGTCCACTGTGAGACCAGAGGTTCCACTGTGAGATCAGAGGTTCCACTGTGAGACCAGAGGTTTCACTGGGAGACCAGAGAGTCCACTGTGAGACCAGAGGTTGCACTGGGAGATCAGAGGTTCCACTGGGAGACCAGAGGTTCCACTGGGAGACCAGAGAGTCCACTGAGAGACCAGAGTCCACTGTGAGACCAGAGTCCACTGTGAGACCAGAGGTTCCACTGGGAGACCACAGAGTCAACCAAGAGATCAGAGTCCACCAAGTGATCAGAGAGTCCACTGAGAGACCAGAGAATCCACCAAGAGACCAATGAGTCCATTGAGAGACTAGAGTCTACTGGGAGACTAGAGTCCACTGGGAGACCAGAGAGTTCACAAAGAGACCAGATCCACTGTGAGACCAGAGATTTCTCTGGGAGACCAGAGTCCAATGAGAAATCAGAAGAGTCTACCAAGAGATCAGAGAGCCCACCAAGAGACCAAAGAGCCCACTGAGAGGCCAGAGAGCCCACCAAGAGACCAAAGAGCCCACTGAGAGGCCAGAGAGTCCACTAAGAGGCCAGAGAGCCTACCAAGAGACCAAAGAGCCTACTGAGAGGCCAGAGAGCCCACCAAGAGACCAGAGAGCCCACCGAGAGGCCAGAGAGCCCACTGAGAGGCCAGAGAGGCTACCGAGAGGCCAGAGAGGACACCGAGAGGCCAGAGAGCCCACTGAGAGGCCAAAGAGTCCACTGAGAGGTGCCAGAGAGTCCACCAAGAGGCCAAAGAGTCTACCAAGAGGCCAGAGAGCCCACCGAGAGACCAGAGAGCCTACTGAGAGGTCAGAGAGCCCACCGAGAGGCCAGAGAGCCCATCGAGAGGCCAGAGAGCCCACCGAGAGGCCAGAGAGCCCACTGAGAGGCCAGAGAGCCCACCAAGTGGCCAGAGAGCCCACTGGCCCCCTCGTAACCTGGTGCCAGCCTCACTTGCACCTTGGTGGTGGCTCATTGCGTGGTCTCGTGTGTCTGTGTTAGTGATCACACACACCATGGCGTGGACCCCGTATTCCTGAGCCCACTTACGTTTCTGCATTGTGGCTGCTCTCCCAGCTCTGGCCACCGCTGACTCTACTGGACCTCTGACATGCAGCATTCCTTCCCTGACCTTCTGTCTGTTCACACAGCAACTGTGATGTCCTTAAAGTGCACATCTGCTCCTATGTTTTAGACACCTGCAAATCTGATGGGGAGACAGGTGTTGGCCTGACCTCCCAGTGCGAGACCTCAGCTTGTCCACGGCTTCTCCTGGTGGGGCGTGGGGTTACGCAAGGGCAGCGCATGGAAGGGCAAGTGGCACTGGAGCCAATGTAGGCTGAGTGGGGGCTCACCTGGTGGGGCGGCAGGGAGACATCCCAGCCCAGGAGTGGCCAGGCTGGTCCCTCTGCAGGCCGGAGCCCCGGCTGTGCAGGGAGGGGAAGGAAGGTGGGAGGGAGTTGTAGGCAAATGAGCACCCACAGAGGGGAGGCCGCGGGCACCACAGTCACATCAGGCCAAGCTGACCAGGGCCAGAATCACCCTCGTGGAGAGACCGTCAGGGCAGAGTGATTAAATGAGTCACCAGAAAAATAACAGCAGCCAACCTGCTATAAACCCGAACAACGTGGCGGCACACAACGAGGGGCTTCACGGCGTCGCAGGAGAAACGGGCTTAAAGTACAGTTTATTTTGGTGCCAAAAGAAAGTTTAAATCACGCATAGTTTTTCCAGCATATGCTTTTTTCCACAAACTTTTTGAAGACCCCTTATTTGAAACAAGATTTGACAGACCCGCAGTCCCCTCGGGGACACCACAGCAATCTCGTAGGCCAAGCCCGAGAGGGAGAAGACAATGGCGCGAACAGATTTGGGCGTGATCCCAGCGCCTCTCTGGATGGACAGGATGAACCGTCCGTCTGAATCAGTTAGAGAACGTATTTATTCTAAAATAAGTGTCCATTGAACCTCACCTACCCCCCCAAAAGAACGAAAGATGGTATGGCCTCCTCCACCGACACATCAGTAAAATACACTTGGAGTTTAGAGAGGAAATCCGGACACACAGAGAGCCCAAGCGTAATGAAAGCCACCACCCACTCTGGGCGGAGTTTAGGCCCCTGTCAGTTGAAGGACTGCTCCTCTTCAGACAGCACGGAAATGCAGTGGGAGTGAGTGGGAAGCAGGCGTGTTGTTAAACCTACAGGCTCAGAAATTTCAAAACAAAAATTATTCATGCCAAAGTTTAGATCATATCAGAAACAGAAGTACTTACAACTACACGCCATAAAATACGGGTATCTGGGGTCCAAGTGCTTCTCCAGAAATGTACTTAAACGGCAGCGCGAAAGTGAGTGGACAAGATGTCTAAACTGCATTAGGTATTTTCCAAATGGAGTAATTGTTTTTAAAAGTAAAGAGACACAAGTCATATGCAAAAATAAGGAGACGAGAAATGCACAATAGAAAGACAAGTAAAAACAAGTTGTAAAATATACGTAAATGTCTTGCTAGATGAGCGAAAAAGCTGAAATAATTGTAGGAATAAAAAGGGGATAGAATTATGAATAGAGAGCAATTAAACGTAACTGCTATTAATGGCTATGAGCAGTTTATGTGATCTTAGTGATGATTATTTTTATTTATTATTCTCTAAAAACTGTAAATTTTATGTTTATTATTATTATTATCTGCCAGAGGGCACGTGAGTTCACCAGAGAGAGAGAGAGGGAGAGAAATCACCCCCCCCCCAAATCAGGATAAGTGTCTTTTTTCCACTTCCCGGAATTTGTTATATATTTTTTATTTTAGTTTATTGTTGTTTATATTCAGTCACTGGGACCAGCAGTTAGTGTAATGGCTATGTCGCTGGACTCCCACGTAGTCGACTGCAGTTCGCATCCCGGACCCGGTGGCTTAAAACTCACGCCGGGCGCGTGTGCATGCGTGCCCAAGATCCTGAGAGGAGAATGGAGAAGTGATTGTGGCGTGACCATCCCCCCGGGGGGTGATTTCTCGCTTTCTGTCTCTCTGTCTCTCTCTGTCTGTCTGGCAAGCGCACGCACCCTATAGCGAAA
Organism: Tupaia tana; assembly: GCA_026018925.1. NCBI lineage: Eukaryota > Metazoa > Chordata > Mammalia > Scandentia > Tupaiidae > Tupaia > Tupaia tana. The sequence continues at coordinate 2,945,014 of JAKSZU010000001.1, forward strand.
ACCTCTCCAAAAAAAATAAATAAATAAAATTTAAAATATATATATATTTAGTCACTGAATATCTTTACAACATTGAAAATGCATTTTCCCAGCAGAACACCCTGTCTGTTAGTCCAGTCAGAGAGTGACCACGCACGTTGTCAGCGACCATGCTGGGAAGAACGCCTTGGGCTCGCCTCTGTCCACACATAGGAGTCTGGGGGGTCCGTTCCCAGGGCCAGTCCTCGCTGGTCCCGCAGGGCTAGGGAACGACTCCAGCGTGGCTCCCACTCCCTCTCCGAACAGGCAGCACCTTCTGCCCGCGAGCCCCGCTGTGTCACCAGCCGGTGGCCCATGCTGGCCTGCGGCTTCCCGTGTTCCCCAGCAGTTGGGGAGCGTGCCACCGCCAGCGCATCCGGGCAGGGCGCTCTTGGAGCCATCAGGGTGGCAAGCCCCGTCCACCAGAGGCTCTCGCTGCTGCCCCACATCACCCCCCACACCCACCCCGTGAACCAAGCTGGCCCAAACCTGGGCAGATTTTTGTCAGTACTTTTGGCTATGGATTGAATTGCAGTATGAGTATAAGCAGGTATTCTGCTTCCTCAAGTGGGTTTTGGTAATTTTTATTTTCTAGGAGATTGACTTTTGTTTAAAGTTTTGTGGTTATCTAGTATTATTTTACTTTTTAAACTCATGATACTGTGTATCTTGCCGTTTTTTATTTTCACGTTGGGGTTATCCATGGTAAATACCTGTGTGCATCACTTAGTGATAGGATACATTCTGAGGAATGCTTGGTTTTGTGATTGTGTCAGCATCACACGCTGTACTTACACAAACCCAGGCCGTGTGGGTTACTCCACACCTGAGCGGAGTGGGAAAGCCTCTCATACTGTGGGCACAGCATGTGGGATCTAGCCACCTGGTCTACTATACCACCGGCTAGCCCCTGATTCTCACACGGCAATTTAGTTAGGTAGAAATTTCCGGGCTTGTTTGTTTGTTTGTTTGCCAGAGTGCACACACACTCCAGAAGAGAAGAAAGCCCTCCCCTGGAGGGTGGCCACCCCATAGTCCCGTCTCCTCCAGCTCTCCCTCCTTGGGATTGGGCATGCACACTCATGTGCCCAGTGTGCTTCGCAAATCCCCAGACCCAGACTCAGATGGCGTAGTTGGCCACGTGGGCTCCAGCTATCATAACCACCACTCACCAGCTGGCCCAAAATTTCTATATTCTCTTTCTACTTTGAAGATACAATTTCACCGTCCTCTCGGTACTGTTGAGAAGTGGCAGCCAAGTTAATTGGCATTTCTCTATAGGTAATCTTTTATTTATGGCTGTTCCTAAGATGTTCTCTTTGTATTCAGTATTCTTATGTAGCTTGCTGTGCTATATCCAGATATGAGTTTTGTTTTATTAGTCTTTCTTAGGAGCGTTTTTTCCCTAATCAGAGAATTCAGTACTCTTCTCAGTTTTTAAGAGTTCCCGGGCGTCATTTCCTTCCACAGTCGTTCACTCCACTCTCCCTGTACTCCCCTTCCGGGGCTCCGATTGTGCCTTTATTGGGCCTTCCTTCTATTTTCCGTACCTGTTACCCTTGCTTCCAGTTTCCCATGTCTTCCTCACCACATGCTCAGAATGATCCTCTGCTTTACTAATTTGCTTTTTAACCAGCCATTAAGGGTTTAGTTACATTTCAATCACTAAATTACTGAAAGTTCCCCTTGGCTCTTTTTAAATCTTCCTTAAGGGACCAGAAAATGGCGTAGTGGTTACATCACTGGACTCCTACATGGCCGACTGTGGTTCCAGTCCAGTCCGGGGCCCAGTGGCTTAAAACTCACATGCATACGTGGGCATGCCCAAGATCCCAAAAGGGGAATGGAGGAGAAGGGATTGCAAGTGGCCATCCCCCTGGGGGGTGATTTCTCACCTTCCCTCTCACTGTCTCTGTCTCTGTCTCTGTCTCTGGCAAACTCATATGCCCTATGGCAAAAACCTCTAAAAAGAAAATCTTTTTTAAATTTGTTTTCCTTGAACCAGCAGATGGCATAATGGTTACATCACTGGACTCCCACAGTCGACCACAGTTCGAGTCCTGGACCCAGCAGCATAAAACTCCCACTGGGTGTGTGTACATGTGTGTCCAAGATCCCAAGAGGAGAATGGAGGAGAAGAGATTGGGTGGTGATTTCTCGTTTTCTGTCTCTGTCTCTCTAGCAAGCGCATGCACAATATAGCAAAAAATCTCTCTTTTTAAAAAAGATTGTTTTCCTTTGATGGGGGCTTGCTCTTTTCTCTTTTTTAATTTTATCTTTAGTGCTAACTATTTTATAATCTCTATTTGATTATATTGCTACCTGAAGCTCTGAGGGGCTTAATTCTGCTGTTGGTCATATCTTCTAGCTAATCGGCCTTTTTTCCTTGCTGGGCTGGCACTTTCAGAGTGCTCGTCTTCGTCGGGCTTCTCCACGTAACTGCCGTGTGCGTCCACAGAGCTTTCGTGTTTTCTCCTGTCGGTGCTCCCAAGGTGTCACTTGGTTGAATTCCGTATGAGACCCTGAGATTGAGGGCCTTATGCCACACAGAGAGTGTAAATCCAAACCCCAAGTACACTGGACGACCACTAGTTACAAATTCCCAAAGGCAGCCGTTTTCCCTCTGTCACTGCCCTGTGCTGGTGGCTGCTTTTGGTCTGTTCGTTTCTCCTGTCCTGCCTTTTCAAAGGAGTGGCATGACTCTTGGGCAGATATCTCAGTTCTAACTTCCGGTCACTTATCAGTCAAAGGTTCACGTCTTCTTTCAGCATAACCACTAAAATCAAAACTTAGGGGCCAGCAGATGGACTCCCACGTGGTCGACCATGGCTCAAGTTCCAGATCCGGTGGCTTGAAGCTCACACCAGGCATGTGTGTGAGTGTGCCCCAAATCCTGAGAGGAGAATAGAAGAGAAGGAACTGTGGTATGGCCATCCCCCCAGAGGGCAACTTCTCACTTTCTCTCTCTGTCTCTCTGTCTCTTCAGCAAGCACATGTGCCCTATAGCAAAAACCTCTCTAAGAATAAAATAATCCAAAAATCAGTTAGTTAAACAGATACGTAGTGGAACCTCAACTCAGCCCTTCACAACCCCGGGCCTCCCCCACGGCCCAGCTTCCGTTCGCCCAGGTTTCTGGCTCCTGCTTCCTTCCCGGCGTGGCCTGATACTGGATTCCCTTATCCTTTCATGAATGAGGCGCGTCACGCCTGGGACGTGTTAGTCCACGTGCCTGGACGTTTTGTGCCGAGACTGTTTTAGGTTACCTGGCTCATCGATTGCTGGAAACAGAGGTCTGAGTGATCCCCTGACACCAAGGCCTTCAGCTTCCACAGAACCGTCTCCACACCCACATCTCTCCGCCGTGTTCACTCCGGATAACGAGTGATTCAGGGACGGGGCTTCCCACGTGGTGAGGAGCCTGTCCCCTCCCAGCCCAGGCCTGTGCCACAGCCTTGCCTCTGACACTTTCCTATCACTTTAATTCCTGAAAAGATGAGGGTGTGGGGAGGCATCTGCTCGCGCCCGCCAGGAAAGCCCTGGGGTGCCAAAACTCACACACACACACACCCAGCGTGAGTTTCAATGCCAGACTTCGCTCCTTCTGGCATTTCCAAAGCACCAGAGAAGTTAGCGCCCACTGAAGCAAAATCACCTAGCAGGGGTCTGTCCAAACCTTCGTGACAACCAGAACTGTAAGCCCGCCAGGACGTTTATAGCTCAGAGAGCACTGTCACTTATCTTAGACGTTTATCTTAGACACTTACTGTCCACGTCGCACAAATGAGGAAAATGGTGTCCGGGGGACTAAGCAGGGCCTTGCACTGGTCAGCATTTCGTGGTCAGCTGGGCCTGACTGTTTTCAGCAGCAAACGCCGCTTATAAGTTTCTGTGGGTGGGTGTGGGGTTGCTCTCCTGCTGCTGCACAAACCAGACACCCCCGCAGAGACTCAGGCGACACAGAAAGTTAAACCGAATAGACCTTGAAGTTGTCCCAAGATGGTGGCAGTGCCAGCCAAGGGTGGCCTCCCCGACGCTTGGCAGCAAGTGAGAGGAGAACCGTGAGGCATCTGGGCGCTGGGAAGTGGGCCCCACGCTGCATGGTCTCGAGGCCATGTGCTGGGGTCCAGAGCTGCTGTGCTGGCATGCATGTCACAGGCTGCTGGGGCGACGGCAAGAGGTGTCACCGCTGCCAGGGACAGGGAGAGCCGAGTGACTCGCCTGCCTTCGGTCTGCTCTTAGGAAGGGTTTCTGCTGCACCATAAACTCGTGCATGGGGTGATGTGCTGCTCTCGAGTTCTCCTCCAGGGGGCGCTAACAGCAGCTTCAAATCGGGTGTCCTGGCCTTGGCTTCGGGGCCTGGGCCTCCCGTTAGGAACAGGAAGTCTCAGCCTCCAGACAGGAAGTCCACATGGGGTAGAGCTGGCCACAAGCTCTTCGGACCTCCCTGGCAGGGGCAGGGCCTGGACTTGGTGGGGCCTCCTCTCCAGAGACCAACCACAGCAGGTCAGCAGGGCACAATCCCCAAAAGGAACAAGACTCAGACATCAAACCGGGGGGCCGGCAGAGTGGGAAGGCAGGGCCCAGACCCGGAGATGTGTCCGAGAGGGCCGGGAGCCTGCGCAGTTGGGCGCCGGTGCTGGGCACAATGCTGGAGACAGGGCCTGAGTACAAGTCAGGGTGCACAGTGGCACCTGGACCACACGGCCTGGCATGGCCAGAGTGGGCGCCGAGGGTCTGTGTGCAGTCTCCTGCCCCGGGTCCAAGCTCCCCAGGAGCGCCCAGGGCGACAGCGAGAGCACTGCGGGTCTCCCAGCACTGGCTCCCCACTCACCGCCCACCCTTCGCCCTCCCTTCGCCCTCCGTGCAGCAAATGCTGGTGCTGCTCTGAGGAGACGAGCTGCGCCGTGGCCTGACCTCAGACCCGCCCACGGCCCAGGCCCCGACCTGACTAGCCAGTTGTCCCGTTCCAGAGGCTCCGGCTTCCCTGTCTCCAGCACGTGCAAGCCCGGCCACGGCACTGCCACTGCCCCACATCTGCACCTGCCGATGAGGAGGGACACGTCTGTGAGACAGGCACGGCACGGCCCCTGGGCCAGGCACGCAGGGAGCAGAGAGCAGGCCGGGGCAGCCGGGACGAGCAGGCCGAATGCCCTGCACCCTGCTGTGGCCGTGAGACCCCAGACTCAGGAGAGCCCATAGCTGACTCCATCCACGCACGCAGGCGGGAGTGAAGCCAGGCGTGCTGGGGGTCATCTGTGTCCACGTGATTTCAATGACGGCCGCGCAGAGCAGGCGAGGGAGCTGGGGCCCGCGCCCAGGCACGACTCGGTCCGACACGGCCGCCTGGTACCCCAGGAGGCAGGGCGCCGTGTCCCCAGCAAGCCCTGGGGCTTGGGAGTCAGGTGACACCCACTCGGACTTTGGGTCCCCCAGCGGGGAGGGCCTCCCCAGCAGCCCAGGGACACCCAGCGCTGGGCCTCCGCCTGCACCCTCGAGCCTCCTTGTGCCCCATCCCTACGCACTCCCAGCATCTGGTAGCCGTGCCCGCCCGCGCTGAGGAGGTCTCCTCGGCTTCCGTGCCCAGAAGAGGCTGCTTCCCTGTGGGCTCTCACGTCGTTCCCTTCATCACGTCCCCACGCCTGGGAGGCTCCCCACATTCCTGGCAGGGCGGGCCTGTCCCCATCCTGCATGTACATGTGGGCTCCATCTGTGGAGGGTACTGTGCTGGGGTGGGGGATCCAGAGGGGTGGCTGTTGGGACGGGCCTTAAACATTTCCACCTGAGAATGTGCAGGGAACACCCCCCCAAAGTGATGAAAGGGACCAGAGAGCGTGACGCCGTGCATGCCGGGAAAGGGGAGCAGGGAGCCCTGAGATGGGGAGGCGGGGGGCCTCTGCAGGCAACCGGGGCTGTGCCGCGACCCCCCAGCAAGAAGCTGGCAGGGGGCAGCGGGGACAGGAGAACTGTGCAGGGCTGGCCTGCTGCACATTCTTGCCACTTGGGGTTCATAGACACGAGGCCACGCCACTGAGCCCAAGACGGCTCACAGCAGCTGTCCCGACCCCCGCTGCAGCCCACCAGCCGCTGCCCTACGGGACACCTCAGGCCCCAGTGTGGAACCTGGCCTGCAGCTCACAAGGCGCTCCAGAAGGCACCCGGGACCGCTTCCCAGACACAGGAGGGGCTGAGCAGCCCCCGCCTGCGTCATCACCTCCATCCACCACGCTTCCCTTCCCAGCACAAGCTCCTGGAGGCTGGGGCAGACCAGAACCCTTTGTGTCATGGCTCATCCTTCACAGCACAAGGCACAGCCCCGTGGGAAGGGGCAAAGCCCCTGGGCTCTAGCCACACAGTCTAAGTCCTGGGATCCTTGGGCAGACTCTCAAGCCAGCCTCCTCAGGAGGCTCCAGCCCAGACCCTGCAGCCCCTATTCTTTCCAAGATGACATGGACGCACGTGTGTTTTCCCACCACTTCCCCTCACCTTTGGCCCCCCCAGTGCTGGCTTTCCATGCCGTCAGGACCAGAAAGCTGAGGACACCTAGCATACCAGCGCCCGGACCCGTCACCGCACGCCGGCGCCCGGACCCTTCACGGGCACGCGGGACCTTGGCCCACCCGCCGGCTCCCGGACCCTTCACGGGCACGCGGGACCTTGGCCCACACGCCGCCGCCCGGACCCTTCACGGGCACGTGGGACCTTGGCCCACACGCCGGCGCCCAGCCCCTCACCGGCACGCGGGACCTTGGCCCACACGCCGGCGCCCGGACCCTTCACCGGCACGCGGGACCTTGGCCCACACGCCGGCGCCCAGCCCCTCACCGGCACGCGGGACCTTGGCCCACATGCCGGCCACGGACCCTTCACTGGCAGGCCACCTTGCAAAGACGCTTCATTTCATTGTTTGGACCTTGTCAAAGTTCAAACCAACGCCAGTGTGATCTATCACCAGATGGGATGGAAACTTTCACAGAGGATGAATGTGGACAGGATGTCCGTGTCCCTAGGTCACACATGCATCAAGGTCCCACCTGGGGTCTCTCTTCGTCACGTTTAGATGAGCACTGACTACGGCCATAATCTGAGCTTGTCACTGTGGGCTGGGGACGAATGAGGCACAGCTGTCCCTGACCACAGGAAGAGCTGGTGAACATGGCGAAGGGTTGCCGTGTCCCAGGCGTGTGCACAGTGCCTGGCTGAGGGCGAGGTGGGACCTCCAAGCTGGGCAGGATGGAGGAGAGTGGAGGGTCAGGACACCTACCAAGTGGCTCAGGGGGAGGACAGAGCGGGCGCCCAGCCAGCAGCCGCCACCTGGGGGCGAAGGAAAGAGGAGTAAATCCTCCTGGGGCCCGGGAGCCTCAGCAGGAGCGCACGGAAGGGCGGGCGTGCAGCGAGGGCGAGGGCCTCCGGGCGGCGCTGAGCCGTGGGCAGGCCGAATGGCGGGGTCTGGTTTGCGTCTTCTGAAGCTCCTCCCGGTGGCCAAGTGAGAACAGTCTGGACTGAAGCAAGAGAGTGGCCCCAGACCTAGGGAAATGCCACCTCCACAACACAGAGCCCGCCCACCGGCCTCTCACACGGTGACCCCTGCGTGCTCCGCAGCGCCCAGAGAGGCTGTCCGGCCCACAGGCAAGGCACGTGGTCACAGAGGAGACAGCCACCACGGTCTGGGAACAAGCCAGAGGGACGAGACAAGGGCCGGAGTCGGGCGCAGTAAAGGAGTGGAGAAGAGGGATTCCCTCTCCACGCGCCTGGACGTGGTGCCCAACGATGGGACGGACGGGAGGGCCGAGGCAGCTCCGGGTCCCTGGTGGGGGTGACATGAGCTCAGGGCTGCAGAGAGAAGGGTCTTTAGGAGACCAGGGGCACTGCTGGGGCTGGAGGGTTTGGGGACACTCGTGGGACAGGCCCAGAAAGGTCAGATGTGTAGAGTCAAAGGGAGCCCCAGGGCAGGGACAGCCAGGGGCCTGCAGGGCAAGAGAAGGCCGAGGCGCAGGGACGCCAGTGTGGATTCTCCTCCCCGACGGCCCCAAGAGGCCTCGGATGGAACCTTCCCCGGATTCCCACCTCCCAGCTGAGGGGAGAGAGGGCTGGGGAGAGCCAGGGCAGCCAGAGCCAGGGCAGGGCACCCTCTCCACACAGCCGAGGCCAGCCCTGCCAGGTCAGCGCCCAGCACGCCAGTCCACGCCGGCTCGGCACTGCCCAGGCAGCAGGGCAGGAGTGCACAGCCAGAGGGGACTGTTCCGGAAGAGCGTGCGAGGACTGGGGGGGAGGCAGGGGTGTGGTCGGGAGAGCCTTATACATTCTCGAAGAACCTCAGAGAGGGAGGAACTTCTTACCCTTCCAACGAGTGATTTTTCCCTTTTAAAAAAGATGAAAAAGGAAGAGACCCTGCAAACGGAAGGGGTAACGTGCGGCCTCTGGCAACTCCTGCGGGAAGGGAGAGGGTGGGGGAGGCGGACGCGGTTTACAGCCGCAGAGCCGCGCCAGCCTAAGAAGGTGGCGGAGCCCTTGGCACGGCGCCTGCCTGCAGACCAGGCTTTGAGAAACAACTTCCTGTCAATAAATGTGAACAAAAGTTTGGACCCATCTTCAAAGTGATGAGTTATGCTGAAAATATGTCCCTGCAAACCGGGGGATGGACTGTTTGCTGCGCTCTGGCATTCGGAGAGTTTATAAATAACCACGCAGGTCTGCTGGGGCTGCCGCCCGCCGTGGGAAGGCTGGCTCCAGTGCAGAGGAGACGTGGCGAGCAGAGCCACGCGTCAGCCCTCGCCCTGCAGTGGCCAGCCTCCTGCGGGCCTGGCACAGGGGCCACGTCCCCACGTCAGGGCAGAAGGCTCCTGAGCCTCTGCTCGGGGCTGAGCGGGGAGGGGGACCCCTGGACCAGCTCCTCCATCTGCATTTTGGAGGGAAAAGAGGAAGGGGCAGATTCGACATGTGGTTCCCATCGACGAGAAAAGTAGAAACATGTGCCGGCCCTTCTGGCGGACGTGGTCCTTGTTATTTTAATGAGAACGTCCACAATTAGGGCAAGAGTAGAAAAGAAGCAGAGGGCTCTCGGTGCTGCCTCGCCCGAGCCCAGCCATCGTGGTGCCCGTCCGTTAGCCTGCCCCTCGGCTCAGAGAGGAAGGGCAGAGCGGAGGGCAGACCCGCACTCCGGCTGTTCCTGTCGGGGTCGAAGGTGCCGCCCAAGCAGTTCGTGCGTCAGCGTTTAAACATCATTTAGCGTTAACGGCCTCGCTGATGCCAGAGAGCTGGCTTTGCACGCCTATAAATTAGAGTACATCAGACCGGAGTTTATTGAGTCTTGGCCGATCAGAAGTAAAACTTCCATAATGTTTTACAATTCTCTACATTTTTCCAATTATATTAAAATATTTATTTGCACCCCGCATGATATATATGAATGTTTTATTAAAAACATTTGAAACCCGGTTCTTTAAACAGAAAAAAAAAGACATCCGGCTTGCTGGCGGGACTCAGCCGCGCTCGGGCCGGTCGACTTCAGTAGGGACACGGCCCCGCTGGGCCGGCGAGGGGCTGCTGGCACGGTCGCCACGCAGCGGGAAGCCTGCATTTGGGGCTCGCCTGCCCTTGCAGCTCCTCTCAGTCTGCTGCTAACGAGGTTCTGCTCTGTCTCGGCCTGGCCGGCCTGTCTGAGGGACTTCCTTCCAGGGTCACGGTGCATGACCTGCCTCCAGGCAGCTGCACCATGCAGGCATGCCACCGGCCTCTCAAAGGCGGGGTAGGCAGAGGGACAGAGGACAGGTCACCATCCCATCACAGTCAGAATGAGCTGCATCAAAACCCACAGTCCCAGGTCTCTGTACTCTGGCTGTGTGGCGCCGGGCCCGGCCTCCCCTCCCCTGAGCCCCAGGGTCCTCTGTCTCTGAAACGGGCCCAGCAATGAGCCACCGCCATGCCTCAACCACCGTGAGAGGCACAAACAATGCTCCGGAAACCTCTTCAGGCTACACCACGGCGCCCTCCTGAGCTCCATCCCGTCCTCACCCACCCAGAAGGCCCCTCCGACACGCCAAGTGCCCGGGCATGTGCGTGGCCTCACCGTGCTGGCGATGCGAGGCCGAGGCTGCCTGAGGCCTCTCCCTGGTTTAATAATGGCAGCAGCCGGAGTGGTTCACGTTTACCCAGTGCTTGCGCCGAGCACAGCCCCAAACACCTCACGACCCTCAGCACAGCCCTAACACGGCGGGGATTCTCGCCACAGATGAAGACGCGTCTTCGTGAGGTTGAAGGGCTTGGCGAGGCGGCACAGGCCACCCCCAGGCCAGTCACAGGCGGCATGGCCACAAACCTCTCAAGTGCAGAGAGCAGGTCTCGGGTCTCAGGAAGAGAGGTGTGGCTGCGGGCAGCGTCACCGACAGGCCAGGCACCTCTGAAAGAGGGAGCGGGGAGGGGTCTGCCACTGCACAAGCACGCCACAGAGGCCACGTCAGAAGGCCTCAGCTGCAGAGAGCCCCCTCTGGACACAGGAGCGCAGGGGGCAGTTTTGTCAGCGTGTCACTGGCCGTGAGACCCCAGAATACATGCTGCTTGGGCACAGACAGCGCTCTTGTTCTTGCAACTGTCCCAGGCAGGCCTTCCTGCTTGGCAGAGGGTATGCCTGCCCACGGCAATCCAGGGACCAGCTGCCTTCCGGCCTACGGCCCAACCAAATCCCAGGCCTTGCTGTGATGTGTATCCTGGAAGGCAAAGGAGGAGGCTGGAGATGCACCACAGGGCTGTCCAGGCCAGACCAGGCAGCATCACTTCCGTTGGTGCTCTCTTGGCCGGAAGCAGCTACTGAGCTACACCTAACTGTGACGGCGGGGGCTGTAGGCTACTGTGTGTTCAGAGAGAAGAGGAAAAAGCAAAAGAACTGCCTGATAAAGAACAGTTATTCGAAAACAAAGAACTGGGACCAGCAGTTAGCGTAATGGCTATGTCACTGGACTCCCATGTAGTCGACTACAGTTCAAGTCCCGGACCCAGCTTAAACTCACGCCGGGCGCATGTGTGTGCGTGCCCAAGATCCCGAGAGGAGAATAGAGGAGAAGGGATTGTGGTGTGGCCATCCTCCCGTGGGGTGATTTCTCACTTTCTATCTCTCTGTCTCTCTGTCTTTCTGGCGAGCGCACGCACCCTATAGCAAAAAAACTCTCCAAAAAAAGAGAAATATAAGAACTCAAAACTCAGCAATATGAAAACGAACGGCCCGATGTTAAAAACTGGGCAGAAGTCCTAAGTGGACGCCTCACCAGAGAAGGTGCACGGTGACAGGGAAGCACGTCAATGGATGCCCAGCGTGCGACGTCACCAGGAAATCGAGAATGGAAGCAGTGTGTGCCACCGCACAGCTCTTAGGATGGCCAGCGCCCACACACCAGCAGCAGCAAACACCGGTGGGAACGTGGAGGAGCAGGAGCTCGCATTCGCTTCCGCTGGGGATGAGACACAGGAAAGCTGGCCCAGCCGTCACGCTGGCGTAGCGGACTCACCTGCAGCGCGGGAATCCACGTTGGCGAGTTGATCTGAAGGAAGCCCAGCACACGCACCCAGGGTCCTGACTGACGGGAAGGCTGGGGAAGGGAGTCACAGCGTCATGTCACGGATGACTGTCTCTGTCTCTGTCTCTGTCTCTCTCCTCTGAATAAAATAAACTTAAAAATAAATAAGGGCCAGCAGTTGGCATGGATCCCACATGGCCAACTGTGTGGTCCAAATCCTAGACCCAACGACTTGAAAATCATGCTGGGTACATGGGGTGTGTGTGCCCAAAATCCCAAGAGGAGAATGGAGAAGAAAGGATTATGGCGTGGCCACCCCCGGGGGGTGATTTCTCACTTCCTCTCTCTCTCCTCTCTCTCTCTCTCTCTCTCTCTCTCGTGCACATACCTTATAGCAAAACTAAAAATAGTTTTTTAAAAGCAAAAGAAAAATGGTTCAGCTGCTTTCAAAAGATAGCTTGGCAGTTTCTTATACAATTAAATACACTCTTACCATATGACCCAGCAGGTGCCTGCCTTGGTATTTACCCAGACGACTTGAAAACGTATGTCCACACAAACCTCGCATGCGGATGTTTACAACAGCTTTGCTCCTAATTACCGAAATGTGGGAGCAATCGAGATGGCCTTCAGTAGGCGAATGGGTAAACCAACTGTGGTACACCCAGACCCTGGAAAATTACTGAGTAATGAAGAAACCTACCGCCTTGGCGAAAGAAGCCAGTCTGAGAAGTCTGTACACCGTGTGATTCCAACTCTACAACACTCAGGAAAGAGCAAAACCGCAGAGACAGCAGAAGGGTCAGCGGTGGCCGGGGGTTTGGTGTGGGAGGGATGAGTGGGTGACGGGCAGGGCATTTTCAGGGCAGTGAAACGGCCTTAGGAGCCTAATACGGTGGATGCGTGTCGTTCACGTTTGTCTAAACCCACAGACGGGAGAGTGCCGAGAGTGACCCTAATTCAGCTTCAGACGTCGGTGGTCAGAGTGTCAGTGCAGGTTCTGGGTCAGCACCCCACTCTGCTGGGCCGGGACGCCCACAACAGCTGTGGATGTTCTGTACGGATTTTGGTGAGCAGATACTTTTCATTTTGGGGGGCAAACTTAGAAGGGACTGTTGGGTCATACAGTAAGAAATCGCCAGAACTTTTCCAAACTGTGCCGCGAGCATTCCCACAGTGAATTCAGGTGGCTCCTCTGCCTTGCCAACATTCGGTGGTGTCAGTCTTCAGTTTAGTCCTGGTAAGTATTTACTGGTATGGAAATAGCCGCTTTTAACATTTTGTGTATGATAAAACTCCTCATGCTGCTGAACAATTGCTCCAAGGCACGATTTTAATTGGCGATTTATTATTACTAGTGGTGTGAGTGTATCATTAGTTCATTTCGTTATGTCCCCTTCAAGCACTCACTCTTCGAGAAGTCAGCTGGTCTAGCCACGTGCGGCTGGAGGCCGTGTGGGAGCTCCCGCTTCACCGGTCTGCCCAAGCACAGCTGGGACCTGGCAGCCGTGCGACTCGGCGAGGACCGCAGCTTTTTTTTCAGTTTAAAGAAAATGACTGTTGAATTCTAATTAATGATATCAGTGTTGCCTCACATACTCCATCCGCGAGGCCCCGTCCTGTCCCCTGAAGGCGTAACCCACTGAGGACACACGAGCATGTGGTGACTATGGGACAATGCCATTTGCTGGACAGGGCACAAGGACCTGAGAAGCCCTGAAGGAGACTCCCAATAATAAGAGATTAGAAAATGTTCCTAGGGCCGGGTCAGTGCCTGGTGGTCTCAGGACCCAAATCCCACCTGGCCACCCACGGTTCAAATCCCATAGCTAATGGCTCAGACAGCACACCAGGCTTGTGCGTGTGCCCAAAATCCTTAGAGGGTGGAGAAATGGACGAGAGGTGATCACCACACAACCCCACCCCATGGAGGAGAGATTCCTTCTCTCTCTGTTTCTCTCTCTCTCTTTCTCTCTCTCTCTGGCAAGAGAACACATCCTCTGACAAATTTTTTAAAAATAAAGAGAAAGAAAAGGTTTCTAGAAGGGACTGCCAAGCTGAGTCCCAAAGGGAGAGCTCGAGCTCCGCAGGACCAGACGGGTGTGTGGGGACAAGGCGTGAGGGCAGTGCCGGGGGCTCCTCCTGGGTCCGATGGGGGAGGGCAGGGCTGAGACAGAGCGTCCTCTGGCTGCCGCTGCCCAGGGGATCTCCAGGAGTTCTTTGGAGACCCCGCCCTCCCATGCCTGGATCTGTCAAGTCAGGTCTGCGGGTCCCTCCTGGGTCCTGCTACAGGTCCCTCCTGGGCCCCGCCACGGGCGCCATCACAGCCCCTCTGCCAGGTCGCACCTCCAGGTGGCCCAGCAGGAAGGACGTGCCTGAGCCCCGGCCGCTCTCCCGTGCTGAGGGGCCCACGCAGGCCCAGCTGCCCCTGAGCACGTGGGAGCACGGTGCTTCCCTGTCCTCCGCTGCAGCCACCGTCGCCCTCGCCCTCGCCCTCAGCCAGGTGCGTCTCCCAAGGCAGGAGACGCAATCCTGGGAGATGCTGTCACCTAGCGAGGTCAGAAGGAACCCTCCACCAGGCGGGCTCCCAGGACCAGCTGTCCAGAGGATCCTTCCAAGTATCCTTTTCTGGGCCCTGCACCTCCTCTGTAGCAGCAGTGAGTGGCCCGGAGGCTACTTACGTGCTGGTTTCCTTCCTCACACACGGGCCCCTCCATGGGCATCAGTGCCTGGTGTGGGCCGGGCCCTGCCCCCCTCCTTTGCTTTTCCTGGGAATCTCCTCTTCCCGCCCTGACGCAGCCTGTGGCACGCCTACAGGTCGAGGGTGGGAAGGCCTCCTCCCACGTGCACTCTGCCTTCTTCCCAAATCTGGCATCCATGACACTGGAGGCGCAAAGTCAATCTTTCAGACCACAGAAAGTTTTTCTCAATGTACCGTCTCACCGGGAAATCTCAAAAGTGATTTAGAAAGTCAGATGTTCTGTGTGGGGACCTCTCTCCCCTCCAAGACGGGGCACTGGACAACGCAGGGCTGCAGGACCTTGAGGGAAGGGTCGTTAGGTAGCAGGATGGACACCACTGTCCACACCGATGGGCCCCTTCCAGCTCTCCCACGCACCCCGGCGTTGGCTGCCAGGACCCGAGTAGACCCGAGTATGCCCTGTCCCCTCTGCCTTTCCCTGTCTGATCGTGGCTAGAAACACCTTAACTTTCAAGAGTGAACTTAAGGTGCCCTCGGAGAAGCCCGACCACACAATCTAAGCAATGTCCCTTCATTTTCTTTTCCTATGTATTATTTTCTTCATTCATAAGGCTTATGACAGATTATAATCATGTAGCTTACTGCCTGTTTATCTATGGTTTTAAACATGTCGCTCACGATGCACTAAAGTCGGGAGGTTCCACGACATTTTTATACCTGGCACACATACTCAGCACGTGGACAGTGCCTCACTGAGCAAGCGAGCAAGGAGCGCCGCCGAGTCAGAAAGCCGGGCCACGCGGAGCCCGCCTTGTGCTCGGTCCACTCACATTGCAAGAAAATCCAGACACCCAGGAGGGGGAAAAGGCCAAACGGCAAAGAAGCAGTTTCTTATAAACAATGAGGCCAAGAACAGACTGGCGTGGAAGCATTCGTGCCTCTGATGATTCTGTGAAAATGAGCAAGCAGGCCCAGCCGTGGGGGCACAGTGATAGCGCAACACCCCACATCGCTGAGGACTGTATGTGCGCGTGCGCGCACACACACGCAGATGGGGAGACTGCACATATTGCTGTGATAAAGCTCAGTGTGGGCCTGTGCACATTCTTCTCCTCCCCCCCAGCCTTTCCAGGGCCCCGCCCATCCAGGGAAGTGAGGCCCTCTCCATCCCATCAGGGACTTGGCCATGTGACTGGCTTTGGCCAATGAGATACAAGCAGGCGTGATGGGAGTGGTGCTCGCACTTTTGCTCTGAGAGTCAGGGGTCCCAGGATGAGCAGGTGTAAGGAGCAGACCTAGAGCCAAGCCTCATCTCAGGGGAGCCCGTCGGAGTTCCAGCCAATCTCCAGATGTTTGTGCTGTGCGCAGGTTAGGGTGAGGTGACAAGAAGAGCTGGAGAGAATATTTAGGAGGCCATCACTGGAGCCGAAACGAGTTGGTGGTGATTCAGATGAGGGCGATAGGCGGATGTAGTGGAAAAACGTGCTACAATTAAATACATATTTTGAATACAAAACTGGTGAGATTTACTGGCATGTCAGTGTGGTGGTAAGATTTACTGACAGACTACCAGCTAGCAGCCGTCACCAGCTACTAGCAATGTGAACAAACAGCCAGTCTTCAGACTACAGCCACCCAACGCTGGGTGGAACAGAAGAACCAGACGGCTGAGCCCCGCCAACCCAAAGGCTCATGAGGGAAAGTAAATGGTGGTGGTTGTTTAATACAGTAAGTCCAGCCTCATGGTCTACTGATACAGAGGGACAGCTCTCAAAGGACTCACCAAAAAGTCCCTCCCGTCTGCACCTGACTTAGCACTCAGACCCTGGAGTCCAGCCTGAGTCTAATGCCTAACAGGATAGGGCGAAAGTACTTCACTTATGAGATAAGTATAAATACGGTAATTTGTGGTCGTTGAGTAAACTGGAGAATTCAAGATGGCCCTACATTTTTTGTCATTTCTTCCATGAGGAAGCCAAGCCATGTGAAAAGGCCACATGGAGGGCCACCAAGGAACTCTTATTGGCACTCCAGCTCTGCTCCCAGTTGAAAGCCAGCAACAGCCACCAGCCATGAAGATAAGTCATCTTGGCGTTTCCAGCCCAGTGATCCTCCAGGTGACTGCAGCCCCAGCAAAACACATGGAAATAAAGAACCCCCCACCCCGGGTGAGCCCAATCGACCACAGAATTGAGGAGATAGGGCCAGCTGATGGTGTGGTGGTGAAGACACTGGATCCTGTTGGCCGCCGCCGTTGGCCGCCGAGCCAAGATGGCGCTGCTGGCTGCATAGGGAGGCGTGTACAAACAACTCCTTCTACAGCCAATCAGGACTTGCCTCGCACAGGTGAAGGAACTTGCGAGTGGGGCCGCCGGGAGGACCCTATATATACGGGGAGAAAGAAGAAGTAAGAGAAGAAGCTGGCTGGTAAAGAGGAGAGAAGCTAGCTGGCTGAAGAAGCTGGTACCGGGAAGAAGCTAGCGGGAAAAGCTGAAACCTGTGAATAAAGACTGCGGGAGGAAGAACCGGGTGTCGTGCCGCCTCTGGAAGAGACGGCGCCGACAGGATCCCACATGGCCAACTGTGCAGTCTGAATGTGTGTGGGCATGTGTGTGTGTGTGTGTGTGTGTGCATGCCCAAAACCCTGAGAGAAGAGCAGAGGGGATTGTAGCATAGCCATCCGTCCTGGGAGGTGATTTCTCACTTTCCCTCTCTCGCTTTCTCTCTGTCTCTCTTCAGCAAGCACACACACCCTATAGCAAAACAAAACAACAGAATTCAGGAGATAATAAATGGTTTTAAGCCACTAAGTCCTGGATTAGTTGTTTCACAGCGACAGACAGTGGAAATGATGGTGCGAGAAAGAGGAGTCACCGGCCTGAGTGGCTGCAGATTGGTGGTGTGCTGGGACCACCAGACAGAGGACAGGGTTCTCTCAGGGGTAGAAATGAAAAGATCAGGGTTGGATAGTGTTTTTTTAATTTATTTTATTTATTTTACATTTATTCACTGAACATTATCATAGCATACAAAACACAATTTCCCATCCATAATACAGTGTATAGTGGCTTATCATATACGTTATCATTAACAAATAATTTTCCATTTCTGTTTCATATATAATTTTTTATTCCCTATTTTGCACCCTCTGCCATTTCCCACCCTCCTCCCACCTTGTCTCTGGTACCTACAATTGTTTTCTCCTCCTTTTTTATCCCATATTTTGTTGATTCCCAAAATATCTTAATCTAAATACTTTCCATCGAAAGTTCAGCCAATATATACACATGCCTGTGAACACGTATCTGACTCTAGGTGTGAAACTCCTTGTGTAGAATAAACTACCATAATGTAGTACCTAGCTGAGAATATATAGCTTACTGTGGGCCTTAAATAGGTATTATTTTTTTAATATTTTTTTATTTCAAGAAAAGCAGCTATAGCTTTAATAAACCAAATAACAAAGAGTTAAGAGTACTTTGCTTAGGACTGAAAGCCAGGAAACAGGTTCGGATTCTGTTCAAATAGTAGGTATCTTCGACATCTCAAGAGAAGACACAAATTCCTAAATCTGAAAAAAACAGCATAGAAGAAAATCAGTAATGTTTCAGTCATAAGTCATAAGATTCTACTCCACCAGTTGAGCCTCGTGTAATTAATCAGGGTCGGATAGTTTAAGTTTGAGGCGCCAGTTACACACTGAGCTGGTGATGGCGAGCAGATGGTGGAGACTTGGGAGAGTGGCGTTCGGGGAGTCTTCACTGCACAACGCAACAGACCAGGGGAGGTCCCCAGGTAACAGATGTAGCTGGAGAAGAGGGGCCGAGGGCCGAGCTCGGAAGCTCAGACACTCCAGCAGCGAGGGCTTGGGGAATGGAGGAGGGACCTGCAGGGTCAGCAGGAGAAGCAGAGGTGAGAGAAATGAGGGCGGGTGCCCAGGAAGCATGGACGAGACGGTGCTTGGAGGAAGGGCTGTGAGGTGAGGACTGGTCAGCCTGGGGGTGGCAGGGTGGTCACCGGTGGCCTTGGCAGCAGTTTTGGAGGCAACAAGGTTGTAAAAGGTGGTTGGTGTGGATGGAGGAACAAGTAGGAAGAGAAGAGGGAGAGAGGAGAAAGCAGACCAGGGACCCTGCTGAGCGACTGTGTGGTTGGGGGCACAGAGGACGGCGCAGGCGCTCAGGGCGTGGGGTCCGAGGGGTGCTGAGGGTGCCGGCTATGGCAGCACGTCCTCTGGGCAGAGGGCAAGCCTGCTGGTGTGCAAGAGGTAACAGCCGAGTCCTCCACGGAGAGGGAGCAGTGGGGGGCACTCATGCTTGGGAGAAAGCGTTCATCCCCTACCAGGTGGGGAGCGTATCCAAGGGTGTAGACGCACGAGAACTTGTAAATTGGGTAGTGAGAACCCAGGTAAGAAGGGAGACCGTCAGCTGAGACCGAAGAATAGAGACGGGAGACGAGAAATGTGGAAAGAGAGGAGAAAAGGCGAAACCCTCCGGGTGGCGTGAACTGTAATGAATGAGCGAGGGTGACCACGGCTGGGCACTGTCCCTGTAGAGCCATTCCAAGAAGAGAGGGCAGCAGGAAAGGACAGGCCGAGGAAGGCTCTCCGGGAGGACACAGCGCGCAGGCTGAGGCACGTGAGGGGGATGGCCGGGCTCTCGGCTGCATGTTCCCTCCTCCCCCACTTCTCAGCCGATAGGGTCCTGCAAGAGTCGCCTTGCAACCTGAGGGCCAGCAAGCACCTGGCGAGATGGCTCCCCCGACGGCTGGGGCCTCGGCCTCAAAGAGGGGGAGCAGAGGACCCCGTAGCCCAGGACACGGCACCATCAGAACATCTGTGCTCAGACCAAAGAGGAAGCTCTGCTAACCACTGGTTGGCCTGGCCACTGTTACCCTGTCTTCCACCTTCTGCAGGCCTCGAAGCCTTTCCAGTAAAACCGGGCAGGGGTAGGGGGCTCTGCAGGGCGGCGCAGGTGCAAAGCCACAGCAGAAACACCCTGGCTGGCCCATGAGAGCTGCCCGGCACCGTGTCTGGGGACCTTGCCCCAGTGCAGAGGAGCGGAAAGTGGCCTAGAACAAGCGGAGGCCCTGGCCCAGGGGCTGGGCCCAGGAGGAAGCTCGCTCTGGGTGGGCCGCGAGCCTGCTGGGCACTAGGCAGTGGGCTACACAGCGACACGCATGGCAAGAACTCGGTGCAGACAGGCTGGAGCCTACACGGGACTCAGACAATGCACCTCAGCCCGCCTGTGTAAGGCTTGGGGTCGGGGGGAAAGAAAAACCAGCACTTCCAGGATCTACGTGGGTACCTATTTCAAGGAACAGAAAGCCTGTCTTCCTTGGGCTCCAGAGTTTGGTAGGATGGGAAGAGCAGCGGCAGAACCGCCGGGGTCTGCAGAGTGTCCACAACGTCCTGGCACGGTGACAGGCCCGGGGTCCTCTGCCGACAGCCAGCACAGGCTGCTGCTGGCCAGAGTGCAGGTCTGCAGCGCGCTGGAAGGATGGAGCAGCCAGGGCAGAACTCAGCGGGTCTTGGGAGTGTGCAAAGCAGGCAGAGAGGGGGGACGCTCTGCTCAAGACGGCAGGCCAGTGCCTGCGACACCGAAGAGGCTCCGCATGGCCTGCGTGAGGGGCCGGGCCAGCTCAGGGGCAGCCCGGGGCAGTGCCGATGTCCGTGTGTCAGGGGGCAGTGTGCACAAACCATGCAGGGAGCTCAGCGGGCACTGCCCGGAGGTGCAGCTGCCCGAGCCCCGGACAGACAGTGGGTGCAGGGCCAATGGGGGCAGAGACTGGGGAGGGCATCCACGGTGCCCACAGCACGCACTGCGGTGCTGGCCCCTGTGCTGACCCCAGGCCATGCCAGCTGAGGGCAGGACGTTCTGGGCAGGAGACCGTGCACTCGGTGCTGCTCACGTATGGCTGGTGCTGCCCCTGCTGGCCACACCCGAGCACTGCACCACCCCGCATCCGAAGTCAAAGTGCCACATGACTCAGTGGGGCCGTTCCGCGAAGCCCGGTGGGGCCCACAGGCAGCTCTTGGTCTCTCCCTGCCCAGCTGCCACTAAAGCCTATGCACCCGGATGGCGAAGCCCGGTCAGCCCAGGCCTCTCATCCACATGGGGCACACGTCGCAAATGGCAAAGAGATCTGAGCCCAGAGACTGGGGCGCGTCCGTCCCACACACAGCCGCTGTCTCTGCCGGTACGACCCCCGGTCACTTCCCCACGGGGAGGGCGCTGCAGGGCCGCCCAGCCTCCTTCTCCCGCCCTCGGCAGCACTTGTGACCAAGCGCCGGCCTCACGCTTGCTGGAGATGTGGACGGCTGCGCTGGGACGACGCAGTCGCTTGTCACCTCCACGTCGAGGTCCGGGCTGGAGGCCTCCCTCCCCTTCCAAGACCCTGAGGCCCAGCAGCCCCGACCGGCATGTTCCGAAGCACGTCTTGAGAACAGATAAAAGACTCATCATGAAAAGCGACCACGTTGTCGTGGATTTGAAAGCCAGCGCCACTGAAGCCCTCCGGGAGGGCGGCCACCCTTGAGCACGTGGCTGTGAGCCCCCATCTCCCAACGCAGGGAGCGTGAGCGAGCGTCCGACCTAACCCTGAGCAGGGCTCCGGGAGCCCACCCGACAGTCTCCCGGTGCAGCTGCGCCCTGGAAGGCCTCTGCTGGGCTGCCCGACCTACAGCCACAACCAGGGGGCTGGAAACCGACTCTCACTGCTCTGCAGACCACAGTCTGAACTGAGGAGTCAGCGGGGTACGCCCCACCCCGGTCTGGACGTGTCCCCAAGTTTGTGTCCGAGTTCGCTGAGCCCTCATGAAGGTGTGAAGAGGACAGGCGCTTACTCCAACGATGGAACTAAGAGCTGCAGCGTCTGGGAGGTGGTTGGGACTGGGTAAAGTTATCAGGGAGGCCCCCCTGGCTGCGGTGGGTCCATAAGGAGAGGAATGAGACCGGAGAGAGGCACAGCCACGCACGCCCTGCCCTGCGCCCTGCTCTGACCCTCCCCGGAAGCTGCCCCTGCTCGTGGACTCTCTAGCCTCCCCAAATGTGAGCTAAATAAACCTCTATCCTCAAATTACTCGGACCCGGGGATTTCTGTTCTTTTATTTATTTATTTATTTATTTATTTATTTATTTATATTTTTTGGAGAGGTTTTCGCTATAGGGCACGTGCGCTCGCCAGACAGAGAGAGACATAGAGACAGAAAGCGAGAAATCACCCCCCAGGGGGGATGGTCACGCCGCAATCCCTTCTCCTCCATTCTCCTCTCGGGATCTTGGGCACGCACGCACAAGCGCCCGGCGTGAGTTTTAAGCCACCGGGTCCGGGATACGAACCGCTGTCGACTACGTGGGAGTCCAGCGACATAGCCATTATGCCAACTGCTAGTTCCCGAGGGGATTTCTGTTCTTGGCAGCTCCGCAGACCAGAGCATTCCTCCAGAAACCCCAGAAGGACCCTTCTTTGCTTCGTCCTGACAGTGGCTCCAGGCACTCCGGCCCTGCCTCTGTCCCGACCTGGCCTCCACCGTGCCCTGCCATCCTTTTCTACACCCTCAGAAGGACGCGTGTCCTTGCATTAGGGCTGCGTGTGGTTAAACCTGCCCAGGGCAGCCGCCCTGACTCCAGTACTCGCTCCCCTCTTTCCCCTTCAGTGAGCAAAACCCTAAGACCCCACCCCTCACCCAACCCCGGGACGGCCACGAAGCTCGGTGAGGACAGGGGCCCGTAATCCATAGTCTGCAGGCCCAAGTTCGCGTCCAGGCGGGTCTCCCCAGACCGACGCCCACACCGCTCGTCCACCCTCCTCCAGATCCTCCTCAGCTCTGGCATCTGCTCGGAGACGGTTCAGCCGAAGGTCAGGTCTCGCGTGCTGGGCGGCCTGCTGTGAGCGCTGGCCGCCACCCAGCAAGGTGTGTGCCCAGGAGAAGGTGAGAAGGGGCCGCGTTCCCCAAATGCCTCTGCAGTTCAACGGCGTAGGTCCTGGCAGAGGCGGCCAGGACCCGCCCTGAGCGCCGGCCGCCCCAGGGTTCCGGCACGTATTCTTGGCCGGGACCAGCACTGAGTGGCGGGGCTAAGTGCCTGGGAATATTATTTCAAGTGCCTGCAGGAAAGCCAGCCCCACGTCATAAAACTCTCGGCTGGCACCTCTGCTCTTTAGCACAGATCCAAATGCCGTCGGTGCGTCTCTCAGCAACATTAATTAAAATCCTTTTAAAGACTGGGCTGTTTTCCTCACAGGAAGGCTTTTACCTGGGGAGCACTTTCACAGGTGAATTGGCTCCTTAAAAGCTTTTAAATTAATGCCATTCCCCGTAACTCTTGTTTTTCCAAAAGCGTGCTTTACGACTGCACTGCCTTCCTCCCAGCGGGCGGAGAAGCAGGGCGAGGCTGGCTCTGAACAGGACTGTCCAGGAAGGCCGCCCCGCCCAGCCTGACGTGTGGGGAGTCCTCCCAGGGCTGGGGCTCAACCGCACACTTCTGGAAAGGACGGTGCCCCCGTTTGGCTTCACACGCCCCTTCTGTCTAGAGGAAAGTCTCCAGAGGACCAAGTGCTGCCCGCGTTTTGATGTCCCTGAAGATGAGGCCCGCAGCCCTGCACCTGCCCGAGCCTGCTCTGGGCTCAGCACCCACAATGCCTGTGCTAGCGGCTGCCACCTCGTGCCAGGGCCCCGTGCCCACACCTGAGGCAGGTATTGTTAGCGCCTTAGACAGACCCAGAGAGGCCGGGTAACTTGAGCCGGGTCACACAGCAAGTAGACAGGGCAGGAGTATTATGTTTCAATCCTTCTGGCTCCAAAGTCCATTTTATTAAAACTGCTACTTGGCGGAAATTGTGAAGAATGGGTTGATTTTGTAAGTAATTTAGCAAAGATTAAAGGCAGAAGAAGAAGCGGGAGTGCCAGCGCTGCACCTGTGTTGAGTCTGGGCTCACTCTGCTCAGTCCAGGGCCCTGGGTGGTCAGTCTGGCACTGCCAACTTTGGCCACCCCCAGGCAGCCCTCCTCGCCTGTTAGGTCCCGGGCTGTGTGCCACCAGCAGGGAGGAAGGCTGACCGCGGATTCCAGCTCTGTCTGGCCGGTGCTGGACCACTTACCACCCCCTCTGTGCTAAGGGGAGCGGTTAACCCCCACTATGTTCCAATACTGTGGTGCTGTACCCAGCCAGCTCTGCCAGGGTTCTCAAAGGAGGCCAGGGCATTCGTTATGGCAGATATGCGCCTCCTGTGCTCACACCTGTCTTCACACCTGGGCCGTCTGATCTGAATTAAATGTGAGCTTCTCCTCTCATTGGCAGCTTCGCCCTGCCCCACCCTGCTCCCCACTCATCCCTCCCATCCTCTCCGCCTTCTCCTTGCGGGGCTCCCACATCGGCTGGAGCTCATTGTCTTCTGGGCCCCCCCCTCAGCAGCGGCGCTCATCGGGGGAGACGTAGGAGTTCAGCCAGGACCTGAGACCTCGTGGGACTGCACCCAGCCAGGACCAGCGCCAGCCGGCACAGCCACAGCACAGGCCGGCCGAGACCAGAGGGCCTGGTCGATGCCTTTGCCACCACGGCAGGCTCGTGCCAGGCCCTGGCACAGCCTCGGCCCAACCCCAGAGACAGAGGAAGGCTCCCTGAACAGGCAGAGTTTAAACAGCTGGGTTGATCCTGAAGGCATTAGATTACCTTTCTGTTATCAGACTACACGGAGCCTTGATTCTAAAAATAAGTTTGGTTATGGAAAAATAATAATCACTTTTTATTAAAGTATAATATTCAGACAGAGAAGTGTGCATATTCTAAGTGTAGAGCTCAGTGAATTTTTTTTACAAACTGGAGAAGCCCGTAAAAAATAGTGACTTTTTCAACTTTGCGTGTGTGGCCTACGAGAACATTGCTCCCACAGCATGGGAAATGAGTCTTCCCGACAAGGGTTTTCACCTCCTCGCAGAGACCCCCGCAGACACACAGCGCCCAGCGAGGTCCCTGGCCCCGAGCAAGCATCCAACTTCTGAGAGCAGAGCACCCAGCAGGCTGCTCGGTGGAACCAGGGCTGCCACCAGACCCGCAGCGTGTCCTGCAGGGCACCAGTGCCCCGCCGGCTCCACCCTAGAATCCTCAGAAGCCAGCCCACTGCAGGGGCACAGCGGCGGCTGCCGTTCCATGATGCCAGAGCCATGCCCAGAGCAGACTCCCTGTGGTTCCCAGCGTGACCCGCGCATGCCAGGAGCACACCCCGGGGTCCCAGCTGGCTGGGAAGGCTGGGGGACCGTCACGGAGTGAGACCCTGTCAAGGGTGTTTGTCTTTCTCTCTTAGAAAAGAAAGAAAGAAGAAGAAAAGAAGGAAGGAAGGGAAAGAAGAAAGAGGAAGAGAGAGAGGAAAGAGAGAGAGAGAGAAAGAAAGAAAGGAAGGAAGGAAGGAAGGAAGGAAGGAAGGAAGGAAGGAAGGAAGGAAGGAAGAGAGAGAGAGAGAGAGAGAAAGAAAGAAAGAAAGGGAGAAAGGGAGGAAGGGAGGAAGGGAGGAAGGGAGGAAGGAAGGAAGGAAGGAAGGAAGGAAGGGAGAGAGAAAGAAAGAAAGAAAGAAAGAAAGAAAGAAAGAAAGAAAGAAAGAAAGAAAGGAAGGAAGGAAGGAAGGAAGGAAGGAAGGAAGGAAGGAAGGAAGGAAGGAAGGAAGGGAGAGAGAAAGAAAGAAAGAAAGAAAGAAAGAAAGAAAGAAAGAAAGAAAGAAAGAAAGAGAGAGAGAAAGGAAGGAAGAGGAAGGAAGGAAGGGAAAGAAAAGAAAGAAAGAAAAGAAAAGAAAAGAAAAGAAAAGAAAAGAAAAGAAAAGAAAAGAAAAGAAAAGAAAAGAAAGAAAAAGAAATAAAGAGAAAAAGAAAGAGAG
Organism: Tupaia tana; assembly: GCA_026018925.1. Lineage (NCBI taxonomy): Eukaryota > Metazoa > Chordata > Mammalia > Scandentia > Tupaiidae > Tupaia > Tupaia tana. The sequence goes on from JAKSZU010000001.1 coordinate 2,970,103, forward strand.
AGAGGGTCATCCGTGGTGTCTGTGCCAGCCGGTAGCCCCGGCCGCCCGCAGGCAGCCCCTCATAACCTCCCGGAGGGCCCAGGCTGCTGTGGTTCACGCTCCCACGTGGCCCAGGGCAGGCGAGGTTGTGCACGGCCTGGTGTCTGCTCGTCATCTAAGTGACTTCTCTGAGCACACCGTCCCCTCTCTGCTCCCCCATGGCTCACTCTCGGCACGTCCTTGTCCTACACGGCCAGCCCGGGAGTCAGCTCAGGCCACTGTAACAAAGTAGCAGTTCAGGCGACTTCAACTGAGTGCAGCTCGGGGGCCTTGTGCAGGGCTGTCGTCCCCTGCGTCATGTCACCTTCTGTCTGTCGGTGCTGTCATTCTCTCCTAAGGCCATTGGTCATACAGGATTAGGGCCCACACTGATGACCACATTTTAACTTCATCACTTCTGGAACGACCTATCTCCAACAGGGGTTAGGGTGACTTCGACATAGGCATCCGGGCACGCAACGCAGCCCTCGGCCGCCCACCGTCCTGCCCACCCTGCCCACCCAGCAGAGGCGCCCGGTGCCAGGCCACTGTCTTCCCGGGTGCACACGGATGTCAGCCTGAGCCCAGCACCAGGGGCCGGCCCTGCAGCCCCTGCCCGATTGTCTGCATGTGGCGAACTCTAGTGGGAGGTCCACACCCATATGATTTCAGGTGCCGACTCCCATGGGGAGTGAGTTTGAGCAGGAAGGCTGGGGGAAGCAGGCACAGGAGCTGTGGTGACCCCTCCGGGGGACGTGGCTGGGACACGTGCCCAGGCAAGGCCCCGAGCGTGCCGCACCCCTGCATCACCCGACATGGAGCAGGAAGCAGCAGAGCCGCAGAGGCTCACCTGGTCACTGCGGACGAGCCGGGGGACATGTGTGTCCGAGCCCCTCTGGAAACACAGCCCTGTCTGGACTCCATGACTGCAAGGTGTTTTATTTCCTGGAACTTCTAGATCAAAGGACATTGTGTTAAGACTCTGCGCTGCTATTTCCATTTCTCCGGAGAAGGCATAAGAGGCACCAGCCAATTACTATCAGGAAGGGCTGAAAGAGCCGAAGGAAAGGGACTGGTCTCCCCTCCACGGCGAGGCCCGCGAAGACCGACAGACTTGCCATCCCGCTTCTCGGGCAGTGCGTCTCTGAAAGTAACCTCGTGGAAGGTACGGGATGGGAACCCCTGTGGCAGAAGGAAGGACCAGGAATTCCCTGCTAGTGAGACTGCCCCAGGGCACACACACTTACGTGCTCTCTGAAGTCACAAAACCCAGAGAGAGCACTCTCCATGTGCCGCTTGGGGGGTGAAAGCCATTCCTCCACCCCCATCCAGCGCCGGGGGCCCCTGGCTGGCCCCACTCTGTCCAGACCTCATCCACCAAGTCCGTCCACCTTCTTCCTCGAGAACGGAGAGGCTGCTCAGCCGGAATGCCCCACGTGAGAGACGGCGCACAGGGTGCACGGCCGCGCCCGCTCACATCACCCCTCCCTCAGAAAGTTAAACACAGCTCGGATCTTACATCCAAGTGGGCCCGAAGGCCACCCACGTGTCAGGAAGCTGGCGCTGCCAGAAAACTCCCAGATTTCCCATATCCCCTTCCTGGAGCTGAGGACCGCTCCTCGCGACTGGAGGGTTAGTCTTTAGCACAAAGGTACACGTTCTTGAAGTTTTTGAACGTTTGTAAGCAGAACCATTTGTAAAATGAAATCACACACCCTTCCTTTTTTTTCTTTTTTTTTAGAGGGGAGATTTTTGCTCTAGGGCACGTGCGCTCACTGGAGAGACAGGGACAGAAAGCAAAAACTCACCTCCCAGGTGGCTGGCCGCAACCCCGTCCCTTCCATTCTCTTCTTGTGATTTTGGGCAACACAAACACGTGCCCAGCATGAGTTTTAAGTGCAGGGTCTGGGACTCAAACCACAGCCGACTACATGAGAGTCCAGAGAGGTAACCATTACACCACCTGCTGGTCCCATACACCCTACTTCTCAGTAGGGCATGGCGTTTTCTGCTGAAGCCACCCAGAGCCCTCCCTCCGGGATGGGCCCGAGGCAGCTCCCCAGTGCCCTGGGATCAGCAGGGCAAAGCCCCAGGGGCCATGTCTCCGCTCACCGAGGTGCAGAGTCGGGGCGCAGTCCACGCTTACCCAACGCCCAAGCACCACGCTAGTTCCTGAGGACAGAAATACCGTAGAGGATCTGGGCTTTGCCCCCAGTGCCCTCCTGGGGAAAGGCCAAGAGAAGACGGTGGAGAAGGGAGCACAACTCCGGAGGAGGTAAGCCAGCTCGGACACGCCCGATGTCAGTTTCCCCAAATTGCTGTGCGTTTGGGCACCTCCGAAACCTTGACTGAACGATTCTGAAGATGCTCTGAGCAGGGAGAGGGGAGGGGATACCAGCACATTTGCAGAAGACGAGCCATGGCTGTCACTTGCCTTCGGGACAGTGTCACGTGTGAGAAGGCTGTGGCCATGGAGAGTGGAGCAGGTCGGCCAAACCCGGCAGACAGCGGGGCAGAGGGGCCTCCTGAAGATGCCGCCGCCCTGACTTAACGGCCGTAGACCAAGCGCCACAGACGGCTGGGGACCACGGCTTTCCAACCCGCACTGTGCGCCACTGGCTCTGTGGGCGAGACGCAGACAAGAGCCTCACTCCAAACTCCAGAGCAAATTCCAAACCCTCATTTTTCTATGAAAGTCATGACTTGCCCGATGACCCAAGAGAGGGAAAAGCTATACAGAGAAAATATGGTTTTAATTTCATTTTTTAACTTAATTTTATTTATTTATCATCAAAGATATTTTTATACACATTATCATCAGCATTTTTATACACAGAGATTATAAATATATCTTAATGGCTACACAAATTTGATTGTATGAATATACCATAATATTGACCGACGATACTGATTAACAAGTCAGTATTGGTCAATAGTAGTTAACATTGGTCAGCTATCGATAATATGCCTAATAGTCATTTATAGTTTGTTTTTTCCACATTTTATTGATTCGCAAAGGACCATAACTAGAAATAATAAATATTTAAAGAAAATATATTGAATATTTAATTGCCTTCATAGCAATTAAATTAGGAACTTAAACAATTAAAATAGGAACTTGAAAGTACAAAAATAAAATGTGAAGGTATCTCCCCCTCAAATAACAAAATTAAGCAAATGACAAATCAAGAAAAAATACAGGCAACAGGACCAGCAGTTAGCGTAATGGCTATGTTGCTGGACTCCCACGTAATCGACCGCGGTTCGCATCCCGGACCCAGCAGCTTAAACTCGCGCCAGGCGCGTGCGCATGCGTGCCCAAGATCCCGAGAGGAGAATGGAGGAGAAGGGATTGCGGCGTGGCCATCCCCCCTGGGGGGTGATTTCTCGCTTTCTGTCTCTCTGTCTCTCTCTGGCTGGCTGGCAAGCGCACACGCCCTATAGCAAAAACCTCTCAAAAAAAAAAAAAAAATTACAGGCAACGAAAGTAGCCAAGGGTTAACGCCCTGACTCTAGGACTGTTAGCACAGTTTAGCTTTTTCAAAAGTCCGAGCTTCCACTGGCACAGGAACAGACAGGTGGACCAATGGAACAGAATAGAGTCCCCAGAAATGAATGCTCAAACATACAGCCAACTGATTTTTGACAAGGGGCACCAGTCAATCCTGTGGGAAAAGGATAACCTCTTCAGCAAATGGTGCTGGCAAAACTGGATCTCCACTTGCAGAAAGATGAATCTGAACCCCTACCTCTCACCTCTGACAAAAATAAAGTCAAGGTGGATCAAAGATCTAAATCTAAGACCTCAAACTATAAAACTGCTCCTGAAAAACACCGGGGAAACTCTGGGAGACATTAGGGTAGGGAAAAACTTCTTAAATAAGACTCCCAACGCACAGTCTATGATCCCTAAAATAGACAAGTGGGATTACATCAGACTAAGAAGTTTCTGCATGGCAAAAGACACAGTGATTAGTGTGAACAGACAGCCCTCAGAATGGGAAAATATTTTTGTAAACTATGCATCAGACAAGGGACTGATAACCAGAATCCACAAGGAACTCAAGTGGCTGTTCCGGAAAAAGACAATCAATCCTATTAAAAGGTGGGAGAATGAGTTGAAAAAACCACTTTCTAAAGATGACATACGAATAGCTAAAAGGCATATGAAAAAATGCTCAACATCCCTCATTGTAAGAGAAATGCAGATCAAAACAACAATGAGATATCACCTAACCCCAATCAGAATGTCTAAGATTAAAAAAACAAGAAATGATAAGTGCTGGAGGGGGTGTGGTGAAAAGGGAACTCTCTTACACTGCTGGTGGGAATGTAAATTGGTCCAACCACTGTGGAGAACAATTTGGAGATTCCTCAAAAATCTACAAATAGAACTACCATATGATCCAGCAATCCCACTCCTTGGTATCTACCCGAAGGACAGAAGAATACTTAATCGAAAAAGTGCTTGCACATCGATGTTTATTGCAGCACTTTTCACGATTGCTAAGTCATGGAAACAACCTAAATGCCCACAAACTGATGAATGGTTAGAAAAACTGTGGCACATATACTCAATGGAATACTATTCATCCATAAAAAACAACAAATCCCTGGCTTTTGAAAGGAAGTGGATGAATATGGAAGACTTACTGTTGAGTGAAGCAAGCCATGCTATGAAGGAGAGGCATTGTATGTCCCCACTTAATATATACCGAGTGTCTGCACTCTAAATGTGTGTGTATATATATATATACACACATATATTTGTATATATGTGTGTATATATATTTTTGAAACCATTCTGCTTCTGTTGTTATAGAGTTTTAAAATTATACAAAATTATAAGACATATTTTAAACATTATCTTTAAAATTCAGTATTTTGAGATTTTGAAAGTTGTTTGTAAACTGTCAAGAATTATGGAGTATGAGCTAAAATTTTTTGCTATGTAAAGTAAATGTTTGTGGAAAAATGTAAAAATAAATAAATGAAAAAAAAAAAATAGTCCGAGCTTCCATTAGCAAAAAGAGGCAAAGACCTCCAGGCGACCCCCGGAGGAGACACTGGTCTAGTCAGGGAGTGGGAAGAGCCGCGCCCACGGACACCTCCCTGCCCACTGGCCGTTCTCCAAACGCTCACAGCCCACGCTGCCCTCGCCAGCAGACACCAGGCCGGCCTTGCACCCCGTCTGCGCGAAGCTCTAGATCAGCCTGGCCGGGCTCGCGCTGGAGGTCACCTGTGGGCTTGCTCTGGGAGGCACGAGGCAGCCCGCGTTCTCGTCCTTCCCAAATCTGACGTAGCGATGATTACACAGGCGTGTTCGCTGTGTCAAAATTCCCCACGCCAAACACGTACCGAGTATGCATTTTCTGGACCAGTGTGTACCTGGGCGTTTTAACTGCTGTTTAGAAACCCCCAAACATGTATGTGGCAAAAGATACCACACAAAAGGAAAGGAAAAATGTACAAAAATACGTTTAAGACAGACCAGTGCCACATGGGTGTCCGAGATAAGCAGTAAACACGACCTCACAAGAAGAAGCCAAACATCCTACGAAGCGGCCGGAGGGCCCTGGCTTGGGAGCCGGGGTTGCCCTCCACGGGAATGACCCTGCGAACGCCGGGAGCAGCGCGGCGGGGTGAGCGAGCAGGACAGCGTCCTCGCCCTGCCGTGAGCACTGACCGCCTTCCTCCACGTGGTGTGTGAGTCGCCCTGTGCCCGCCACCTGCCCAATCTGCAATCCAACCTTCGGTGGGTTGTTCTGACCCTCCTTCCAGTGGGTGTCAAACCTCCCGGGCAGTAACAGCCGTTGTCGCTGATGTCACTGTCTTGGGAACACACCCGGACACAGGCTCCTACGTGAGGCCTGGGGCTCACAGGCCCTCCCCCTCGGCACTCGCGCACCTCCACCCTCTATCCTTCTCCCAGCGTGGAGAGAATCCGAGGCCAGCCTCGTTGCTTCCCTGTCGAAATGATCCCTTTTTTATTAGAAATCTTCAGAAAGACCGTGGAAGGATGATTATGCGTGGATTTCAAATAATTTTTTGCACCAAAAATAAGCCAACTTTTAATTGCACCAAAAATAATGCACCAAAAATAATTCAACTTTTCTGCAAGCCTCTGAGGCCGCCTCATACTGGCACTCCGTGAGATTCTGCTCCTCCCTGAGAGGCAGGGTGCCCGTGTCATTGTCGTGGTGTGCTAGTCACACCCTCTGCGCCCTGAGACTGGCTACACACAGATGCATGTCCTCCCTGGTCAGAAGGTTCTCTTTCATTATAGCTTCAAAATAGAGTTTCTGTCCCCTCTGGCCGGGTTCGTCTCCACACACGCCCAGCTCTCCTCGCCTCCCGCCGCGTTCACAGCGCTCACCGGCTCTCTGCACCCTTTCATTTCAGAGCTTTCTGGTCTCTCCCGAGACCCCGTATGGAGATGGCACTCAGGTACTCCCTTCCCGACATTCACAGGCACGTTTAGTCACGGACGTGTGCAAGTAAAATCACGCTGGCTTCTCACAGGCCATGTGTACAGACAAGTGAGCCCGCACCACGTGACCGGAGCAGGCAGGAGGCGGCCGTGGCACGTAGTGGTGCTGACCACGCGGAGAACGTTCGGCCACGGCAGGGAGGACATGAGCGGGCGCTGAGCTGTGCGGGGAAGTGGGGCACGCTGAGGCTGCTGTCACACACCGTGGCCCAGCCAGTGGGGGCGGCTGCAGTGGTGCTGGGCACGCCCCAGAGTGCGGGGGACAGAGATGTCACACACCACAGCCCAGCCAGTGGGGGTGGCTGCGGTGTGCAGTGGTGCTGGGCACACCCCAGGGTGCAGGGGACGCGGAGGTGCTGGGGCACGCCCTGGGATATGGGGGGACATGGTGGTGATAGAGCATGCCCCAGGGTACGGGGGACGCGGAGGTGCTGAAACACACCCCAGGGCATGGGGGCACACGGTGGTGCTGGAAAACACCCCAGGGTGTGGGGGGACGGGGTGGTGATAGAGCACACTCCGGGATGTGGGGGTGACACTTGTGCTAGAACACACCCCAGGATGAGGGGGGACACGGAGGTGCTGGAGTGCACCTCTGGATGCTCTGACACGTGGTGCACCTGCTCTTTGTGTGTACGGGCAGGCAGGGAAGGGAGCCCCAGTTTGGAAGGGTGCAGTTGGCCAGATGAATGGTCAGTGCAGTTGGGACGGATGAAGCCACACGGCAGGGGTGCGCCCTGAGGGACAGAGCAGGGTCAGGCGGGAACGGCTGCCAGGGGCGCGGGGTTGGGCTCCTGCCTAATCTGTCAGCCAATGACTTCACCTTTTTTCTGCAGGACCAAAGGAGCTGACCACGTGACACATAAAGTTTCTTCTGGTTCCAATAAAACATGTCCACTTTCCTTCCTGACGCTCTATAGGAAGAAAGGGATTGTTGTGGAAGTGCGGGGCACGCTCGCCCGGCCCGCTCTAACACTCACGTGCGTGGAGCGAACAGGAGCAGACACACTCTGCTTGGACCGGGAGTCCCAGGACCTTGACCGCAGATCCCTTCCCCAGATGTCTGACCAAAGCCCTCAGCTCCCACCCCACAGCCCCCTGCGGCAGCCCTCAGAAGGTTACTGTCAAAGTTGTCTCTCTCCCTACAGCCCCTCCTGAACTGGAGGAACACACGTGTGGTCGCACAGGCGTGCACAGCACACGCTTCTTGGGGCCCACTACTCACAGGCCCCCCCGCCACGCTGGACATGCACGCGACCCCACCTGGAGTCACGCGCTCCACCTGCCTGTGCCGGGACCCACTCAGGCAGGACAGGGGAGCAGGCCGAGCCGGTCACAGTCCCGCCCCGAGAGCACGCACTGAGGAGAGGTGGGTGAGGCGAAGGGGACTCTCGAGGGCACCCCGGATCCCATCCCTTGACATGCCCAGCGCGGGATAAACGTGCCCCTGGTTGTGTTTGACCTCATCTGACTCGTCGCAGGGAAGCTGGAGGAACCTGCCGCTTCCAGACCCCACGTGAGACACGCGACCTCTCCAGGCCTCCGCTGGCTCACCAGAAAAGAGAGTCAGAACTGGACGGCGTCCTGGGCCCCTGGCTCTGGAGGGTCCCCGCGTAAAATGCCGACCAGCCGCAGCGAGCAGACAGGACGCTGGGGAGAGGGGCGGAAGCCGCGGGCCGCTGGTAAAATCCCGAAATCCCTTGGCTCTGTGCTTCAGACAGCGCCTTCCCCGCGTCTACAGCAGCCTTTGAACGGCTCGTCAAGAGCCCTGATTGATGGGACACGTCACATGTCCGCCATGAAACCAGGGAGGCCCTCGGTCTCCTTCCAGCCCGCGCCGCTGTCGCCCATCGATCGGGGGTGGAACCGGGACCCCGAGGACAGAGGATGGGCTGGAGCTGTGCCACAGCAGGCTCGCTGGGATTGAGACAGAAAAGGAAAGGAGAAAGACACGCACACGCACACACACACACACACGCACACGGCGGGGGGCTGCTTCCAGAAGGAATACATTTGTGCGTGTACTTTGATCCTGCTATGATTTTTATTTGTTTTAGCCACATCCTTTTCACTGCGCCACTCAGCTAAAGGTGCTTTAAATTAGATGGCGCTGGGAAGCCCTCTCCTCCCCTCGTCCCTCCCCAGGGCCCTCGGTCAGTGAGATGGACAGTCATGCCATGCTCCAACGTAATGGGGTAAATCGAGACGGATAAATAAGCTCAAAGGCACCTCACGCGCTTGGAATGCTCTCGGCGCGGCCGCCGGGCGCTGCAAGCAGCTCGCTCTCAGGCCGGCCGAGGCCGAGCAGCCGCGCGGTTGTCCAGCTTTGATCGGAGCGTGCTAGGAGCCTCCGGCTCAGAGGTGGCTGCTGATTGAACGGGCACAGAGCGGCTCCCCGCCTTCCTGCACGCCTCCCCGCCCGGCTGTCAGGCTCAGCTGGACTCGTTTCAGAGTCTCCGTCCCTCTCCTCGGCCTGCCTTTAACCGGACGGACGGCACGAGGGCCCTGACACGGCAGGAGCCCAGGACCTGTGCTCACACGCAGCCAGCCCCCAGCCGGGCCGACCCGCGGGGCAGAGCGTCCACCCCCACCTTCCTTTCAGGGCCACCTTCGAGGGAGGACCCGGGGTGGACCTCTCGCCTTTGCAAACCTTCTTCCTGGCCTACCTGGCTTCCATGTCAGCCCTTTGGCGCCGGGCTTCCAGTGGGGACTCTCAACACCTGTCATGTCCATGTCTTCTTTTGTTTGGGGTTTGCTTTGTTGTTGTTTTGTTTTTCTTTTTTAATTGCCAGAAGGCACATACGCTCACCAGAGAGAGAGAGAGGCAAAGAGGGAGAGCTGAAGCTGTCCCTGACAGGGTGTAGTCCTGCCCCAAAGCCTTCTCCTCTTCTCTCCCCGGTCGGGGTTTGGGGGACACACACTTGCCCAGCTTGTTTCTCAAGCAGCAGGAGCTGGGACTCAAACTGCGGTCCGCCATGTGGGATCCGGCCCTGAAGGCTACGTGGAGCAGAGCCCCTGCTGACCTCCCCTGCATACGCAGCCGGAGGAAGCCCATCTGTGCGGCCACGAGTGGAGACACCGCTGCTGGCTGCAGCTCGTTCCTAATAGTCATTACAACTGTGTCTTGCCTAAAAACTGTCTTCCTCTCCCCTAGCATTTCCTCTATGTCCTCCTGGAATTTTTCAGTCTTTCTTACACCTCGATCTTTATCCAGCTAGAGCACGGTTTGGGTACACAACGGTGGAAGGATGTTACGTGGGCAACCTCTTTCCCCTGTGGATAGCCAGTTAGCGAAATCATGCATTCAGCTTTCTTCACGTGCCTGTAACGTCGCCCGCACCCTCCAGATCGCAGTACGTCTACCTGGAGCCTCTGAGCGGGGGCACACGCTAGTTAAAGCCCCAGTGCTGCTGTTGTGGTGACCTGCGGCACCTGCCTTGCACACTCACCTCCCAGGATGTCACCGACAGTGAGGGCCACAGCCTCGTGCAGGTGTGTGCGAGAAGGGACCAGAGCCCTCGCTGTGAGCGAGCACTGGGCATCGGGACCACAGGACACGTTTCCCAGGGAGGGGCCGGAGGCTGTCAGACCCTTTGATTCGAAGGGGTGGCCACCGGAACGCCAAGCCCGGCAGCCCCGAGCACCTCCAGCCCCAGGTCAGGAAGAGAGTTGGAGGCAATACCCCTCTTTCCAGCCCAGCCCGGAGACCACTGAGACAGAGAAGCCCAGATCAGACCCGCCCTGCTCACCAGCATCTCCAGGCACTGACTGGGCCCTGACCCGTGCCTGGCACGGGGACTGGGTATGACGAGCCGCGGCCACAGCAGCCACACCGGTCTGCATTGGGAACCCCCGAGCCCTGGTCCCAACGCCAGGCTGCCCACCTCGCTGTCCAAGGGAAGCTGCACCGTCTCTTTCTCAGGCCCGACTGACACCGGGGTAGAAGGCCACTGCAGAAAACAGGGCCCGGAGCGGGCTGGCGCAGGCAGGCCCTGGTGTTGGCAAGTGCTGCCCGGCGCGATGACCACGCTGTCTAGACCTGCATCCGTGCGGTCCCTTCCACTGTGCTCTCGTACCTGATTCTCAAATTCTGGCTTCCTGTTCAAAACGGCAGCCTCTAAAGCATTTTCCTCCTCTGCCACAAATCCCTTCAGCATGACAAAGTAACTACGGAAACAGGGCCATACGCCCCGCTGCGCTGAGACAGGGCCGACCCCCGCCCACCCCCAGGAAGACAGTGGAAAGTGTCTGTTACGCCAGACCCAGCTGGGACGAGCCGCACAGCCGGGCCTGGCTTCCCCTGAGGAGCCCCAGCAAGCAGACCCATGTCCTTAGGCCTGGGACACTCATGACTCAGAGCAGGAGGTGTGGGGCGGTCCTGGGGTCAGAGACCTCACAAGACCCCTAGAGTAGGTTTGGAGAGCCCAGCTACGAAGCCCCCTGCTCTGCCAGGCTACGGCTAGTGAGACCACCTCCCTAAATAACAGGTGACCCACCGGGGCCATAACACAGAGACCACGGAGCGTTTTCCTCCTCGTCACCAACATGAGCAGAGGCAGGAGACAGAGCCCTGGGAGGGTGGCCCAGGGCATCTAGCGTCCAGGACATTGTGAGATTTTACTCAGCAAAAGCTGGCCCCCAGGGGGTCATCAGGTGGAGGGGTGGTTAAGGTTCTTGGTTCCCACAGCCGACCACAGGTTGAGTCCCCAACCCAGCGGCTTGAAAAGCAGCCAGGTGTGTGAGCATGTGTGCCCAAAATCCTGAGAAGAGAACAGAGGAGAAGGGATTGTGGGCCCCCTAGGGGAGAGATTTCTCACCTTCTCTCTGTCTCTCACAAGCACACAAGCCCTATGGGGAGGGGGGAACAAAACAGGAAAAAAATATGACCCAAGAACCATAGTCCAAGCGCCAGGGACTCCCCCAGGCCGCCCCTCCCCGTGGGAGATCCCCGGGCTGTCAGTGGAACAAGCACCACCTCTGCTGTCCAGGCGGGGAGCAGCTCACTGCTCTGAGCTCTCAGACACGGATCCCAGGACTAGGAACCGGGGCGGTGCGAAAGCCAGCGTCACACTTGTGTGCCTTAGAGCCTGGTGTCCCTCCCTCCAGGGCGCCTCCCGCTGCCTCTTCCGGCTACTCTGCTCCTGCCCCTAGGGGGTGCTATTACTGTAGGTACTGCAAGATTTACTCAGGAATCCCAGGGGCACTGGGCACCCTCCTCTCCAAGTCCCTGCTCAGATGGGGGGGTCTCCACGCTCCCAAAGTGTCAGGCTGAGCCCTGAGCCCCAGCCCCCATCCCAGGCATACCGACGGCTGGTTCAGGCCTGCCCGCCTCCCCATCCCTGGCCGCCACGCTTCTGTCCGGAGGCTGTCTGGACAGGGTGCCCTGGTCCCGTGTGCCCAGCAATGAGGCCCAGCCAGTGGCCTGAGCACCCTGTCAACACAGCCTGGCTGGTGGGCCTGCCACGCCCTCTGCCAGGTGGCCTCCCAGGTCACCTGTCACAACAGAAGACCCGCCAAGAAAGGGGCAGCTGCCAGCTCTGAGGTGGGGAGCGACAGGTCCAAATGTACTTCAGGAAAACGAGCTCTCTGAGAAAGGGTTTGGACTAGGCAGGGTGATTTATGTGCTTGAACCCTCAGGGGACTAGTGGAAGGTTCTGGAAAGTCCAAGTATAGGCTGCCAGGGAAGTTCGGACTCGGATCTCAGCTCTGACCCTGACGGGCTGTCTGACCTCAGACAACACACCCTCTCCCACCCCAGCCTCTTGGAGCAACACTGGGGGGGGGGGGGTTCAAGAATGAGGGGGGCACCTGCCACAGACGCTTGGTCAAGCGCCCTGACGTCCCAGGGGTGTGAGTGTGTCCGTCGGCCCTGGCTGGCCTCTTCTCGGAGGCCCTTTGCCCTGCCCCTGTCCCCAGGGGCCCCGGGTCCCCCTCAGAGACTACAGCCTGCAGACCCACCTGCTATGCAAGCGCCTCACTGGCAAGGCCTCTGAAAGACACAGACTTGGGGCTGGGACAAGATCGGAAGGCTCCAGAGCACTTCCTTAGCCACGGCCACGGTGCCAGGCCCGAGCACGGCCTGGCCGACTCCTGCCTGCGAGGTCCCGGTGCTGGGAGCTGGCTTTCCTCAGCCCTGGTCGTTGCAGACCTGCGTGCGCACGTCAAGGCCGGACTGCCAAAACCCCCCTGCCATCCTATTAACCCGGAGCCCGGGACTCGGCCTACAAGCTGTACCGAGGGGCCAGCAGGGAGGGCAGTGGCCAAGAACCTGCAGAGGGGCCGGGGCAGGCGCTGTGCCCAGCAGGCCGGTGGGCGAAGGGCTCAGGGTGCAGGGGCCAGACGCCCGCCAGCTCGCGGAGCCCTGGGGATGGAAGATTTTGTGACTCAGAGTCCAGACCCCCTCCCCGCCTGCCTCTGCTCAGCTATTAAACCCTTCTGGCCTCCAGATGCACGGTCTGCAAGCTATTTCCCTTCTGTTTTTTCAGGCTCGGGGCCTTGATCTTTTGCCACTTTGGAAGACGCGGAGAAACAAGGAGCTCTGGTACTGAGGCTTCACCGCTCGGCGCTCCTCTGGGGCTCCCCCCTTCCCAGACACCCCTTTGATGGGAGCGAGGCAGGGCTCTGGCCGAGTCCCCCACGCAGCTCAGCGGCTCCCTCTCCTGTCCTCCTGGGCCTCGGGCGCCCCGGGGCGGGCAGCAAAGGGCATCCAAGCTTCTGCTCACAGGGGCTGCTTGAAGAGGGGGGCGAGCGGGCCCCGCCCTCCGTGACCACCACAGGTCAGGGCTGCCGCAGGCGTGTGGCCTGACACACTTCACTGGCTCGGCCCAGGAGAGCCCGCCACGCCTGCTGGGAAGAGCCCGCACTGCACTGCCAGCCTCAGACCTGCCGCCCCAGTCCGAGCGCTCAGGGCCTGGGCCAGTGCATGGACAGAGGCAGGCCCCACGCAGGCCCCTGCAGGCCCGCTGGCGGCGGCCCCCAGCTCCACCCGCGGGGCTGGGCCTGACGGGGGCACAGCAGACGACGGCTGGATGGTGAGGGTCCAGCTCCACCAGGAGGGGCCAAGTGACCTGAACAGTTCATTCATTCATTCCCTCGCGCGCTGCTCACTTGTCCACACACCCAGCGGCGTCCCGAGAGCCCGCCCCGCCGCGTGGCACAGGGAGGCCGCACTTCCGCCAACTGCCATTAGCCCAGCAAGGGCTGCAACAGGAACCCTGGTCCAAGGACATCGGGGAGGTTTGCCCGCGGGAGGACAGAGCAGACTCCTTGAGCCAGTGCCCATCCTAGGCCCACAGAGAAGTTCCTCAAGTGAAGGCAAGTCCAGGCAGGGGACAGAGCAGGGGCATGCTTAGGAACCCCAGCAAGTGACATTGGGGCGACCTCCAAGGAGGCCCATGTGGCTAGAGCAAAGCCTTGGGAGAGGCAGAGCAGGTGCAGTGGAGGCCAGGCCAGGGAGAGAGCTCCTACCTACCCTGAGGGCCTGGGTGCCAGGCAGGGCTTCTGGCAGGAGGGGCCGCCTGCAGAGTGGGAGAAGCCACAGTGGGGACACGCGGGTGATGCAGTGAGGCCACCATGGGGGATGACGAGGGAAGGCGGCCCTGAGAACTGTCAGGAAGGACAGCCCATACTTGGGGTCAGATGCCCAACATGGCTGATGGCAGGAGGGTCTCCTCCAGCACAGGGCGCAGGGGAGGAGGCGCAGGTGATGCGACTGCAGGGGCAGGGGCGACCAGGTGAGGGGCAGGCGGAGACAGGCTCCTGGGCCAGCCTGTCAGGAGGGAGTGTTGGGAGCTTGAAGCCACAGCCAATGAAGGAAAGCAGGACCTGGGGGACAAAGGGGACCCCGGGAGGCCCCCATCCAAGGGCCAGGAGAAGATGTGAGCAGGCCAGAAGAGTGCCAGGAGGGCCCCGGGACTGGCTGGGCATGCCCGAGCGTGCCCTGGGGAAACGCAGCCACCTGCCGCCCCCAGTGCTGTGGGAAGGAACATCCCAAGACACATGACCTCAGAAATTGCCCCCCCAAGAAACACTCTTTCTGCAAACTTGGTCCCTAAACACCATCCTAGTCCCACATTGCCTGAGCCACAGCTGTGCAGTGGCACCCACGGACAGTGGCTTCCTCATGCCTTCTGTGCTCAGACACTGCCCCTGGAACCAAGGGGTGGGCGCTGTACTGGGAGCTAAGAGCCAGGCTTCAGCTCTGCCTCTCGTTAGCACAGCCACATCGCCCAGCCTCATTCCCTCCCCCGGGCGTTGGAAAGTCAGAGCCCCTCCCCAGAGGGCTGAGCAAGCCCCAGCTGAGGCTGGGAGGAGTGCTGTTTACTGTCAGAGGATGAGCGAGTCAAGGCTGTTGGGGTTGTTAGGGATGCTAGTTCTCCTCTGTCACCATCATGACCAGCATCACCAACATCACCACCGTCACCGACAACACATCACCGTCACCCCCACATCCATCGCAGCTGTCACTATCACTGCCATTGTCAGTACCTTGTTATCATCACCATCATTCCCACCATCACCGGCAACACATCGGCACACCCTCACCTCCATCACAGCCATCACTAACACTGTCATTACCATCACCTTATTATCATCATCACCTCCATCACTGACACCACCATTGTCACCACCACCACACTATCATCACCGCCATGGCTATCATCACCACTATTACCACCACCACCATTACCATCATCACCGCCATCACTGACACCACCGTTATCACCACCACCACCACAATATCATCACCACCATGAATATTATCACCACTATTACCACCATCACCATTACCATCATCACCGCCATCACTGACACCACCATTGTCACCACCACCACCACACTGTCCTCACCACCACGGCTATCATCACCACTATTACCACCACCACCATTACCATCATCACCGCCATCACTGACACCACCATTATCACCACCACCACCACAATATCATCACCACCATGAATATTATCACCACTATTACCACCATCACCATTACCATCATCACCGCCATCACTGACACCACCATTATCACCACCACCACCACACTATCCTCACCACCATGGCTATCATCACCACTATTACCACCACCACCATTACCATCATCACCGCCATCACTGTCACCACCATTGTCACCACCACCACCACAATATCATCACCACCATGGCTATCATCACCACTATTACCACCACCGCCATTATCATCATCACCGCCATCACTGACACCACCATTGTCACCACCACCACCACACTATCCTCACCACCATGGCTATTAACACCACTATTACCACCACCACCATCCATCATCACCGCCATCACTGTCACCACCATTGTCACCACCACCACCACACTATCATCACCACCATGGCTATCATCACCACTATTACCACCACCACCATCCATCATCACCACCATCACTGACACCACCATTGTCACCACCACCACCACACTATCATCACCACCATGGCTATCATCACCTCTATTACCACCACCACCATTACCATCATCACCGCCATCACTGACACCACCATTGTCACCACCACCACACTATCATCACCACCATGGCTATTAACACCACTATTACAACCACCACCATTACCATCATCCACCATCACTGACACCACCATTGTCACCACCATTGTCACCACACTATCATCACCACCATGCTATCATCACTGCTATTACCGCCACCACCAATACCATCATCACCGCCATCACTGACACCACCATTGTCACCACCACCATGGCTATTATCACCACTATTACCACCCCCATCATTATCATCACCACCACCATCTTGACCACCATCCATCCTACACTTGAAGTCCTACCAGTGTCCCACCTCGCCAAGTGGTCTTCCAAGGACAGAAAACACAACGCCCTGAGTCACAGCCCATCCCAACTATGGACAAGTTCACTTGTAGAAAGCTCTTTGCCTTTTGGGTTGTTTCCTTTGTAATCAGCTTCCCCATCCCTTCACTTTTTGAAGAAAAAACAACTAGCCAACCCTCTTTCACGTGACATTTCTTCAACTCTTTGAGGACAATGATTATGTATTCCCAAATCCTTTTTATTCCTGACTAAGTAGTTCTGTCAACCATTATTTTATTTTTAGACAGCATTTTCATTATAAAATAAACACAAGTTCACAGAAAAAAGTTTAGAAAACAGCTTAAACCCCAAAAGAAACGTACTGCTTGTAAATGCCACTACTCTGAGGTATTTACTTGGTGTTTTTCCTTTCTTCTCTTATTATGTATAATAAATATATCCGTACTTCCCAAACTGCCAGGCTCATCTTGTGACCTCTTTTCCTGTAGTACATCAGTAATGTGCTCAGCATCTACACAGCCTTCGAAACGACAGCCTGCCTTCCCGAACGTCTAAGGGTCCCACCGCTCCTTGCCCTCAGCAGCGCCCGAGAAGCCTTGCAGCAGAAAGTCCCGCCCTCCACCACAGCCACCCTCACTGTGCCCGCATGCCAGGCCTTCCCCGAGCGCGAGTGACTGTGTGTGGCTGTCTCCCCTAACGTCACCCTCTTCTGACTCCTCTAGCCCTCCCACCTCTGAGCCACCTCCCAACACAGCGACACGCTATCATCTCTCCTTTCTTTACAAAAACACTCTTCTCCGACCCCGTCCTTGCTCCTGCCCCCACCCCACTTCTCAGCTCCTTCCAGCAAACCCCTGAACGGCTGTCGGCCTCAGCGTGTCCGCCTCTCTCCATCGCGGCCATCACACTGCCTCCCTCCGGCCACACGGTGCTCAGAGCCAACGATTCCCCCCTTCACCTTTCTCAGCTCACCTTGCAGGTAAAGGTTAGAGGCCCAGCATGGCCGTGGCCACCAGCTGCTCTGGGTTCCAGTACGGAACTCCCTCTGGGAGTCGAGACAAGGCCAGAGAAGAGAAAGCGCCTCCCCCTCCTCTCCCGCTCCTCTCTGTGGTAGGAGGGCGCAGGGTGATGTGACACCCAGCCGTCTTATGCCTTTGGAACACGGGACAGAGGGGCGAGCAAGCTTCTGGAGCCCCGAGCCCAGCTTACCATTAGTACTTGGATTTCTACCGTCTGGACATAACACGTCGCCTTTCCGAGCCTCAGCCTCTCCAAATGGCTGCCGTGACAATAAAGGGGACACGACCGAGCCCCACCCCAAGAAACGCCCTAGCACTGTGCTCCGCCCTCAGGGCTCCGCCAAGCACCACAGGGCCTGCTTTGGGCATGGGCTGCTGGGGGCCGGCTCAGAGAGCGGGGCCCAGGTGAGAGGAGCTCTGAGGAGGTGGGGGTGCCCAGGGGCCAGAGGAGCCGGACCTGGGTACAGCCTTCCCCGTGACCTATGCCGCCCCCCCCCCCCAGTCCCACAGAGCACCAGGCAAGTCCCCAGAGACGGCAGCAAGCCAGACCTGTCCCAGCATAGAGGACGCCTGCTGCAGTGGGTAGGTCTGGCAAGGAAGTGACACAGGGGCCGGCTGCTCCCCGCCCTGGCCATGTCACTACACACCGAGTGATGACGTGCCTACCTGGAACCCTGGCGTCCTGCTTACAGAGGGCCAGGCAGGCCCTGCTCTGTACGAGAAGGGGTGTGTGTACGGGTGTGTGGGGGGGTGTGTGCGGGGGTGTGTGTGCGCAGGTGGTTGTGTGAGTGTGCGTGTGTGTGTGTGTGCAGGTGTGTGCACACACCCCAGGGAGGAACTCTGATTTTCAACAGATCACTGGAACCTCAGCCCCCTGCAGGTGCAGACTCCCACCCTCCCTGTTGGTGACGGGACCCCTCAGGGCAGGTACAAGCCCAGAGCACAGGCCCCTCAGGTTGTGAGAACACCAGGCGGGAGGGGAGGCCAACAGACGGTGTGATGGTTACGTCACTGGACTCTCACATACTCGACTGCGGTTCGAGTTCCAGACCTAGAGGCTTAAAACACACATGGTGCGTGTGCGTTTGTGCCTAAAATCCTGAGAGGAGAATGGAGAAGGAATTGCGGCGTGGCCATCTCCCTGGGAGAGGCGATTTTTCACTTTCTATCTCCCTGACTCTCTGGCAAGTACACACATCCTATAGCAAAAAACTTCTCAAAAAAAAAAGGCAGAAGGCCCCTGTCCAAACGCTGCTGCCTGAGAGCAGCCGGAAGCGGCCCGGGTGGTCACAGGAGCAGTGAGCGCGCTGCCGTTCCTGAAAGGCCAGACGCCAGCCTTGGACCGCTGCCGACGACCTCCTGCGTGGACACAGACGGCGAGGCGACCCAGCTCAGGAGGAGACAGGAGGAGCTGTAGTCTGCCCGCGTGGCCAGGCCGGGATGGTGCGTGGACCTGCGTGTGTGAGCATGTGTGGGCCTGTGTCAGCAAAGATGGACTTGTGTGTGAAACATCTGCACAAGTGCCCCGCATGTGTCAGACCATACACATATGACAGACGCCTCGTTAAAACGAGCCTCCCCCTCCCTCACCAGGACGCGATGACCCGGCCAGATCTGCAGAGGCCTCTGCAGGTTTGGTGTGGCTTAAAGGGCACTCGCCCTGACCCTGACCCTGACCCTGACCCTGCCCCTGCCCCTGCCCCACTGAGTGCGAGCAGTGAACGTCTCTGTTGCACTTACGTGAAAGCCCTCTGAGTCTGCGCGGGCAGTTAATCCCGTGAAAACCAGAGTCCCGCAGGCTTCCGGGGGAACGGCCCACTGGCTCATGTCAGTCCTCCCCGAGCCTCCGACGGGTGGAGAACTCCCTCCCGCCGAGTCTCCACACCAGTGGGTGCCGCTCAGATGAAGCCCAGGCTTTGACGTGAGAGTGGCTGTCCCCTGGGCTAACACACGCAGCTGCCCCGTAACGCACAAGGGGGCTCTCCACCGACTTGCTTCAGCGAATCCCAGGGTTGGAGCAAGGTCTGTGGGGAAAGAAAGAACAGGGCAAAAGCACGCACATTTACCGAAAGGCTGTACGTTCTCGCACAATCATCCCACCACACGCCTCTCACCCATCACCCCACGGGTAAGCACAAGAAAGGTCACGATGCTGAAGTCATGAAAACCAGCCCCCTCGGGCAGAGCAGCTGAGGGTGCGCAGGGGGAGGACCGGCACCAGGCCAAGCCCGGGCTGGGCTGAGTCGCGGGGCCCAGGCATCTGGGACCAGGGTTTTCTCTCTCGCTGATTCAGAGCACATGGAAAACACTGTCAGCCACGGTGAGTGGACAGAAAAAATGCAGCATCTAAAGCTATACAGAACCCCCAATCAAAACACAGCGGGTCAGAAAGCAGAAGAGAACACTTCACACACTGCAGGAACGAACTTCAGCACGTTCAGGCAAAAGCTGTCTCATATTCTCCAGTGAACGAAGAGTGAAGACGTGCTAAATAAATACACCTAGGTACTTTTTCCTTCTAGCTCAATTTTTAAGTGCTTCATTTAAATAAAGAAGTCATTGTGCTAAATAAGCACTATATATACATCCATACATCATCTTTCTTTCTTTCTTTCTTTCTTTTTTTTTTATTTGAGACATTTTTGCTATAGGGCGCATGCGCTCGCCAGACAGACAGAGAGAGACAGAGAGACAGAAAGTGAGAAATCACCCCCCAGGAGGGATGGCCACGCAGCAGTCCCTTCTTCTCCATTCTTCTCTCGGGATCTTGGGCACGCATGCACATGCGCCTGCCATGAGTTTTAAGCCACCGAGTCCGAGATGCAAACCATGGCCAACTACATGGGAGTCCAGCGACATAGCCATTACGCTAACTGCTGGTCCCCATATATCATCTTTCTTAATCCTTAAATTATATTAATGGTTTGTTTTTGTTTTTGTTTTTGCCATAGGACACACGTGCTCACTGGTGACAGACAGAGAGAGGGAATGGCCATGCTGCAATTCCTTCTCCTCCATTCTGCTGCTGGGATGTTGGCCATACATGCGCATGTGCCTGGTGTGATTTTCAAGCTGCCAGGTAAAGATTTGAACCATGGTTGTCCATGTGGGAATCGAGCGCCTTAACCACTCTGCCACCTGCTGGCCCTGGTATTATTTCCATTATACAGATTAGAAAACTGAGGCCCAAAGAAGTTAACTGATCATTATAATAACAATAAATATAAATGAGACAAAATCACTCTTTTTTTATTTTTTCAAATTGCCAGTGGGTATGTGTGCTCTTCAGAAACACAGAAACAGAGAGAAAGAGGAAGGAGAAAGCACCCGCTGATGTGGTATGGTCACACCACATTCCCTTCTGTCCATTTCTCTATCCTGTCAGGATGTAGGGCAAGCACACATACTTACCTGGTATGTTCTTCAAGCTGCCCGGACCAAGATTTGAACCAAACTTGGCCATGTGGGACCTGGCTCCCTTAACCACCGAGATACCAGAGCATCTGAGTCTGTTTTCTATATAGCAAACCACCTCAAAACCTGGTGGTCTAAAAGCTGTGGTATTATGGTCATGTTGCTGAAAGTCAAGAATCAGGGCAGGCACAGAGTGAGGAAGACGCGTCTCTCCTCTGCTGTCTGCGGTCTCACCATGCTCAGGTAGCAGGAGAGGGCAGGGATGGCTCCACGGGAGCCATGTGTGTGACGCGAGTCTTCTGATGCAGCATCTCCTGAGACCATATGTCCTCAGGTAACTTCTTTTACCCTTTGTCTCGTACCTGGGATGGTATGGCTGGAATAGCCAGGGGCTGGTCGGCGCCGTTCTCTCTAGTGGCTCCTCCACATGGCCAGCTTGGGTTTCCTTCCCAGGTCTCTGTGGTAGGGGGGCTTCTTACATAGTGTCTGCCCGCCCTAACCCCTGCCTAAGCAAACATTCCAAAATACCAAACAGAGGCTGCAAAGTTTCTTCCTACCTCTCCCAAGACGTGGTACGACACCAAGTCCCCTGCATTCTGTTGTCCAAGCAATCATATATCCTCTCCACATTCAAGGGACAGGGCGCCAGGGACCCCACCTCTTCAGGGAAGGAATGTCAAAGAAGGGGCCACATTTAATCTGCCACACTTACCTTTTTTAAAGTTCATTATTATTATCATTATGATGATTAGTCCTTTCATGAGAGAGAGAGTGAAAGAGAGAGAGGAAGAGGCCCTCAACAGGATCTTGTCACATCATAATCCCCGCCCTCAGGCTTCCGGCCAGCTAGGGTTGTAGGGGTGCCTGCAGGTGTGCCCAGCACGTTCACATGTACCGGAGGCCCAAACTCCGAGCCTTCTCACGCGGCTCCAATATTGCACAGGGATGCTCCCTCCGTCTTTGTCCAACTGAGCCACACATTTATCTTTTAAAAGAAAAAAACAAAATCACTCGGAAACCAGGAAAGGCCACAGTCTCATGCTACCTATTCTGGAGGAAACCAGCTAGAAAAAAATAGACAACACACTCCTAAATAACCAGCAGGTCAAAGAAGAAATCACAAGGGACATTAGAAACTACTTGCACATACTAAACTTATCAGATACAGCTAAAGCAGTTCTTAGAGGAATACTTATAGCCACAAGTGCCTCTATCACAAAAGAAAACTCAGATCAATAACATAGCTAACCTTCCACTTCGAGACACTGGGGAAAAAAGGAGCAAACCAAACCTAAATAAAGCAGAAGAAAGGAAATGCTAAAGATTACAATAGGAATTAGTAAAATCAAAATTAGAAAAATAAATATTAACAAAACCAAAAGTTTGTTCTTTGAAAAGATTGACAATACTGACAAATTTTTACCTAGACTGACCAAGAAAAAAGAGAAATGACTCAAATGACTAGACTCTAAAATGAAAGAGGAGACATCACTACCAACTCTGAAGAAACAACAAGTGCCGTAAAGGAATACTATGAACAATGGTACACCAACAAATATAACTTGGACGACATGGGCAATCCTTAGAAAGACGTAAACTGCTGAAACTGACACAAGAGTGTAATCTGGCACACTTACAACAAGTGTAGTAGTAACCAAAATATACCCACCAAGAAAACCCAGGACCTGACAGGTTCACCATTGAATTCTACCGAACATTTAAAGGATTAACACCAATTCTTCGTAAACTCTTCCAAAATTCACACAAGGAAGGAACACTTCTACCAGGCCAACATTACCTTGATACCAAAAGGGGAAAAGACATCACAAGAAACTACACAGGCTGGTCCCTCGGCACAGTGGTCGAGGAAGCCAGGGCGCAGTGGCTGCCGTCAGTCAGGATCCTTTCTGCGAGCACATGTGAAGGCCGGCACCATTGCACTGCCTACTTTAAACAAAACTGTCACAGGAAATGGAGCAGTGAGTAGGACCACTGAAAAGTCAGCGGGACGAAGACTCCCTGGTGTTAGGGGTGGAAGCTCAGGCCATTCTATTTGGGCTCCAAAGGAAAAATGGACCCAGAGTTTGGAGGACACATGTTATTTTTTTTAGCTTAATCTTGTTTTAAAGTGCTTCTTTTTTTTTAAGCAACTTCCAAATCTATTATGCAGTATCTTGTTTTATTCTCTCTAAAGACACTAATATACCTCTCTCGTTCTTATTTTAATTTCAAATTTACTTTAAATGGAATTGAAATTCTACTTTTAATGAGAGTTCAGTTTAGCCCGGATACTGTGCTCCCCCAGAGCCCACGTCTCTGTGTCCCCTTGCACCCGCTCTCCGTGCCATCTGCCTCGTACGAACCTCTGCTGTTCTCAGTTTCTGCCTAGATGCGTAGCAGAGGACTATGATGGGGAGTCGGCTGACCGTGGCCTGAGGTGGTCGAGGGGCAGCAGCTGCTGGACACAGGCAGGCCCTTGGCAGCAGAGCCGACCTCCTCTCTTCCTGCAGCATCTGAGTGTGAGCTGAGCTGCCCCACACTGGGTTTGATTCCTCAGCGGTTCCCACACCTGCGTTAGGGGCCCCTCCTCAGGACCAAGAGGGGGTCCCCATAAGAGGTATGATCAAAGCGGGTATGAACCATCTCACTCCCGTTTCCTGCACGAGAGCCCGTCACCTCCAGCCCTGACGGTAACTCACCTCTAGCATGTGGCTCCCGGGAGGGGAGGACCCTGCCCTGCTGTGCCCAGCCTCACTGCAGAGGCCGGATGGTCCCATGTGACTTTCAGGGGTCCTGAGCTGTGACTGAGGACTCCAGACGCTCAGGGAGCAGTGGAGGAGGAGGCCTCCGGGGCTCAAGCTGCCATGGTGGTATGACTGCCCATCACTCGCCCGGCCACCCCGTCTGCACACTTCCACATGTATGGACACATGCGTACTCATGCACTTACACACATAGACATGTGCGCACATGCACACACATCCACACACAACACACATGCACTGTGGTACTGACACATTATACGCGTGTGTGCACGCATGCACATCTCCCCACACACGTGAGCACAATGTGCAATGCACCTACACACGTACATGTGCACCCAGACCACAGCCGCCCTGGCACCCCTCCCGCTCACCTCTGCCTGCTGTTAGCCCCCGTGGGGCCGTAACAGAGTCCTTCCCCAGCAGGAATTGATTCTTTCACCGCCTGGAGCCCAGAGCTCAAGATCAAGGTGCTGCGGGGCCTCCCGAGGGCCCAGAGAGCCCCCTGCTGCCTCTTCCAGGTCTCCAGCCTGGCGGTTGTCAGCATTCCTGGGCTTGTGGCCTGGCACTGTCCCCACGCTGCTTCCTCTGTGCCCGTCTCCCCTCTTCTGTCTCCTGTGAGGAACCTGTCACCAGATCTAGGCCACCTTGATCCAGGGTGATCTTATCTCAAGACCCTCTACTTCATACTGTCCGCAAAGACCTTTCTCCAAGCACGGTAGGGCGCCGGGGCGGTGAGTACCGTGACTCCCGGGCATGGCGCCTTGGACTGAAGCAAGTCCCACCCGCTGCCCAGCCGAGGGCAAGGCCGCGGCCCCACACCAGACAGGGTGGCCACTGCCCGCATGGGGCCACCAGACACCTCGGCCCAGCGGCCCGCGCAGTCCTTGCTTGCCTTGTGCCAGTGCGGCCAACCC
Source organism: Tupaia tana (assembly GCA_026018925.1). NCBI lineage: Eukaryota > Metazoa > Chordata > Mammalia > Scandentia > Tupaiidae > Tupaia > Tupaia tana. The sequence goes on from JAKSZU010000001.1 coordinate 2,994,547, forward strand.
CAGAGCCACCATGGTGTCCTCCAAGCCCAGAAGGGCCTCGGACCAGGGTCTACCCAGCCCCAGCAGGCCAGCACACGCCCACCCTCTGCCTCCCAGCCCCGAGGGCAGTGTCACCAGCCTCCGTGCGGCTGCCTGCCAGGCTCTGCCTCAGTGCCTTAGGGAGCGAAATCCAGTCTACGCCCGGCTTGGCCTCGCGGCTACAGAAACAACCACAGCTGGGTGGCCCTCACCACTGCCCGGCTACCAGGTGACACAGCAAGCATGCCACCTCGCAGGTTCAACCTTGGAGAGGTGTGGGGCCAGCAGGGGGTCCGAGTCTCACTGGCAGCCTTCTCCGGGCCACCCCTGTGGGCTTCCCACCCCACGGGCTGCAGACTTGCGTGGCCCTCTCCTGTGTGGCCATGTCCGAGCTAAGCCCACAGCCAGCCACCCCGGCCTGGGGCCCAGCCTGAGGAGCTCCCAGCTTGCCCGGATACCCGCCTGGAGCCCTCAGCTCTCTCTGCAGCTGCGAAGTGGCTTGGAGCACTTGGGCCACGGGCTCAGGGACATCGTGTTCTGTCGTGGGGTTGTCTGGGTCCTAACAGCACCCCCTCCACACCTTCGGGCATCCTCTGAAAGTCCCTCCTGTCTGACAGACCCCAGAGAAAATGCCTTAATCAACTGAGTGCTGATACCAGAGAATGAGAAGATGCGGTTACCTTTGACACGGGGAGGAGCGGGAAGAAGCAGGCATTTCGGAATGGTAAAACCGCAGCTCCTCCACAAAACCATCCGTGCTGGGCAGCGCGTGAGACAAACGGCTTGGGCGGCCCTGCGGTTGGCTTTGCTCACTCAGCCCCACGGCACACAAGCCGCCTCCCCGAGGTCGAGGCCAGTCTCCTCCGGGGCAGGTCTCTGAGGCTCACACCAGGCCCTCCCTGAAGAGCCGGGCAAGAGTGTGCCCACGACCCAGGCTGACGGAGCTGGTGGGTCAGCACAGAAGACCCGTGGGGTGCTGTCTCTCTGTCTCTCTCTCTGTCTCTCACTGTGTATCTCTATCTCTGTCTCATGGAAGAAAGAAATAAACTTAAAAAAGAGTCCACCTTCTCCATCATGTACCTGAAAGCTACAGTCTGGAGAGGTTTATTTTTTAATAACATCACCTTTTAGTGGTATTTAAATGGTGAGAAGACTCAAAGTTCATCTAAAACAAAAAATCTAGACTCTACCCCCTCAAAAAAAGTAAATCATGAGGAAACTCAACACCCCAAGGCAGGCCGCTGAAGGGGAGCACTTCTGACTCCCCTGGGCAGACCCCACACCTGCAGGGAGGGCAGAGAAGGGCCCTGGGCAGGGGTGAGAGAGAGCACAGCCCCTGCCCCTCCCTCCACCCTGCAGCACCTGCCTCCAGGGCCCTGGGGAGCCCCTGCTGCTCACACTCTGCAGCCCCCCACAGGCAGCAAATCCACAGAGAGACTGGGGGTGGGGGTGGTCAGAGCCCTCCATTGTGTTACAGGGACAGAGAGGGAGGGCGACCAGAGGACCCAGAGAGGCCGGTGTCAGAGGTCAAGTGCCGCCCAGCATCTAGCTGTGGGACCTTGGGAAAAGTGCCCTAAGCCACTGTCCTCGTCTAAACGCTGGCCCCACCTCCCAGGAGGCTGAATAGAGCGGGCGAGGACCCAGTTACTACTGGATCGGCAGCCGCCAACAAAACACGTCAGCGCCAGGGCCGGCTGGGAGAGGACCGGGAGGGGCTGGCAGTAGCACACGGCACTCACACGGGCCGTCCTGGGGCACGACCCCCCTGAGCACACGGGGCCCACGCACGTGTGCCATGATGTGGGGGTGGCTATGCATGGAGACCCTGCTGGAGACGCCTTGCTCTCCCGGAAAACAGGAGGAAACGAATCCCACTCTCTGCAGAGACCTGCAGCCTCGGCCCCAGTGGGCGCCTGCTTGCTGGGCTACACACACCCTCCAGGTCGAAGCCCAAAAAGAAAGCCCCAAAGACACACCCACGCCAGGACGCCCAGAACACCCGACCGGAGCTATGGAGAAACCCAGTTAAGCGTGGATTTCAGATCAACGACAAATCGCACTCTGGTATAAGTGTGTCTCATATAATATTTGGGACGTATTTATACTTTTAAAAAAGAACTCACTGGGAGCCAGCAGGTGGCGTGGTGGTTAAGGTGCTCGACACACACGGCCAACTGCTGTGTGAGCCCTGGACCCCGGAGCTTAAACGTCACACTAGGATGGGCCAGCAGGTGGCATGGTGGTTACATCCTTGGCTTCCCACATGACCAACTGCAGTTCAAGTCTCTGACCCAGTGGTTTGAAAATCATGCCAGGTGATGTGCGTGCATGCCCAAGATCGCTGGAGAAGGCTGGAGGAGGATCGAGGCGTGGCCATCCTCCCAGGAGGTGATTTCCCACTTTCCCTCTCACTCTCTCTCCAGTAAGTGCACACACCCTAAGGCAAAAACCTCTTTTAAAAAAATCACACCGGACACGTGTGTGTGCATGCCAAAATCCAGAGAGGAGAATGGAGAAGGGATTGCAGTATGGCCATCCCCTCTTGGGGGCGATTTCTCACTTTCCCTCTCTTTTTCTCTCTCCTGTAAGTGCGCATGCCTATGGGGACAAAAAAAGCATGACGACAACAACAAAGCGAGGACTCATTGTTCCCTGAGAGAGCAGGGAGCCGCAGCACCCCACCGCCCTCCCGCCAGAAACTTCCTTCTGACGCCCATCAATCTTGGACGTTTATATCCACCAAGATCTCTGCTTTGGAAACCACTGTGCCATTCTTCTTGTCGTCAACTCCACTCCTGTGACGAGGGGACCCTGAGTCTACATGCTACGGTGCGGCAGGCCGGTCACCCTCATGTGCACTAAGACACCAGGACGCTCACACACACACACACGCACACACACAGCAGAGCACATGGAGAAGCCCATGAGTGTCTCTGGTAATGAAGGGTTCTGCCGCGGACACGGCCGTGCGGGGACAGAAACGCACAGACCCCACGGGCCGTGCCTGGCACGTGAGCACCCTGACGGCAGGGAGGCCACGCTGGTAACGAAGCTGGCTCTGGGGGTGGGCTCGACTTCTGTGGCAGCATCTCTGACCCACCCTTCCGAATCCAGTGAGACTGTTTCTGGCTTGCTGTAAAGACCATCAGGTGTGTTAGGGGCGTAGCTCGAGGACGGCACTGCGGGGCCGGGGGGCGCGGCAGGGACACGGGGCTCCTCAGGGTGGACCCGTGTGAGAGGCCTCAGGTCCCCGTCCAGACACACACATTCTCTCACTCACACTCACGCACACTCTCACACTCACACTTATGCACTCACACTCTCACACATTCACTCACAGTCTCACACTCTCACACATGCACACTCACATACACACACTCACACTCTGACACACTCACATTCTCACACACTCTCACACACACACAACCAGGCTGTGGGTGCCCTGATCCAGGGCCAACTGAAGCATGAGGCCTCTGCTGGGGTACCCGCCTCTATGTCTCTCTGTGTCTCTCTCAGAAGAAACGTTTTAAAAAAGAACAATATTTTATTACATCTAAGAACTGTATGATTCATTAAAATGGAAGTCTTCAAAACGAATACCTATCCTTTAAAAAAAAGTCACTGTTCTGGTCACTGTTCTGAAATCCAAATCTAACCGGGCATCCTGTGCTTTGTTTGCTAAATCTGGCGACCTCAGTGCCGCACACGGAGCTCGCAGGTGGTGTCGCAGAGGCTCCGTCTCAGCGCGAAGGACAGCGAAGGCTGGCACACTCCAGAGGAAGCTCCGACAGGCCGCAGGGGCGGAGCAGCAGCTCAGAGGCGGGAAAAGGCTGGGAGAAGGTCGAGAATGCCCGAGTTTCAGCACCCGAGGGCTCAGTGCGTGGCAGCTCGTGACATGCAGAGACCCTTGCAGAGACTCGCCCTGTGACAACTCAACATCAGGGACACAGAGGAGAGCCCAGGAGTTTCCAGAGAGAGAGAGACCAGGAGGTCTCATGCAGACCACGAGGCAGCGTGGCCCTGACGCTGCTCGGTCACAACCTCAAGCCGAAGGTGGGGACCGTGCCATCAATACTGGGAGAAAATGACTTCCAACCTGGGGCGCCACTAAACAAGGGACAGAGCATCCCAGTGACCCACCTCGGAGCCTGTCTCAGCAGTTCCTGGGGACGGGCTGCCCCAGAGCCAGAGTGGGCCAGCAAAGAGGGCACCTGGGAGGCGGGATGCACCTCTCAGCCTGCAGGAGGGCCACCACTGCCCCAGCCACCTCTGACTGTGGCGGGCAGCGGGGAGCGGGGAGAGGGGCCCACGGCCCGGACACGGTGGAGAGGAGGGGACAGAGGAACGGCTTTTCAGGAGCTGACAACAGGGATGGGGGGAGCCGCCGGTGCCTTGGTCGTGAACGTCCTGCCCCCAGAACCGTAGGGAGTGTCTCTGCTGCTGCTAAGCCCTCAGCTGGGAAATCTCCTGCCACACCAGGGAGAGTGTCGCACAAGCAGTGGGGGCCGCCACTTGCCTGTCACAGCCCAGCAGACGTGCAATGGGACCGAGAGCTGGGTGACGAAGGGCTGCCTCGGCCAAGGTAAAAATGCGATCTCCAGAAGCAGGCAAAGGCAAGTGCGTGTTTTCATCTTGCAGCCCCTAAAGGGCCCACTTGGGACGGCGTGCCCCAGAACTGCACGAGTAGGGATGGTTTGAAGCCACTCATCCTGCGGCGACTCGTCCCGGCGGCTTCAGGAAGCCAAGGCAGCCCCGAGGAGCCACCTTCGCCCAGCCATCATGGACACTGGAAGGCCGAGAACGAGAAGGAACCTGGGTCTGCCTGCCTGGAAGGGGCCGGTGCCTGTGGGCGGTTCTTGTCCCTGAGTCCCTGGGGACCACAGTTGTGCACTGGTCACTCCAGGCACAGAACAGTGTCCCTGAGCCCACCGGGGAGTGTGCAGGCCCCCAGGGCAGCCCAACACGTGCACAGCCAGCTCCTTGGCTGCCCCAGTGCTCTGGTGTGGCCAGGGTTTTGCACGCGGAGGGCAGAGGTGAGGACAGGGCCCGGCCTTGGTGCGTGTGACCTGGGCTCGGTTCCCTCGTCACGCAGGCCACGGCGGTCAGCGAGTCACAGCACAGGTCACAGGAGCCTCGGGAAGGAAAGCTCCCAACAGGAGTGCTTTGGAAAATACGCCAGGACTCAGTCTCCCTGCAGAGTCCGGGTGAGGGTGGAGGGGCAGGCCCCAGATATTCTTGCAGACTTCCAGCATCTCAGCACACATTCGGAGCACAGCCTGCGCCCGGCCGCAGCAGCAAGAAGAATTACGACTTGTGATTTGGAGAGCGAGCTGCAGCCCGGCTCCCCTCCAGGAGACGTTGGGGTGGGAAGTTCAGGGTGAATGTCAGCCGCGAAGACCAGGTGATTTAGAAGGTAAAACATTTGTGTTTGTGTCAAATTTCCACACCTTCTCCCTCTGGATCCCGCGTCCCTGCTTCCCACTGCCTGATGACAGCCGGCTTTGGGGGCTCGGGTCGGCAGCTAGAGCCTCGGCCGCCCCGCGCTCCCTGGGGCCCAGCGAGCCCTGCCTCAGGCGGGCTAGGAGCCCCAGGCCACCCCAGTGGAAGCTCGCCCTTCTGGCTGAGCACACTGCCCCATTGTGTAGCCAGCCACTGGCCCGGGGCCAGCTCACCCCAGCTAGGACATATTTTTCAAACCTACCATTTACGTATTTGGTGTGGCAGCTCTAGGCTGACGACGACGTACTTAATTTCACCACAATACTGAGTTTGAGTGAACCGAAGGGAAAAGGCACAAATCTGAAACAATGCCTGGCCAGGCCCCCGCCTGGAGGACAGGTGTTTCCGACCGGAGTGCCTGCATCTGCACTGGCCCTGGCCCTGCCTCGCTGGCCGGGGAGCCCCTGGCCCACCCCGCAGGACAGATCTTTCAAATATAGCAGGTTTAGCAGGTGGGTCCCCTGTCACACAGGTGGTGCGACCCCAGTGACCATGTGCGACCACCTGGCATTCTCGGTCCCGTGGCAGACAACAAGCAGAACTGTGGACAGGGTGAGAGGTGTAGCCCTAAATTCGCCTGAACTTCGTTCTGGTATCATGCTCTACAGTTTGGCAAAAGATTTTTTTTCTTTTTTTTAAAGATAACAAGAGGGCAGAATAGCAAAATAAAATGATCAGTGTGTGCCCTATGGCAAAAATCTAAAAAACACACACACACGTTTTATAGATGTTGCTGTTGGGGAGGGGGCCCCTTGTCTCAGGCTGACGACAGACGCTTGGCCCAAGAGGTCTCGGGGTCCTCCACTGGTCTTCCATCTAAGCCCACGGCCGCTCCCAGTGGCCTGAACCCCTGTCCACCGCCCTGCCCGGCCGCCGCAGCGCGCCCAGCCCAGCCCCTGTCCACTGCCCGGCCGCAGCGCGCCCAGCCCCTGTCCACTGCCCGGCCGCAGCGCGCCCAGCCCCTGTCCACTGCCCGGCCGCAGCGCGCCCAGCCCCTGTCCACTGCCCAGCCACAGCGTGCCCAGCCCCTGTCCACTGCCCGGCCGCGGCGCGCCCAGCCCCTGTCCACTGCCCGGCAGCAGCGCCCGGCACAGCCTCACAGCGCCCACACTCGAGCCCTGCACCTGGCGGCCAGCGCTGCGGTTGCCATCTCAAAGGTCCTGGAAATTCTCCTTAAAGCTGCGTCTCCGTGTAGCCGGATGAGCAGCCCCAGGACGAGTTCCTGTGTGAGGGGTCAGGGTCAGGTCAGGTGCACAGCTCTCGCCCCCCACCTTCCTCACGGGTGGGCCCCGCTCCTGCGAGGGTCTGCCCTTGCACATTAAATAGCAAATAAAAATCACCTCCACATTCAAGAGAGAAACCGCAGGGAAGCTTTCCCCTGCTTTCCAACAAGGGCCCTGTGTTCTCGTTCCCACCAAGTCTTGCGGTCAGGAGCCGGCCGAGCTCGGCATCCCAGGTCCACCCGGGATGTCGTCCACATGCGGGGGTGAGGGGCCAGGGAGCAGAGGGGCCTGCCTCGGACCTGCTCGTTGATGAGGCCAGCAGGAGGAAGGGCACCCAGGGCAGAGGCCAGGAGGGGCCGACTCCTGCGGACTGTGCAGAGGCTGCACCGTGACCAGGTCTGAAGGCTTCCCTGGGAGCTCCTGCATGTCCCGCAGCGCCCTTGGAGGAGGGAGACGCTGCCATCTTCCAAAGGGAACACGCATATTCATGGTGACAGAGGGGCTGCGCCTCCTCCATGGCCCACGTATGTCCCACCCTCTGCAAGGAGCAGGCGTCGCGACTGGACGGAAAGTGGAGTCCCACCTCAGGGCGCTCAGCTGGGCAGACATCCACGCACACGCTGTCCGAGGCTGCCGTCAGTGCGCGACCACGCCCCGGCGCCTCTGCACCAGTCCCGGGCTTTGCATTGTGGTCGGGCCGCACGCGTGGCACCTGCGTGTCTCTTTAATCAGCAACTGAGACCAAAGCCTCCACGTAAAACCAGAGATTTATCGCATACTGTGTTAGGAAAACTTGGCCCCAGCACACATGGGGACAGGGCGGGTTTTGTGTCTCCTCACGGTGTATCTGGGAAGACGCCTGGGGTCCTCTGAGTGGCATCCCCAGTAGCCACCCCTGTCCAGCTCCCTGGCGGGGATGTGGCCCATGGGCCACCCCTTCCAAGCACACTGAGCTGTGGGGTGGGAGGGCCCCATCCCGGGCACAGTCCCACAGAAACTCAGGGTAGCCCCGGCCTCTAGGACCTGCTTCTGCACAGCCTGGATTGGTCTCTGCCGCCTGAACCCTGCCATGAGGCACCACCGAGGCCACTCGGAACACCTGGAAAGACATGGGACACCTGCCAGGCTGCACAGTGCCCTCCCTCTCTGAGCCGCACTGCCCTTGCTGAGTCCGCGGGTTGGAGACGGCGCACACTGAAGTCACTCGTAAACGGGCGTGGGAGAATCAGAGCACACTGAAGTTGAGTCCAGGCTCAGCCAGGCACTTACTGTGTGACCACGGGGGAGTTTCTTAACCTCTCTGTGCCTTGCTTTCCTCACCTAGAAGCCAGAGGTGATAGGCTTTCAATGAGATCTTTCCCAGGAGGCCCAGCTGACACTGTGTGGCTCCACACATGACCGCCTCCTCTCCAATCTGGGTCTCACACACGCAGGTGCACACACACCCTGCCAATAAGCACGGTCCACACCTACACCACATGCGGATTGCTTACACACGTGCAAAGAGAGACTCTCATGTGCACATTCACGTGCACACACATCCTGCCAGGAAGCACAATCCACACCTATGCCACATGTGAATTCCTTACATAGGTGCACAGACAGACGCTCACATGCACACTAACAAGCACACACGTGGTGTACACACACCCTGCCAGGAAGCACAGTCCACACCTATGCCACATGTGAATTCCTTACATAGGTGCACAGACAAATGCTCACGTGCACACTCACATGCACACATGCAGTGTACACACACCCTACCAGGAAGCACAGTCCACACCTATGCCACACATGAATTCCTTACATAGGTGCACAGACAGACCCTCACATGCACACTCACACGCACACACAAAGTGCACGCACAGACCACATGCCAGGAAACACAGTCCACACCTACACATGCAGATTCCTTACACACATGCACACAGATGCTCACATACACACACACAGTAAGCACAGTCCACACCTACACATGCAGATTCCTTACACACACGCACACAGAGATGATCACATACACATTCCCAGTAAGCACAGTCCACACCTACACACGCAGATTCCTTACACACACACACACAGATGCTCACATACACACACACACAGTAAGCACAGTCCACACCTACAAACGCAGATTCCTTACACACACGCACACAGAGATGCTCACATACACACACACACACAGTAAGCACAGTCCACACCTACACATGCAAATTCCTTACACACATGCACACAGAGATGCTCACATACACACACACACACACAGTAAGCACAGTCCACACCTACACCACAGATTCCTTACACACACGCACACAGAGATGCTCACACACACACAGAAAGCACAGTCCACACCTACACACGCAGATTCCTTACACACACGCACACAGAGATGCTTACATACACACACAGAGTAAGAACAGCCCACACCTACACACGCAGATTCCTTACACACATGCACAGAGAGACACTCATGTACACACACACACACACGCTCCCAGTAAGCACGGTCCACACCTCCTCCACACCCAGATTACACGCAGTGCACGGTGTACACACACACTCCCAGTAAGCACAGTCCACACCTACTCCACACCCAGATTACACGCAGTGCACAGGTGTACACACACACACTTCCATAAGCACAGTCCACACCTACCCCACACCCAGATTACATGCAGTGTACAGGTGTACACACACACACTCCCAGTAAGCACAGTCCACACACACTCCCAGTAAGCACAGTCCACACCTACTCCACACCCAGATTACATGCAGTGCACGGGTGTACACACACACACACTCCCAGTAAGCACAGTCTACACCTACTCCACACCCAGATTACACACAGTGCACAGGTGTACACACACACACACTCCCATAAGCACATTCTACACCTACCCCACACCCAGATTACATGCAGTGCATGGGTATACACACACACACACTCCCATAAGCACAATCCACACCTACTCCACACCCAGATTACACACAGTGCACAGGTGTACACACACACAGATAAGCACATTCTACACCTACCCCACACCCAGATTACATGCAGTGCACGGGTATACACACACACACTCCCATAAGCACAATCCACACCTACTCCACACCCAGATTACATGCAGTGCACAGATGTACACACACACTCCCATAAGCACAGTCCACACCTACTCCCCTCATGTTTTTTACAAAGCCCAGACTAGGGCCTTGCACATCACGAGCAGGAAACTTCCCCGTTAGATATGTAAGAAAGAGCACGCTCCTCGTGTGATTGTCATTCCTTCTGGTAAGGGTCCAAGAGATTCTGCTCCGGGCCCACCAGCGTTCACCCTCCACTATCTGAGAGCTGACCCGCGTATTCTGTCTCATTTCTAACACCTACTGACCTAGCCTGAGGCTGGGCCTTACTGGACCCCGACATCCCCTGCGGTGCTGAGTGCGGTAAGAAGGCAGACAAGTGGCGTGTGACCGGGCGACCCGCTGAGTGCATGGCCAGGTGTCCTGATGGCATGGGCCTCGTCCCCTGACCAGCTCTAAGTTGTAGGCCACAGCTGCCCACAGAGCCCTGTTGAGCATGGCCTCCGCGTAGGGGTGCCACTGGCAGGCTGGCCATGTCTGTCCTCGTGCCTGTCCTCAGTGTGGGAGGTGGCAGAGGCAGGAAGAGACTGAGATTTTGTTGGTGCAAAGAGCTGTCCCCCTTCTTTTAAAGAAAGGGAAACCATGGCTCAGAGAAGAGAGGGAAGTTCGGGTGACCCAGGTTTGTTCAAGCCCAGAAGGAGGAAGGTGCACGGCTCCAGCTCTGGGTCCTCGCCCCAGCACCAGGCCCCACCGCCCCACCCTCCACTGCACACCAGACAGACAGACTCGGTCTCATAGGCGCCTGGTCTTTGGGTTGGCCAGCCACCCCACGGCGGGGCCCAGTATGAAGATGGTCTACAGTTCTCAGTGCCCTGGCCTGCTCAAGCTACGACTCAGGGGCCTCTGGGTATTTCTTCTCCCTTAGCCAAAAAAAGGAAAAGAAAGAAAGAAAGAAAAGAAACTGTTTAATATGAACCTACAAATGAAATCAATATAAAGGTATATTTAAACTTCACTTTGTTCTGACAAGGACCCCAGTAAATGTCTGTATCTGTTCCATCAAAACAGCCCCAGAACATTTCATTACTCATCAGAGTCCTCGAAATGCCTCATCAGCCCCAGCCCTGAGAAAAGAGCAGAATTTAAGAGCAGAGAGCTTGTCCACGTGGCAGTCAGCCCTGTCACAGGGCCCTTTGTGCAACTGCACAGTTTGGCCGGGGCAGAGAAAATGCATTTGCCAAAAGGGTTATTATTACCTTAGCTGCGATTCCTGCAAGGGCTCCCCGAGGGGGGCGTTTTATTATGATTTCTCAGCTCTCAGCTCCCTCCTGCTCCCTCCTGCCCCAGCAGGCTGGGCCACATTCCTGGATACTGGGCTGTTGATAAAACACAAAGGCCCATTCACCCTTCCTGAGCCAGGGCGGGCCCCTGGAGGATGGCCGCTCTCCCTCCCAGCCTGGCCCTCCACACAGCCTCTTGCCCCAGAAGGGCTGACCGGGTCCTCAGCGGCCCTGACTGGGGAGAGGCCCACACTCTGAGGGCCGACAGCTCTCTGTCTGTTGTCAGGGCCAGCCTTCCAGTCTTGGAAAAACTAGGCCTTAGGGATGGCCCCGCAGGACCTCACTCCACGGGAAGGGAAGCTCCGTTCCCAGGGTCACCGTGGCCCACACAGCTGACCAGGTCCCTTCGGTGTGCCACACCTGTGTGGGCTGTGCAAGCGCCGGCTGCCTGGCCTCGCTCAGACACTGACTATGTCAAGCGACAAGTCACTGAGGGAAGCAGCTTGGCCTCCCAGGGAGCTCTGCGAGAGTCAGGCCTCGGAAAACACAGCAGGCATGGCCAGCCAGTGGAGTGCTGGCTAAGGCGGCCGCATCCCACGTGGCCAACTTCAGGATTCGCAGTCCTCGACCCAACGGCTTGAAAAACACGTCAGGCCCCTGTGAGGGAGTGCCCAAAATCCTGAGAGAAGGGAGGGGGAGGGAGTGCAGCATGGCCGTCCCGCCCTGGGAGTGCGTGCTCACACTCTCTCTGTCTCGGGTGAGTGTGTGCATCTGGCCAATGAAAGGAAGGCACGAACGCACACACAAATGAGTGAGCTGAGGAGGAAGACAACAGGCCTTTAAAGGTGAGGCGAGAGACTGTCGCAGCTGCCAGGTTTACAGCGGGACTGTTCCTGTTTTTTGACAGAAAAAGAGCAATTTTTTACCTGACTTGTATGTCCTCAGAGTCACAACAAACACCCTGACATCCACAGCCTTGACCAGTTGAGGCCGCTGGGACAACAGGGACTTACAGAAAGTGTCTGGTTTGTGGGACCAGCAGTTGGCATAATGGCTATGTCGCTGGACTCCCATGTAGTCGACCGCGGTTTGAGTTCCGGACCTGGTGGCTTAAAATCACGCCAGGCGCGTGTGCCTGTGTGCCCAAGAGCCCGAGAGGAGAATGGAGGAGAAGGAATTGAGGCGTTCTGTCTCTCTGTCTCTTTCTGGCGAGTGCACGCGCCCTATGGGGAAAAAAAAAAAAAAAAAAAAAAAAAAAAAACTCTCCAAAAGAAAAAAAAAGAAAGAAAGAAAATGTCCGGGTTTGTTTAGGGGAGTGGAGCTTGCACCCCGAGGCTGCCTGTCACCTCCAGCATGACCCACCTCCGTAAGCTGACGTCTAATGTCTAATCGGCTCCTCTCCACCCCTCCCCGCAGCAGTGAGGGCCTGTCACTGGAACCCCAGCACCCAGCCTGAGCTCAGCTGCTCACCCAGGGAAATGCAGAATTCCAGGGAACAGTGCGATGGGAAGGAGAGGCTGCTGCACCCAGGAAGCCGCAGCCAGGGAAATGGCAGACTGACGGCCAAGCACCGTCTCCAGAGTTGTAGGTCTTCATAGGGCTTTCTCAAGGAGGAACAAACAAATGCCGTGAGGGTCTGTGTTTGCGTAAGCAGGCAGATCTCGGCCGGCCATGTGGGAGCGTCTGGCGGCCTCCATCGCCTGGTGTCTGCGAAGAAGCAGCACAGTTACCACAGCTGGCACTAGCTGGGCACCGGCGAGCTCCGCGTGAGTGGGGTGGAGGGTGGTAGGGCTACAAGGTCTGTTGCGAGGAAGTGAAGGACAGTGATTACGGACCGTTTTCCTCAAGGCTGCTCTATTAAGGTAGGCTCCGAGCTCCAGCGCAGCCGGGGTCACTCCGCTTGTTCGGTTACTAGGAGGCCTACTTTCTTCCCAGACCTGCTGACCAGGGCTCTCAGGTGGAGGCTGCACCCACATTCGCCCACAGCTTGGCAGGAAGGGGCTTTCTGTGTCACCACTGGCCCTGGGGGTCACTAAACTGGATCCCTCACGATCTGCTCATCTCAGAGAAGGAGGGCATGTTTTTGAGAGCACAATCCTGGAGCTAAGACCAGGGGAGGGTCCTTCCAGGTGGACACAACTCTCCTACCCATCTTCTCGGGCATCGTCCTGTCTGAGGGAAGAGAGAGCACACCTGAGTGAGACCCCCCCATCGAGGCCAGACCCTCCCAGTGAGCAACCCAAGGCCACCAAGGCCACTGGCCTTGCTGCAGCCCCCCGCCAGCCCTTGGACCTGCACACCCGACATGGTGAGCATGGGCCACTGACAGGAGCTGGGGGAGGCTGCCTTCTCTTTTCCTCTGTCTCTGTCTGGTGAGCACACACACTCGCTAGGGAAAAAGAGTGATCTCTGGACTCCCCCTCGTAAGAGATAAGGTGGGATCGGTTTCGAACACTGGGATTTGGACAACAAATTCTCACCTGAAATAGGAGCCAGAGAGACAAAATTAATCTGAGTATTTAAGACGTGAGCTGAGACAGCGTGCTAATATTGAAAAATGCCAGTCTGGGATGGATGACAGGGTCTGGGTCAAGGTTTCCGAAGCAGGGAGAGGAGAGCAGCAGGAAGGCGTGCGTGCAGCGGGAGGCCGTCGCCGTGACTCGGGAAGGCGTGTGTGCAGTGGGAGGCCGTCGCCGTGACTCAGGAAGGCGTGCGTGCAGAGGGAGGCCGTCGCCGTGACTCTAGTCCATTGGAGAGGACACCAAGGGCTCGAGCCTGGGTTCTCCTGGATGTCCCCTGTGCTCTGTTCCCTTCTGGTTAATTCTGTTTCCTTTTATTGTGATGAACCATAACAGCATTACAGTTTTCCTGTGTCCTGTGTCCTCCTAGTAAATCACTGAGCACGACAGTGGTCTTAGAGACCCCCCTTACCCAGAACGATCAATAGTTGGTGAGGTCCCAGAGTAGCTAAGCTCTGTCAGAAAGCAGCTCTGGCTACTCCGTTGTCACCTCTGAGCAGTCAGGCGGGCTACGCCCTCACTCAGCCAGGACTGGCCTCCTCCGTGGCAAGGCGATCTCCGTCGGCCCCCTCGGGCAGTGCGATCTCACCCGACTCAGAACCCCGTGCTTTCACGAGTGTGAGGCCAGTAAGACGGGCAGGGAAAGGCTGGGAGCATTTAAGTAATGTCCAACTTCTGTTTAGCAACTTTCCTTTCTCCATTTCCACTTTGGTTCTCTTTCTGAAATGGGGTGATAGACACACACCCCCATGTGAACCCTTCTTCCAAGAGTACAAATGGGTAACACCCTAGAGAGTAGCCGAGGACGGCAGTTGGGCAGACCTGCCGTGGTGGCCCGCGCTCCAGGCAATGGTGTGCCCCTGCCGAGCCCAGTGAGCGGGGAGAGCGGGCCCTGGCCAGGACTTCAGCTCCACAGGAGGTCCGCAAGCTCAGATGGAACAGGCGCTTTGCCACCCAGCAGCCTCGTTCCTGGCGGCCCAAGGTGCCCTCGAGTTCTTCCCTCACTCTGCAGATTCCTTGGGAGGCTCTGAGGCAGCTGGGGGCTCTGGGGCTCCAGAAAGGACAGAGGCAGGCTGCTTCCCACTGAAGAGAGAAGGCAAGGTTCCCTCGGGCCCCAGTGTAAGCTCAGGGCACCCTGGCAAGCCACCAGATCTGAGGGACCCTTGACTTCCTTCGATGGTCAGCTCCTCAGAGGAGGGGGCACCTCGTCTTTATGGGTGGGGAGTCTGGGGCTCCTGTGGGCCCTGCCTCAGCCCCAGTGCCCAGTCAGCACTGAGAGGCCCGTCTAACCACCAAGGGTCAGAGCAGGTGACTACAGAGTGAACAGGAGGAAGGACATGGGGAAAATGTCACCTGTAAACAAAAGGGCTCAAGAATCTGGAAGGTCAAACCCAGGGCCGCAGAACAAAGCTGAGCAGAGACCCCCCCCAGGAGCCCAGGAACTCAGGAGGGACTAGGACTGGGGGCCAAGCTGCGAGGGCAGGACCTGGGCCAGGCAGGGGCCTGCGGCTGGTTGTATCCGTTTCCTGGTGGGAACCAGGAGCCTGGCCAGCCGCGGCTGAAGAGCACAGCTCGACGGCCTGACCACACTGCAACCGCTTCCTTCCTGGTCCCACAGGACAGCCCGCTTTTCAAATCTCCCAGACCCGTTCAGAGCAAGACCATGATGGGCTGGAGCGGCGTGCTTATTACAGCTGTCATTTGTTTGAAGACAAGCTCCTCGCCTTCGTCCTTCGTCCAGCCACCATCATTCATTCGTTCTTTCTTTCACATATTCGCACCCACTACTGGGCCAACAGACACATGGGCTCAGCACGTTCCAGGCCTCCAGCATCCACACAATTCCCAGGGCTGAACCAGCTGCTCCCATGGGGCCACAAGCCCCCTTCAGAGCAGCGTGAGCCCTGGGCAGAGGCCATGCTCATTTCAAAGTCCTCCTACACAGTGCTGCTGACATCGGGGGCTTTCCTTTGAGAGGAACCAGAGCAGCCCTGAGCGCTCCCCCTGGGGACAGGCCCTGTGCGGGGGTGGGGGGCGGCAGGCAAGTAGAATCTGCATTCTCTTGAACCCCGTTAGTGACTGTGAGGTCCCCAAACTCGGGTGGAGCCAGCGACGGGAACCACATGGGCTGAGGGTACCCAGGAGGACGAACAGCCAGCTGATTCCAGCTTTGGTGGACTTTCTAGGGCCACTGGGGAGGAGGTGGGAGGGGAAGGAGGAGACTTGTCAAGGCTGACGATGGCCAGAGCCCACAGCCCCTCAAACTATGATCAAAGGGCGGCCTCTCCCACTTTTGAATCATTCTAAACACTTTGTAAGAATGTGGACTCCACCTCAGTCCTCCAGCCTTGCAGGCCAAAGGTGAGGCTAATTAGAAGCAACTTTTGGAAAGACCCGGGACTGTGTGGGAGGTGGGGCAGCAGCTGGGAGGGAGGCCCTCAGAACAGAAAGCAGCGCCCCCAGAGGTGCTCTGGGGAGTCGCGCCACGTGAGAGCTGACTGGCCACGGCCGGGACGGTACCGTCCAAGCTGTGCAGGCACCGGCCGTGTCCTCCCTCCCACCCTTCCTGTTCTGGGGAAACCCTGCATCCAAGGTCATCTCGGGCAGGCTCAGGCTGCTCCCGAGTCCAGGGCCCCAGCACACAGACACGTCATCGGTACGCGAGGCCCCATGGGGCACACGGCCTCGCCTCCTCGGGGCGGCCAAGATGATCAGGTGAGACGCCCTCACCTTACCTTCCGCTACCTTGTGCAGGTCGCCGGCTGAGCTCCAGGGGGGCAGCCCAGGTCTGTTCTGGCTCAGCACCGAGAGCAGCAGCTGGGCCTCAGGGACCACTCCTGGGGTGTCAGCATCCTGGGGCGACCAAACCTTGTACCACCGACGGGGTGGCATGGCGGTGGCATGCCCAGCAGGGACGTTAGCGTGCTGCCGGGGCTGGTTCCTGTGCTGTGCAGTCATCTTCTGTGCGTACATGGACGGAGGAAGATCTCTGCTGTCCCCTCCACTGGAGCCAGGCCCCCCATGACCCCGTTGACCCTTCGTTACCTCCTCCAACGTCTTACCTCAAATACAGTCTCATTAGTGGCGAGGGCTTCAACATATGGATGGGGAGGTGGATGACAAATGGGTCCATGTCGAGAGAGAATCCAGGAAACAGGTCAAAGTCAACATTTCTATTTAAGAGGCCATGAAGCGCTAGTAGGGTACCCACTGAGTGCTGAAAGAGGGGACACGGCACAGCCTCGGCCCCAGGAGGCTGAAGTGTGACCGGCCTCTCAGTGCCTCGGGCACTGCCAGTGAAGGCAATGGAAGTGAGACTCTGGACCTGCAGCTGCATTAAACCAAGGCCCCCCGCTCCCCACCAGGGCCCAGCGTTCATGAGAGGGCTAGGGCAGGGTCCAGGAGGAGCAGTGCTGCCCCAGCCTTGCCCACGAGACCCCTGGTGGCCTTGGCTGCCACTTGCTGAGGGGGCTGCTGAGAGGTCCCCAGGGGATCATGGAGGCCTAGAGCTCAGGGAGCTCTAGGTGAGGCATGACAACGAGGGGACCTGATGCCACCTGGCCTGAGATGAGTGTCCCATACAGGAGCCGGGTTTCGCTGGCCACTCTCACCATGTTCCAGCTAGCCACCCTCGCCATCAAGTTTCCTCAAACGCTTCCTGGGCCAGCGCTGTATTAGCCAGGCCTTCCGGCTCATTCTTCACGCCACACTGAAACAAGGCAGAGTCCCGAGGAATCACAGGAAGCCACCTGAGGAGGCTCGCTTTCCCCGCAGAGGTACAGAAGGGGAGGACCAGGTCGGGGTGTGGATCCCAGCACAGGCTGCTAAGGCTCTGTGTCTCAGGGT
Organism: Tupaia tana; assembly: GCA_026018925.1. NCBI lineage: Eukaryota > Metazoa > Chordata > Mammalia > Scandentia > Tupaiidae > Tupaia > Tupaia tana. The sequence continues at coordinate 3,012,010 of JAKSZU010000001.1, forward strand.
TGTCATGACCCTGCAAGCCTCGACTTCCTTATTCATCGGATGGCACTTCTCTCAGGAAAGGTGGCCAAAGGTCATTCTGCTTGTGGAGTTGCTTTCCAAACTGTCAACGTCAGCACACAAAAGTCCACAGTTCACCCCTAGTGCTGCCCTTTGCATTGCTGAAGCAGCCAACCACCAGAGGGTGCCCCATAATCCCTGACCCCTGTTCATCAAGGGCTGGTGTTTGCGGCTCTGTTTCTCGCACCTCTGCTCAGAGGAGGTGGTGATGGCTGAGTTTGCTGCATGTGGAGCAGGTTTATTTGCTGCTGGGATTTCCCAGTCATTTGGAGCTAAAATAATTGCATCCATATGGTGCGTGTTTATGGAGAACTCCACTCATGTTTCATTGAATGCCTTCCTTTGAACTGAGTGACTGAGCCACCACCCACCAGGTTCCTTCTCTTTGGTTACTGCTGTTTCCTGTGCCCTGAGCAGTTTGGACCCATGAGTATCAGGTGCAGTGCAAGGGAATTTCAGCCCTGGGTAAAGGTTAAGGAGAGGGTCCACCACTGTGTAGCTCCATTGCCACTTAACCTATGACCCCGTCTGTAAGGGAGACAATAACTCTAAACTACATCATGGCCTATTATGATAATCAAAGTTTTAAATCATTTGATGATAATCTATGAAGTGCAAATGACTACTGGAACAAGTGGTCTGGAATTATTTCATCCATCTGTTTCTGGTGTGACAGAATAGGTTTATCAGACCAAACTCCCTGCCAAAATAATAAGAAACACACGATAAAACACAAAGATCCCGGGAAAGAGAAAACTGCACTCAGATGAGCATAGTTACATGTGGTCTTCACCCTCCAGGTATTTGAAGTTCCTGAGCAACATGGATTTGACAGAATCAGGAGCCAAGCACAAAAAAGCCACCGTGAGTGAAGGAAGTTAACCAGAGTTCCATCACCCTCACAGGCTGAAGGAAAGACATGCAGTTCAGGGCTACAAAGTCAGCCAAGAGTTGAGGACCTTAAGAGACAAGGGAAATTTTATCTCCTCCAAGTGATTTCTGAATTGCAAATAGTGGCCCAAAGGCTGGCAGGCCATGGAGAAACTCAGTCAAGTGTCGGTAAAGCCAAGCAGCATTCGGGACGTTCTCACTGTGCTGCAGAGCAGGCAGAGTTGGAGTGCAGCGAGGAGCATAATGTATGAACAAGGAAATAGACGTGGCCTTACTAAGACTAAGAGTCACCTCAAGTCACCTCACTACCGGCTTGAGTTAAGAGGATCTGCTCCTAATCTAACTGCTACCATAAACAAAAGTAAATCTTCTCTAGAGTAAGATAACATTCAAAACCATAATAATTTATGATGACAATGTCCAGCATTTGATCAAAACTTACCAGACACACTGAATGTGACACCACGAGAAAGAAGCACAAGAGAATGGTATTGTAGAAATAATTCAAATGTCCATCAACAGTAAAATGAATTTTTTAATGGTATATTCATGTAATGGAGTTGCTACTTAGCACTGAAAGAACTCTCCTACAGAGAACCAACAGATGAACCCTACATAAAGTATTGAGTAAAGTCAGATTAAAAAGACTATATATAATTAAGATCTATTACAGTAATCCATGGAGTTTTTTTAAAATGGTTATCTTTGAATTATTTATCAAATGCAAAAAAACATGTGGGAGAATTCAAGGTTCTATGAAATTAAAACATCTTGCTCTGGGTGATACTTTGGATATAGAGCTATATGTGTATAAAGATATGTGTGTGTGAGTGTGTGTGTGTGTATGTGTGTGTAACAATTCATGAGGCTAAATAAACATTTAGAATTTGTGTACTTCACCATACGTAAGTTGTACCTCAACTAAAAGAAAAAAGACAACTAATCATTCAAAATAAACAAGTAAGTTGAGTCGCCAGGGATGGTGGCGCATGAGGATGGAGCCGGTGTCCGGGCTGCTCTCCTGGACACTGGGCAGAGTCCCATGGCTCTCGGGCTTCTCTGAGCGGGAAGCTGCCTGGCAGCCCCAGATCATGGAAGAGAAAGCGCTAGAGGTTTATGGTTTGATTCAAACTATCCGAGACCTTGAAAAGCCCAATACTTCAGAAGAACTGGACATGGTAACAAAAAGTTGTGTGAAGGTTCAGGAGATAAATGAGGATGACTATTTGGTCATTATCAGGTTCACATCAACAGTACCTCATTGCTCTTTGGCAACTCTTTTATTTTTCTTTTTTTGAGAGGTTTTTGCTATAGGACACATGCACTCACCAGAAAGAGAGAAAAAGAGAGACAGAAAGCGAGAAATCACCCCCCAGAGGGAATGGCCACACCGTAATCCCTTCTCTTCCGTTCTCCTCTTGGGATCTTGGGCACGCATACACACGCGCCCGGTGTGAGTTTGAGCCACCAGGTCCGGGACTCAAACTGCGGTCAGGACCAGCAGTTAGCATAATGGCTATGTCACTGAACTCCCATGTAGTCGACCACGGTTCAAGTCCTAGACCTGGTGGCTTAAACTCATGCCGGGCACATATGTGTGCGTGCCCAAGATCCTGAGAGAAGAAAGGAGGAGAAGGGATTGCGGTATCGCCATCCCCCCGGGGGGTGTTTCTCATTTTCTGTCTCTCTCTGTCTTTCTGTTGAGCACATGCACCCTATACCAAAAAGAAAAAAAACACTCAAACCGCGGTCAACTGCAAGAGAGTCCAGCAACATAGCCATTATGCCAACTGCTGGTCCCACTCTTTGGCAACTCTTACCAGGCTGTGTTTAAGAGTAAAACTTCAACAGTGTTTACTGTCTTAACATAAGCTGGAAATCTACACTTCTGAAGAAACTCACTCAACAGAAGAAGACATCAACAGGCAGATCAACAACAACAAGCAAGTAGCAGCTGCAACAGAGTTCGGCTTACGGGTAAGCTGAACAGTGTGTCCTTGTAACCGTGTGTCCTTGAGCCTGACCAATAGCTGTCTTAAGAGCCACTGAACTGTAATTGTATGATAATATTTGTTTAAATTCTTTGTAAAATGTCAAAGACGCATGTTTAATACATAGGTGATTTGTACCTCAAAGCATTTTGTAAAGAATTACTTCCAAGATTTAATTATAAGGTAGTACCTAATTTGTTTAGTGTATAACATTCTCAGGATTTGTAACACTTAACTGATCAGACAGGAAGGAAAAATTTTTTTGAGAGGATTTGGGTTTTTTTCGTTTGTTTGTTTATTGCTATAGGGCGCGTGTACTCACCAGAAAGACAGAGAGAGAGAGAGACAGAAAGCGAGAAATCACCCCCGGGGGAATGGCCACGCCGCAATCCCTTCTCCTCCATTCTCCTCACAGGATCTTGAGCACACACGCACACGCGCCCGGCATGAGTTTAAGCCGCTGGGTCCAGGACTCGAACCATGGTCAACTACATGGGAGTCCAGCAACATAGCCATTATGCCAACTGCTGGTCCTGCCTTTTTTCTTATCTTTAGTGTCTTTTAAATTTACAATTTTTTCCCTCTAAGCATGATTTTAGCTTTAATCTCATAAATTTTGATATATTTTCGTTTGTTTCAAAATATTTATAATTTCCATTATTGTTTCTTTTTAACTCATAGATTTTTAAAAAGAGTATTTGGTAATTTTAATTTCCCTACAAATTGTAGCTTAATTCCATTATAGTTAGAAAATAGAGAACACAATCTTTGTATCTTTACTTCTTTGAAATTGTTGCGATTTCAACATATTGTTCAAATCTGCTGTGTATTTACCAGCTTTTGTCTGCTTAGTCTATCCATTCTGGAGAGATAATTTCTTAAATATCACATTTTTGAGTGTGGATTCATCTACTTCCACTTTTATTTGTGTTAACATTTGCTTTACATATTTTAAGCCTATATTGGTAGGTGTATGTACATTTGGAATTGACATGTCTTCCCGTTGGATTGACCTTTCTATAATCATGAATTTTATCTTTTTTTTTTCAAGTCATTTTATTTCTTCCATGAGCAAGAGAAACAGAGAAACAGCACCCCCAACAGGCCTCCGGTGCCACGACCCAGCCCAGCCTCAGCCTGCTCTAGATCAGGGCACTGCCGTGCCTGGCGTTCTCAGGGAGGCCTCCAGGTGCAGACTGCGAACCTCCCGTGTGGACCCAGACCTGCAGAGCCTCACGTTCTGCCGCTGTGCCACTGCCTTGCCCCTCCTCGGCTCCTGATCGTTACTGTCCTGGTGAGTAACACACTTGAGAGCAGTACCATTCAGTTAAGTACTTTATTTTTTATTTGTTATAATTCATCTAGTCTCTCTAGCTGTTTTGTGTTAGTCTTCTATAATTTTGGGGGTTTTTTTTGCTTGTTTGTTGGTTTCATTTTTTTAAATTTTATTCATTCACTATACATCATTACAGCATACAAAATGAGATTTCCCATTCAGTATACACTGTATATTGGCTCAATCAAGCACATCAACATACGTGTTATCGTCAAAAAAAATTTTCCATTTCTTGTTTCCTGTATATTTTGCTTTATTATTTTTTTTGACATCCTTGATTCCCTATCTCTCACCCTCTGCTGTGTCCCACCCTCCTCCCACACTCTCTCTGGTATCCATAGTTGCTTTCTATGCCTTTTCCCCCCATTTTATTGATTCGCTAATGAACTTAATCTAAATATTTCCACTAGCAAGCGCAGCTCATATATACATATCCATGAACACAAGTCTGACTTTAGGCATAAACCTCAGTGAGTAGACTGAACATACTGTAAAGTAGCACCTAGCTGGAGCTATATAGCTTACTGCAGTCATCAAATCTGCATTTTTTTTCCTGAAACCATTTTTTAAAATTAATTAATGTACATTCATCCCCTAATCATCATCACAGCATACAAAAAGTGGTTTCCCATCCAGAATATACTGCAAAGTGGCTTAATCATGTATGTATGTTATCATCAATAATTTTCCATTTCTAGTTTCACATATATATGTATGTGTGTGTGTGTGTGCATATTTACCCTTATATCTGACCCGCTGCCCTTTCCCACCCTCTTCTCACACTATCTCTGGTGTCTACAGTTGTAATCCATTCCTTTCCCCCCCACTTCTTATTGATCACACAATTTCTTAAATAATCTAACTGCTTTCAATAGCAAGTTCAACTGGTAATTTCAAGAAAAGCAGTTTTAAATCAGTAAGGAAATTTGCTTAAAATTTATAGCCTGGAAACAGGGTAGTATTCCGTTCAAATAGTGGGTACATGAACCTATTGACAGCTCAAGACAGGACAAAAACTCTTAAAATTGGACAACAAAGCCTAGAAGAAAAGCAGCAAAATTTTAGTCAAAAGTCCCAGAATGCTATTTCACCAGTTCAGACTCATGTACTTAATCTATCTCGTGTTGTGGTTCAATCTTCCCGATTGAATTCTGGGATATAGTATTCAACTCCAGACTTGTCCCTACAATTAAGTTGGACATTTTCTTAGTTTTTGAGCTTTAATTTCTATGTGACTACATTTAATTTTCCTGACATAGCACTCCCTTGAGAACTTCTTGGAGATCTGGTCTGGTGCTGGTAAATTCTTTCAGGTTTTGATAATCTGAGAATATTCTTCTCTATTCTTCCCATATGAAGGACAATCTTGCCAGATACAGTATTCTCGGTTGCAATTGCTTTTCCCTTAACACTTTGAATATATTTTCCCATTCTTTCCTCGCTCACATTGTTTCCGATGAGAGGTCTGCTGTTTGTCTGATGGGATATCCTTTGTAGGTAACTTGCCGTTTCTCTCTTGCCAATCTTAGTATCTTGTCTTTGTCTATGGTTTTGGCCAACCGGGCTATAATGTGTCTTGGAGAAGATCTTGGGTTGACTCTATTTGGGGTCCTTTGTATTTTTGGAGAATGGATCTTTGAGTGCCTCTCTAGGTTTGGAAAGTTTTCTTGCAGAATTTCGTGGAATAGATTATCAATGCCCTTATGAATCTCTTCGCCTTCTGGAATGCCAATTATCCGAATGTTTGGATGTTTGATGGTATCTAGTATTTCTCGTATATTATTCTCAAATTTTGGGGCAATTTTCTCGGTCTTTGTGGTGGATTTTTCTAGGCCAGCAATTTTCTCTTCTACGTCTGAGATTCTATTTTCTGTATGATCTAGTCTGCTTTTAATACTTTCAAGAGAGATTTTGACTTCCTGTGTTATAGTCTTCATCTCTAACAGCTCCATTTGATTCTTTTGTAAAGTGTGTAATTCCTCTTTCAGATCTTGCAAGAATTTCCTCACCTCCCGGAAATCATCAGCTCCTTTTTCCATTCTCTTCTGCAGTTCATTGTCTCTCTTCTCTTCCATCTCTGTTAGCTTCACCATTATGAATGTTCTAAATTCTTTATCTGACATCTCCATGATTTCCATTTAACTGTGTGTGGATGAAGAGGAGTTCATCTTTTCCCTTGGAGGGGAGGTATTTTCTTGCTTTCCCATATTTCTTGTGGTCCTGCAGTGATTTCTAATCATCTGATGGAAATTGTGTTTCTTCCCAAACTTCAAGTTCAATCATGCGAGTTTGTGGACTGGAGGTTGATTTATCAGTGGAAAATCTTCATTTCTCCTGCTCCCCTGCAATCACTAGTTCTCAATAGCCATGAAGATGTCTTCTCTGAATTGTATCTTTATTAATGCTTCCTGATTTGGGGTATTGATTCAGCTTTTTTGGTTGGCATTTGCATGGCATATCATTTTTTATCCTTTTACTTTCACATTTTCTTTATTGTTTAAGATGTGTCTTTTGTAAAGATCATAGGTTGGATGTTATATTTTTAATCCATTTTTGACAGTATATCTTTTAATTAATACATTTAATAGATTTACACTTACTGTAATTAGTGACGTATTTGGATTTAAATCTACCTATTTTCTATTTTTTTTCTTTTTTTTTTTTTTTTTGGTCACATATTAAATGTTTCTCATCCCAAATATTTCTTAAGACAATTTTCTGTATTTTTCATTTGAATTTTTTATTTTTCTTCAAATTTTTAAAAATGAATTATTTTATTTACATCCAATCACTGTGCATTATTACAACATACCAAATGAATTTCCTCATCATGAATATCGGTTCAGTCGAAGATAATACCATACACATTATCATCAACAGATAATTTTCCATTTTTGTGTCTCTTTATATTTTGCTTCTTGGGGGCTGGCAGGTGGTGTGGTGGTTAAGGGTGTTGGACTCCCACATGGCTAAGCATGGTTTGAGTCCCAGACCTAGAGGCTTAGTTTCTCACCTCCCCTTCCCCAGAAATATGAAAAATAATAATAAAAAAGTTACAATAACTTTTTAAAAATGTTTTGCTTCTTTCTTTTTCTCCTTGATTCCCTCCCTCTAACCTGTCCCTGTCCCCATTTCCCACCCTCTTCCAGCACTGTCTCTAGTATCCACAGTTGCTCTCCATGCTTTTTTTGTTTTCTTTTTTTTTGGAGAGGTTTTTGCAATAGGGTGCATGCACTTGCCAGACAGACAGAGAGACAGAAGGTGAGAAATCACCCCTCTAGGGGGGATGGCCACACTGCAATCCCTTCTCCTCCATTCTCCTCTCGGGATCTTGGGCACGCACACACACGCGCCCGGCATGAGTTTAAGCCACCGGGTCCGGGACGCGAACCACGGTCAACTACATGGGAGTCCAGCGACATAGCCATTACGCTAACTGCGGGTCCCCCCTCCATGCTTTTATACTTTCCACTCTTTCAGTTTCTGCCATACAGTGCTGACATTTGGTATATATTGAGTGGGCACTTAAATGTCTCTTGTCCATAGTCTGGCTTGCTTCATTTAGTAGTAAACCTTTCATATTAGTCCACTTTCTATCAAATGCTAGGGTTATCATTTTTTTTTTTTCAAGGCCAAGTAGTATTCTGTAGTGTATATATGCCACACTTTTTCAATCCATTCAGCTGTTCATGGACATTTGGGTTGGTTTCCATGTCTTAGCAATTGCAAATAATGCTGCAATAAACATGGATGTGCAAGTGTTTTTCTGACTCAGTGTTTTTCATCCTTTGGGTAGAAACCTAAGTGTGGATTTGCTGGATCATATAGTAGTTTTATTTGTAAGTCTTTGAGGAACCTCCATATTGCTTTCCACAGTGGCTGGACTAATTAATATTCCTACCAACAGTGTAGGAGAGTTCCCTTTACACCACAGCCTCACCAGCATTTATCATTGTTTATTTTTTAAATCTTAGCCATTCTGACTGGTGTTAGGTGATATCTTATTGTGGTTTTAATTTGCATTTCCCTTATGATAAGGGATGCTGAGTATTTTTTCATATGCTTGCTTTTTGGCTATTCATATGTCTTCCTTAGAGAGTTTTCTGTTCATCTCATTTGCTCTTCTTTTAATTGGGTTAATTTTTTTTTTCAGGTAAGCTGCTTGAGTTCTCTGTATATTTTTGTTATCAGATTCTTATCTGAGGTATAGTTTGCAAATATATTCTCCTATTCCAAGGGTTGCCAATTCATTCTAATTATTTTTTCTTTTGCTGTGCAGGAGCCTTTTAAGCTGATATAATCCCATTTGTCTACTTTTGAGATTATTGCCTATGCTTTGGGATGTTAAGAAGGCTATGCCTATTCTGATGTCTCCAACAGTTTTCCCTGCATTTTCCACCAGTAGTTTTATAGTTTGAGGTCTTACATTTAGATCTTCAATCCATTCTGAGTTGATTTTTGTTAGTGGTGAGAAATAGGGATCCAGGTTCATCTTTCTGCAGGTAAACACTCAGTTTTCTCAGCACCATTTGCTAAAGAGATATTTCTTTTCCCTACCGGATTGCCTGACGCCTTTTGTCAAAAATCAGTTGGCTGTATGTTTTGGGGTTTATTTCTGGGGTTCTTTCTTCTGTTCCATTGATCTCCATGCCTGTTTCTGTGCCAGTATCATACTGTTTTGATTATCAGAGCTTTGTGATATATTATGGGGTCAGGGAGTGAGATGCCTCCTACTCCACTCAGGGAAATGGAAAAACAACAACAAAACCAAAAAATGCCAAGAGAAAAGAGATAAAGATTCAAGCAGATATAAATGAAATAGAGAATATACAAACTGTACAGAAAATAAATGAAACCAAAGCTGGTTCTTTGAGAAGATAAACAAAATTGACACACTGTTAGCTAGACTAAGAAGAAGAGAGAAAGGAACCAGATAAATCAAATTAGCAATGACACAGGCAACATTACAATAGACGTAACAGAAGTATAAAAAGATTAGAGGACACTATACAAACAAGAAAACCTGGATGAGATGGACAAATTTATGGACACGTCTAATCTACCAAGATTAAATCAGGCAGACATAGAAAGCCTGAATAGACCCATAGCAAGCATTGAGGTTGAATCAGTAATAAATAGTCTCCCAACAAAGAAAGCCCCCATCCCAATTGCTTCACTTCTGAATTCTACTAAACTTTAAAAGAAGAGCTAATAAATGCTCTAATAAATTCTGATTTATTTATTTGTTTGTTTTTAGAGATTTTTGCCATAGGACAGATGTGCTTGCTGGGGAGACAGAGAAAGACAGAGACAGAAAGTGAGAAATCACTTTCCAGGGAGGATGGGTACGTTGTAATCCCTTCTCCTCCATTCTCCTCTTGGGATTGTGGGCACTCACGCACACACATCCTACATTAGTTTCAAGTGTGAGCTTTGAACTGTAGTCAACCACGTGGGAGTTCTTAACCACCTGCTGGCCCCACTATTTCTAAAGATCCAAAAGGAAATAACCCTTCCAAATTCATTTTATAAAGCCTCTATCACCTTCATTCCCAAAACAGACAAAGACATAACAAAAAAATAAAATGACAGACCAACATCTCTGATGAATATAGATGCAAAAATTCTCAAAAAGATACTAGCAAATCGTATCCAATGACACATTAAAAAGATTATATACCATGACCAGGTAGGCTTTATTCCAGGGATACAAGGGTGGTTTAATATAAGCAAAAACCATAATTATATTATACCATATTAATAGAAAGAAAGATAAAAAAACCATATGATCATATCAATTGATGCACAAAAAGCATTTGATAAAATACAAATCCCTCCATGATTAAGACTCTCAGAAAAACAGGCATAAAAGGAATATTTCTCAACACAATAAAAGCCATATATGAAAAACCCATAGTTAATATCATACTGAATGGCAGAGAGAGACAGAGAGACAGAAAGTGCAAAATCACTCCCCGGGGGGGGCGGGGTAGCTACACCACAGTACCTTCTCCACCCTCCTTGGCATTTTGGGCTTACACTCTTTCAATTTGTCCAGTTAAAAACTAAAACAAGACAAGGCTGACCATTTTCTCCACTCCTTTTCATTATAGAACTGGAAGTCCTAGTCAATGTAATCAGACAAGAGTATAAGGTAAAAGGCATTCAAATAGGGAAAGAAGAAGTGAAACTATCTCTATTTGCAGATGATATGTTTATATGCATAGAAACCCCAAAAGAATCCACAGAAAAACTCCTGGAAGTGATAAATGAATACAGTAAAGTGGCAGGGTACAAAATCAGCATACAAAAATCTATAGAATTTCTCTACACAAACAGTGGGAAGACTGAAGTAGAATTGCAGAAAGCAATCCCATTTACAATAACAAGAAAAAGTATCACGTACCTGTGTATTGTTAAGTACTGTTTCTACTGACATCTAGTTCTCTAATAATCTCTTTAGCTATATCTAATCAGCATTGGAAGTCATGCACCGAGTTTAACTTATTTATTTATTTTTCAAGAATTATCTTTATTTTACTTATTTTACAGAGTAATGATTCAAACTGAATACATTTGGGTATGGTAGATATTTGACATGAAAAATAGTTGTATTAGAATAGTCATCAGAAAAATAGTAATTCATCTTACACATAATAACTAGAAAATATTTTCCTGGGACCAGCAGTTGGCATAATGGCTATGTCCTGGACTCCCAGCCTGTCCCCAAGATGCTCCATGACAAGCCAGTGTTAGGTCACCTTAGCTTCCTGAAGAGCTGGGTGACAAGTCCAGCCAATTTTATTTAAAGGGCCTTTGGAGAAACTTAACTGTTTCTGAGTTGAGGCAGACATGGGCAGTGACCCTACGATGTGCTGACCCTGAGTTCTCACCCCATTCAGGTAGGAGACAGGGACCCTAAAAAAATAGGGTATAGGCCCAAAATGTTATCACAGAATGAAGATGGAGACAAAGCAGCGTGGCTGCATACTCGGAGAGACTGCGGTGCTCAGTGACTGGCCTCAGCAGCGGGACCTAGACCTGAAACGAAGGCTTTCCAGGCCCCACCGCATTCTGGGAAGAGGACGAGATAACAGTTTTCATAACCCAACACTTCTAGACAAAGAATCTCCTGACCTCGGTCCCCAGATGGGAGAATAATTGGACCCAGCCAGCAGGTGCTACTCCCTACCACGAGGGGAGTGTACACATGAGCCCCACCTAGAACAAGCCTGAATGATGGCCCCCAGACCCAGATAAACCCCTCACAGTGCATCCTTGGCGACATATTTTCCAGGACCCCTCCCTTCTTCTTAGGAGCTCTGTTTCCCTTCCCTCCCCAATCAATATGCCTACTCTCTGTTCCACGTCTCTAGGTCCTCCTCGGCTGGACAAGCACAAGTGTCTCACTGCGAGTGTGGCCCAATCAGCCCTGTGCCCTGCACCCTGGCATCACCATCACTCTAACAGCCACACTCGATCCCCACACCCAAATCACCAGGGCCAGCCCTGTCTCCCCACTCCTGCACGCCTTCCCTAACTTTAATTTTCTCCTTCGCAGTCAAGAGTGGGTGCAGTTGCTGCCAACAACATGGAGACCCAACAGGACTCAAACCCAATAACAAGGCCCCAGTAGCCCCCACTCCCCAGCCTTGGCCATCCTGGCTCTGTAAAACTATTGCCTTTGTGTCTCACCCTGTTCTCTATGGAGATTAAAAGCTAATGCTTGAGGGGCCAGCAGATGGCATGTGGCTATGTCCCTGGACTTCCACATGGTAGACACGGTTCGAGTCCCAGATCTGGTGGCTTGAAACTCGCACTGGGCACAAGTACGTCTGTGCCCAAGATCTGGTGAAGAAAATGGAGGAGAAGGGATTGCAGCATGGCCATCAACCCTAGGGGGTGATTTCTCATTTTCCATCTCACATTTTCTGTCTCTGTCTCTGTCTCTCTCTCTCTCTCCCCCCCTCTCCCTCCCCCCACTGCATGTGCCCTAAGGCAAAAACCTCTAACCAAAACTAAATAGATAAACAAATAAATAAATAAGATAATGCATGAAACCCAAGGTCCTTTTGAGTACTACTGACGAGGCAACATCGGGTATAGGACTTCTTCTGCGCTAAGAGAAAGAAAAGCAGCCCTTCCCACTCACAACTAGGGAGGTGTCAGAGAAGGCCGCGTGGGGAGGCCAGAACTCTGTCCTCACTCGGCAGTAACAGGTGGCCCTTCCCTTCCCCACCGGTGTCAGAGGAGCCTGAACTCCTCCCTCCTGCACCCACACCCAGCAGTAATGAGGCACCCCTCCCATCCCCTGGGGTGTGCATAGAGGCTGAGGGGACCTGGACACCCACCCCTCCTAGCACCGCCTTCTCCACTGACAAGATGTCAGGGGGAGCCTGCTAACACAGAAGATTTAAAGAAGATCCTGAACACCCAAAATATTCAGGATACAACTAAAAATAACCCATACCAAGAACCAGGAGAATCTCCACCTGAAGGAAGTAAGCCAGCCCACAGACACCTGAACTCCAGAGAAGGTTTAGGAGTGGCCATGACACAGTGCTTCAACAAGGAACTAGAAACACGCTGGGAATAAGTGGAAAAATAGAAAGTCTCAGCAAAGAATCAGAAGATATAAGGGAGAAAATGAAAACTTTACAACTGAAAAACACAACCAAAATAAGGCCAAACTCGCTGGCGAGTCTCCAGAGCAGAATGGAGAAGGCAGAGGGAAGACTCCGTGAAGTGGTAGGAAGAACAATGTAACTTCCTCTGAGCAACAGGTGAAAAATACACTGGGAAAGAGTCAAAGTGGGCGGAGCCGCAGGGACCTGTACGAGCTGGGACACTCACATCATCAGAGATCTAGAAGAGAAAGGGAAAGGGGCTGAAAGAGTACTCAAACACATAGTGGCTGAAATTTCTAAAATCTGACAAAAAAAAAAAAAAAAGATTCGAGAAGCTGAGTAAAGGCCAGGCAGGATAACCCCAATGAAATTCGTACCGAAACATGTCACAGTCATACTCCCGAGAATTAGGAACAAAAGAAAATCTTGAAAGCATTAAGAGAGAAATGACACCTTGTCTAGTGAAAAAAACAATTCGAATTGTCAGCAGATTTCTCATCTGAAACCAGGGCAAGGGGACCGGCAGGTGGCGTGGTGGTTAAGATGCTGTTCACTACCACATGGCCAACCAGGTTTGAATCCTGGACCTGATGGCTTGCTTTCTCATTTTCCTTTCTCTCTCTGTGTCTCTCTGGTCAAAGTGAAATGAATAAATAAAGTTGAATAAAATACCCTTTAAAAAAAAAAAAAAAAAATAGGAAACCAAGGTGGGCACGAGGAAGCTGCTGGCAAGGAGGTGTGTCAAGACAATCTCAATCACAGAAAAGCGAAGGGAATTTGTCACCACGCAGCTACCCTGAGTGAGCGGCTGAAGGAAGCTTTTGAATGGAAAGAGAAAAGAAACCGTGGGATATCAGGACGGAAAGCAGAGCAGGAGGAAGGATAACCTGTGGGGAAATGCAATGAAGCAGGCTTTAGGGGAACCTTCCCTGAGCGTCCCGGGCTCCGGCCACTGGGCGGGCCCCACCAGCAGGCGCACGGACAGCGAGCACCTGGGGAGTGCTGCTTCTTTTCTAGACTGTTTGAAAAGCTCACTTCGAAGAGTTTCATTCAGGTTTCATGTTAAGAAAAAATGCCTCTTTGTTTACTTTCCCAGCTTTTCAAAATATTCACCATCTTTATTCATAAATCAATTTTCCACATATTTATATATTCATAAAAACTTTCATTTTATTGACAAGTTTATTCCAAATAGGATTACCAGTTCTATCAAATAAAAATATAAGAGGCACAATTGAATTTAAATATCGCATGAGACAGTTATACTACAAATTATTCATTGTTGGGGGCCAGCAGGTGACATGGTGGTTAAGACCGATCCTGTGGCCGACTGCACAGTTCAAGTCCCAGACCTGGCAGCTTGAAAGACACACTGGTGTGCATGCCCAGGTTCCCAAAAGGAGAAGGGAGGAGAAGGGATTGTGGTGTGGCCACCCCCGAGAGCCGAACTTTCTCACTTTCTCACTTTCTCTCTCTCTCTTTCTCTCTCTCTCTCTCTCTCTCTCTCTCGCCCCCTCTCTTTCTCTCTCTCTCTCTCTCTTTCTCTCTCTCTCTCTCTCTCTCTCTCTCTCTCTTTCCAGTAAGCACATGTGCTCGATAGAAAACTTTCAAAAAAGAAGAAATCATTCATTGTTTATGGGGCCAGCAGGTGCCATGGTGGTTAGAGGCGCTGTATTCCTACATGGTCAACTACCGTTCGAGTCCTTAACCTGACGGCTTGTTTTCTTGCTCTCCCTTTCTCTCTCTCTCTGGTCAAATTTAAAAAATAATAATAACCAATGGAATTAAATAAATAAATAAATCATTCTTTTAAAAAAGAAATGATTCCCTGTTCCTCTGAAATTCCGATCTCAGTGGCCAGCCTGTATGCAGACTGCAATGCTAGGGGCTTGGGATCAGCAGGGTCCCTAGATGAGGAGCTCTTCCTTGGAAAAACAGCCCTCCGGGATCTCCTCTGCTCCCGGCAGGACTCTGCAAGGGACCCGCCCCGCCTCAGTATCCTCAGACTCAGATAACGAGTACAAGTCCTTCTCCAGACATGTCCCATTCCCATGGTGCTATGGTTCGAGTGTACATGTCTCTCCTCAGATTCGTATGTTGGAACCCAACGTGATAGTATGAAGGGTATGAAGGGAGATTTAGGGAGTAATTCAGTCACGACAGTTCTGCCCTAGTACCT
The DNA here is from genome assembly GCA_026018925.1 of Tupaia tana. Taxonomy (NCBI): domain Eukaryota; kingdom Metazoa; phylum Chordata; class Mammalia; order Scandentia; family Tupaiidae; genus Tupaia; species Tupaia tana. The sequence goes on from JAKSZU010000001.1 coordinate 3,027,091, forward strand.
CATGAAAGGGCTCAAGGGGACCAGCTCTCTGCCCTCCCGGTCCTCCTGCCATGGATGGCACGACATTACCAGTGCCACTGTAGAAGCAGAGACCAGGCCCTCACCAGGCACCAACCTGCTGGCTCCTTACTCCTGAACTTCCTGGCCTCCAGGACTGTGAGCAGACAGTTCCATTGTCCCTGAACTGCCCCAGCTTGGGTGTTTTGTTACGGCAGGGACAGACAGTGACACAGGGATTTGGATCTTGTGGGCTTTATTTATTTATTTTCCTTTTAAGTCACAAGGCTAAAGCCTGTCTGGGCTTAGTGGCCTTTGAGAGGACACGAAGGAGGCTGGGGCAGAGGGTTGTCTGTGCAAGGCAGACCCCACGCATGCCTCTCCACCGCCGCAGACCCGCAGGCTCCGAGCTCCCACCCCAGCGCCTCCAGTGTGAGGACGACAAACCTGCACTCAGACCCTCCCGCCAAACGCAGGCCATGTCCAAAATCACAGGCCCCACTCAGCAAAGGAAGGAGGGCAGTATTCCAGCAGAAGCAGCACCTGGAAAGGGCATCTATGAGAGAAGGGAGGGAGAGCGAGAAAGAGGGACCCCCGTGGCCTGCGGGACAGAGCATGGCATGGCATGTGACAGGAGGGAAATGGACAGCTCCATGGACTGGGGCCTCCCCCAGGTTGCCCAGCGATGGTCACAGAGGTGGAGCGAGCTGGCCTCAGGGCACTGGCCCTTAGTCTCCAGGTCTGCCCCAGGTGGCCGCCTGACTATTTCTCAGCTCCATGCACTCAGATGCAGTTTCATCTCGCACGCCTGGAATTCCGATTGGGTTTCTCCAGCCACGAAACGCAAGCTGCTCAGCAGAGCAGAGCCCTCCCCACTCTGGGCCCCCGTCCTCCGGAGCCACCACAGCCCGCAGCTCAGCACGGCTTGGCTCGGGCCACTCCACTCCTCCTGAAACAGCACGGCTATCTCATTAGACACTTCGAAACCCAAGTCCCTTCTCAGGGCTGCTGGATGGGAAGCCAGACGGCCCAGACACAGATCCCGGAGGGGAAGAAGGAGCCTGGAGCCACAGCCAGCCCAGGGCCAGCCACGGGCGGCCACGGCAGGTCTCTGTGACAGCTCTCCAGAGGCTACTTCAGTCTACAGAATGAATTCGTCTTTGCGGAAACATGTCATTCACTCCTTCACTCATTCATTTACTCGGCCCGCGTGGACGAAGCACCTACTGCACGCCAGGCTCCGCATGAGGGACCAAGGCTGGCGGCAAAGCGATGGGCTGCCCCCTCCACGGCGCCAGCGCTACCACGCTCAGGCACTCCAGATTGTCTCCCCCAAAACGGGGCGCATGTAGGGTGGCTAGGGGCTCGGTGGGCGCCTTGGTGGAGTGACCCGGCCTATGGCACCTCCTCCCCTTCCTCAGCCTCAGCATCCACAGCGACTGCTGGCCACTCAGCGCCTTCTCTGGAACCACGGATGTCAAAGGCAGATGGGACCCCACTAGGCTGTAGTCTGCCATCGCTGACCCTCACACGGAGGCCTCAGAAAGGGCTGTGCGTCGGGGGTGCCGATGCACGTGACGGGGAGGGGCTACCTCGCTGCCTTCCATCCCCCTGGCGGAGGCCGAGCCATGAGGCCAGTCCTGGAGGGCCAAGGCTGACCCTGCCAGGAGGGAGGACGGCCAGCACCGTGCTCTTCCAGACACAGTGTTGAGGCTCTGCACCCCCACAAGGGGAGAGGAAGGGGAACCCCAAACTGAGAGTCAGGATATGGAGACCAGGAGACCCAGCAATAGCACAGGATTCAAAGACCTCAAATGCCAGGAAGACTCGGGACTCAAGGCCCCTGGCTCGTGATCTCGTCTTCAGGAGACCACCTGCGCATCCACGGCTCCGTGGGAATGGTCAAAGCGCCGCTGAGACGTGAGAGGCCTTGATCCCACGAGGCCTGGGACATCACTCAACCCCCACCAACTGCGGGCCAGCTCCGTGGTGCAGTGGTGACGGTTCTCCCGAGACGCCAGATCCCGCGTGGTGACTGCAGTGGCTCCCCAGCCTCGTCAGCCCAAAGCTGCCAGGTGTGGTGTGAGCACCCAGGGTCTGCTGGGCTGGGGACAGGAGCAGGGATGGCGTGACCAGACCCTGTGAACAGCGCCTCTCTCTCTCTTTCTCTTGTGAGTTTTTCTTTATTCTATCATGAATAAAGAAAAAAAAATTATTATGTGGTGCCTCTCTCCTGATTTTTTAAAATGCTACAAGAAAGTGGGTCACGGGACCAGCAGTTAGTGTAATGGCCATGTCGCTGGACTCCCACGTAGTCGACCGCGGTTCGCGTCCCGGACCCGGTGGCTTAAAACTCACGCCGGGCGCGTGTGCATGCGTGCCCAAGATCCCAAGAGGAGAATGGAGGAGAGGGGATTGCGGCATGGCCATCCCCCCTGGGGGGTGATTTCTCACTTTCTATCTCTCTGTCTCTCTCTGTCTGGCAAGCACACACGCCCTATAGCAAAAACCTCTCAAAAAAAAAAAAAAAAAAAGAAAGTGGGTCACGTAGGAAAAGCGTGCTGAGACAGCCCGGGCCGTGTGCTGCGGGAAAGCGGCCGGCTGCCCACGGGCAGCCTCTCAGTGCAGGGAGCCCGCGAGGCAGTGCCACCTCTCAGCATCGTGCAGCGACGCCTCTCAGCAGCACCGGCTCCCGAGTGCAGTGGACGTGCGCTGTGCATTGTGGTAAGCTTTCGACCTGCACGGTGTCATCTGTCCCTCACGCCAGGTTTTGCGGACAGGGAAAAGAACCCAGTAAGCTCCGTGGCTCTCCAAGGCCCCACAGCCAGCGTACATGAGAGCCATAATCCGAGCCACTTAAAAATTCCTTTAAAAAGACCTTTTTACACATTGAGGCTACTAAAGCCTTGTCAGTCCTCCTGCAATACCCCACTATTGCCTGTACTAATGCCAACTGAGAAACAGGATTGTCCAGGAGCTAAGGTCCGAGCCAATTTGGGATGGGGACCTTTCTGGCTGTCCAGAACATCAGGCCATGGGGCCAACTTCATCATCTATGTGGGTTGGCACCCCATAAAAATCCTAAATGATTATAATCCTTGAAGGTTTAAACTTAAAAGATGGGTGGTCCCAGCTTAGCCAGTATATCTCTTCCCATAAGGGGGGCTGAGCAGCTGGGAACTATTAAAAATTTTTGTGAGAATACGTGGTTCTCAAATTGGCATACCAAGGGAGGGTGAAATAATTTACAGTATTCCTTCCCTCCTTTCCCATGACTGTTGTGGTTCACAAAGACGACCTTCTAAAAAAGGAAGGGAGACATAGTAAGTAGCCCCTGTATCTTGAAGAAATAAAGTTGACTTACCCATGGTGTCCAGAGTTCCGCAAGGTTCCTTGGTGGCTATGATGACTTTTCCAGAGAGGAGCACAGAAGATTTAGCTCCCTTGACTTCTCCATTGGTTGATTTCTTGGCTCATGAGGACCTTGTCTGGCCATTCCCCACCTTCAGGAGAGTGGACAATCAGCCCTCCAATGCCAGGGATCATTTCCTATATCACAACATTGACAGCAGGGCCCAGGAAGGAACTGGGTGCAGTCTCTTGCCCAGTGTCTGGTCTCTTGTACTTGAGGCAGGAGTCTGCAGGTTTTTCTCTCTGGTTTGGGGGTAAACTCTTGGACAGTCTGTGGATATGAAGGTCTTTGCCAATTGGGACAGCCATAAGCCTGGCTTGTCATTTTTCTTTGTTCTGTTCTCTTTTCCTCTCCTCAAGATCCCAATTATTAACTACCATGCAGAGTCAATAAGAGACTGATTGATTTAGGGTTCCATTTGAAGCTTTTAGAGTTTTTGCCTGACATCAGGGGCAGATTGACTAATGAAGTATTGTCCCCAAAGAGCCCTTCCCTCTAGAGAAACAGGGTCCAGATTAGTATACTTTCTAAACCCTTCTTCTAATCTATCATACAAGGTGGTTGGGTTTTTATCCTTTTCCTGTGCAAGTGTTCTTAGTTTGTCATAATTTACAGACTTTTGTATCCCATGTTTCACTCCTGCCAAGAGAGCTTCTAGGAATTGAGCTCTCCGGTTCATCCCCATTGGGGTGTTATAATCCCACTCAGAGTCAGTTACGGAAATTTTCCCTGTGGGATCCTAGCAAATGCAGCATTAGCTTCTTTGCATGCTGCATCTAAAGCTCATTCTTTTTTTCTTTTTTTTTTTTTTCCTCTTTTTTTTTTCCTTTGGAAAGTAATATTTTTAAAGGTTCACCTGTTTTTATTTTTAAATTTTTCCACAAACACTTACTTTACATATCAAAAAATTTTTCCTCATACTCCATAGTTCTTGACAGTTAATAAACAACTTTCAAAATTTCAAAATACTGAATTTTAAAGATAGTGTTCAAAATATTTCTTATATTTTTATATACTTGTATAATTTTGTTTGTGACTCTATAACAACGGAAACAGTCTGGTTTTAAAAATTTTTGAGAAAATATTTACATGTCAGCTACTAAAATTGTTGAAAAGCAAATGCCCAGCACACTAGTCACACATAACCTTCTCAATTCAGCCGTGCCTACCAAGTATTCTGTGATACACCATCTGCTAGCAAAGATCAGTCTTTTTTTCTTCCTTCAAAGTCTTCCTCAAGATAATCCTCTGGTGTAGTTGCTCCTTTGCAATCTCTACTGATTACAATGCTGGGCTGGAAAAGTCCAGGTTATTTTATGTTATAAGTTCTTTCATTTTTATCTTTTCTAATCCTCTGCCAGGCAGAACTATTTATGGTGCCAGGCCATCTTTCTAAGAGCTTCTGTTGGCTTACTTGAGATCCACCTTAGTTCCATAGCTTTCTCATCAATCTTCAGATATGACATTCCAGTCAAAGCCCTAATAATGAGTATTTCCAATGTCTTATTCCATGCAACAAGCATTATTGAACTTATGCAAATACCCTTCTGCCACAAAATAAGAATACTCCCAAATATTTCCAATTGGAGAGGGGTCAGGAAGGAAGAAAATTTACATTTCCATTTAAAGAAACAAACAAGAAAAATATTTTAACAAATTGCTGAACCTATCAACAACTCAAAAGAAAGTAAAATGTTTAAATTGGGAAAACAAAGCATAGTAACAAAAAAAATTAAAAAGGAATCGGTAATGTCTTACTCAAATGTCATAAAATTCTATTTCCACAGCTCAGTCTTATGTTCAAACTCTTTTCTGGTGAATACGCAGTGTTGCTGTGGTCCGATCTTTCCATTTGAATCCTGGGAGTTAACATTTAACCTTGTTACTGATACTCCTTGTCCCTGGCATTAAACTGGCCATTTTCTTGGATGCCTTTTGTTCTCTTATTTCTGTATGTGTCTTTAGTTTTCCTGGTCGAGCACTCCTTTCAGAACTTCTTGAAGAGTGGGTCTGCTACTAGAAAATTCTTTCTAGTTTATCTGAGAATGTTTTTATCCTTTCTTTCTACATGAAGGATAATCTTGCCAGGTATAGTGTTCTTGGTTGAAACTGTTTTTCACTTAACACTTTGAATATATGTTTCCATTCTTTCCTTGCTCACATTGTTTCTGATGAGAGGTCTGAGGTTAGTCTGATTGGATAACCTTTATAAGTAACCTGGCGTTTCTCTCTTGCCAATTTTAGTATCTTGTCTTTGTCTGTAGATTTGACCAGTCTGGCTATGATGTGCCTTGGAGAAGATCTAATTGGGTAGATTCTTTTAGGGGTCCTTTGTATTTCTTGAGTCTGGATATTTGAATGCCTCTCTAGATTTGGAAAGTTTTCTTCCAAGATTTCATGGAATAGATTATTAATGCCCTTATTAGTTTCCTCACCTTCTGGGATAACAATTATCCAGATGTTTAGGCGCTTAATGGTGTCTAGTACTTCACGAATAGTATTCTCATTTTTTGGGGTTATTTTCTCAGTTTTATTGGTTGTTTTTCCTAAATCAGAAGTTTTGCCTTCAACATCTGAGATTTGATTTTCTGCATGGACTAATCTCTTTTTAATACTTTCAAGGGAGGTTTTGATTTCCTGAAGGACAGTCTTTATCTCTAGTAGCTCCATTTGATTATTTTTTATGGTGTGTATTTCCTCTTTCAGATCATGAAAGAACTTCAACGCCTCCTGGAACTCGTTGTCTCTTTTCTCCTGCATCTTCTGGAGTTCATTATCTCTCAGTTCTTGCATATTGTTTAGTTTTGTCACTATGAATATTCTGAATTCTCTATCAGACATTTCCATGAGATCTACTATACTGTCTGTGGATGATGAAAGGATTGTTCTTTTCCCTTAGGAAAGAGATATTTTCTTGGTTTCTCACATTTCTTGTGCCTCTGTGGTTGTTTCTGGACATTCTATGACAAAATCTCTCCTCCACAGTGCTTCACAATGTGATATCAACAGTAAGATTAGGAGTTCGAATTTATAAAAAGAAATTTCTTCATTAAAGCAGGAGGTTCAATAAGCATTGAGGATTTCAGTGACTCTGAAAGTATTCAGATGCTTGGCTACTGTGCACCTAGGCCTATCTAGACATTAAGTGTGTGGAAAGTGAAGCTTAGAGTAAGAAAGTAAGATTACAAAATAGAAGAAAAAGGAAAAAACTAGAAAAATACTACCAAAAAAAGAGTAAAAAATAAAAACTGTGTGAACACACCAGGACACACCTCAGCTTTAAAATGGCTTCTGAAATTAACAAGTGAAAGAAAAGGCCCAAGGTGAGGAAAGGTGCTTGAAAATTTTTTTAAAAATTTAAAGAGAAAGAAAGTGTGAAACAGACAGACAGCCAGAGACAGAGAGAAGACAGAGGTTGCCCTACCTTGTCTGACTATTTCGAGAGTCTAGGAGATGGGTTTAGAGCATAGCTTCCCTCTAAATGCATTTTTTAATTTCAAGAAAAACAGTTAAAGTTTTAATAGATCAAAATCAAAAAATGTTCAGAGAAATCTGCTTAAGACTTACAGCCAGGAAAAAGGTTAATATTTAGTTCAAACAGTAGGTAGATAAATTTATCAATAGTTCAAGAGAAGACAAAAATCCTTAAATCTAGAAAACAAAGCATAGGGGACCACAGTTAGCATAACGGCTATGTTCTGGACTCCCATGTGTTTGACCACAGTTCGAGTCCCAGACCCAGTGGCATAAACTCACGTCGGTGCATGTGCATACATGCCCAAGATCCTGAGAGGAGAATGGAGGAGAAGGGATTGTGGCGTGGCCATCCCCCCGGGGGGTGATTTCTTGCTTTCTGTCTCTCTGTCTCTCTCTGTCTTTCTGGCAAGTGCATGCGCCCTATAGCAAAAACTTCTCAAAAAAAAAAAAAAGCATAGAAGAAAATCAATAATGTTTTCATCAAAAGTCATAAAATTCTATTTCACCAGTTCAGTCTCATGTAATTAATCTCTCTTCTGCTGAATTTGCAGCGCTACTGTGGTCTGATCTTTCCATTTAAATTCTGGAAGTTAACGTTCAACTCCAGACTTGTCCCTACCATTAGGCTGGCCATTTTCTTGGTTGTTCTTTGTACTCTTATTTCTGTGTGCCCAACTCTAGTTTTCCTGGTATAGCACTTCATCAGAACTTCTTGGAGAGCTGGTCTGGTGTTGGTAAATTCTTTCAGGTTTTGTTTTTCTGAGAATGTTTTTGTCTTTTTTTCCCATATGAAGGATAATCTTACCAGGTGTAGTATTCTTGGTTCAAATTGTTTTTCACTTAACACTTTGAATATATTTTCCCATTCTTTCCTTGCTTGCATTGTTCCCGATGAGAGGTCTGACAGTAGCCTGATGGAATATCCTTTGAAAGTAACTTGATGTTTCTCTCTTGCCAATTTTGGTATCTTGTCTCTGTCTGTGGTTTTGGTCAATCTGGCTATGATGTGCCTTGAAGATCTTCTTGGGTTGATTCTATGTGGGGTCTTTGTATTTCTTGGGTCTGGAAACTTGAATGCCTCTCTAGGTTTGGAAAGTTTTCTTTCAGTATTTCATGGAGAAGATTATCCATGCCCTTTTTAGTTTCTTCACCTTCTGGGATACCAATTATCTGGATGCTTGGGTGTTTACTAGTATCAAGTATTACTCGTATATTACTCTCATTTTGGGGAGGGTTTGGTGACTCTTTCTAGGTCAGAGGTTCTATCTTCTACTTCTGAGATTTGATCTTCTACATGATCTAATCTGCTTTTAATACTTTCAAGGGAGGTTTTGATTTCCTGTATTATAGCCTTCATCTCTAACAATTGCATTTCATTCTTTTTTATGATGTGTATTCCCTCTTTCTGGTAGTGCAAGAACTTCCTCACCTCCCAGAACTCATTGTCTCCTTTCTCTTGCATCTTCTGGAGTTCATTGTCTCTCTTCCATTGCATCTCTGTTAGCTTTGTCACTATGAATATTCTGAATTATTTATGTGACATTTCCATGAGTTGCCTTGTATTGTCTGTAGAGGATAAGAAGTTATTCTTTTCCCTTAGGGGGAGGAATATTTTATTGGCTTCTCATATTCCTTATGTCTTTGCAGTGGTTTCTGCTCATCTAATGGATTTTACATATTCTTCCTAGTTTTTTTTTAATTTCAATTTATTTATTTGCATTAATTCACTGTACATCATTACAGCATAAAAATGAGATTTTCCAACCAGAGTACACTGTATATTGTCTCAATCAAGCAGATCAACAAACATGTTATTGTCAGCAAATTATCTTCCATTTCTTGTTTTCTGTATGCTTTGCTTTTTTTTTCCCCCATCCTTGATTCCCTATCTCTTACCCTCTGCCATCTCCCACTCTCCTCCCAAACTGTCTCTGGTATCTATGTTTGCTTTCTATACTGTTTTCCCCCCACATTTTGCTGAATTACTAAAGACCTTAATTAATCTAAATATTTTCATAGCAAACACAGGTGATATATACATTTCCATGAACTCAAGTCTAACTTTACGCATCCTATAAAGTAGCACCTAGCTGGGGTTATATATCTTACTGCAGTCACTGAATATATATTTTTTTTCTTGAAGCTTTTTTTTGTAACTTAATTTACATTCTTTCCCTAAGTATCATCACAGCATACAAAATGTGATTTCCCATCCAATATATACTGCATAGTGACTTAATAAAAAATTTTCCATTTCTAGTTCCTAGAATCATTTTTACCCCTCTTTCTGAACCTCTGTCCTTTCCCACCCTCTTCTCACACTATCTCTGGTGTCTACAATTGTCTTCCATTCCTTTCCCACCCACATTGTATTGATCACACAATTTCTTACATAATCTAACTACTTTCAATAGTGAGTTCACTCATTACTATTAAGAAAACCAGTTTTAACTTAAATCAAAGAAACGCCAAGGAACTTTGCTTAAAGCCAGGAAACAGGTTAGGATTCTGTTCAAATGGTAGGTGCATGAACCTATCAGTCTCATGTACTTTTATCTTCTGTTCTGGTTCAATTTTCCTGATTAAATTCTGGGATATAATATTCAACTCCAGACTTGTCCCTATGATTAAGTTGACCACTTTCTTAGTTTTTGAGCTCTTATTTCCATGTGTCTGAATTTAATTTTCCTGACATAGCACACCCTTGAGAACTTCTTGGAGATCTGGTCTGGTGCTGGTGAATTCTTTCAGGTTTTGTTTATCTGAGAATGTTCTTGTCTTTTCTTCTCACCTGAAAGATAATCTTGCCGGGTACAGTATTCTTGGCTGAAATTGCTTCTCTCTTAACACTTTGAATATATTTTCCCATTCTCTCCTCGCTCGCATTGTTTCTGATGAGAGATCTGCTGTTAGCCTGATGGGATATCCTTTGTAGGTAACTTGATGTTTTTCTCTTGCCAATCTTAGTATCTTGTCTTTGTCTGCGGTTTTGGTCAACCTGGCTATAATGTGTCTTGGAGAAGATCTTCTTGGGTTGATTCTATTTGGGGTCCTTTGTATTTCTTGGGACTGGATCTTCTAATGCCTCTCTAGGTTTGGAAAGTTTTCTTGCGGGATTTCATGGAATGGATTATCAATGCCCTTAAGGGTCTTTTCACCTTCTGGAATGCCAATTATCCGGATATTTGGACATTTGATAGTATCTAGTACTTCTCGTATATTAGTCTCAAATTTTGGGGCCATTTTCTCAGTCTTTGTGGTGAATTTTTCTAGGCCAGCCATTTTCTCTTCTACATCTGAGATTCTATTTTCTGAATGATCTAGTCTGCTTTTAATACTTTCAAGGGAGATTTTGATTTCCTGAATTATAGACTTCATCTCTAACAGCTCCGTTTGAGTCTTTTGTAAAGTGTGTAATTCCTCTTTTAGATCTTGCAAGAATTTCCTCATCTCCTGGAACTCGTCAACTTCTTTCCCCTTTCTCTTTAGCAATTCATTGTCTCTCTTCTCTTCCATCTCTGTTAGCTTCGACATTATGAATGCTCTAAATTCCTTATAAGACATTTCCATGATTTTCACCGAGCTGCTTGTGGATGAAGAAGAGTTACTCTTTTCCCTTGGAGGAGAGGTATTTTCTTGTTTTCCCATATTTCTTGTGATCTGGCAGTGATTTCTTGTCATCTGATGGATGGTGTGTTTCTTTCAAATTCTTGAAGTTCAGTCTGAATGTTCAGGAGTGAGCAGACAGAGGTGATCTAGAATCTCTTTGCCGTTCTGTTGTGATTGCTGGTGCAGCAGATTCGGTAGATATTGAGGAATATTCTAACCCTATTAGTATTTGGATGTTTAGCTACAGTGCTCTTAGATCCGTCTAGTTCGCTGGAGCCATGTGGAACCTTCTTCTGAAGGCCTGGCCTCTTTTGCCACTAGCTCGTTTGCTGGAGGCTGAATTATCCGTAGAAAATCTTCATACCCTAAAATACCTAGTTCGCTGGAGCCATGTGGAACCTTCTTCTGAAGGCCTGGCCTCTTCTCTATTCTTCCTAGTTTTTAGAGTTAAATCTGGCTAGATCTGGGAGGCAGGAGGGTGAAGTCTGGGCAGAAAGTCTTAAGCTATACTAGTCCCTGAAAGAGGCTGCTCAGAACTTAAATATAGAGGGCTGGTGATTAGCTTGTCCTGGGTAGATATGGGGGGCAGGAGGGTGAAGTCCCTAAAATTTATTCTTTCTCAGTGAGGGTACAGCAGGTAGCCAGAATGAACTGTATATCCCTCCAAAAGAGGTCAAAAGCCAGGGTCAGTGTCTGGAACCCATCTTCTTGCCCAACTTCTCTGCATTATTGAACATCACTAATGGCAAAGGGGACTTGGACTCTTATTGGACCTTCTTGTCCAGCTATTTCCTTGAGGGGGTAGAGGGTCCCACTTTGAGTATGTGATGGAAAAATGGGTTGATTATCTGTTCCTTCTGTCCCCTTTAGGGAGGGCAGAGCTATTCTTGTGGCAGAGGTGAGGAGCAATATAGAGGGGGACTATGTTCTGTTGGGAGTCCCACTGGGGTTTGTAACAAGGAATCATCTATTCTATCCCCATTTGGTTACGGCCTAAGTGAAGGGATTTGACTGACTTTCCTGCATAGAGAAGGGTCTTGGTATAGAGCCATAAGGCCTGGACATATGGGACTTCAGACCACTTCCCTTGTCTTCTACATAGTGTATCTAACATAAGATAGTGCTACAGTTAATGGTCCCATTTAGTGACCATTGTTCTTTATATTTGGGCCAAGTTGTATTACAAAAGAATATTAACCAGTTTTTTCTTTATGGTTATTTCCCATGCCTCCTATAAAGAAAAGAAATGACAGAAGAGGAAGGAATAGGCAAATTAGGATCAGAGTCCTGCCTGGGGAATCCCCCTAGGCAGTGGGTAACCCTGAGGGAACAAGCTAGGTGTCCCTGACACTGTCCCTATTAGAACTGCAGTTTGGTGCCCCGTACCATTTCCCTGGCTGAACTCCTTCAGCTGGACTGAGGTATACGCCACACATCCTTGGCCCCCTTGGTGCATCCCAGGACCCTGGGGTGAGTACCTCTTGAGCATGCTACAGCTAAGATCCCACAAGAGGCATACCTTGGAGATGGGTGAAGCTCCAGGACGGTGGCCTGAGCATCCTCAGTGTTCTGGTCCCCAGGACCACTTCCTTGACTAAACACCTTCAGCTGGACTGAGTGACTCCGGGATCCGTGGGGGTTTTCTGAGAGCTCTGACCTATTTTTCCTCTGGTTCTGCCTTAGAGAAGGAGCACACAAAAGTGGATATGAATAAGGTAACGTATAGTTAGGCCCAAGCAAGGCTTCAAAGAGGCAGCAGGAATTTTTTTTTCTCCCCAATAGGTGGCTATTTGATATTGGCCTCTCCCTTGAGACTCCAATTTGGTTCCAAAATAAAAGCAATTCAGGATATGGGAAGGGCTGAGAGTGAGTTGTTCCCTGGAAAAAAAAAAAAAAGCCATTCCAGAGAGCAGCAGAGAAAATGGCAAAGGAAGAGAAGCCCTGGAGAAGAGACCGAGAGAAGCCTGGCAGGAGATTGCCTGTCATTGTGTTGAAGGCTTAGTTCTCACAGCAGCGTAACAGGCCTGGCCCTGAGTGATTTGCAAAATGGTCTACAACCTGTAGTAAAAAGGGCTGAGGTAAACAGAGCTTGATGGTAAGAGCTATAGGGAATAACTCAAGAGACCACAAGTGTGACAACCAGCAGTTTCTCCTCAACAGGGTAGCCATGGCCCTCAAGAGGGCAGACAACACCTGACTCAGGACAGCACTGAGAGCCAAGTCCTGGAAGCCAAGATGAAGTCTCTGTTGGATTAAGGAAGACCCCGGCAAACAAGAAGAAATCTATAGCCTTAAGTTGGGTATATTAATAGGCATGTTATTCCCAGGAAGGACTGAGGAAACATTGGGCGTATAAATTAGCAGCCACGGATAATGTACATATTTTCCTGAGCTTCTATAGGGTTTTTGTTTTTGTTTTTGTTTTTTTCCCTGATAGGGTCAGTTTGATTATCAAACCCCCCCCCCCCAACCTGCCACCAAAAAAATAAAAACTGTACTTGCAAAACCCTGCATTTCTTTTCTTTATTTGCCTAAGGCACTTGGCTTAGCTTAAGTAGTAAGGAGATTTTTTTTCCTAGAAAATATTCCTTTTATATCAGAGTAGGCTGGCAGGAGAGGGAGATAGGGAACCATAGTGAGATAGGAGGGACATTCCAAAGTGAGGCGGGGAATATCAAACACCCAAAACCTAACAGACAAGAAGTGACTGAAACCGGGTCACCAAGATGGTGTTCGGAATGACCCAGATAGCACCCAGCATGACCCATGTGGTGCCTGGAACAACATCCACCTAACTTGCAGAGTCGGCACGCCCTCTTCGCTCTGTATTAGCATGCTGGGTACTCATATGTGCACCATAACCGTTTAGAATAAGAATGGCAATAATAGAACCCTAGTAAGACCAGAAAATGGGAAAATCAGTGGCTTGAGGCACTGTTTCCTTCAGACGAAAGTTCTCCTTTTCCCTTTGAAAAGAAATCAAATTGCTCACCCTGCCTCCCCACATGGCTGCTTCCCCTGGAGCAGTGGGTTCTCTACCCTTTTCTAAGCAAACCTGCCTTCGCTCTCAACGGCTTTCTCTTGACATCTTTCCTATGAAAAGTCAAGGACCTGCATATCCCCATGAATTTGAGTCTCTCTGACAACAATAGTGCTTCTAATGAAAAAAAAAAAAAAAAAGGAGGGGCTAATGCCCAATTTATAGTTTCTTCAAGTTTTCCAAAAGGGGCAGGTGAGTCTTTGTTATGGGATCGGAGTAACCTAAAGAGGTAGACTGCAAGCACCATGATCAGGAGAAAGAGGAAAACCACCACCACAAGTAGTTTAGAAAGATATAGGTGTCTTATAGACAAAGAAAACAGTCCGCCATCCCTAAGGGTTTAATTCCTCAATGAATTGGGCCAGAGAGGCGTTCAGGCCTATATGGGAGTTGCCCATACTGATTTGGCCAAAAGACCCAGTGAAAATATGGGTGTAAGAAGGAGAGAAAGAAGAGTTTTTCACCCGTAGGGGCTTAAGGCTTTAACAGGTTGATCCAGGGGTGGTTTTTAGTCCTATATGAGAGTTGCCCATACCAAGATCTACTAATCCCACTTCAGTTGGCCTGCTTTGACTGAGAGACTCAACAGAAATGAAGATGAAAATGATGAAGAGGTTAAGAAACAGAGTAGACGGCATCCCCAACTAGGGGCTTACCTCCCGGCTGGCTCAGCCATGATACATGTTGCAGGATGGCTTATGTGATGATATCCAGGTTCTAGGTGTCTGGAGCAAAGAAGTGAATGAAACATGCCAATAGTGAAAGGAAAAGGTAGTTTATTAAGTAAAAACTAAAGTACACCCCCAAGAGGCAGGACTGGGCCTGAGCAGACAGAGAAAGAGTGGCTCAAAAGGCCTAAGTCATTAGTTTCTAATTGTCTGGTCTTGGTGCACAGAATGCATTTGATTTTATATTTCATTATATACTCAACAACTCTTGAAACTTTCATATGAATTCTAATCATTTATCTGTACAAACTTTCCAATTTTCTGTATTTATATTTTTAATGGCAAGTGTTGTTTTCACCTTTCTCATTTATCTACATTAGTTGATCGCTAATGCCTTAGTGCACAGCTCTGCGTTTTTCACCATTAGTTATAATGCTTGCTATGGGTGTGTCAAAACAAGCAAGTCCTCTTCCATTCTTAGTTCCCAACATTTCTTTTGTATGAAATACTTTTTCTGCATCTATCAATATGATCAAGTGACTTTTGTCCTTTAATCTGTACTTACAGTGAATTATATGATGGCCCTGCTGAAATACTGGATCATTTTCCCCCTGCCGGCTGATGCCATGTTAGGCCCTGTTGGCAGGGGTCACTGGAGAGACGCCAAAGGAGGAAGAACCCTCTCCTGGTTCTGGTGTGTCTTCCTTCCCTCTTGTTCCTGTGGCATTGGGCTGGAGTGCCGCATACCCGTGGGGCTCACTTCCCATTAAGTTTCAGGTCGGAGCTGGCTTCTGGGCAGAGAGCTGAGTGGCATCCCTGAAAGCAGCTCCCCAGGGAGTTCTGCAGGTACCTCGATGGCTTCTAGTGCTCAGTTGACACCCCACCAGAGAGCTTCTCAACAGCAAATCAGGAATTCCAGCCGTGCCCAATAGACTTCTCAACAAGTTTCAAAGCACCTCTCCTCCCCCTGGGTAGTCCCCAGGTGAATTGTGTGGACATCCTACAGTGTTTATTGGGGCATGAGGAAAGTTCCTCCTTCTACTCTAGCTCGCAGGTTTTGTTCACTCACCATCTTGATCCAACAAATATGGGTTAACTCTGGTTCAGTTCAACCCAGAGAACGCCTTTATCATCTGCTGAGCTGAAACCACACCCTCTCTAATAGATTGGTCTCAGCCTCAGGAGGGCTCTCTCCCTTCCATTTCTTTTTCCTTGAGTACTCTCCCTCAGGATGTTCTTCAGAGCTTTCTCTCATTCTGCATAGCAGCTAAATCCCTGGAAATTGGTCATAACTATCAACTCTTGCTTGCTCAAATTTCAGTGTTGTTACTGTTTCCTGGACTGGACTCTGAGGCAGAATTAATGTTGGGAGTGACCATAGGAGATACTCACAAAAATAGGAGTTGGAGTTGATTTGTTCTGGTTTTGGGCTTAAACAGTGCTAAGTTCATTGTCAGTGGGAAATGGGAGAATTAATCAAATTAATTCATTACTGATCACTAGCATCAGAATTAACAAAGCTATCACCTTTCCTTGACTGTGATTAAGTGCCAACTGAGGCAAGTGCCTTGGGAGCCTCAGTGGCTAAACTTGATTTTACATGAAAATAATAATGACCATAGGGACTATGGTGTGGATTGAAGTCTCTGTGTCTGTTCTCAGAGCCAGTAGTGGTGAGACCCAGACAATCCCAATGACAGCCCTAAAGCAAGGTTTTCTGTTTGTTTGTTTGTTTTGTAGTGATAAGGCAGGTATTTCTGAAAATCAAACAGAAAATGTAATTGCATTGGCTGTGAACAACAGTTGAATTTAAAGTCTCACAAGTGTGAACAGAAGTCTTACTACTTTTCCTGTTTTCCAAAATATTTTCAAAAGGGACTGGGGAAGTCATGCCCACAAACATTAACAGACCATTTATTTTCTATTAACAGGATTTTTCCTACCTCCTGGCCCTGGCATAGTATCTTTGAGATGTATATTTCAATCCATTACAGTATATTCTTGTGCTTATCTCTTCCCAAGACACAGAACTTCCCTTTTCCTTGAGATGTAGATTAAGCCTTTCTTTAACTAATCTCTTCCCAAGACACAGATCTTCCCTTCCAATCACCAACCTAAGAACTGTGGAACCCACCTATAACCTACAAGCCCGGCTTCTACATGTCCCACCTTTTTGGGCCAGACCAATGGAAAATCTTTTCATTTAATACTGTCTGTCAATCTCAAAAACAAATAAAAGGAACCTCTGTACATGATCACCCCAAGAAAGGCATGTATGCCTCTTCTCCGGGCCTAGGTCACTCACATTTGGCTTGGAAATAAACCATATTAATTATTAATTATTAATTTTACAGTTGGTTATTTTTTTCCGTTGACACAAGTATCTCATATGACAACTAGGGAAATGAGTGGAAAAAATCTGGAACATGAAACTTAGCTTGGGGACATCTGAATGGAACCCAATAAAACTGACCGTCTTAAACCCTCATGTGTCCCAGAAGCAGTCGTTCCACAGTGTCGCCGGCTAACCTTATCATTGAAAATCCTCATAACTTTCCCAGGAGTCAACGCCTTGAAGGGGGATGCTCACTTTCCTCCATACCGACCACAATCGCCCTCAGTTGCCACTAGACCTCTAAGTAGGGTCAAATCATAGCACGCTCCAGAGGGACAAGTATACACTATGCCCCAGGAAGAATAGTGTACATAACTAGAAAATGAGCAAGACCTTTCTAATACGTATCAGTAAAAATATGGAAAACATGTGTGGAAGTGGATCCTGAGTGTGGGCCAAGGAGAGTAGAATATAGCAGTAGATCAGGCCAATTTTATTGATGTACATAAAGTTTAGTGAGTCCAAGTTTAATGTGCTTACGTGGGCAGCTGGAGGTGGCTCTAACAGCTTATTTGATTGTTTTGACTGAAACTTGAACTCAAAAGTGGCCTACATTTAACAAGGTTAAGATGTGAGCATTTCCTTGGCATGAAGGAAGGATTCCAAAGGCGTAGGGAGGCAAGAATGTTAGACTGGGTTTAACACATGTGACCTGCACACCTATCTCCCAGCTACATACTCTAACAAGGCCCAGAGGCACTCCTTTCCCTAACACACTGAGAAATGCATTAGTGTAAGGAGCAGCTGCATCCTTGAAAATTTTGCTCTGGGACTGCATTCTTTGGCATGCAGTGTGTTGGGAGGGATGCTGACACTGACATGGGATTTTGGCAGTGAAAATTGGATTCTGGAGAAGCAGGAGGCCGGTGGTGTGGCTTGACCCCCGAAGGCATGAGAGATGCATCTACCAGGGAAGGGCAGCAGGTTCATGCTAGTATCCATAATAGCTCAGTCAATGGGAATCTTTGGTGATGGCTAACTGAACATGGTATTCTTAGCAATACACAATATTGACTGGTTGGGAAAAAGAGAGAGAGCCTCTAGGTGTGGGACTCAAAAGCCTGAGTCACAACTGCAGACAGTTCTAGCCTCTCTCCCAGTTCCCAGACTTGCCTCAACTCACAGGCCAGGACTGCTTGAGATGAAGCCTGCCACACCAGTGAGTATAGGCTAAGAATTCTCCTCCACATCTAAATCCAGTCAAGGCGCTCCACAGTCCCACTGGCACATTCTCTCTGCCTGCTGGCATGACGCTAGGCTTCTCAGCAGAGGGAGCCAGAGGAACACTGAGAAGAGGAAGGGTTGCTTTTTCTCGTTCAATGCTTCCCTTCCATCTTACTCCCCTGGCATCTCACTAACATGAGGTCCCCAGGGAACTCCCCTCCAGCAAGGTTCAGTAGGACCCAGCTGGCAGCTCCCTGGGTGTTCAGGTGTCGTCCTAGCTGGCTTCCTGTAAAGTTCAATCTCCCCGCAGGCAGCTGTCCAGCATTCCCAGGGAGCCCAGCCTGTCCCCTCAGCCAGAGTCCTAGCAAGTTCAACAGCACCCCGTGCAAGCAGCTTCTCAGCAAATTCCTTTGGCACCTCAACAAGTGGTTTCCTGCACACCAGCTTTGACCCACCAAATAGGAACCACTGGCCCAGGACAAACCAGTTCATTTGTTTTTTTCTGAGTGATTAAAGGTGGCTTAAACAATAAGACGTTTATTTCCACACACAGCAGAATGAGGCAGGCAGTTCCCTCGGAAGTTTGACTTGGAAATCACACAAATCCACCGTGAGTCACACGAGGCTAACAATGTCTGTGAAAAGGAGTAAATCTTCCCTAGAAGTCACAAAGGGCCCCAGTTAAGATCCTGTCAGCCAAAGCTGGGTCCTTTCTATGCCCCAACCACCAGTGGGAAGGAAATGAGGCCCATTGGTGGGTTCAGGCCCTCCAGGGACTGGAAAGGTCACAGTGGGGTGTCACTGACAACGGGGCAGAGGTGGTGGCTTCTGCCACAGGCACTGCCAATGTGACGACAAGGCCCTGAGCCTGAGGCTGGTTAGAAAGTGCAAGGCAGCTCCTGAAAGCTTCCCACAAACTGAGGGCTCATTAGGTGTGTCCTCGCCAAGGCCACTGGTGTCTCTGGTTGCTATGCTCAACAAGGAGAGAGAGCGCACTCCCGGCACACCTGCAGCATCTCTCCAGGTGGAGTCAGGAGTGCTGAAGGAGGGGAGGCTTTCTCCCTCTGACTGCACTCATCAAGACAGGCTCTCGGAGGGTGTTCTGGAGTCTTTTTGGTGGAAGGCCTTCCCTCTGCATTCATACGGCCTTTCTCAGGGGTGAGACTGCCAGGGGTGAACGAAGCTGGACTGCAGTTCAAGCTCTCCTAGACTGGTGGTACTCTCACACAGCATGAGTTCAAAGTTTGGGCAGAAGGTTTCCCCACCTCTGCCGCACTCCTGATCACTTTCTGGGTTTTTAGCTTCCCTCTTAGAACTGTTACTGCAGGTTTCAAATTTTTCAGATTTGCAAACATTTGCATTTACATAATGAGGTATCCTGGGGATAGGACCCAAATCTAAACACAAAATTCAGTTGTTTCGTACATACTTAGTACTCTTAGCATGAAGTGATTTTATTTAGTATTTTTGTATTGTGGCTTTTTTTTTTTTTTTTTTTTTGGAGAGATTTTTGCTATAGGGTGCGTGTGCTCGCCAGACAGACAGAGAGAGACATAGAGACAGAAAGCGAGAAATCACTCCCCAGGGGGGATGGTCACACCGCAATCCCTTCTCCTCCATTCTCCTCTCGGGATCTTGGGCACGCACGCACACGCACCCGGCGTGAGTTTTAAGCCACCGGGTCCGGGACGCGAACCGCGGTCGACTACGCGGGAGTCCAGCGACATAGCCATTACGCTAACTGCTGGTTCCCTATTGTGGCATTTTGATTATGACCTATCATATGAGGTCAGGTGTGTCATTTTCAACATCTGGCATCATATTGACACTCAAAAAGTTTCCAATTTTGAAGCATTTCAGATTATGGATTTTCAGATTAAGGATACTCAACATGTAGTTTTATCATGATTAATAGTAAGTGTTTACACTACTGGGATTACATAAATACAAATCACTGTAGAGTGATTATTGGTGGTATGTTCTTCAGTTTTCTAAGCACTTGTCAATAATTCAATCCAAACGCCTAAGTAAATCCTGCTCTGTATGTTCTGATAGACACAATATTGGTGCAGCAGTATAATGTGATGCTCTGCAAAGCTGATCCACGTGAGAAAGTCCGGGTTCATGTCTGGAGACCTCCCCGAGGACCTTGGGCACATGTGTGTCCATGATTGGGGGCTGGCCAAGGCTAAGGGTAGATTGTAGTAACAAGATCTCATTAGGACTGCTGTCTTTTTGTCTCTTTCTCTCTCATGGAATAAGCTTTTTTAAAAAAATCTATATTCTGAAGCTACAGTGTTGTTGTTGTTTGTGTTCTGATAATTAAAACATCTTCTCTGTAGCTAACACCTAATCTGGCCTGGCGGCCTTCTGTGCCAGGTCCCCAGCTGCCATTTGGGCAACAGTCACTATGCTCCTGGGGAATCACCTCGCTTCTCTGGTTGGATCCTCCACTTCCTGTATACAGTGTCTTCTCCATTCTTCATTTTGGAGGGATACAGTAATACAGTCCTTAAGTAATCTCTGCAGAAATGGCATATGAAACGTACATTTTTGAAGAGCCTTCCAGATTTTTCGTTTGACTTTTAATCTGTCCAGAAATAATTTTTCTATACAATTCTGGAAATAAAGGTCCACACTGCTCTCGTTTCCAATATGACATTTGAGAGCTCTGAAGCCACTCAGATTCCTGATACTTGGTTTACTGCTTACTCTCTCCAGTAGACCCACCGTGTGCTGAAACTGTAGTGATGTGTCTTCGCAAGGGTCTTCCTTCTCACCTTGTTAACCTAGGTTAGCCTTGAAATTTAGGAACTTGGAGCCTTTGCTCTAAGCTTTTCTTTTTCCTTAGAAATTTTTGCCATAGTACACATGTGCTCACCAGAGAGAAAGTGAGGAAATCACTCCCCAGGGAGGATGGCCACACTCCAATCCCTTCTTCTCTACTCTTCTCCTGGGATTTCGGGCACATGTGCATATGTACCCAGCGTGAGTTTCAAGTTGCTGGGTCTGGGACTAAAAACCAGGTAGCCACCTGGGAATCTATCACCTTAACTACTACGCCACCTGCTGGAATTCTTTGTTAGAATTCTTTGTTAGAATCCACTCAAGAAGGCAACATGGCCAATGTTCAGTATTGGTTTCTCTAATCTTCCTTTTTAGATCAGTGATATTCCTCCGAGAAATCTCTTTCTGTTTTATTCTCTGCCTAGCAAATATTACTTAGCTGAGGATTTTACACACTGAAGGCTGAAGCCCCTCCTTCGATTTCCCACTGGGTTGAGGCACAGCCCAGCTGTGGGGAGTGGAGAGTCTGCTTCTGTCCCCTTGGCTTCACCCTTCCTTCCCACTTCTTCCAAAGGTGCCTGGAACTCCAAGTCCAGAGCCTTTAGGAACTGTGCAATGCCAATCAGATTCTCAGCTATTCCCATTTCATTCCTGCAATGCAGTTTTCTCAGATGTTGCTAAATCAGTTACCGTTCACCTATTTTCTTTTTTTTATTATTTATTTATTTATTTATTTTTGTATATACATTAAATTGCATTGTTTAGCTTACAATGTGAGCATTTCAATATGTGAACATTTCTCCCCAGTCCCGTTGATCAAAATATCTTCAACCGATAACAACACACTTCCCCATCCCGTCAATGTTCTACCTCCATATCCCTTCTCCAAATGTCCTTCATTAGGCACCACTCCTCCACATACACCTCATCTGACATTCACACCCATCTCTTGTATTTGTACAACCGTTGGTCAATCAGTTTCAGTCACAGAGTGCAGACATTCGGTATATGTTAAGTGGGGACATACAATGTCTCTCCTTCATAGCCTGGCTTGCCTCACTCAGCAGTAAATCTTCCATATTTTTCCACTTTCTGTCAAAAGCCAGGGTTTTGTTGGTTTTTATGGCTGAGTAGTATTCCATAGAGTATATGTGCCACAGTTTTTCAATCCATTCCTCCATACGGGGGCATTTGGGTTGGTTCCATGACTTAGCAATCATGAATAGTACCGCAATAAACATCGATGTGCAAGCACTTTTCCAATGAAGATACCTTTGGTAGATACCAAGGAATGGGATTGCTGGATCATATGGTAGATCTATTTGTAGATTTTTGAGGAACCTCCAAATTATTCTCCACAGTGGCTGGACCAATTTACATTCCCACCAGCAGCGTAAAAGAGTTCCCCTCCATTCACCTATTTTCTTGAGAGTTCCAATTTTTGTTGCTTTTGAAATTTTTTACTACTTTTTATATTCAATCACTATGTAGCATAAGAACTTCACAGCATGTATATACTGTAAATTAGCCCAACGATATTACCTATATGTTACTATTAACACATAATTTTCCACTTTTGTGTCCCTTAAATGTTTTACTTCATTTTTCCCCTTGATTCCCTCCCTCTCACACTTCACCTTTTCCCACCCTCCTCCTGCACTGTCTCGTGTCCACAGTTCTATGCTTTAATACCTTCCAATCTTTCAGTTTCTGCTATAAAGTGCAGACATTTGGCATTAAGTGGGACATACAATGCCTCTTTTTCATAGTCTAGCTTCCTTTGCTTAGCAGTAAATCTTTGATAGTCATCCACTTTCTATCAAACGCCAAGGTCTCATTGTTTTCTATGGCTGAGTATAATTCCATAGTGTACATGTGCCACGCCTTTTTATTTTTTTAGTTTTAGAGAGAGATATTTTTGCTATAGGGGTGTGCGCTCACCAGAGAAACAGAAAGTGAGAAATCACCCCCCAGGGGGGATGACCACACCGCAATTCCTTCTCCTCTATTCTCCTCTTGGGATTTTGGGAACACACACATGCGTGCCCACCGTGAGTTTTAAGCCACTGGGTCTAGGAGTTAAACCACAGTTGAATACATGCAAGTCCAGGGACATAACTATTACACCATCTACTGGTCCCAATGTGGCACACTTTTTCAATCCATTCATCTGTTTATGAGCATTTGGGTTGGTTAGATGTCTTAGTAATTACTGGATATGCAAGTGTTTTTCTGACTGAGTTTATTCCTGTCCTTTGGGTAGATACCCAGGAGTGGAATTGCTGGATAATATGGTAGTATTTGTAGATTTTGGAGGACCCACCATATCGTTCTACACTGTGGCTATACTAATTTACATTCCCAACAACAGTGTAGGTGAGTTTCCTTTTCACCACAACCTTGACAGCACTTTTTTTTTTTTTTTATCTTAGTCATTCTGACTAGGGTTAGGTGGTTTTGATTTGCATCTCCCTTATGATAAGGGATGTTGAACATTTTTAATATGTTTTTTTTATATGCTCTCCTCCTAAGACAATTGTTTGTTCAGCTCTTTTGCCCATCTATTAATTATTTTTTGGAGGTAAGATGCTTGAGTTTCCTGGGACCAGCAGCAGCATAATGGTTACATCGCTGGATTCCCACATAGTCAACCATGGTTTGAGTCCCGGATCTGGTGGCTTAAAACTCATGACAGATGTGTGTGTGTGTGTGTGTGTGTGTGTGTGTGTGTGTGTGTGAGTGTGTGTGTGTGTGCCCAAGATTCCAAGAGGAGAATGGGAGAGAAGGGATTGCAGTGTGGCCATCCCCCCTGGGGAGTGATTTCTCACTTTCTGTCTCTCCAGAGAGCACACATGCCCTATAGAAAAAACTGTCTAGAAAAAAAAAAAAAAAGGTGCCTGAGGTTCCTATATAGTCTGGTTGTCAGTCCCTTATCTGAGGCACAGTTTTGTAAATATATTGTCCCATTCTGAGGGCAGTCAATTTACTCTAGTTATTCTTTCTTTTGCTGTGCAGCTTTTTAACCTGATGCAATCTCACTTGTGTATCTTTGGTATTACTGTCTGTGCTCGGGGTGGGGGGGGGGGGGTCTCAAGAAGTCTTTGCCTACTCTGATGTCTCCAAGAGTTTCCCCTGTGTTATCCAGCATAGTCTTATAGTTTGAGGTCTTAGGTTTAGATCTTGGATCCATTTTGAGTTGATTTTAGTTGGTCGTGAGATATAGGGGTCCAGTAACATCTTTCTGAAGGTAGATAGCCTGTTTTTCCAGCACCATTTGCTAACCAGATTTTCTTTTCTTCACTGTATTTTCTGGTACCCTGTGTCAAAAATCAGTTAGCTGTATGTTTTAGCATTTATTTCTGGAGTCTCTGTTTCATTGACCTACCTGCCTATTTTTGTGTCAATACCATGCTGTTTTGATTATCACAGCTTTGTAATATATTTTGGGGTCATAGAGTGAGATGCCTCCTACTCCACTCTTCCTACACAGTATTGTTTTGGTAAATTCACAATTCCAGACAAGTTCTATGATTGTTTTTTCTTAACCTGTGAAGAGTATTTCTGGTAGTTTGGGAATGCATTAAATTTATAGATTAATTTGGGTAGAATTGATATATCAATTATATAAATTCTTCCAATCTAGGAATATGGGATGTCTTCCCACATTTTTGGGTCATTTCAATTTTTTTTTTTTTTTTTTTTTTTTTTTTTTTGCATATTTTCCCCGTAGAGGTCTTTGACTTCTTTGATTAGGCCAATTCCTAGGTACTTTATTTTTCTGGCTGTTGTATTAGTACATGGAAATGCTTTCTTGGATTCTACCTCAGTCTGCTCATTGTTAGTGTATAGAAATGCTACTGATTTTTGTATGTTGATTTTGTATCCTGCCACTTTACTGTATTCATGTATCACTTCCAAGTTTGTGTGTGTGTGTGTGTGTGTGTGTGTGTGTGTATTCTTTTGGGGTTTCTATGTATATATTCATGTCATCTGCAAATAAGAGATAATTTGACTTCTTCTTTCCCTACTTGAGTGCCTTTTATTTTATTCTCTTCTGACTGCATTGGCTAAGACTTCCAGTACTATATTGAAAAAGAGTGGATGGGGGAACCAGCAGTTAGCGTAATGGCTATGTCGCTGGACTCCCACGTAGTCGACAGCGGTTCGCGTCCTGGACCCGGTGGCTTAAAACTCACGCCGGGCGCGTGTGCGTGCGTGCCCAAGATCCCAAGAGGAGAATGGAGGAGAAGGGATTGCGGCGTGACCATCCCCCCTGGGGGGTGATTTCTCGCTTTCTGTCTCTATGTCTCTCTCTGTCTGTCTGGCGAGCGCACGCGCCCTATAGCAAAAAACCTCTCCAAAAAAAAAAAAAAAAAACTTTCATGGGAAAGGCATATTATGGGAGAAAATGCATGAATCTCAAAAAAAAAAAAAAAAAAAAAAAAAAAGAGTGGAGAAAGTAGGCATTTTGTCATGTTCCAGTTGAAAGTTTTTCCCCATTCAGTGTATCAGTTATGGTTTTTAAAATATATATGGCTTTTATTGTGTTGACAAATGTCTCTTCTATGCCAGTTTTGCTTAATCTTTTTTTTTTCCCCAAGAGGTTTTTGCTATAGGGCACGTGCACTCACCAGAAAGACAGAGACAGAGAGACCGAAAGTGAGATATCACCCCCCGGGGGGGATGGCAACGCCACAATCTCTTCTCCTCCATTTCCCTCTTGGGATACACACACACGCACCCAGCTTGAGTTTAAGCCACTGGGTCTGGGATTCAAACCGCAGTTGAGGGAGCTAGCAGGGGGTGTGGTGGTTAAAGGCACTACATTCTCACATGGCCAACAGTGGTTCGAGTCCTGGACCTGGTGGCTTGCTTTCTGGGGCCAGCAGGTGGTGTGGTGGTTAAGGGTGCTGGACTCCCACATGGCTGACCTTGGTTTGAGTCCTGGGCCTGGCAGCTTGCTTTCTCACTTTTCACCTCTCTCTCCCGCTCGCTCTCTCTCTGATCAAAATTTTAAAAAATAAAGTTAAAAAAAAAAAAAAAAACACCACAGTCGACTATGTGGGAGTCCAGTGACATAGCCTTTACACCAACTGCTGGTCCCAGTTCTGCTTAGTCTTAATCATAATGGGATGATGTGTTTTATCAAATGCTTTTTCTGCATTGATTGATTTGATCATATAGTTTATCTTTCTTTCTGTTAATATGGTGTATTACATTTGGGGTTTTGCATATGTTGAACCACCCTTGTACCTCATCGTAATTCGTAATGTGTAATCTTTTTAATGTGTCATTGGATATGATTTGTTAGTATCTCAATGAGAATTTCTCCACCTATATTCATCAGAGATCTTGGTCTGTAGTTTTCTTCCTTTTTTTTTTTTTTTTTTTTTGTTATGTCTTTGCCTGTTTTGGGTTAAGAGTGATGGAGGCTTCATAAAACAAATTTGGGAAGATTCCTTCCTTTTGGATCTTTAGAAATAGTTTGAATAGAATTAGGGTTAGCTCTTATTATTATTTTTTTTTTTGGAAGTTTATGCCTTAGGGTGCATGCACTCACCAGAAAGGAGAGACAGAGACAGTGAGGAAAAGTGAGAAATCACCCCCCTAGTGGGAGTGGCCACACTGCTATCCCTTCTCTTCCATTCTCCTCCTGGGATCGTGGTCATGCACGCACATGTGCCCAGTGTTACTCAACCCACCAGGTCTGGGATTTTCACCAGTCAGCCACATGGAAGTCCAGCAACACAAGCACTATGCTATTTACTGGTCCCAAGGGTTAGCTCTTTAAAAGTTTTATAGAATTTAGAAGTGAAGTCATCAAGACCTGGGTTTTTCTTTATTGGGAGGTTATTTATTAGATTCTATTTTATTGCTTGTTATTGGTCTAGTCAGGCTTTCTATGTATTCCTGATTCAATATTGGTAGATACGTGTGTCGAGGAATTTGTTGATCTCTTCCAGGTTTTCTTGTTTGTCGATGTATAGTCACTCGTAGTATTCTCTAATGATCCTTTGTATTTCTGTTACATCTGTTGTAATATTGCCTATTTCACGGCAGATTTTGTTCATCTGACTCCTCCCCCTCTTCTTAATTAGTCTACTAAATGGTGTGTCAATCTTGTCTCCTCAAAGAATCACCTTCTGGTTTCATTTATTTTCTCTATAGTTTACATATTGTTTCACTTATTTCTGCTCAGATCTTTATTCTTTCTTTTCTCCTGGCATTTTTTCCCCAGTTCCCTGAGGTGTTTTTAGATTATGTATTTGCCACCTTTCCATTTTTCTTATGTGCACTAATTGCTATGACCATTCCTCTTATGGCTGTTATCGCTGTATCCCATAGGTTATAGAAACTCGTGTACTATGTTATCATTGGTTTCAATAAATCTTTTGATATCAGTCTTAATTTCTTCAGTGGCTGCAAAGTCATTCAGGAGTTGGTTATTTAGTTTCCATGTTTGTATATTTTCAAGGTTTTTTCTGAAATTAACTTCAAGTTTAATTCCATCATGGTCAGAGAAGATGCTGTATATAGTTTCTATACCCTTGAATCTATAAAGTCTTGTTTTATGTCCTATTGTATGGTGGATCTTAGAAAAGGTTCTATGCAGGGTGAGAAAAAAAGTACTTTGTGATTGTTGGGTGCAAAATTCTATAGATGTCTGTCAAGTCTATTTGATACATGTAGTTTAGATCCGGTACCTCTTTGCTTATTTTTGGTCTAGATGATCTGTCCAAAGGATATAGCGGGGTATTGAGATCCCCAATGATTAGTGTGTTACAGTCTATCTCTCCCTTTAGATCTAGCAGTATTTCTTTCATATATTTGGGTACTCCCAAGTTGGATGTATATTTGTGTCATATCTTCTTGATGAATCAGCCCTTTTAGTACTATGTAGTGTCCTCCTTTGTCTTTTCTTACAGTTCTTGTCTTAAAGCCTATTTTGTCTGGTATCAGTATCATGCCTCCAGCCCTTTAAATTTCTATTTACATGGAATATCTTTTTCCAACCCTTCTCTTTTAATCTATGTATGTCTTTATCCATGAGGTATGTTTCTTATAGGCAGCAAATAGAGGGTTTCCGGGTTTGTTTGTTTTTTTTAATCCATTCAGCCAAGCTGTGTCTTCTGGAGAATTTAATCCATTAACATTCAACGTTATCAGTATTTACGTACTTGTCCCTTCCATTTTGTTTGCCATTTTCTTGGCTGTTTTGTGTTCTCTTATTTCTGATTTGTCTCTCTTTAATTTTCCTGAAATAGTACTCCTTTTAGTACTTCTTGACGAGCTGATCTAGTACTCATGAATTCTTTCAGTTTTTGTTTGAGATTAATTTTTTTTATTCCCATTTGAAGGATAATCTTACTGGTATAATATTCTTGGTTGAAAATTGTTTTTCTTACAGTGTCTTGAATGAGCCTTCCATTCTTTACTCACCTGCATCGTTTCAGTTGAGAGGTCCAATGTTAACCTAGTAGGATAACTTTATTTTTAAGAATTATTATTTTTTAAAGAATTATTTTTTATTTAACTTTATTTACTTTTTTGATCATAGAGGGACAGAGAGAGAGAGGGAGAAGGAAAGTAAGAAAGTAATTCACTATGTCCAAGACTCGAACCACAGTCAGCCATGTGGGTGTCCAGCACCCTTAACCACCACACCACCTGCTGGCCCCAGGAATTATTTTATTTAACTTTATGTTTATTTTAATTTGGCCAAAGGAGAGAGAGAAAAAGTGAGAAAGCAAGCCAACAGGTCTGGAACTTGAACCACAGTCAGCCTTGTGGGAATTCAGTGCCCTTAACCACCACACCACCTGCCAGCCCCTAATAGGATAACTTTTGTAGGTAAATTCTCTCCTGCCATTTTTAGAATCACGTCTTTGTGATTTTTTCTTTTTTTAAATGAACCTACGATGTGCTGTGGAGAGAATCTTCTTATGTTGATTCCATTTGGGGTCCTTTGTATTTCTTGGGTCAAGATGTCTGAATGTTTCTCTAGATTTGTAAAGTTTTTGCAAGTATTTCATGGAATACATCTTCCATGCCCTTGTCTGATTCTTCATCTTCTGGAATACCTATTATTTGAATATTTGGAGTTTTAATAGTGTCTTGTATTTCCCATATATTGTGATTTTTTTTTTTTTTCAGTAATTATCTAAGTCTGAGGTTTTGCCTTCCAGATCAGAGATTCTGTCTTCTGCATGGTCCAATATGCTATTAATACCTTCAAAATAGGTCTTGATCTCCTATATTACTGTCTTCATCTCTAAAAGTTCTTTTTGATTTTTATGATTATCGTCTTCAAATCCTGGAAAGATTTCCTCATCTCTGCCACTGTGAATATTCTAAATTAATTTTCTGACCTTTGTGCAATTCTTTTGTGTTGTCTGTGGTTGAAGAAGAGTTCTGTTCCATTGAGGGAGAGATGTTCCTTGTTTTCCCAAATTTCTTGTGCCTCTTTGCTAGTTTCTAGTCATATAATGAATTATACACTTTTTTCTACCTTTTTGGTGTCAATTCTGTAGTGTCATTCTGTAGTGTCAGGGAAGAAGATCCATACTTCTCAGATGTGTTCTTGGTAGAGGGCCTTGTCTGCCAATCAGAGAAGGGAGTATATAGGCAGCTTTAAGTGTTGGTTCCTTTCCCATGGTCAGAATCAGGTGCACCTGAGGCCAAGCTGAAGAGATTCAACTAGAGGAGGGAGTAGGAATTATGGGGTGCACATGCACCATGCAGTTCAGTAAATCATGAAAACATAAAATATTCCTGAGTGGGTTGAAGGCAGCAAGAGATCTGAAGGGGTCCTCCTGCCTCAGTTAGTCTCTCACACATTGCCGTTGGTCCCTGCTCCACGGCACAAGTTAGGAGGATTAATGGTAGCAAGAGGGATGTGACAGGGGCCTATCTGGGATGTACCTGGGGTAGTCAAAAGGCAGCAAGAGGCCTGAGGCAGTCTTTCTGCCTCAACTGGTCCCGCTCACTGCTGCTTGTCCCTGGCTGCATAGTACAGGCTTGGGGGATTAATGATGGTGGGCTTGTTGCTTTTTTTAATACCCTAGTGAATTTACACTAAAAAGAAAACAACAAAACCTATTGTTTTGATGGGATTCTGAGAAGGAGCAATGGTAAATGGTCTCATCTAGCTGAACAAGAGGCAGAATAATGAAGCCTTTATTCTGAGAACCCACCATGTCCAGCTAAAAACTGTGAGTTCCATTATCTCAGATGGAAAGAATAGATGAGTAGAAGGTGGCAATCACTGCCCCACAATTCAGCTGGTTTTGAGGCAGAGAAACTGAGGCTGCTGTGATAAAAGCCTTCCTTTCAGTGGGAGTGGCGTGGTTCAGGTATAAGGAATGAGTACAGAAACAAGTACAGAGACCATACTAGGGAGACACTGAGGTGAATAAATGTCTTTATTTAGTTAACTCACGGCAGGGTTCATCCCAAATCTTTGCTTACCCTCCCACTGTCAAAACAAGTTACATATAACAACAGGGGGCCATAACAATGGTCTTGCCCAGTCTCCACCACCTCCCCACCCATAGAGCATTGTAGGAACAATGTCATCTCATTTCAGTTGTGGGTTTGAAATACTTTTAGGGGGACAACTCTTTCCAAACCAGAAATCATGAGCCATTTAGTAAAACCGGCTGTCAGAAGTTTAGTATGCAGTATCTTCGGTACCTGCCTAGAGCCCCAGAGTCCCTCAGAGCATTCGAAAACTCCCATTTTAGGGCCCTTTTCTCCTGTCACTTGAAACTCCACAGAGCCAGGCCCTTCTTGAAATGTGTACACCAAGATTTCACATTCTCAACATTCTTACCCACTGTGATAAACAGTCCATGAAATTAAGGCATTTTCAGGGAGTTAGAAGGGGAATAAAGCATTTATTTAAGTTATAATAGCATATCAAAAATATCCCTCATATTTTTGAAAGCTCTCAACTAGGCACAAGGGTGTAAACAGTCGTGGTCCCAGCCACTGCAGGCAAACCCATATTCATCACCAGGGCAGAAAGGGACAAAGGGCTGGTGGTGAGCACTGCCTTCAGCAAGGCTCCAGGCACACGGCCCGCTGATTGCCACACTTCAACAACCAACACCCAACACCCAACACCAGTGCAGGAGCTGTGCGGACATGGCAAGGCAGAGCAGGGGCACTGATAAATTAGAGCACACACAGTGATTCTGGAAACACACAAGAGCTGCGTTCCTAAAGGCCACACACAAACAGGATCAATCACATTCATACATTACTCAGTATATCTAAGAATCTTTTTTTTTCTTTTTTTTTTTTTGGTGAAACTAAAGGATAGTTTATTAAGTGAAAGCACACTCCCAAGAGAAAGGAGTGGGCCTGAGCCTAAGAAAGGGTGGCTCAAGGACCAATATATCTAAGAATCTTGAGTTCAAAGGAACTTAAAACAAGGAATCCCCATAAACTCCAGACACTAAACAGGTACACATAAGGCAATAGATGGCACCCCTGACACCCCTCAGGGCCCTTCTCCATCCCACCATTTTCCTGGAATTCACAAATTTATTCCACACATCACCATGCACCTCAAAATCTCCATGTTCCCCCACGTGGAATTCTCCCAGGACATGAACCCACTAACTAGAACCCATATCAACTATGTCCATACCAAGGGAGTTAGATTTGGGAAGTAGGGAAGTGAGACGTAAGTGAGGGAGGGATAGAAAGGAGGTCAGATGGTCAAGAGAGGTACTTGCAGGAATACAACTAGAGCTGGTGAGGAAATCCAGAATACTGGTGATCAGGACTGGTGACTGAGTGTCTGGCAGACAGGCGGTGACATGCGGAATCTGCAGCCCCATGCCACCCCAGCACCAGGAGACTCGGCACTGGTGACACTGCCAACATTCAGTGGGTGCCACCAATTTCCAGGGTCAAACTTAAGGAGTAATAGTCTTCACTGAGAAGGCCACATATGCTTCCTGTGTCCCTTGTGGACCCAGGGGTGGCCAGAGCCCCATCACCATAGGGAAGTTTGTACATCCTAAAACTACACACAGGGGAATTTGTCCTTGTAGGGAAAATGCTGCAAGACCCTGTATCCATGTAACTAAGAACTTCCCTCAATACATCAATATATACTGTAGCTAGAGTGGTTCCCCAATTATGGGATTTCAGAGACAGAAAAATTTAAACTAAGTCCTGGGATTGACAAAGGCCATCAACAATGTATGGGCCAGCCAGATAACCAGAGTATTTTTAAAAAGCAAAAATCTTGCCCTCTACTATCACCTTCATTATATAAAAGAACATTTTATCACTCAAATTAAGGACATAATCTCAGAATAAAAGAGTTTTTCAAGTTGAATAATATGACTTCATAATTATCACCCAGGTTGTCCTTAGACTTCTCACCTGCACAAAACCTTCTGTGCCTAGAAGGGCTGCAACAGCTCTGGCCATTCCTCAGAACAGAAGGTCAAGCCCAGATCTTCCAGTTCACAGAGGGCAGCACTGTTACTGCCTCAAACATACTTCCACTGAGAAAGGGACCACATGATGTCAGGGTACACTACACAGATTGTTCGTGTGCACAAGGTGCATTCACAAACGTGTGCAGCCTCTCATGAGGCACAGAAAGGAAAGTGCACTGGCCACCCGTGCCTGGAAGCCCCTAACCCTAACAAGGACAGTTTTTTCGCTCTCAGGCAAATCTCTGCTTTGCTCAGTCCTGTTTCCTGTATGTTCCTCTCCTAAAACACTTGACACAACAGCATGGAACCCAAATAACAGAAACACAAGTCAGTCACTAGGAAACTGCCACCTGTTCTTTCTTCTTTAAATTCACTGTCTTGGGGCCAACAGGCAGCTTGGTGGCTAAGGCACTGGACTCTCACATGGCTAACCACGGTTTGAGTCTCAGACCCAGCAGCTTGAAAATTAGGCCAGGCACAGGTGCGTGCATGCCCCAAATCCCCAGAAAATAGAAGAGATGGGATAGAAGAGAAGAAATAGCATTACCATCTTCTTGGGGGAGGAGGTAAGGGAGGGATGTGATTTCTCCCTTTCTCTCTGTCTGTCTCTGTATCTCTCTGGTGAGTGCATGTGCCTGCCCTATGGCAAAACCTTCAAAAAAAAAAAACACTTTCTAACAAGTCATTTTGACTATCAAATGTCAATTCTGAACACCCAAAACAACTACTGCTGCCTTAAACCCCCTAATGGAACAAGGCAAAGTATAAATAAACACATACATACATAAGTAACTAAACTCTTCTGTGAAAAGTCACAGAACCTGCATCTG
The DNA here is from genome assembly GCA_026018925.1 of Tupaia tana. Classification (NCBI taxonomy): domain Eukaryota; kingdom Metazoa; phylum Chordata; class Mammalia; order Scandentia; family Tupaiidae; genus Tupaia; species Tupaia tana. Next base: position 3,059,929 of record JAKSZU010000001.1, read on the forward strand.
GGATTCCAAAGCTGATTTCTCAGAAGCATCAATGCTACCCCCAACCACATCCCAGTGCCTCGGCTAAGCCTAAAGGCAGAGAAGAGGAGGCTCAGGTTGGGAAGAACCACCCATGCCTCAAAGCCCTCTGGCCCTAACAAGGGAACGAGCCACTGATTACACATCTCCAGAGACAAGAGGCCCAGTCTGCCCACCTGTGGGTGGCTCAACTTCTGCTCAATACTCCCCAAACTCCTGACATCTCCTGTCCAGCCACAGCCCCATGCTGGTCCTCATCTACCGTGAGGGTCACAAGGAACACACCTAGCCCCTCTTGTAGCACACAGCTCCAGGTGTCATGGCCAACTGCAGATCCTCTCCTCTATTAGGAAGACTCTCCTGACCTCAGCAGGCCCCAACCCAAGCTCCCATCAGAAGCAGCATATGGTCTGGCCTCTGAAACCCACCCCACATTCATGCAATTATCACAGCTCTTAACTATGTCTCTCCACGTGAGTAGGGGACCAGCAGTTGGTATAATGGCTATGTCACTGGACTCCCATGTAGTCAACCACAGTTCCAGTCCCAGACCTAGGGGCTTAAATTCACGCCAGGCATGTGTGCGTGCATGCCCAAGATCCCAAGAGGAGAATGGAGAAGGGATTGCAGCGTGGCCATCCCCCCGGGAGGTAATTTCTCACTTTCTGTCTCTGCCTCTCTCTTTCTGGCGAGTACATGCGCCCTATACAAAAAAAGACCTCTCCAAAAAAAAAAAAAAAAGAAAAAAACAATGTCTCTCCAGGTGAGTCAACACCTCCACTGAATGCTCCTACCCCTCAGAACTGCACGTGTACATTCATGGGTCAGCTGGGGAGTGCCCACACAGAGCCCACTGAGGACACATGCAGGTGGGATTCCACCCTCAAGTGACAGAATGTACTGGCCAGGCACAACCTGTCTGGTCAGCTAAAACACACAAGGTGTTAAGAACTATGTAAAACAGTATCATTAGTTCTTTACACACTCGATTTCTCTTAACACAGCAATCTAAACATGTTTGAGGGCTGCTCATTCTGAAATGCTTCTGAGGTTTAGGACCACCTGGCATCCCCATGATGGTCCTCAGAGGCTCCCAACGACACAACATGATCTCAGTGGAATCAGCAACATCCTGGGCACGAGGGAGCCACAGCCACTGGCCCTGCTCCAGTGACCCTCAGCCGTGCTGCCCAGCCCTGAGTGACAGTAAGCCCTGGCCAATGACATCCATGATGAGAACCTATCACCTATCTGAGCATCCACCAACCCTAGCAGGCCAGAGAAAGTCTTCTGACCTCACCGCTTTCAGAGATTCTAGGAGCAGCTAAGATATTTAGGCCCAAATGGGTAAGGACAGTCAACCAACTGATGTTTTGTCCACTGGACTCCAAGCAATTGAGAGCTCAGGACTACCAGAAGACCAGCTGGACCGTTCACTCTCTGGCATGAGTACGGACTGAAATAGAAGACAGGGCCACAGTGTTTTCTTCTCCCATTAGGCTGGCAGTGAATGCTGCTGGAACAGACCTTGGTCTAATAAAGGCAGTCGGTTACTGGCTTGTTTGGTGTAGGCCTTCTAAACCAGTCGCTGTCTGAAAGCTCTCTAAGGTGAAATGGCAGAAAACTCAGTACACCTGTTGGTGTGCTGTGCATGAGGCACAGAAGGTACCAGAATGAGCTCCCATGCTGTGAAACTCTACACCATGGCTGCAAGACTCTGACAGATGCACGCACTAAGTTAACGTAGTCCATGCAGCCAGGAAGCCATCCTTGAATGGAAACAATTATTATGGCACCTCCACTGCAGTGGCACAGAGGGGATGTGTGGGGACAAACACACCTTACTGAACCCTAGGAGTGGAGAGAGACAACTAGCTACAAGTTCATGAACTACACTTCTGCCCTTTTTTTTTTTTAACCAAAACTCCCTTTTTGTTTAGATATTAGAAGGCTTTAATTAAGCAATTAAATTGAGAAGTAGATGCACAAAGAGAAGCACGGTTCTGGAAAGTGCTAGGCGTCTTCCATCCTGGGGAATGGCAGACCTCAAGCTTAGCCTACACATGTACACATCTCATGACCCGTTTCAATAATATGCAACTGTGAAAATCCACAACAGATATTTAGGAAGAACAAAACGAAGTTTTGCAGAGCCTCCTGGCTGACAATGATCCAAGACTACTCGGCGGCCCAAACACCTGAGGCAGAATTACCATCCATGAGAACAAGGCTATTCTTCACCAGCAGCCCGATGGGATACGATCATAGGGTGCAAGACTCATGTTGATTTCCACCGCAGATCTGTCAACACCACACCTGAGTTCTACTCATAAAGTAGAAATTTCTTTATAGGGTCTGGCAGAGGCAGCGAGGGAATCAGATGAAGTCGGTATTTGCCAAGAGCTCTCCTCACCGCCACCCGGCACAAACCCAGCAAGGTCCTGGGAACACCTGGAGAGCCATGGGAAGAAAGGAGAGACAGAGGAAGGAAGATTAATTCTGTCCTACCTCTAAAGAGCAAAGGCCAGCAGCAACCAACAGACAGCTGCCACCTTCTGAACCTCTGAGCAGAGAGTGGGCCCTAGCAAGGAGGGTCTTACTTCCTGCTCTTGCTGGCCTCACTCACTGGAGCATTTGCTCTGTGGAGTACACCCTCGACTGTGCCTAAGGCCCTCAACAGAGAAACGTGTCGGCCACTGGCTGTGGCTGCGTGTGCAACTCTCACCTGTCAGCCTCTTCTCTGTCACTTCCAGGACTCCCAAGGTAGCCTGGTGCCATAGCCAAGTAGTACCTGAGGAAGCAGGTCAGCCACACCCTTGCCTCAGTGAGTGAAGGGTAAGAGGGAGACAGGAACGCAAGCAGCTTTATCCTACTGGTATGGCTGTCGGGTGACCACTAGCCAAGTCTTTTTGGGAATGCTAAACAAGAGCTTATCTTAATGAAACTGGCTTAGAGCAATCTGAAACAAAACACAATGAACCTCAAGTAAGAGGCAAGAGGTTAAGGAAGATCCAGGCAGGAACAGGGAGGTATGTGACCGTGGGCAGGAGGTCACTGAGGCTCAAGGGCAATTTCTGAATCCCAGAGAGAGCCTCTGACAAGGCCACCCGTGGATCAATTCCAAACTCTCTTGCTATTAATTTATTAATTCATGTGCTCTTATCGATTTCCTGACATTGACTCTAGGTGTCCAGGAATCTAAGAGAATGACTACTGTGGGACACTCAGTCCTAATTGAAGATTTATGCCAAGTATTTAGTTGGAGTTGTTTTTGTTTGTTTGTTTTAAGTTGCTACATTTTGGTTCATTCATTTAATCCAAGACTGCAAGTCAGAACTGAATTCAAGCCACTTACTTCTGGCCTCCTTAAAGACCTGCAAGGCCTCAGGGTCCACCTTCCTTCTGCCCCTCGACTCTGGGCCCAACGATTCCCACTTGACCAGGTTCAGGTTGGCTCCAAACTCTACTAGCAGGCTCACGAAGGCCGCCTCGCAGCCATGGCGCAGCACAGCATCCATGACACAGCCTGGGGAACCCCTGTAGAATCCCTGTGTGTTGACCGGGCCATTGCAGTTGAAGTCAGGGTTAGCCCCAGCCTGGAGGAGCAGCTGAAAGCACTGCAGGTTGTGGTAGGCAGCGCTGATGTACAAGGGGCACACCACCAAGGAGGTGAGCCGCCGGGAGAAGGGGGGCCGGATGTCAGGAGTCAGGTGGTGATTGACATCGACGTCAGCTCCGTACCTAGGGGACAGAGGAAAACAAGACTGTGGTTAGCGGGGCACTGTGGTCGGTGGGGCACTGCCCACAGCCACACTGCGGGGAGGCCTTCTCCCAGTGACTCCAGAGAGCACCCACAGCCTTACTGCTCCCAGCAAAATAAGACACAGCTACGAAGGTGAATCCACTCACAAATTTCTATGGGAAATCTTCCAAACCCCTTAGAAAGGACTTTGGAAAAATAGGAAAAAACAGTCAGGCTTCTGTCCACAGAACGGTGGTTAAGATGACTGGATCCCATAGGGACAACTATGCAATTTAAATCCTGAACCCAGTGGCTTGAAAACATACCAGGTACACATGCAAGCATGCAAAACATTCCGAGACATGTCAATGGAAATAACCAACTCTGCAGAAATAATCATTAATGCAGTTTATTACTAATCACCATACTGAGTGACCAGGCCCAGAGAAAGATAAGATTGTTTCTCACGGTGCTCAGATACAATGGTTCCTTTTATTTGATTTTGAGAAAGACACAAAGTTTGCAGTATAATGTAAAGAGTTTTTTCATCGGCCTGGCCCAAAAAGGCGGGACATCTAGAAGCAGAGACTTGGGTTAGAAGTGAGCTTACACACTTCTAGGTTGGTGATTAGAAAGGAAGGTTTGTTCAAGGAAGAAATCAGCAAAAGAATGTCAATTTACTATAGCAGAGATAAGAAGATTTACTATGCATTGTAAAGATACTATGCCAGGGACAGGATATAGGAAGAGTCCTATAATCTATAAACCAGAGTGTCTTTTAATATTTGTGAGTGGTCTGTTAATGTTTGTAGGTATGACTTCCCCTAGATCCTTTGGAAAGAATTTTGGAATAGGGAAATGCAGTCAGATTTTTGTCCTCAATAGGACTATTCAACACATCAGTAAGATGTCAGTTTTTCCTAAGTTCATTTTATAAATGAAAAAGCATGGCCAGCAGGTGGCGTGGTGGTTAAGGCGCTAGACTCCCACATGACTGACCATGGTTCAGGTCTTAGACCTGGAGGTTTGCTTTCTCACTTTCCCTTTCTTTCTCTCTCTCTCTGATCAAATTAAGGAAAAAATAATAATAACAATAATAATAATAATAATCAATAAAATAAATAAACAATAAATAAATTAAGTACCATTCCTAGAACTACCTAAGTTGCTTACAAATTAAAAAATAAAAAAATCAGTACCCCTGGAGTTAAGGAAGTTGATTATAAAGTTCATCAAGAAGCTGAAACAAGACAGAAAAAGTGAAGCAATGATAGGGGAAGGGCAGCCCCACCACAAGCGAAGCTGGTAACACATAACCGCGTGGTGTTGTACGTGGACAGACAACCAACAGGATGGATTTAAAGAAAATCCAGAAATGGACCAAACTGCATAAAAAAATGTAGCAATACAGTAAAGGCAGCATCTCGATAACTGTGTGTGTGAGGGAGGGATTAACACTGCAATATTTTCTGAGACAACTGGACATCCATATGGAGACAGAAAATTAAATCCATTCATTACAGCATATACAAGGATAAATTTCAAATAAATCAAAACTTAAAATGTAAAATATGGGGACAAACAGGTGGCATGGTGTTTAAGATGCTGGACTCCCACATGGTCGACCGCAATTTAAACCATATCTGGCAGCTGGCTTTCTCGCTTTCTCTGGCTTTCTCTCTCTCTCTCTCTCTCTCTTTCTCTCTCTCTCTCTCTCTCGTGAGTGCCCTATAGCAAATTTTAAAAATAATAATAAAAAAATTCAGTAATTCTTTAAAAAACGTGAATTATAAAACTACTAAGAGGGTCACGTGCATACGCTCTCTCCCCCTCCCTTCCTTTCACTCACTCTGGCAAAATACATACAATCTCTGGCAATTAAAAAAGAAAAAAATGAGCTAAAGATGTAGACCACTGCTGGCAAACTGCTCTTAAGCATAGGAGAAGATTCTCAGCCTCACTCACAATAGAAATGCTAATTAAAGCTACTCTGAGGGGCCAGCAGGTGGCACGGCGGTTAAGGTGCTGGACTCCCACATGGCCAACCCTGGTTCAAGTCCCAGATATGGCCTCTTGCTTTTTCACTTTCTCTCTCTCTGGAGAGCATATGTGCCCTGTAGCAAATTTTTAAAATAATAATAAAAGAAATAAAATAATTCAAAAAAACTACTGTGAGATAACACTTCTTAACTACTGGACTGGAAACATTCTAAAAATGTACTTACCAACAAAAAAGGGGGGGGGGGGAGAGAAAGAACGAAAAAAAAATGTACTGACCACACTTTAAGGGAACCTCAAGTCTCTCGTTCATTGCTCCAGCACACAGAACGGAACAATCCCTAGGACAGAAACTGGACAACTGCTAGCAAAATTACATATACATTTACCCTTTGACTCTTCGATCACACTTGTTGAGATCTGTTTCCAAGTTACATCCGCAAAACTATGAAAAGACACACAGGCAAGGCAAGTCATTAAAGCACTGCCTGTAGCAGCTGCAGACAGAAAACCACTATGTCCCTCAATCAGGGACTGGTCAAATGGACTGCGGTTCACTCACTCAAAGGAGCACTGCTGCACAGCTCTGAAAGCACGCAGCGTCTCATTACTACCTGCCCTGCCACAGCCTGCAGCACACACCAGCACGTGAGAAGGTAGAGGAAGACTGCACAGCACGCTGCCGTCAGTCCTGGAGGTGGCTGCGAACCGTGTGAAACACAGCCAGACGCATGCACGTATCTAACAGTGGTAGGATAAACCATAGAACTCCTAGCTAACTTTTCTTATTACTGAAGGTTGCATGTGCTTGCCAGAGGGAGAGAAAAATAGTGCGAGAGAGAGAGAAAGCACACCTCACGATGGCACATGGTCACGTGGCAATTCCTTCTCTTTCACTTTTCCATCCTGTTGGGATTTTGAACATGCATGCACATGTGCCCATAGAATGTTTTTCGAACCTCCAAGATCAGGATTCAAACTGCAGTCAGTCAAGAGGGATCCAGCTCCCTGTGCACATTTCACTGCTGCACTATGGGGACAGTCCAAATCATAGAACTTTTTTATTTTTTACACTGGGAAAGTCATTTTATTTCCAAGACGCTTTAAGTATGACAGCAAATGAAAAGCTTTCTCCACTATTCAAAGCGCAGGATGTGTAAACAGTGCCTGAACCTCACAGTACCTTAATGAGGTGCGAAAGAGGAGATGTGCAGAAAGAAATAGTGTATTTACAATTCTTTAGAAACAGGGTTTCTGTGTGTGCTAAATTTTTCATTACATTTAATCACTGTACATTTTTACAGCATAAAAAATGGTTTTTCCCAACATGAATACAGTACATATCAGTCAATTCAAGGATATTACCACATACATGTTATTATCAACAGATAACTTATCATTGTTGTGTCTGTAAAACTTTTTCTTTCCCTGAACCCCTTTCTTCACCCCTCCATTACCCACCCCTTCCTATACTGTCTCTAGTACTGTTGCCCTCCCTGCTATTATACCTTCCAAACCCTCAGTTTCTGCCACAGAAAGCAGATATTCAGTATATACTGAGCAGGGACATACAGTGCTTCTTTTTCAGTCTGGTTTGCTTTACTTTGCATTAAATTTTCCATCTTTGTCCACTCTGTATCACATGCCAAGGTCTCGTTGTTTTTGTTTTAACAGCTGAGTGGTATTACACAGTACATACGTGCCACAAATTTTCAATCCATTTTTCTGTTGCTGGACATCTGGGTTGATTCCGTGTCTTAGCAATTGTGACTACTGCTGCAATAAACATAGATGTGCAGTGTTTTTCTGACTGTTTTCTTATCCTTTGGGTAAATACCCAGGAGGGAAACTGCTGGGTCATATGGGTCAACTTCTAGTAGCAGGTTTTTGAGGAACCTCCATATTGTTCTCCACAGTGGTTGTACTAATTTACATTCCCAACAGTAGGACAGTTCCCTTTTCACCACAGCCTCACCTGCACTTACTATTCTTTACTTTTTTAATCTTAGCCAATTTGACGGGGGTTAGGTGGTATCTCACTGTGGTCCTGACTTGCATTTTCCTTAACATTAAGAGATGTTGAACATTTTTTTGTATGCTTTTGACCATTTGTATGTCTTCCTTGGTGAGTTGCCTGTTTAGCTCATTTGTCCATCTTTTAATTGGATTTTTTTTTGCAGGTAAGTTGTTTAAGTTCTGTGTATATTCTGGTTATCAGTTCTAAGACATAGTTTGCAAATATGTTCTCCATTCTGAGGGTTGTCTTCTCAACTTATTTTTTCTTGTACTGTGCAACCGCTTTTGAGCCTGATGCAGTCCCACTTGTCAATTGCCTGTGCTTTGGGGATCTTATTTAAGAAGTCTTGAACTATTCTGATATCTCCAAGAGTTTCCCAGAAGTAGTTTCATAGTTTATGGTTTTAATTTAGATCTTTGACCCATTTAGAGCTGATTAATGGTGAGAGAGGGGTTGTTTTATTTTTCTGCAGGGGAATATCCATTTGCTTCACCATTTGCTGAAGAGATTCCTCCCCAAACACCCTGGATTGTCTTGTGCCCTTTGTTGAAAATCAGCTGGCTGTGTTTTAGGGCTTATTTCTAGGTCCTCTATTCTCTTCCATTGGTCTACATAGTTATTTTTGTGCCAGTACCATGTTGTTTTGATTATTGCAACTTCGTAAAATATTTCAAGGTCAGGACATGAGATGCCTCCTATTTTATTTATTTTTGCACAGTATGGCTTTGGTAATACAGGGCCTTTTATGATTATAGACAAATTTTATGATTGTGTTTTTTAATTCTGTGAAGAATCTTTCTGGAAATTTGATCAGGATTGCATTAAATTTGTAAATTAATTTGAGTAGGTCTGACACTTTGATTATAGTAATTCTTCCAATCCAGGAACATGGGATGCCACTCCACTTTTTTGTTTCATTTTCAATTTCTCTTTTTAGTTTTTCATAGTTTTCCTTGTAGAGGACTTTCACTTATTTTGTTAGGTTTATTCCTCCCTATCTTATATTTTTTGTGGCTATCATAGATAGGATTGCTTTCTTCAATTATACCTCAGTCTGCTAATGCATAAAAATGCTAAAGATTTGTGAATGCTGATATTATATCCTGCCACTTTACTGTATTCCTGTATCACTTCCAGGAGTTGGGTTGTTTTTTTTTTTTTTAATTTGTGTATGTGGATTCTTTTGGCTTTTCTATGTATATAATTATGTCATCTACAAACAGATAATTTCACTTTTTTTTTTCTTTCTAATGCCTTTTGTTTTATCTTGTCTGATTGCATTGGGCAGGACTTCCAATACAATGCTGAAAAAGAATGGAGAGAATAGGCAGCCTTGTCTTGTTTCAGTGTCAGTATGATGTTAGCTATGGGTCTGTTTATATTGCTTTTATTTTGTTGAGAAATGTCCCTTCTATGTTAATTTTGCTGAGTGTTAATCATGAAGGATGTTATATTTTATCAAATGCTTTTTCCTTTCTATTGTTTTGTTTTTATTTCTCAGTTTTTTATTTTTTAATTTTTACACTGAATCACTTTACATCTTTTTTTTTTTTTTTTTTTGGAGAAGTTTTTGCCATAGGGCACGTGCGCTTGCCAGAAAGAGAGAGAGAGACAGAGAGACAAAGCGAGAAATCACCTCCCAGGGGGGATGGCCACACCACAATCCCTTCTCCTCCATTCTCCTCTTGGGATCCTGGGCACACAAGCACACGCGCCCGGCGTGAATTTTAAGCCACCAGGTCCGGGACTCCAACCGCAGTCGACTACATGGGAGTCCAGCGACATAGCCATTACGCTAACTGTTGGTCCCACTTTACATCTTTATAGCATACAAAATGCATCTTCCCACCATGAATACATTGCATATAAATCCAGTCAAAGATATTACCAAATACATGATTATAAACAGGTAATTTTCCATTTTTGTGTCTGTTGTGCTTTTGTTGGTTCTTTTTTTTCTTAACCTTTTTTTAAACTAATGTACGTTCATCCCCTAATTATCGTCACGGCACACAAAAAGTGGCTTCCCATCCAGAATACACTGCACAGTGACCCAATCATGCATGCCATCATCAATCCTCCACCTCCAGTTTCACACATATACGTGTATATATATATCCATATATATTCATATTTACCCCTATGTCTGACCCTCTGCCCCTTCCCACCTCCCCACACACCACCCATGGTGTCCACAGCTATATTCTACTCCCTTCCCCCACACCTTCCACCTATCACACAATTTCCCAAACAATTCAACTACCTTCAATAGCAAGCTCAGCTGGCAATCTCAAGAAAAGCAGTCTTGGGAACCAGCAGATAGCGTAATGGCTATGTCGCTGGACTCCCACGTAGTCGACCGCGGTTCGCGTCCTGGACCCGGTGGCTTAAAACTCACGCCGGGCGCGTGTGCGTGCGTGCCCAAGATCCCGAGAGGAGAATGGAGGAGAAGGGATTGCGGCGTGACCATCCCCCCCCCGGGGGGTGATTTCTCGCTTTCTGTCTCTATGTCTCTCTTTGTCTGTCTGGCGAGCGCACGCGCCCTATAGTGAAAACCTCTCCAAAAAAAAAAGAAAAGCAGTCTTGAATTGGCAAGGAAACCTGCCTAAAACTTAAAGCCTAGAAACAGGCCAGCACTCCATTCAAATAGTAGGCACATGAACCCATTGACTGCCCAAGACAGGACAAAAACTCCCAACAAAGCCTAGGAGAAAAGCAGCAACATTTTAGTCAAAAGTCACAGAATGCTATTTCACCAGTTCAGTCTCATGTACTTAACCTATCTTCTGTCGTGGTTCGATCTTCCCAATTGAATTCTCGGATATAATATTCAACTCCAGACTTGTCCCTACAATTAAGTTGGCCATTTTCTTAGTTTTTGAACTCTTATTTCTGTGTGACTACATTTAATTTTCCTGATATAGCACTCCCTTGAGAACTTCTTGGAGATTTGGTCTGGTGCTGGTAAATTCTTTCAGGTTTTGTTTATCAGAGAATGCTCCTGTCTTTTCTTCCCATATGAAGGATAATCTTGCCGGGTACAGTATTCTCGGTTGCAATTGCTTTTCCCTTAACACTTTAAATATATTTTCCCATTCTTTCCTCGCTCGCATTGTTTCCGATGAGAGGTCTGCTGTTAGCCTGGTGGGACGTCCTTCGTAGGTAACTTGCTGTTTCTCTCTTGCCAATCCCAGCATCCCATCTTTGTCTGTGGTCTTGGTCAGTTTGGCTATAATGTGTCTTGGAGAAGATCCTCTTGGGTTGATTCTATTTTGGGGTCCTTTGTATTTCTTGGGACTAGATCCTTGAGTGCCTCTCTAGGTTTGAAAAGCTGTCCAGCAGGATTTCATGGAATAGATTATCAATGTCCTTTTGAGTCTCCTCACCTCCTGGGATGCCAACCATCCGGATGTTTGGATGTTTGATAGCATCCAGTATTTCTCATATATTATTCTCAAATTTTTGGGCAATTTCCTCAGTCTTCGTGGTGGATTTTTCTAGGCTAGCAATTTTCTCTTCTATGTCTGAGATTCTATTTTCCATACAATCTGGCCTGCTTTTAATACTTTCAAGAGAGATTTCCACTTCCTGTATCATAGTCTTCATCTCTAACAGTTTCATTTAATTCTTTTGTAAAGTGTGTAATTCCTCCCCTAGATCTTGCAAGAATTTCCTCACCTCCCGGAACTCGTCAGCTCCTTTTTCCATTCTCCTCTGCAGTTCATTGTCTCTCTTCTCTTCCATCTCTGTTAGCTTCGCCATTATGAACGTTCTAAATTCTTTATCTGACATTTCCATGATTTCCATTGAACTGTCTGAGGATGAAGAGGAGTTATTCTTTTCCCTTAGAGGAGAGGTATTTTCTTGCTTTCCCATATTTCTTGTGGTCCTGCGGTGATTTCTAGTCATCTGATGGAAAGTGTGTTTCTTCCCAAACTTGAAGCTCAATCTGAGCGTCCAGGAGCATGCAGAAAAGGAAACAGGGAGAGAGAAACAACAGCAACAAAAACAACCAAGAAACAGAGAAAAAGAGAAGGAAAAAACTATATAAAAAAAAAACTAAAATAGTTATTTTATTTTTTTAAAAAAAAGGAAAAATTAGAAAACCACGCAGTGCAGAAATCACTAGTTCTCAGCAGCCACAAAAGTGTCCTCTCCCACTCCCCTGAAATCACCAGTTCCCAGCAGCCATGAAGGTGCCCCCGAGGCCTGCTCCCCCGCCTCCCCACGCAAGCCTGTGGGCTGCAGGCTGAATCATCAGTAGAAAATCTTCACTTCTCCCATTTCCCTGAAATCACTAGTTCTCAGTAGCCATGAAGGTGTCCTCCGAGGCCTGTTCCCCTGCCCCTCCTCGCAAGTCTGTGGGCTGGGGGCTGAATTATAAAAAAATCTTCATTTCTCCTATTCCCCTGAAATCACTAGTCCTCAGTAGCCATGAAGGTATCCTCTGAGGCCTGCTCCCTTGTCTTTCCACGCAAGTCTGAAGGCTGGAGGCTGAACCATCAGTAGAAAATCCTCACTTCTCCTATTCCCCCGAAATCACTAGGTCTCAGCAGCCATGAAGGTGTCTTCTATCAAATGCTTTTTCTATATCAATTGATATGATCACATGGATTTTATCTTCCCTTCTGTTAATGTAATGTATTATATTTATTGTTTTACATATGCTGAACCACCCTTGCACCCCTGGATTAAAGCCATAGCGTATAATCTTTTTAATGTGTCATTAGGTATGATTTGCTAGCATCCTGTTGAGAAATTTTGCATCTGTATTCATTCATCAGTGATATTGATCTGTAGTTTTTTTGTTATATCCTTGACAGTTTGGGGGATCAAGAGGATAGAGGCCTCACAGAATGAGTCTGTGAGGCTTCCTTCCTTTGGAATCTTTAGAAATAGTGTCAGTAGAATTGGGGTTAGCTCTTCTTTAAAGTTTTGTAGAATTCAGACGTGAAGCCATCAGGACCTGGGCTTTTCTTTGTTGGGAGATTACTGATTTAATCTCATTATTTGTTAAGAGTCTATTCCGGTTTTTTATGTCTTCCTGATTCAATCTTGGTAGATTGTGTATGTCTAGAAATTTGTCCATATCATCTAGATTTTCTGGTTTGTCGATATATAGCTGTACAAAGTATTCACTCATAATCTTTTGTATTTCTTTTTTTGGGGGGGGGGGTAGACTTTTTTTGCTATAGGGTGCGTGCACTCACAGACAGAGACAGAGAGATAGAAAGCGAGAAATCACCCCCCAGGGGGGATGGCCACACCGCAATTCCTTCTCCTCCATTCTCCTCTTGGGATTTTGGGCACGCACGCACGCACACGCGCCCGGCATGAGTTTAAGCCACCGGGTCCGGGACTCGAACCACGGTCGACTACATGGGAGTCGAGCGACATAGCCATTACGCTAACTGCTGGTCCCCAATCTTTTGTATTTCTGTTATGTCTTGTAATATTGCCTCTTTCATTGCTGATTTATCTGGTTCCTTTCTGTTCTTGATTAGTCTAGTTAACGGTGTGTCAATTTCCTTTACGGTCTCAAAGAACCAAGTACTAGTTTCACTTACTATCTGTGTAGTTCTTTTATTCTTTGGTCATTTACGTCTGCTCGAATCTTTATTATTTCTTTACTCGTGGTAGTCTGAGGGAGGTTTTGTTGTTGTCTTGCCAGTTCCCTAACATGTTGTAAGGCTATTTGCCACCTTTCCATTTTTTTTCTTGTGAGAGTTAATTGCTGTGAACTGCCCTCTTGTGACTACTTTCACTGTGTCCCTTAAGTTATGAAAAGTTGTGTGCTCGGGACCAGCAGATGGCATAATAGTTACATCGCTGGACCCCCAGGTAGTCAACTACGGTTCGACTCCTGGACCTGGTGGCTTAAAGTTCACACTGGGTACATGTACATGCATGCCCAAAATCACGAGAGGAGATTGGATGAGAAGGGACTGCAGCATGGCTGTCTCCCCTGGGGGGATGATTTCTCACTTTGTTTCTCTCTGTCTCTCTACTGAACACATGCGCCCTACAAGCAAAAATCTCTTCTCCCCCCCCCAAAAAAAAAGAAAAGGAAAAGAAAGATAAGAAGAAAAAGAAATTGTTTTTCTTGTAGTATTTAGTCTGCCCACCTTCGCTTGTACCGCTTCAGTTGAAAGGTCTCATTTTAACCTAATGGGATAATCTCTGTAAGTAATTTGACATCACTCTCGCCATTTTTAGAATCTTGTATTTGTCTTTGATTTTTACCAAACTGACTATAATGTGCCAAGGGGAGGATATTCTTATGTTGATTCTATTTGGGGTCCTTTGTATTTCCTATATCTGGATATCTGAATGCTCCTCCAGGTTTGGAAAGTTTTCTGCAAGCTTTTCATGGAATAGATTTTCTATGCCCTTATCAGGTTCTTCACCTTCTGAAATATTAATAATTCGATACGTAGGCATGTAATGGTATCTAGTATTTCCCATATATTGTTCTTTGTTTTGGGGTTATTTTTTTCATTATTGTTAGTGGTTTTGTTTAAGTCAGAGGCTTTGTCTTCTAGATCAGAGATCCTATCTTCTGCATGGTCTAATCTGCTATTAATACTTTCAAGAAAGGTTTTGATTTCTTGTGTTACAGTCTTCATCTCTAGAAGTTCTGTTTGATTCTTTTTTGTGGTGTCTATCTCTTTATGGAGTGCCTCCTCTAAGTCATGGAATGATTTTCTCATCTCCTGGAGTTAGCTGCTTTCTCTTGCATCTCTTTGAGTTTAGTTACAATAAATATTCTGGATTCTTTTTCTGACACTTCAGTGATCTCTGCTTTTTCCGTTGTTTGAGACAAATTATTGTGTTCCTGAGAGGTGGTCGTATTTCCTGGTTTTCTCATATTTCTTAAGGTTATGGTGTGACTTTCAGTCATCTGGTGATCTGCACACTTCTTGCTACTTCTCTTAAGTAGATTTCTGTAGGTGTGTGCATCTGTGCTTCCCTTCGATCTGAATTAGCAACGTGCCAGTTTCTCTCTTCTACTGTGGCAGTATGCTATCTACAGTGGGAGTTCTGGGTTCAGATTTACAAAGAGGGGTTTCTCTCCTTTTTTGCTTATGTGAATGTGGAAGAGAACCCCTCCAGCACCTCAGTGTGTTCAGATGTTTGGTTCCTATATACCTAGACCTAGCTGGTCACGATGTAGCAGGGGACTGTTCTGAGAGGTGAGAACGTAAGAGGCAGTATCCAAAATTGCATGCTGTGGCCCTCCTCCCATACCTTAGACTGGGCAGGGGGCTGGGTGAAAGAGTTGCTTTCAAAATGGCCTGCTTTCCCACTGCTCCCTCTTATCCTGTGGCTGCAGAAATGGGAGATGGGTGGTTTTGAGAGCCACAACAGCACCTCCTCCCATACCCTAGACTGAACAGGGGGCTTGGGTGTTGAGCTGCCTCTGGTCGGGTCTGCTTTCCCTCTGCTCATAGTTGAGTGGAGGGTAAAGTGGCCATCACAGAACTTTGTAAATGATTACCTTTAGGGGAGGGAGGAATGAGGATGAAGGGAACCAGGACAGATACTAGACTCTTCTTATCCCATGTTTCATAGATTTGACTTTGGAACCATGTAATACTTTACATTAGAAAACCAAAATAAGTAAAAAGCAATCCCTAAAAACTGAAAGCAAAAAGAAACAAATAAATCCAGCTGGATATTCAGATGTTGCCACCACCTACTGCCTACCAGGTTGGCTCTTTTTTTTTTTTTTTTTTTCGGAAAGGTTTTTCCTATAGGGTGCGTGTGCTCGCCAGAAAAACAGAGAGAGACAAAGAGACAGAAAGCGAGAAATCACCCCTCAGGGGGGCTGGCCACTCCTCAATCCCTTCTCCTCCATTCTCCTCTCGGGATCTTGGGCACACACGCACACGTGCCTGGCGTGAGTTTAAGTTACAGGGTCCGGGACTCGAACCACAGTCAACTACATGGGAGTCCAACGACATAGCCGTTACGCTAACTGCCGGTCCCCTGAGTTGGCTCTTTTTACAGCCACAGCAAACATCCAGACTCACAGTCAGCACAGACCACTCCCAGCATCAGGTGCACATGGAAAGACCTGGAATAGAAAGCACATCTTTCCAGCCCTGCAGGGCAGGTACACCCTCAGTATCAGTGAGGTTACCTTAGTGCTTTCCCCATCTGACACTCAGCGACAGCCCAGATGTGGAGAAAAGAATCTCACACAGGGGAGACATAAGAGCCACCTGACTCAGAAACTTCATTCTCCACCAGAGTCAATTTCCAAACAATGCTTCACTCAAAGTCATCCAAATATTCGGCTTCCTACCTATCAGGCATTTAGAATTTTCCCAGACCGAGTGCAAACTACCAATCATGACTCTAAACAGGGGTCAGCCAACTACTGCAGGGAAGGCTGCCTGACTCAGAGGATCAGAGTGCTAGTAAAGTGAGGAGAGCTCCTCCCAAGGATGGCTGCCTGGCATGGGGTGTCTGAGCCCAAAGGGAGTGAAGAGGCACATGTGGAGGGAGGAACAGCAGCAGGAGCCTGGTTACCCCTGAACGCGGTAATATGCTGCAGATAAGAGGAACCAGGCTTCCCACTGTTGAAAAAAATAAATACATTTGCAACAGGAGAAAACTAGGATAAGTTTGTGGTGCTAGACTGGATTAGAGCTATCAAAGTGAGCTCCTGTCAATTTATATTAAAAAAATAGAAATGTGGTGTGTACGTGTAACCTTAGCTTGGCCCAGTAGCAGTCAGAAAAACAGCAGCACCTCAAAAGCAATAAGCTTTTAGCATATCCTGGTTTCTACAGAATGTTTTTCACTAAAGAAAACCAGGACTCCTTAGAGAAATTATTTATTCTAGGACTGATACAGGCAAAGAATGAGATGAGCCTAAAATATCTTGCTACATGAGAAAGTCTGTCTGCTCAAACAATGATGGGGAAGTGTAAGGACACAAAGCTGATTTTAACCTGAGCATGAAAAGAAGTTATACTAATAATGGACTGTAACTCACTGGGTAATACAAGAAAACCGTTAAGTCTATATTAACATAAGTAAACCAATGAACAAATTATAGTTTTGTGATGAGGAACAGGATATAAACATGGTTGTAAAGTACAAAAAGACTAATTACAGGCGAAAAAGAGCAGCTTTACAATGGTAAGGCTGGCAGGCACCATCGTAATCAAAAGATCCACGTGAATACCCGCAATAATGTGACAAACTGAATCACGTGCAACCTGACAGGAGGTGATGAGAACACAACTCACCTCTGTGAGATCCCTACCTAACCTAAGTAAATATCAGCTGGCTGGCACCTGCATTCTTGAGCTTTCCTTGGCCTCCGACAGTCCAGCGATGTCTCACAGGTCCTGTCATCACCTAAGTCTTTCACTTGAAATAGGAAATGGGGGACCAGCAGTTAGCGTAATGGCTATGTTGCTAGACTCCCATGTAGTCGACTGCAGTTCGAGTCCCGGACCCAGTGGCTTAAACTCACACCAGGCGCGTGTCCGTGCGTGCCCAAGATCCCAAGAGGAGAATGGAGGAGAAGGGATTGCGGTGTGGCCATCCCTCTGGGGGGCGTGATTTCTCGCTTTCTATCTCTCTGTCTCTGTCTTTCTGGTGAGCACACACACCCTATAGCAAAAACCTCTCAAAAAAAAAAAAAAAAGAAAGAAATAGGAAATGGCAGTGTGTAAGAAGCAGTGATGATGGGGCCTGATATGCAGCACCCGGGAGACACGGAGCAGCCTTTCCTTCCACACCTTAATGAAAAGGGCTGACCAGCAGCAGCCAGCAGCTACGCTCGATACTCTGCCCTTCAGCACCATCCTGAGTGCCCAAAGGCACTTCCCCGGAACCAACACTGCTGCTTTCAGGCAGCACAGGCCCAAGGATGGGCACACCGACCAGCAAGCTCACAGGACAACCAAGCCTTGACTACGGTGCAGGCAGTGCCAGTCTCAGGAACTCTCACAAACACGTGTTTCCACTTCACACACTCAACCAGGTAAGAAAAGGAAAATTAGATTTAAGGCAGTGATTTTATTTTTCCTCCTTATGCTTAGGGACATGTCTTCCAAATCATTTGTAATTTGGGACAATATGACATTTGGTATTAGCTAAACCAGGGGAAAGACAGCCCTTCTCCACTCATAAAAAACATATTGGAGGGGATCCAGTTCATTTTAATGCTGACTATTTTCCAAATTCCCCTATTGCTTTTAATATCACTGGCTAGGAACCACTGAGATAATGCAATAAATCAACGTAACGTTTGCACATACAGAAATGTTGAACCGCACCTTTGTTTCTACAACATCAGTGATAGATACAGAGGGAATTTACAAATAACAAAACAGAAGTTACTTACAGAGGACGGGAAATCACAGCAGGAAAGATGAGAGCACAGGGTGTGACATTTACAATGAGCGGAAGGAACATGTACTCTATTTAAATAAAGTTTCCTACAATATATGCTCAATTCCAGGACAGCTCACTTCCGGACACCGAGTAGGGTGGCCGAGCTCCTGCCCTGGTAACACAATTGGAGCGTAACCACGCTCAGCTCCTGCCTCCCTGTCTGTCCTCACAGGCGCGCTCTCATCGTTCACACTGCAACTCTGCATGCAAAACAAACAAATCCTCTAACAGGCCTAATTTTCAAGACAGAAGAAAGCAAACAGGCAAAGGAAAGGGGAAGTCCGCAGGACCTGGCTCCTCGTGGGGATGGGCGCAAGGTGCGGTACTGACCTGATGAGAGCCTTCAGGATGTCAGCCCGGCCCACACGTGAGGCATGGTAGACAGGCGTGCTGCGATGGTGTCGGCTCCCGTTGGGGTCTGCACCAGCTTCCAGAAGGATCTGGGCACTCTCCAGGTGCCCGTTCACCACAGCCACATAGAGGGCGGTCTGCCCCTTTACATCCACCAGGTCCACCTCAGCCCCTTTCCGGATAAGGAAGTCCACACAGTTCCCATGGCCCGCAGTGGCCGCGATTCGCAAGGGGGTGCAGGGGAGCCAGCCACAGCACCAGACAGACTTCTCATTGATGCGGCTGCAGATGGACACAGGGGAGCTTGTGAGTGGCACCCCGAGAAACAGGCTGCTCTGCCTCCCCCCACATCGTCATGAAACAGACGCCCCAGGGCCTCCTTACGCCTCCACTGTTGCCCTGCCTTCTGGAATGCCATCCCACCTTCGGCCTGCTGCACCTGTGCGCAACGGGGCAGGCATCGAGGTTCCACCCCAGAGATGAGGAAACGCAAGGCACACGCAGAATGACTGCCCCCGGATTCCTGACCCTCAGTCCAAAGTGCTTCCTCCGCAAAGGAGGGAAGGGTCCCCTAGGAGGCAAGGGAGGGTGCTGGTACACGCCCCTGCAAGTCTGGATCAGGGCCCAGCCCTCTCACCAGTGACCACCTGTGAAGGCCTGGAGCTGGACCTCTCCGGGCCTCAGCATGCTCACTGGGACCAGGTGACAAGTGGGCCCCCAGGCCCCTACTGCTGACAGTATGAATGACAACAAGGAATCTCCAAGGTGGCCCGTGGGCTACACTCCCGGCCACCAACCACGAGAAAACTGTCCTGACTCGGCTTTCAGTGACTGTGGCAATCTGAATGCAACCACCTACACCAGCCACCAACCCCAAGCTCCCGGTATAATTCAGAATGACCGTTGAGAACCAGAACCAGTGACACAGGGGTGGGTAGTGGGCAGCGTCTCCTCACACAGGCCCCAGGGCCCCTCCTTCAACGGAGCGCTGGTTTTGGCCAAAGAAGCTGAGGAACACCCGAGACCTCAACACCAAAGAAATAAACAGCAACAGAAAAATAGCATAAAATCCAGGAGAGTCACTGGCCCTGACTACAAGAAGGGACAAAAATACTTCGAAAAGCAAGAGCAGGAAGTGGGGGACTCTTCATTGCTTATTCTAAAGTAAAATGAAGTAAGTTCTGGATTTCCTCGTGTGCGGCTGTGGCCCACTGACGGAAGGGTCCGCTCTCCACCGCAGAGCGGCGCTCGCACCTCCACATGCGCTGTCAGTGACAGCTGCCAGGTAGACCACAGCCACATGTCCTCCCGCGTTTTAAGGGACAGACAAGATCCTGGTGTACTGGTGGCCCCCAGACAGGATGTGTGCTTGCAGCCTATGTATCTGTCTATGTAGGAAATAACTCGATGACTTTAATATCGAAACAGAAGTAAGTTCTCTCAGTAGTGATCTCTGAGGGGACCAGCAGTTTAAAGCAATACCAAAATACCTGCTGAGACCTAGCTAAACTAACTCAGTCCACCTGTGAGCTAAGGTTCTTTATGGACTGGCATCACTTACAGTAAATATTCACATAAAATACACCTGTCTGTGTGTGACAATCCTCTCTGGGTATTTCACTTCAATATGACACTTGTTCCAATAAAATAATGTGAAGACAATAGAAAGGAGAGACAAAACATATTCCTATGCTGTTAGAAATCCTTCTCTTGGGAACTGCCCACAGGAAAGTAGTGGCATTACTTTCTCACAGACATGTAGGCATTTCTTCTATCAGCTCACTGCCATCCTGGTTCTAAAAGGCAAGAAGAAATACAGAAAATATATGGAGAAGTTTCCATATACTTGGTTGCAAGTGAGTGTAAAAGTCTAGTTAGAGGCTGGCTCCATGACACAGTGGGGTCGCTCTGCTCAAGAGCAGCCAGACCCACGTGGTGACCCTCTGGTGAGCCTGAAACGCGCCAGTCATGCACATGAGTGTCCAAGATACCCCAGGCTAGAGGACTGAGGAAGGGGGTCATGGTGTGACCAGTCCCTCTGGAGAGAACTCATCTCTCTCTCGACCTCATATAATGCGCACAAACTCCACCATGAACGAAGAGAAGATCTGCACAGGTGGATGGCAGAGCCAGACCTGACTCCTACTGGTCGTCCACCAGTTCTGACTGCTTGCTCAGTCTTTTCCTGTCCTCAACCCGCAATGCATTCCTGAGCGTCAGCACCTCCATCTGCACAGTGGACGGCAGCCCTGCCTCCAGTAGCGCCCTCACCTGCGGTAACTCTCCTCTTGCAGCAGGCTCCGGAGGGTCTGCAGGTCCCCCACGTAGGCAGCATCGTGGAGCCTGGTGTCCTCACAGTGCTCCAGTGGGTGGTCACAGAACTGCTCCCTCAGCCACTCCTTCAGATTAGGACCTGCACTGAAGAGAGGGCTCCTGTCAGCATAGGAGCAGGGGCCATCTGCACGGGCCCCTCCTCTCCCAGCT
The DNA here is from genome assembly GCA_026018925.1 of Tupaia tana. Lineage (NCBI taxonomy): Eukaryota > Metazoa > Chordata > Mammalia > Scandentia > Tupaiidae > Tupaia > Tupaia tana. The sequence continues at coordinate 3,080,955 of JAKSZU010000001.1, forward strand.
GCATGAGCACATTCAAACTTCCAAGAAAGAAATCACAGAAAAAGGTAGAACGTTTCTCCTGTGAAACTAGCATATTCCTGACACCAACCCTGACAGTAATTCTTTTAAAGTTGATGGGGGGTACCAGCAGGTAGCGTGGTCGTTAAGGGCGCTGGACTCCCACATGGCTGGCAGTGGCTCAGGTCCCGGACCAGGCAGCTTACTTTCTCACTTCCTCTCTCTCTCTCTCGTGTTCTGTCCCTCTCTGGTCAAATAATAAATAAATAAATAAATAAATAAAGTAATTCATAAAAAAATAAATAAAACAAAGTAAGTTGATGGGGTAGCCAGTACCATACTGCAGTGGTTAAGAGCTGTGCATCAGGTGCCAGATCAATGCAGTTCGAGTCCTTGACCCAGAGGCTTGAAAAACACTGAGCACATGTAGATGCATGCTCCGAATGACGAGATCGAGAAATAGGAGAGACGGACTACCATGTGACCATGCCCTATGCTGCGAGGGAGGGTGCTCTGTCTGTCTATCCCTCTCTCTCTCTAACAAGCATATGCACCATTTGGCAATTTAAAAAAAAAAGTTAATCGCCTGGGAACAAGGAACCAAACCCACTTAGAAGAACCCCAGTAAAAATATTAGTAAATTGAAATAAGAAATATCGTATAAAAAAAAATCTAGTATTCTAGGACCTGAAACTACGCATAATAGTTATGTCACTGGACTCCCACAGTCGACCACAGTTCAAGTCCCAGACCCAGTGGCTTAAAACTCACACTGGGGGCGTGTATATGTATGTGCCCAAAATCCCAAGAGGAGACTGGAAAAGGGACTGCTGCATGGCCATCACCCCTGGGGGGCGATTTCTCACTGTCTGTTTCTGTCTTTCCAGCAAGCACATGCACCCTATAGCAAAAACCTCTCTAAAAATTAACTAAATAATTTAGCACTCAAATTACTCTAATTTATCCTAAGTGTGTATGGGGACTAGCAGATGGCGTAACGGTTACATCACTGGGCTCCCACGTAGTTGACTATGACTTGAGTCCTAGACCAGGCAGCTTAAACCTCCTGCCAGACCCACATGCATGTGTGCCCCAAATCCTGAGAGGAGAATGGAGGAGAAGGGATTGTGGTGTGGCCATCCCCCTGAGGGGTGATTTCTCACTTTCTGTCTTTCTGTCTCTCTCTGGCGAGCACACATGCCCTATAGCAAAAATCGCTCTCTGAAAAAAAAAAAAAAAATGAGAAACTGAGAAGGAGAACCACTGTCATCTTCTTCACTACAAAGGCATCCTGCAAATTCAAGGGCCAAGAACACTACTGTCTGTAGCAGGGACTTCCCACCACGCTGCTCTGGGTAAGGCCTGGGGTCTACAACGGAAACTACTCACCAGACAGTGAGGCTTAAGATGGGTGCACTTCCCTGCACAGAAGTACCGCCTCAGTAAAAAGGGAGCCTTGTTTATACACACGGAGCTAGCCGAGAGCCCTAGACTATACTCCGAGGGGCAGCAGGTGGCATGGTGGCTAAGGTGCTAGACTCCACACAGTCAGTCACAGCTCAAGCCCTGGATCCACGGCCTGAAAATCATGCCAGGCACATGTGTGCGCGTGCCCAAACACCTGAGAGGAGAATGGAGAAGGAACTGCAGCATGGCCAATCCTCGAGGGGGTGATTTCTCACTTCTCACTTCCCCCTCTCTGTCTCTCCAGTGAGCATATGAGTCACATGGCAAAAACTTTAAAGAAAAAAAAAAGAACTGAAAGACTATAAAGACTACAGTAAGTGGAAAAACCATACCATGTACTTGGAGGAAAAGATTCAATAGTAACGAATTTTAAATGTTACAAATGAGCAATAATGGGGCCGACAGGTGGCATGGTGGCTAAGGGTCCTGGACTCCCATATGGTAAACCACGGTTCAAGTCCTGGACCTGGTGGCTTGCTTTGTCACTTTCTATCTCTCTCACTCTCTCTTGCTCTGTCCCTCTCTGGTCAAATAAAATATTAATTAATTAATTATTTAAAAGAAAAATAAAAATCAATCTCTGAGATTTTAATGTCACACGTGACAAAAATACTCTAAAGTTTATGTGGAAATATACGGGAGAATAGCTTTGTTTTTTCACTGAGTAATGAGAGAAGACCTATTCTACTCGATAAAAGAACTTATCTTGCATCAGAATACATGATAACTATTAATACATCAGACAGAATCAAATGCCCAAGAAGAGCTATACAGCTTACTGAGTGACGGACGTGTATGAAAATCGGCAAGGATGGAAAGAACATCCAACAAACGGTCTGTCTACAACTGGATACCGACTTGGAATAACTGAGTTCTTCACCTCACACCAAGGCCCAAAGTAAACTGCAGGTGATTTCAGAGTTCTGTAACAGTGAGTGCACGCGAGTGTGGCAGGAGAGGGCACATACCCAGACCCTGGGGTCCAGGCCCACCTGCCACCGCCCGGCAGTCAGGAAGCACTGGCCGCGCCAAGCTCCTTCCGGGAGCCGAAGGTGCTTCCCACTGACAGACTCAAACCAGATCCCTACTGAGTGCCTACTTTTACAAGCCTCAGATACAACAGGGCGATCCAGAAGTGTCCTGGCCCTGCAGGACCTGCCCGCCCTGGCAGAAGTCAGAAGAGGCCACAGGCGAGGGAGGACAGCAAGGCTTGGTGAACACAGGAGCGGCTCAGGCTGAACCCCCAGTCAGACCCCCGCAGCAGACCCAGGCAGGACTCCAGCCCTCAGGCTCCTTTACCTTCCACGCTAACCACCCTGAAGTCACAACTACTGTAAGGTAGAAAAGCCCCAAGTAGGCAATGACGACAGGCAAGCTGGGTCTCCGGGTCTCCATTACTAAGCTACAGTGACCCGCGGCTCTGTGCACCGCCGCCGCCTCTTCCCCAGCTCCAGACCAAAGACAGCTTCAGGTCTGCGTTTTCCTGACCACCCACAGCACTGAAGCTTTAACTGAAAGCTGTGTCTGTTGGCCCTTCACCCAGGTCACAGCAACAGTCCCGTACAATGGCGGGAAGGAGCCCTGAGCGCAGGGCAAAGCCGCTTCTTCCACAGGACCCCGCTCAGCTGGCGAGCAGCTGCCGGCTGTTCTTCCAGTGACACCTATCACTCCGATCTCTCACACGAGATGACATCCCAGACCCTAGGGTCCTGGCTGTCCCTGAGCGCCGAGTCCATGCGGACAAAGCTCAGGATGGTAAGCGCTTCGTCTGGCTTGTTCTGGCCACTGCAGCATCTCCTGCCAGGTGCAGCCGGTAGGCCCTCCAAAAACGTTTAGAGAAGGAATGCATGGAGGAAGGGACGGACGGAGGGACGGGAGGGCTGCCTGCGCCAGTCTCCTCCACTACGACCCTCCGCAAGGCCTGCACGCTGAGGAGTTGGGGTACTAAACTTCTCAGCTTACTAAGAAGCAGCCATGAAGTCTGGAGGGGCACCTCTCCGAAGGCACAGAGGAGCAGGTGAAGGCGTCTCTCCGAAAGGAGGGCTCGCGGCGAACCCGCGTTTGCACAGGAGCGCTACCCCAAGGTGGAGACCCTAAGTCGGCGGGCTACTCTGAGTGCTGGGCGTCGCCTTTCTAGCGACCTCCTCCGCTGGCGGGTCAGGCCCTGGGCGCGCTGTGTCACGGCTGACCTGCTCTGCGGCGGGGAAAGGCCCCTGGACCATCCCGGACATACCTCGGCTGGCAGACGGGCTGCCCGGGGCCCTCCCGCCCGGCGCGCTCACCCTGCAACACGACACGACCCACGTTCTACTTCTACAACGAGGTCACGATGTGCCGGTGTCGGCTAACGGGACGGCGGTTACGGTGCCCACTTCCGCGGGGAAAGGGCCGAGCGCGAGACCTGAGCACCGGGCCGCGCCCGTGGTCCAGCCGCCCCGACGGCCCCGAGGGCCCGGCCAGCCCGGGGTGAGGACGCAGGCCCGGCCCCGGAGCGGGTCCGGCGCCGCCCTGCTGCGCTCTCCGCCCGGCGGCCGCGCGCACGTTACCTGCGGGCCCGGCCCGGCCGTCGGGGCCGCCACCCTCCGCCATGGGTGCCGCAGCCCTTGGACTCCGCTGGCCCCCGGCCCCCGGCAGCCCCCGCCCGAGCGCACGCCGCCGGCCCCAACCACCGCGGCCCCAGGCCACTTCCGGCGCGGCGGGCAGGTGGGCCGCGTCGGGGGCGTGGCCTCCTGCCTCCCGCACAGACTTCCGGTGCCGGCGCTGGGCTTCGGGGCCTCGGCTTCCGGCCTCCCCGCCCGCGTTGCGCAGGAGGACCTCGGCCTTCCTCGGCGCTGGCTGCGTGGTGGCCGCGCGCTTAAGCAGAGGTGCCTGGGATCGCGTCCCGGCTCGGGGCGCTTTCGTCGCGGGGAAGCGCGGGAGGGCGCCGGCGGGGGCGTGGCCTGCGCGAGGGGCGGGGTTCGCGGAGGGGCAGGACCCGGGAACGTCCCTGGCTCGGGTTGTAATTGGGCGTGAGCTTCGCTGAGGCTGCATTCCTGGCAGAGCGCGGGAAGCTGTGTCCGGAGCCCGCGTCGTGCCGCGGTGGCCCAGCTCTGGCTTGTGCCCTGCAAGCCCGGCCGTGGGCTGCGTGCGGGGCTGGCCCAGAAGTCCCTAGCAGCTGGCTGTTGGAGAGGTGCCACCGGGTGGGGCCTGTGTCCACGTGGTAGCGCACAACGCTCCCCAGGAAGCCAGGCTCATGGCTGTCTAGCTCCAGCCCAGGGTACACAGCGCGGATACACAAGTGCGATAGTGAGGAAAGCCCGGTCTCAAACAGTGCGACCTGCCGGACCACCCCAATCCACCGTGGAGTGGTGGATTCCCTTGGCTGCTTCGGTTCTCCAGCCCCAGCTAGAGCGAGCCTCACGCAGGAGCGTTCATAGACAGGCAGACCTGCGGAGACGCGAGCTGGGGACCGGCCGGCATCGGGGTGCCACTTGGTGGCCCATGCAGTGGCTAAAGGAGGATGCCCCCAAGGGCACTGGGCCTCTCAGAAGGCCATGCTGGGCGGCCCTGTGTATCCCAGAGCACAGGGTGGAACCAGCTGGGTGGGGACCTGGCAGGTCCTGCGGGTTTGGGGTGGGCAGTATCGGGAGCTCCAGCAGCGGTGTCGGTGTCCGGGCTTGATAACAGTCAGGGAGGGGTGGGAGCGCTGCGGTGTGCCCAGCCCACCCGCTCCACCTTAGCTGCACATAGGGCACGCCTGGGAGTTCGGGGAAACACTGAAGCCTGAAAACAGCCCTGGTGTCCGTGGACAGATGTGGGATAAACAGTGTGGCCCACCCATGCAGTGGGATTAGAGCCAGCACCAGGGAGGAAGGGGATCCTGGCACACACAACCACGTGGTCAGCCCTTGAGGACTCTGCTCATTGGAACAAACCAGTCTCAGAAAGACAAACAGACCCACTCATGTGCAGCCCCAGATGGCAAATTCGTGGAGCTGAGAGTGGGACGGTGTGGCAGGGCTGGGAGAGGAAGTGGGAGGCAGCGTTTGATGTGCGCAGCTTCCAGTGTGGGAAGATGAGAAAGTGGAGGTTATTTGCACAACATGAATAGTGAATTTTCTTAACACTACTGAATTGTTCACTTTAAAATGTCACACTGCTAAGTTATGCATGTGATTTTTTTTTTAAGATTCTTGAAAAGCAGATTCTGATGCAGTTGGTCTGGGGTGTAGCTTGGTGTTGGGTTTTTCACTGTGTGGCTGACAAGAGCCACCGCCTTCCCTGGCCCCAAGGGTGCAGAATGAGCATCCACGCCTGGCAGGGCCTCCCCCGCCCGCACCTCTGCCCACCTGCTCTTTGCTGCCCACGGCTCTGTGTCTCACATGTGGACAGGAGAGACGTGGACTCCTCTGCCAGATCTTGTCAGGCCGTGATCGGATCCCAGGGGCCCTGTCTCGCACAAGGAATCAGAGGCACTACTTGGCCCACAGCAGGAAGGAAGTCTGGCGTCCCCTGCCCACTCCCGAATGCCCACCAGCACACTGAGCCTCAGCACCCTGAGGTCAGGGGTCCAGAGGTTGTAGACCTTGAGGTCAAGGAGCTGGCCGTGCCCAAGACCACTGCGGCTGGTCACACCCAGGACCGTAGCCTGACCCTGTCTCCTGCCTCACCTCTCCCGGGTCCCAGATGCCCGAAACTCACCAAGGGGGCAATCAGTGAACCTGGAGATGGAATTAACTCAGGTCATGCCATCGGCAACCCACAGGAGTTTGCTGATGCCGGCCCCAGCCCGACACCAGGGGCCAGTGCCACTCTGGCCACGTGGAGGCTGTCTCTGTCCCTTCCGAGCTGCAGAAGCACCCTGCCATGTGCCTACCCGTCCCCCCCCCCCCCCCCCCCATGAAATCACCCAGCCACCTGTTGCCGTCTGGCCGCTCAGGCCTCCCCATAGCAACCCTCTCTTTTATGTCCCCCAAAGCAAGTGTCCAATGTCCCCAGACAGCCCCTCCTCGCAGTCACACCTCACTTTCCGGAGGCTTGCCGGGCAGTGCATATGCAGTGTGAAACACCCTGACCGGGACCGAAGTCCTCTGCAGGGCATTTACTCCCGGGGTAGTCAGCCTGAGTGGTGCCGCCACGCCACTTCGTCCGAATGACAAGTGTCTTAACAGGCTTCCTGCCCAGGGGCTGCTGGATGCTTCAGGTTTAGGAGCCCTTGGCCCCACCTCAGTCCTCAACTCCAGGAAGCCACGGCCCTCTGGGAACACACAGGTGTGTGGACCTGGGAGCCAGCTGCCCACGGCTGCACCGCGAGGACCCTCCAGGCTGGGCTGAGCCGGCTCCACGGCAGCTCCACCCCATGCCCACCTTGGGAACAGGGCAGCAGGATAGGGGTCTCCTGGCCTGTGTCCGGGGCACCTCCCTCCGGAGGCCTCAGTCCACTCTCCTCTTTTGAAGGATCTCCCTCCACCCTCCTTTGTCACCCTCTACCCCATGGCTGGGGTCGACCATGAGCCAAGGACAGCCAGGATTCTGGGCTCTGCTCACAGGCCCCACCCCGCCCCCAGCCGGGAGCCCACTGTCTGCCCAGGGTAGGAAGCAGCCTTTCCCAGGTGGAGTCCTCCTCCGGCCCAGTCACCTGGACAAGGTGGCCCCTCCACGCACGGTTCCTTCCCTGTGAAACGGGGCTGAGAATGCCCACCTTGCAGGGCTCGTGAGCCACCCAGCCTCACAGACAGCGCCATGAGCCTCCCAGGGTGGAGCGCCTCTGTGCTTCAGCTGCTGACCCGGACAGCAGGCTCGGTCCCACCTCCCACGGCTGTCCTGAGCTCAGGCCACCTTCCTCTACAGGTCAGAGCCAGAGGCAGTGTCCCCACAGGCCTGCGGCCCCTGGGTGGGGAGGGGAAGAGCAGAGGAGAGGGCAGGGGCGTTTCCTGCCAGGTCAGCCGGCAGCCGTGCCCTCGCCTGGCAGAGGGGGCAGTAGGTTCTTAGAGAGCGACTGTCACCTGGGGGAGCACGGACCCCGTCTGCCCAGACTGGGGGCTCAGGGCACAGGACTGCCGTGTAAAAGCCAGGGGCAGCTGGAACCCTGTCCCACCACTGGGGACTGCTCCCTGCAACCTCCACTGTCCCCTCTTGAACCCACCTCATCTCACCACAGGGCAGGACTCTGAACCAGCCTGGCTTCTCCCACGCACCGTCAGCTCAACTTTTTCCACCCTAAAAATCGCTGTGGCTTGGGCTCGCAAACTCCTTAGTGATCCTCGAACCCTCTGCGTATGGCCATTGGTGGGCATCTGAGACGAGAGCCGGCCCCCCTCTCCTCTCCTGCGCCCAGGCTTCCCTTCTGGAAGCCCACCCTCTGGGCCACACCCTCTCCTTGGCCTCCACATCAGAGTTCTCCCCCACAATCCCCGCCCTGGCCCCAGGACCTCCTCCTCCATGTCCCCACGCCAGCCCCCCCGACCAGCGTCCAGCAGGGCCCTGGCCACCTGCCACCCCTCCGCCCCGGCAGGGTTTATCTCCTGTGCCAGGACTGGCAGCGCGAGGGCTGTGCTCTCTCTCCTGGAGAGCTGCTTCTGATCACAGACTGGGCAGGGCGTGTCACCAAGCAGACAGGGGACGTCATTCATCAGCCAGAATTGACAAGCTGCCACGTCCAGGCCCAGGACCAGCAGTACCAGGGCAAACAAAATGGCCACTGTCCCGTGGGGTCCGGAGAGCAGGGTCGAGGGCTGGAAGGTGGTCACACAGAGACAGGTGCAGGGCCTACCCTCTGGAAGCTGCAGATGTGACCTTGTTTGGAAAAAGGGACTTTGCAGGTGGGACCAAGTAAAGGATCCCAAGACCAGGCGATCTGGTGTAGGTAGGCTCCCGCCCGTCTCCTGTCTCTGTCTCTCCCTGTCACCCTCCACCTCTTGCTCTCTGTCTCTCACTGTTCCCTGGCCCTGTGCCTTCTCCATCTCCGTGTTGCCTTCTCTCCCTGTCTCCTCTGTCTCTTTTCCAGGCCCTCTGCTCTGCCTCTCCCTGTGCTACTCCCCACCCTCTCCCTCAGACGCACTTCTGAGCCCTCTCCACTTCTGCTCCTGCCCCTGGGACAGCTGTGGATCCCACCGAGTCACAGATGGCAGCCTAGCCCCGTGCAGCCATCAGCAAGGTACCACCTCCTCAGGGCCTCTCAGATCACGCTGCTCTGAGATAGCACCCAGGCTGGCAGCCTGCCACGTCACCTCCTGCTCCACGCCGGCCTTCAAGCCTGGCTGGCCAGACGCTCAACCGCTGGAGCCTCTGCTGTCCTCACTTGCACAGCGGGGGCGGTATGTCAGACTCCCCTTCCTCACGACAGGGCTGACCTCAGACCACTGCAGGAAAACTGGCTGGCGGGCCGGTGCAGGCAGCTGCTGCGGGTGCCCTCAAGCCCAGAGGTACAGAGGGTGGGAAGGCCCTGGGCTCCTGGCCTCGGGCAGGGGCAGGGATGCAGGAGCAGGAGGGGCCAGCGCCATGGCCTGAGCGGGACAAACGGCATGGTCGGGCTGAAGCCTGAAGTCAGGCCCCACTCCGTGGCCTGCTCTCCACCCAGGAGCAGCTCCTCCATGGTCACTTGCACACAGTGCTCACCTGATGGTCTGCTCTGGGAGCTTGGCCGTACCAGTTGGGTCTCCAGAGAACAGTAGCAATGGGATATGTGTGCATGTGTGTGTGTGCGCGCGGTGGGGGGGCACGCACATGGGTGTCGTCTGCATCTGGCCTGCAGAAAGCACATGGAGAATGTGCAGGTTTCCAAAACTGTTTGCATCATGATAAACTCGTACTTTAATTCCACTTTCCACAAACCCTTTGAAGTCCCTCTGTGTGTAAAGGGATTGAAGAAATTGGCTCGTGCAGTCGTGGGGCTGGGGAGTCTGAAATCGGGGCTGGTGGGCCAGAACTCAGACAGGGCCTCCACGGTTCAGTCCTGAGGCAAACATCCTTCTTTGCAGGAAAACCTTGGGTTTTGCTCCTAAGACCCCCAACTGATTGGATGAGGCCAGCCTCGGTCACCGAGGGCCTCTCCTTAATCTCCGGTGGCCTGGCTGCAGGGGCTGGTCCTGTTTACAAAACGCCTTCACAGCAATGCTGAGACTCTGCTGGGCCATGAGCTAGCCCGGGTGATGCAGAGAATGCAACCGCCACACCACCTAGGACACCCGTGGGCCGGGGACGTGGGAGTCAGGCACAGCTGGGTCCAGGAGCTCCCAATGGCTGGCCCCAGTTCTCACCCATCTCCACTGTGGCCATCTGCTCAGGGAGGCCTCAGCCACAGCCCATCACCCTGGAGGGACGGAGCCTCACCTCTCCCTGGTCAGTCCCAGGTGCTCTCATTGCCCGGCCAGGCCTGCATGCCCACCACGAGGGAGGCCCAGTCGGACCCCCCACCAGAGCACTGGAGTAAGGAAGAGTTCCCGAAAGAACTGGAGAAAAGGAGAATGGGAAGAGGGTCAAAGAAGACAGGGCTGTGGCAATCCCCCCTCGCCATGTCACTCTAAAGTTGCTCTGGGAACTTGCTTTTTCAGAAACAAAATTTTCTCACATTTGGAATTTCATTTCTCATAGATCACAAGCCAGAACAGATGTGTCCAAACGGAACATGGGTGGATGTCAGAACTGTGGCCTTGGTCCAGCGCCACAGTGCCACCGGCACCTCCCGTTCCTACCGAGGTCAGGATGCGGCGCGGCCCTGGCGAGGCCCCAGAGCTCCTGCTGCGCGCAGCACGGAGCCGAGGAGGGCCCCTCCAGGACGCCCCTCGGCCTGCGCCTCCCGACGCGGTGCCCACGTGGTGAAGCACTGCGGGCCCCGCACACCCACGCGGCAGCTCTCGCCACGTCCCGTGCGCCATTCTTCCGGGAGGCGGTCCTCAGGCCGAGTGCGGCTGTGTGCATGCGTCCTCCAACTGCTCCGCTCAAACCCAGCTGTGCGCGCCGCCGTTCACGAGGACCAGCCCCCAGTCAAGGCAGAGAGCTGGCCCGGTGCTTCGCGGGGCCCCCGGGAGCCGAGGCCCCTGGGGCAGCTTTTCTGCCTTTAAACCAGACACGCCGTGCCGCCCCCCGCTGAGACCCGTGTCCCGCGCTGGCGCTCCTCGGTGTGTGGGACATCTCTGAACACGGATTCTCATCGTCTGCAGGAAGCCCACAGCTTTACGCCCCTCGGTGACACTGCCTGTCGTCAGTGTAGTTAGGAGCCAGGTCCCCCTCCCCTGAATTGCTGTGTTGTACGTCATCCTCCAGGTTTCAGGGCGCGTAACTCCATACCCACGCTCTGCTAACAGGCCGGGTGTGGAGGTGGCTCCTCAGGTCCCACAGTCCCACAGACAGCATGATTCACTGGGGCTCTCAAACCTCTTCCATCTGAATCTCCTGCCCCAGGACAGGCCAGCAGCCACAGACCCCGTGTAAACTGACCGCCCGTGACTGAACCATGACGCTGCCTGCCTGCCCATCGGCCCCATGCACAAGCATGTGCAATGATTACCAAAGGGCAGTCATGGTGCACACGGCACCGAGAGCGAGCTGTTCCCGCCAGCTCTGTTACGAGCTTAATGATACGTTTATCTATACAAACATTCTCCTGTTCACTCGGATGTGAGCAAATGCCTCTAACAGCATAGGAAGAAAATGTAGATGCGCTAAGTAAATGCTGGGGACGACGGTTTCTGCAGGCTGGTGGGCAGAGCCCTGACGGCCCCTGACGGAAACAGCTGCTGAGAGCTGGAGCTGGACCTGCTGCTGGCTGCCCAGTGTGCAGAGCAGAGAACCTGCCCCGGGGGAGCCGGTGAGAGGCCCTGCCGCGGCTGGCACCGACAGAGCTCCACCCTCAGTGTGAAGAGTGACGAGAACAAGAACAGCAACAACAAAAAGCACAAATAACCTGGTTCAAAAATAGTCCACAGGCTGGAGTAGAGATTTCCCCAAAGAAAATATATTAATGACCAATACGTACCTAAAAAAGATGCAGAACACCACAAATCTTTAGAGAAATACAAATCAGAACCATAATGCAATACTATTTCATACCCTTTAGGATCACTACTATTTTTAAAAATAAATAAATAAATAAATAAAAGGGGGGAACAAAAAATAACAAGTGTTGGCAAGGATGTGAAGAAACTGGCATTCTTGTGCACTATCGATGTAAAATGGTGCAGCCACTGTGGAAAACAATATGGTGGTTCCTTAAGAAACTAAATGCAGGGACCAGTAGACAGCATAATGGTTACATCACTGGACTCCCACATAGTCGACCATGGTTCGAGTCCCGGACCCAGTGGCTTGAAACTCATACCAGGTAGGTGTGCATGCATGCCCAAAATCCCAAAAGAAGGAGAAGGAGGGATTGCTGAGTGGCTATCCCCTCTAGGGGATCATTTCTCACTTTCTGCCTCTGTCTCTCTGGCAAGTGCATGCACCCTATAGCAAAAATAGCTCTCAAAAACAAAACAAAACAAAACAAACAAACAAAAAACTAAATGCAGAATTACCATGTGGTATAGTTTGAAGAATGGTTTGTCCTCCAAAGTTTCACATTTTGGAAACTGGCGTTGGGAGGTCGTGAAGCCAGCCGGCAGCGGCTGCATCATGGAGGCCCCGTCTCGTAAATAGGATTAATGATGTCTCTTGAGACTGAGAGGTTCTAGCTCTCCTGAGAAGGGGTTGGTCTCCTGAGAGCGGGTTGCTGAGAAAGAGAAGTGTTGGCAGCGCACTCGCCTGCACCCGCCTGCCGACCTCTGTGCTTCGGTGGCCAGGCTGTGGACTGACCAGGTGCCAGGCCTATGCCCCTGGACTTCCCAGCCACCAGAACTGTGAGTCAGTAAGCTGCCTGTCTTCAAAATCGCCCAGCCATGAGTATTTCTGAGAGCAGCACATGACAGGCCGAGACACCACCGACCCAGCAACTCCACTTCTGGGTAATTCCCCAAAGAGCCGGACGCTGGGACCTGAACAGGCGTCTGCACACCCACGTTCGCGGCCGCGCTGTTCACACCAGCAGGCGGGAGCAGCCCCAGTGCCTGTCGGTGAGTGCGGGGATAGACCAGCGGTGGTCCATGCACACAGCAGAGTCATATTCAGCCAGAAACAGGAAGACAACCCTGTCACACGCCACAGTGCAGGCGGTCTTGAGGACATTCAGCTAAGATAAACCGGGCACAGAAGCTAAGCGCTGCGTGATCTCACACACGGTTGGTAGGGAGTCGAGTTTGTGAAGGGCTGGGGGGGACTTTGGGAGTTGTTTAATGGGTGTAAGGGTTCAGTTTTCAAGGTGACACAGTCCTGGAGATGGCCCACAACGTAGTGGATATATTTTACTGACCTGTACACTTAAACACAGCTGAGATGGTAGGTTTATACTACGGGCACGCCTCACTTAAAGAGTAAGTTCTGTTCCTACGGCAGGTCGTTAAGCGAGCTGGTCTGTGAGCGAGGAGCGCGATGGCTGTGTGTGTGGGTGTCGTGGTGCCGCAGGGCGTGCAGTTGTCCAGCGATGCCACACTGGAACACAGTCATTCTGTTCACACAGAAAGCACCAGGAAGTGATAAGACACCGCACACGATAACATAAACCCATCCGTTTTATTCTGACTACTACTGTGGGTGCACGAGAACACAGACCATAGGACATGTTGTCTTGCTGGAGAGCTGTGGTAAGTCTGAGCGGCGTTAAACAGGTAGGCCGTTAGGTGAGTGTGTATATTCTATTACTGCTTTTTAAGCATTTTAAAAAGCCAGGCACCAAGAGGAGGAGCAGCACAGGCGAGAGAAGGAGAAAGGATTGGAATATCGGCCCAGCGAGAGCATGGGCGTCTCCACCTTGGCTTAGGTCAGACCCCTGCACCTGGCCCTCCAGGGGTGCCAAGACTGCGTGCCCCTCCCAATAACGACGTGGGCCGAGCAAGTAGGGGAGTTCAACCGACGCATTATCCAGACACTCTCAGCCCTAGCGAGCTGCCAGGGATACTCCCAGACGAGTCTGCGTGCTGCGGCAGGTGCTCCTTAAAGGACGGCATTACGGGTCGGCTTCAGAGAGAAGGAAAAGGGTCCCAGGTGGAAGGTGTGAGAGGCAAGAAGGAATGATGAACAGATGTTGATAAATGTGTGGCTAAATGGCAAACTTGGCTGCCCACACAACAATGAAGTGTTTAATTTGTGAGGTAAGAACAGGACACAATTAAATACCAGCCAACAGGGCACACAGACTGCTATGTTGACAGTAAGTGAAAGAAACTGATTAATCGCAGAGTTTGTTAAATACCAGTGTTAAAGTAGCTACAGGAGAGCCCATGGCCTGGTGGTTAAGGGAGCCAGATCCCACATGGCTGACCACAGTTCAAATCCCAGCCCAGGTGGCTTGAAGAGCACTCTGGGCACAGGAGGGTGCGTGCCCCAAATCCGACAGGAAGGGGAAGTGGAGAAGGGACTATGGCATGACCACACCCCACTGGGGCGCTTTCTCCTCTCCCCGCTCTGTCCCTCTGGTGAGCACACGCTCCCTCTGGCAATTAAAAAAAGTAGCTCTGATAACCATTAAAGTAATGGGCACTAGAATGCCTAACATGTAAAGCAAACTAGACAGACTAGGAAAATCGAGTAAGAAAAGGCTAAGAACGTTTCTTTTTCCAAAAAAAAAGCAGCAACAGCAATGAAAAAACAAATGGAAGAAAAGAGAGCGCTTAAGACAGGGCGTGATGAACCCAAGAGGAAGGAACTTCCCGGGCAACAAGCTGGCTCAGTGTCGGCAAGGGACACAGTTAACACGGACGTTCGGAAAGGTTCGGTGACGAGGAGCGAGAAAAGTTGCACGCCACGGGAAATCGACAAGGACAAGTTCTCCTATGGGAGCCTCGACTGGGATGGATCCGTAGGGACACCTATGAGGGCTGGACTGGAACCAGACAAGCAGCAAGCCTGGCAGGGTGGCCAGGGGTGTGACCTTGGGGACTAGCTCCCCGCATAATCTGTACTTGTCTTTTTTGCACTTGGCCTATTGATGTCTGCCTTGGCCTAAATGTCTCCTATCTGTTTCAAGGTCTCCTTCCCTTTTTTTTTAGGTTTTTGCCATAGGGTGAGTGTGCGTGCTGGAGAGAGTGCAGAAGGACACACACACACGCACACACACACACACACACACACACAGAGGGAAAGTGAGAAATTATCCCCGAGTGGGGGGCAGGAGTGGCCATGCCACAATGCCTTCCCCAGTCTCCTCCTAGGATTTTGGGCACACATGCACACGCATCCAGCGTGATTTCCAAGCTGCCATGTCTGGGACTCAAACAGTGACTGGCCATGTGGGAGTCCAGCATCTTAACCATTCCACTGCCCGCCGGCCGGGAGGCCACCTTCCTTTTACGGCCGAGTAGTACCCCATTGTCCTGGCAGACCACAGGTATCCATGTGCCCACCCACAGGCACTCGGGTGTTGACTCTGTGCCCAGCGGCTTGAAAGTGCAGATTCTTTTCGGAATTAGAGAGCGTGAAAAGCACAAGTGCTGGTAGGAGCCTGGGGACGCTGGGACCCTGGCACTGCGCTGGGAGTGTGAGACGGTGCAGCCCTGCAGGAAACGGAGTGGCGGTCCTCACCACAGGACAGGAGAGGGCCGCAGCCAGACCCCTGCCCAGCGTGTCCCCTGCAGCGCTCCCCACAGCAGCCGGGAGGAGGGGAGGCCGAGCACCTGTGGGCGGGCCTGGGGCGAACAAAACGTGGTCTGACCACTCAACAGGATGTCACTCAGCCTTGAAAGGAAGGAGGCCCTTAGCCAGATACGGGGCTTAGTGGAACAGACCAGTCGCAAGAAGAAGCAAAAGAATACTGAGTATATGAGCACGAGGGTGGTCAAGTTCATGGAAACAGGAAAGCAGAGAGAAGGGCAGGCAGCAGGGCTGCAGTAGGGGCGGGGTTCTGCGTGGTGGACACGGTCCCGTTGGAGCTGCAGAACCGTCAGGCCCCGAGACGGTTAGTGTACACTATCAGAGTAAGAAATCACGCACTGCTCACTGGCCCGGAAAGCAGAGACACGTGGCCACACCGGCCGGGGCAGGAGTCCGACCTGCCCCTAACCTCATCTCGCACTCTCACCACCACCCCTACAGCTGCCAAACCCTAGCAAGTGCTGGCCGCCTCCAACGCCCGCTTCTGGCCCCACTCAGGGCTGCAGGCCTCCCGGCCTCCCGTCGGAGAGCACTGCTCGTCTCGTGTGCTTTACCTCACTCGTGTCTCCAGGGCTCCTGGTTCTGGCTGCACCAGACAAGGCGATCTGGCAAGGTGAGAAGGTTCCAGAGCTCGCTGCCCGGCAATGACAATGAACGTCCTTGACGCCGCTGAGCTGCGCTGGCCACGGTCAGGACAGGACATTTTAAGTTCAATTTTGCCAAAAGAAAAAGATGAGGTAACGACATGTCAAAATGTTACTTGGTGAGCAAAATAAACGGAAAAAATTACGTGGACGTTTCATGAAGATGACCACGAGCGAGGCCGTGGGTAGCCTCCACGCAGCCCAAAGGCCGGGCGCCAGGCGGCCGTGCCCACCACGATGCAACCAAGTCAGATGCCAAGACCTGCGGGCCTCGGGGAGGGAAACAGCAGACGGGCTTGGTAGCACGCCATGACGGCCACGGCGGTGACGGCCTCGGCAGCATGTCTGCGACCGAACCAACAGGAAGGCGCGGAGGGAGCAGTGCTGGTGCGGGGACGCCCGGCGTGTGGAAAGAAGCTGTCGTTAGGAGACGGGGCCAGCAGCGTGAGCGTGTGTGCTTGTGTGTGTGTCACACAGACATAAAAGTAACAAGAGCACGGGGCCAGCAGGGGGCGCAGTGGTTACAGTGCGGACTCCACATGACTGAGTCCGTGGTTTGAGTCCCAGACCCAGGACCTGAAAAAGACACTGGGCACGTGTGTGCACCCAAACTCCTGAGAGGAGATTGGAGGAAAGGGGGCTGTGGCGTGGCCATCACGGGGGGAGGGGGCAATTTCTCACTTTTCTTCTTTGTCTCTCCCTTCCTCTGTCCCTCTCTGGCGAGCTCATGGGCTCTATGGCAAAAATCTAATAATATTACTAGTGAGATTGGAAAAAGAGAGAGAAAACAGATACGTGCCAGCAACCAGCACAGAAAATGCGGCTAATTCAGAAGGTGGGCTAACATGCGGAGGTTCTTTCTTGTTTTGTTTTGTTTTGTTTTTTGCTACAGGGCGCATGCGCTTGCCAGACAGAGACAGACAGATAGACAGAAAGTGAGAAATCACCTCCCAGGGTAGATGGCCACACCGTAATCTCTTCTCCATTCTCCTCTCAGGATCTTGGGCACGCACGCACACACGCCCAGTGTGAGTTTAAGCCACCGGGTCAGGGACTTGAACTGTGGTCAACTACGTGGGAGTCCAGCGACAGAGCCATTACGCCAACTGCTGGTCCCGGTGGAGGTTATTTCTCCGTGCTGTCTCCTGGGTGTGCAGCGCTCATGAGTGGCCAGGACGCTAGACTACTACAGGCCACTCTGTGAAGACCACAGAGGACTGGGCGCCAGCCCCGCCCACCACGGCCGCCTTTGCCCCTCAGTGCAGCCGCAGGCCTGATGCCCCCACAGAGCACGGTCAGCCAAAGGGCACTGAGTGACCAAGGAAGGTGACGGGAGACGCCCCACCCTCCCCTCCCCGATACTGGAGGCCACCGACAGCGGCGGTCTGTCCCCAGAACGAGGCTAGTTCTCCTCCGTAATGCCTCCCGCCCCCTGGCTGCCCCCCACTTCCTGTTCCTATTCATCCCCCTTCCAAGTTCTCTGGCTTTTCTCTGGTTTTGGAGTGCCAGCTCACAGCAGACCCACACGAGCACCTCAATTCCCAGCCCCTGGGGCCTGCTGAATTGACGGAAAGGCCACATTCCAAGTCCCCAAATGCATCTATTCGCAAAAGAAGAGCCTGAAGGAGCTGGCACCTGCAGAGACGGCCAGGCAGGGGCAGGCAGGTGCGGTCATCTGGAAACAGCCAGCACCCCTGCCACGGGCTCCCAGAGCCAGGGAGCCGGCCCTGGCCCTTCGCACAGGCTGGAGCTGCAGGAGGAAGGGAACTGGGAGAACCTGAGGAAGGAGCTGCTCCTCGGAGGAAGGCCAACCCCCAGCTACCCCGGGGAAGAGCAGGCCTGTCCCACCAAGGGAGCAGTTCCACTCTCCCAGGGCCCACCTCCCCTGCCTCCTCCAGGGAGGCCTCTGCCCTCCAGCTCTGCAGTCAGAACAAAAAGCACCAAGACCAGGCCAGACCTTCTGCCAGGCCACGGAGAGTCACGGGTGTTGTCACTGCCCTAACAAAGCACGTATGTCCTGGGATAGACAACTCACAACTCACAAATAACAACACTCTTCATCACAAACCCGGCCATTTTGTTCTCATAAAAAGCTTCTGTTCAATGTTTTTTAAGGTTTTTGCCGTAGAGAAAGTGAGGAATCCCCTCTCACCCCAAGGGGCGGCGGTCACGCTGCAAGCCCTTCTCCTCCATTCTCTGCTCGGGATTTTGAGCACGTATGCACATGAACTGGTGTGATTTCCAAGCTGCCAGATGTGGGGCTAGAACTGCAGCATCACTGTGGGGGTCAGCACCGTAACCACCATGCCACCTCCTGGCCCCACTTTTGTTGAATTTTTTCTTTTTCTAATGTGCTAGAGAGAGCATGCACTCCCCAAAGAGAGAGAGGGAGAGAGAAAGCACCCCCACAGGGTGTGGTCACGCCACAACCCCCCACTTCGCCCTGCCGAGATTTGGGGCACACATACCTGCACCCGGTATGTTTTTCAAGCCACTGGGGCTGGGACTCCAACTCTGGTTCGCCATATGGGGCCAGCTCCGTTAACCACCAGGCTGTGGGGCCGGCCCTCTGCCGAACTCTGGTATCGAGCTAGTTTACGGCTCCAACTGACGCGTGTTTACCTGCCGTGAGTTCCTCTGAACAAGTAAGGGTGAAGCGAAACAGCAAACACGTGGGCAGGGATGTCGCTTGTTGGGCAAGGACGGGAGCAACCTCTCCGCTGAATTGCACAACAGTTTGTGACCCAGTTACTCTGGACTATCCACAGTGTGAGGGTTGTAGACACAGCATACTTTTAGGGTTCGTGTGAGCTAACGTCCTTTCACTCCATCACTCTACTAAGCCATCGGCAAAACAACTCAAGCCCTGGCTTACAGGCGTGCCAATCTCCACGGTATAAATACTCCACCTCGGCCGACAGAGTCCACGTGGGGCTGGGAAAGGACGCACAGCAGACCCTCCGCATCTCCACGCCAGACAGAAGGTAAAGATAACCTCAGGGACAGACGTACAAATAAACGTCATTAATAATACAGTGACCAGTTTGGGCCAGTGGGTGGCGTGCTGGTTCAGGTGCTGGACACCCACATGGTCAACCATGGTTCCAGTCCCAGCCCTGGAGGCTTGAAAATCACTCCAGGTGTGTGTGCATGCGCACCCAAAGTCCCAAGAGGAGAATGGAAGGGATTGCGGGGTAGCCATTCGCCCTGAAGAATGAGTTCTCACCATCCCTGTCCCTCTCTGGTGAAGACACACATTGGGGGGGGGGGGGGGGGAGTGACGAGTTTTCAGTATTTATTACTTTTGTTTTTGATTCAATGGCTCTTCAAGTTCCTGAAAGTTAAACACTATTAGTGCAAGCCAGTTCCAGCCCATGGTTGTGCCTCCTGGCCTGGTGCTGGCACTCAGGCGGAGGGTGCCAGGAGCCCGGCAGAGGGCTTTGGAGATGGGAGGGGAGAGCAGCAGAGAGGGACAGGCTCGCCCTGGGATGGCGGGGCGCGGGGCGGGCATGGGGGCGCCCTTACCAGAGCAGCTCATCCCCGAGACCTCTACAGATGGGGACCCTTTGCACCCACTGCTAAGGGACTGAAGTACACCAAGCACTTCCACAGCACAGCCGGGTGTCCTGGCAGGTGGGAAAACAGGGACGCCAGACACCAGCCCGCCATGGAGAGGGAAGGGTGGCTTCCTGCTGGGCCCGGGGCCTCGGCGCGGCCTGAGCTGCCCAGGCTGTAGGAAGGACGGTGCGCACCCGAGTCCCCGCTGCTGGAAGCGGGCTCTGCGGCTCTCCGAACAAGTTCAGCGCTTCAAGTCCTCGGGTTAGAGGTTTTATTTGAAATTTCTGCGTTTACAGCCTCCCAGTGTTTGTATTGAAACTGCCCCAACCACGCTTTCCCTGCGGCCGTAATCCCGGAAGTGGAAAGCCCACCGAGGAATGCGGCTCGCTGGCGCCGGGCCCTGGTTGGAACGGAGTGAGTTCGGCTCCGCGGTGGGTCCACACCGCACCGGCCGGGTGGGTGCAAGTGGCCACAGCACAGGGCCACGTGGTGACTTTCCAGGACCCTCCTCCATAAAAAATATTAAAAATTCAATTTTACGACTGCACTAACATAAAGACGAATATATTAATATAGAGTAAAACATTTACTTTGACCTAAAAGTTCACGTGTTTTCCTTCTGACTATAAAAGAAATTGAAACACTTCTGTGGGCGCCCAAGAGCGCGGGGGTGCTGGACAGCTGCCGGCTGAGGCTCTCCGGTTTAGCTGACTTAGCTGTCGCCGCCCCTGGGACAGGGAGGCCCCAGCCAGGTCTGGGCTCAGATGCACGGTGGGGGCAGGGCGGCGTCCCACGCACAAAGGGAACCCTGATCCCAAGGGTCGCCTGGCCCTCAGCCCTGGCTGGGCCCCAGCCAGCACCGCAGCCTGTGGCCACACACCCCTGCTCGCCCCGACGACAGGTAGCCGGGAGGACCCACGTGCCTGGGGACGCCCTCGCCAGCCCTGCCCGTGGCCGCTGAGCCTTAGAGCGAGCGGAGCCGGTGAGCGGTCCTGCTCGGCCCTCCCTGCGCCAGGGAGCCAGGCCGGCCTCCCCCAGGGCCAGACACAGCAGCCGGGGGAGTTCCGGGTGGGCCCAGCCTGGGACCCCACGGGCGGCCAGCGCAGGCCCAGGCCCAGGCCCGGGGACCACTCTGCCCGGGTCTGCGTGGCGCTCCGGACAGCCTCCAGCCCCGACCCGGGCCCTGGAAAGAGAAGCGGAGACTGAGCAGCGGGTGTCTGAGGTGTCCTGAGAGGCGCAGTGGCCCCAGGGCAGGGGACCAGCCGGACCCTGCGGGGACCGCCCGGCCCGGCTCAGCCTTGGCCTGGGGGCTCCCGAAGATCCCGTATGAGGCCGGGAGCCCCGTTTTCCTTGTAAGAAGATGCGGGCACATGGGTGGATGGCAGTGCGCGCTCGCACACCGGCGGAAACGCGCCGCCCGGCAGCCACCATCTGAGCGAAGGCGATGGCTTCCGGAGCGCGCGTCCCGCGTCCCTGCGTCCCCTACCCCGGGCCCCACCCACAAGGGCCGAGGCCACGGAGAACGGCCCGCCCTGCCCCCGCAGCGAGCCAGCCCCGCCTGTGCTCGGGAAGCGCCCCACGCCCTGCAGAAACGCAGGTGCAGCCCTACCGCCTCTCCTGCTCCGAGGATCGACCTCAACTCGGGCAGGTGAAGACAGCTGCTGTGACCGTCACGCACCGTGACAGCGGCCACCATGCCAGCAGGGCACTGCGTGCTGGCTCCGACCGCACACGGAGCCGGCGCGGTGGACCAGGCCGACACTTGGCACACACGGAGTCCGGCCAGTCCTGCGACACGGTTCCAGCCGGGCCCACCTCTTCCGGTCTGGATTCCTGCATCTCAGTCCCTCTTGATAATGCGGTTAAGCGTTGGTTTCGCATGCAGTTTTATTTTTGTTTCTTAATTTTGCCAGAGGGTCTGTGTGCTTACTGGGGTCACACCACAATCCCTTCTCCATCTTCCCCTCCTTTTAATTTTGGGCACGCATGCACACGCACCCGCCGGTGTGTTCCTCAAGCCACTGAGGTGGGCTGGAACCACATGGTGGGCCCTAGCTCCCTTTTTTTAAGTTTTGCCTTAGAGTATTGTTACACCTGATATGTTGTTTTACTTGCTGTGAAGAACTGTTACACTTGACATACTGTTCAATGGCTAGGTCAGTCGTTTGCTGTGAAGACAGTGATCGTAACCTGCTTGCGGAGAGCACACCTGACTCCCTGTTGGAGTACATTCCGCCTGGCATTAGTCTGCTCCCGGGAATTCGGCGTTCAGCCGACACCCTAGTGCGGATCGCTGACAGCAGACTGGCCACATGCTGACCGACAGCAGGAGGGACGTGAGCGTGGCCTATGCTCCCCCCACCACCGCATGACTGGCAAAACCATGTAAACAAATCCCCATTTGTTAGGACCCAAACCCCATAGACTTACATGTAAAATGTTACAGAAATATTTCGATGCTTTGTCAAGTCACCACGAGCCTCAAAATCACATAAAACGAGGAGCCTGAGCCCAGCTCGTGGCTCCGTCCTCCGCTTGGGCCAGGCCCCGTCTCGCTGCACCTGAGACCTCCCTTGCAGCGGAAGGCCCTGTCAGGTTTGCACACTGACCCCTCCTCGCCCGGATGGCCCTCCGCTCCGCCGTCTTTGATGTTCCCGTCGGCCACCAGTCCCGACCTCCGCACTCTAGGATCACCGGGTGGACTGTCCTCCTCGCTGGCCTCTGTCGTCTGGTGGCCACCGCCACCATCATTCCCTAAGAGCTTCGCGGAGCTCCTCTCCGGCTCACCGCCTGTGCCTCGTAGACGCCCAGCAGACTCGGCACTCGGCCTCGCTCATGCCCTTGCGGTCTGCCCGCCCCGTCGCCGCGCCAGCATAGGACGCTCTGCGGTGCTCGTCCCGTGGTGACTCGTAAGCGCCCCTTCCCTGTGTGATTACAGCAACCTGAAAGGTTCTCCTACCGTGGGCTAGAGCACAGACTGGCTGTAACTGCTTGGGCAGCCGATAAAAGTGGATCGAACCTTTATTAAGTCGTGCTTTAACTCTCCCTCTCTCTCTCGCTCCCCTTCGAAAACTCCCTTTGCTGTGCTGCATGACAGGTATGTGCACTTGCAGAGAGAGAGAGAGAGAGAGAGAGAGAGAGAGAGAGAGGAAAGAGATGAGAGAAAGAGAAATCACCTCCCAGGGGAGATGACCATGCCACAATCCCTTCTCCTCCATTTTCCTCTCAGGATCTTGGGCATGCACACATGTCCGGCGTGGGTTTCAAGCCACCAGATCCAGACTTAAGCCACAGTCGGCCATGTGGGCGTCCAGCAATGTAAGTGATATGACATCTGCTGGCCCCGGGGTCGGGCTCCCTTCACCACGAGGTCATGGGCTGGCCGCACATACTTCTTTCCCTTAAGAATCTCTTTCTTTTGGGAACCAGCAGTTAGCGTAACGGCTATGTCGCTGGACTCCCACGTAGTCGACCGCGGTTCACGTCCCGGACCCGGTGGCTTAAAACTCACGCTGGGTGCGTGTGCGTGCGTGCCCAAGATCCCGAGAGGAGAATGGAGGAGAAGGGATTGCGGCGTGACCATCCCACCTGGGGGGTTGATTTCTCGCTTTCTGTCTCTATGTCTCTCTCTGTCTGGCGAGCGCACGTGCCCTATAGCAAAAACCTCTCAAAAAAAAAAAAAAAAAAAAAAAAAAGAATCTCTTTCTTTCTTCCTTCCGAGAGAAGTACCCCCAGGAGGGTCTTCACACCACCAACCACGCCCGTCTCGGCCCGCCCTGGGCCCGGCACAGTGTCTAGCATGCACAGGGAGGTCCCGGGACACTAACCGAGGACTCTCCCAAGGGGTCATTGCCGCTGCATCACAGACTGGCCCTCCCACGTGTCCCGACCGTTCAGTGGCCGGTTTCTGTCACTTCCTATGTTCAATGGGGCTATAATCGGCCGCCTCATTATATTTTTAATTGTCTAACATGTCTTTTTTCCGTCATTCAATTCAGGTGTGTTTTCCTTATTAATTAAAATCTTTGTCTATTACAAATATTAACTGTTTAGAGAAATTACAAATATTTCTCCTTACTGAAAAAATTACCAGGACCAAAAGACATAATAGTTAAGTTGCTGGACTCCCATGTAGTTACCTGTGGTCGAGTCCTGGACTCAGCAGCTTAAACTCACACCGGGTATGTGTACATGCGTGCCCAAGATCCTGAGAGGAGAATGAAGGAGACGGGATTGCGGCGTGGCCATCCCCCATGGGGGGTGATTTCTCATTCTCTGGCCAGCGCATGCACCCTACAGCAAAGACCTCCCTATAAAAAAATAAAAAGTTGTCAGAGGGCATGTGTGCTCATCACAGAGACAGATGGGGGAGAGGGGAGGGGTAAAGCACCCCGTGTGGGGTGTGGTTAATCCCTTCTCCTTTTCTCTAGCCCTTCGGGACCTGGGGCACACACACACACCTGGTGTGTTTTCAAGCCACTGGGACCAGGATTGGCAGGGCACAATTGACCATGTGGGATTCAGCTCCCTCAACCCTCAGGCACGGGTCTGCCCTCTCCTCATTGTCTAAGAGTGGGGGACTGGAGCAAGTGAATGAGAGAGGGAGTTTTTGCAGGGCCTCACCACGCCATGGCCCCTGCCCCAGCCTCGCTCTTGGCCAGGGGTGACCTACTGTTTGCATCACTGTGGCTGGGCTGGCTCACATCTTTTTACTTTTGCTTGGCTATACAGAAATTCTTTATTGTTGGTGGAACTAAATGTCAATTATTTTTAATCTGTCCTCCAGAAATCATGTCTTATCGAGGACGTTCTTTATTCCAAATGTGTTTGGGACTTACTAGTTCTCTATAACTATTTTAATTCTGTCATTAGGTTGCCTCTCATAAACAGAAGTATTATAAATGTCACAGATACTGGGTTGACAGGTGGTATAGTGGTTAAGGTGCTGAACCCCACATGGCCAACTGTGTAGCTTGAAAAACATGCTGGGCACATGCGCATGCCTGCCCAAAGTCCCCAGAGGAGAATGGGAGAGAAGGGACTGCAGCGTGACCATCCCCTCCGGGGGTGCTTTCTCACTTTCCCTCGCTCTGTCTCTGTGCTGAGCACATGCACCCTATCACGAAATGTTTTTTAAAGTCTCAATAATATGAAGAAAGGCGATAGATGCATGTGCAAGTGTAAATGTTCTGATTACTCCCTCCTAGAACAGCTGTCCCTCAGTATCCAGGGCCCACGGATGCAGCACCCCTGCCGCTCGAGTGCCCCTAGGACAGCAACAGCGTGCTGTCAGCATGTGGCCCACGCCCACCCTCCAGGCCCCCAGCTACCGCCAGCACTGCGGCCTGGAAAGGCTAGCAAGCACTTGAGCTGTGTGTGCGGGTGACAAGAACACCCTGCACATGTCCAGCACAGCAACCTGTTTTTTCCAAATATCTTTAACCCAAAGGTGGCTGAATCTGTGGATGTGGAGCCCGCAGATACAAAGGGTCGACTCTATTCTCATGTTTTAAAAACTCTTTAATCTTTTGGAGTTTTGTTTTTTGTTTTTTCCTCACATGGGGGTATGAGGCAAGGATGTACTTGACTTTTGCCCTAGGCACACCCGTTTATTTGGACAACAATCTAAATGCTCTGCCTTGGAAGGACACATGTTAGAGACCCAGCTCAGATGTGGCTGAGGCCCCCGCCTGTCTCACCATTCATTCATACCCTCCCACCCGATGCCCTCTCATCACCTACGTCTGTCTGTCTGTGAATTTGCCAGAGGACACATGCTCTTGCCCAGGAAAGAGCCGAGAGGGGAGAGGGACATGAGAAAGCGCCCCCACCGTGGGGAGGGTGGCCACGCCTCAGCCTTCTCCCCACTCTCCTCCCCGGGTTTGGGCACACACACATGTGCACCAAGCCCCCAGGTCTGGGCCTTGAGCGACGCGGGCGGTCGTGTGGGACCGCACCTTACACCCCCCACTGCTGGCTTTCCGGTCCCACCGCGGGGGGCAGGCGCCGCTCGCCTCGGGGCTCTGAGAGGCTCCCAGGCCTTGGCTCTGCGAGGTCTCCAGCAGTGGGGCCCGTGCCGTGTCCTGGGCAGGGCTGCAGGAGAGCAGGCTCCCCCAGCCCGGGTCCTCCCTGGCCCGAGAAGCTGAGGGCCCCGGCTGCAGACAGGGTGGGGTCTCGCCACTCAGGCAGAGGGACCCCACGCTGTGAGAACCAAGCTTCCCAGAACTGCTGGCCCGTGAGCTCTGAGGGGTCCCAGGCCTGCTCTGAAATGACAAGCTTCTGGCAGGCGCCAGTCTCTTCCCAGTGCCGCTACGCAGGAGGCCTGAGCTTCCCCTCCACAAGCCTGCGCCCCAGCAGGGCCCGGAGACCCTCCACCAGAGACCCAGGCCCAAGGCCGACGCACCTTCTCGCCCCTGCACTGTTCCTCCTCAGGCCTGGGCCCTGGGCAGGGCTTCCCCCAAGACCTTGGCTCAGACTCAAGGTCTTTCACGAGAAATTGCGAGTCACTGAAGAGCCAGACGTGGAGGACGCCGCTCGGGGCTCACGGTCTCCGCAGCACGCTTCAGTAGGGGGCCTCTCACAGGGCACAGGATGGGGACAGGCCAACCTGCTCCTGCAGAATCAGAGCTAGGGGCGCCCCTCGGGGCCAGGCCACGGCTGGGGCACACCCGGCCCTCGGCAGGCACCCGAGGAACCACGGGGTCACTGATGGGCACTGGAGCTCAGAGGACGCAGGACGGCTCGCCCCAAGCACATGGCCCCATGCCCGGGAAGGACAAGAGTGCCCAGGGAGGTGGGGCTCACGGGGGGAGACGCCCGAGGCCCACAGCAGCACCCCCTGGCAGCAGGGCCGAGGCTCTTCTCCACCGGCAGAGGTGAGGCCGGCTGTGTCACGCTGGGGGCACAGCCCAGGCTGCGGGCGCTGCTCTCCTCTGCTCCCACTCTTCTTCCAGGGGCGAAAGAGGCCAGGACTTGTCAGGGAGGAGAGACCCCAGAGGGCACGTGGTGGGGAAGGAGGCCGGGCGCCAGGGCCTGCGTGATGCACTCAAGAGTGGGCCGTCGGCCACTGTTCAGAGCCACCGCCTCGAAGCTGGAACCCCACTCGGATCTGCCCCTCTCTGGTGAGTACGGAAACCCCGGTTTTGTGGCTAATTCGGGAGAGGACAAAGGGCAGTCCTCTGTCAGACGCGGCCTTCCTCTCTCGGGGTCTCCACGCAGTCTGCTGTAAAACTGGGAAGCACTTCGACTCCACTTGGGAATCTCCCTCAAGACACAACCAGCTGGGCAGACCTGGCCAGGGCAAGCGGCTGGGACCGAGCCCGAGGGAGCAGGGCAGAGGGGAGGGTGGACGGGGACACAGAGGGGGTATGCAGAGAGAGGATCCCGGGGCAAGGCTGGAGAGCGGGGAGCACAGGGCATGGGGGTCCTGGGGAAGAAGCTGGTGGGACAGCTCTGGTCAGGGCTTACGGCGAGGGGTGAGGGGCTCTGCTGGGGCTCAGACCAGTGTGCCTGAGAGATGAAGCGAGGCTGGGGCTGCCATGGCGCTGCCTCCCCCTCAGCAATGGCCCCCACAGACCCTCTCGGGAAAGATGACGGTTTTAACAGTGTCCCTTGCAGGGCAGAGCTGATAAGGGGGACAGCAGCCCCAGCCAGAGGGGCAGACCCTCCCCAGAACCTCCTCTCCACTCTCTATGGGACAGAGGACAGTCTCCAGGGCCTGGCACAAGGGGGGCCACCGCAGTCGGGAAGGAACAGGAGACCCGACTACGGCGAGCGGCAGGGACACGGGACGCAGCATCCACCCAAGACAGCTTAACCAAATGGCCGAGGACGCCGGCCCCCTCGGCCAGGCTGAGCACTGGGTCACCTAGAGCCGTGGAATCGTGCGTGTGAGACACGACACTCGACGCAGCAGAAGACCCACTCGCGGGCCACGCGGGATCCCGTCCATGGCCAGGAGGGTGTCTCAGCAGGAAGTGACGCAGCAGAGGAGGACCGACCGCGCTCCTGCTACACACCCTCCGCACGCCGGACGACGCAGGCTCCAACGGACGGGCCAGCCGCGAGCAGCATCACACCAGCAGGAGGGCTGTCACTGGCATTCGGTTAGCATCACGCTGCTGGGGAGGGTGACACGGCACTGGCAAGAGGCCTGCTGGGAAATAGCATCTGCAACTCGAAGTCCAGAGAAAGAGCAAGAGTCCCACAGAAGAAAGGACAGTGACCGGGCAGCCTGGCAGCAGACTGCCGAGAAAGCGAGGACGGCCCTGGCAGGCCCGGCAGGCTTCCTGGGGGAGGATGCCCGTACAGCCCGACAGCACCTGGCACATCCACCAGGACGCTGCCTGCAGGCTGCTCACTTCTGGGGACCCACCCCGCGTACGGATGCCAACAAGGTCGTCCGCACGCTGCCTCTCTGCTCCTCTCATTTGCTAGAGGGGTGCGCGCCGGCTGGAGACAGAGGCAGAGAAACAGACGGGGTGAGAGAGCACCCCTGGGGGACGGCCGTGCCACAGGCCCTCCTCCTCCATTCTTCTTTCAGGATTTGGGGCACACACGCACACGTGCCCTGCATGTTTTTCAAGCTACAGGTCCAGGTCTCGAACTGCTCAAATACCATGTGGGATCTGGCTGCCTTCACCATCCTACTGGCTGGCCCAAAGATTGTAATCCTGGGACCAGCAGTTAGCGTAATGGCTCTGTCGCTGGACTCCCACGTAGTCGACCACGGTTCGAGTCTCGGACCCGGTGGCTTAAACTCACGCCAGGCGCATGCATGAGCGTGCCCAAGATCCCGAGAGGGGAATGGAGGAGAAGGGATTGCGGCGTGGCCATCCCCCCTGGGGGGTGATTTCTCTCTCTCTGTCTCTCTCTGTCTGGCGAGCACACACGCCCTATAGCAAAAACCTCTTCAAAAGAAAAAACAAATTGTAATCTTCTTTTTTTTTTTTTTTTTTCTTATTTTGCCAGAGAGCATGTGCACGCACCATGGAAAGACAGAGGAGAGGAAGAAAGCATCCCCAAATGGGCACCGTCACAGCTAGCCCCTTGTCCCGTCGGGGCTGGGGAAGGCATTCACACATCGCGTCTCTAGCTGCTGGAACCAAGTGCCAGCCACGTGGGGGTCTGACTCCCTGACACCGACCCTCAGGGCTGGCCTGCCACGGCATTTCTCTTCAATGTCATTTGTTTCTCCCAAGAGATGGAAGGGAGAAAGGGCAGCTCGAAAGTACCCCGACGAGGTCCTCACCACACCCCCATCCACTCCCAGCCTCTGCCAGCCAGGCACATGCGTGTGCACCCAGCACGCACAGGGAGGTCCGGACTCGAACCTGGGACCTTCCCCACGTGGGCCCTGCTGTGTCCCCACTGTGCCTCCACCCGGCCTGCCTATGCCATTGTTTTCAATGGCAGGAGGGTGGCAATGGGAGAAGACCGTTAGCAAACCCGCCAGAAGCCCACAGCAGTGTCCTGTGAGGGGCAAGAAGACGCCAGGTCTGGGAGGAGGTGGGAGAAGGGAGCGGGTTCGGCAGCTACTTAGGAGGCTGAACGAGGCAGGCAGGGAGAGGGAGGAGGGGGGGAGAAGGTTGCCTGCCTTCCTGACCCGACTGCGCACGATGGCGGGACATCGGCTGAGACCACCCTGGTGGAGCAACAGACAGCTGGCGGGAGAAGCCGTGGTGTACACAGGGCGTCCTGAGGGGTGCAGAAAGTGAGGACGGCGTCCAGGGCTGGCAGGCTGACGCTCCACGGAGAGTGGACACACGCGGGGCACATGCCTCCGGGTGCTGCGTGCTGTGGGCACGGACGGCACCTGCTGGCTCGTGCGAAGACCTACCCAATGGCTGTGCCCCGGGCAGGGGCGAGGAGAGGGACCGCCCAGGGAGGACCCTTCCGTCCGTGGGGTTTCTGAGCCCTGCTAATAGACAGCCTATTCCCAAACAGCACTGTAATAAGAAATGAGAAGCCGTGTCTTTGAAACTAGACGTTAACCAGGCCACACACAACATGGACACGCGAGAGGTTGTACAGAGACAAGACGTAGACAGTGCATGCACTCGCTGGCGCCAGAGAGCGGGGGGACAAGCACCCCCGCCCCCGCCGGGCGGACCCTGCCGCCAGCCCTGCGCCTCCACTTCTTTTAGGGTTTGGGCACTCATGGGCACCCTGCATTGTTTTCTATTTTTTTTCTTTTTTTAAGGGAGGTTTTTCTGGGACCAGCAAGTGGTGTGGCAGTTAAGGGCGCTGGACTCCCACATGGCCAACAGTGGTTCGAGTCCCGGACCTGGCGGCTTGCTTTATCACTTTTCCTTTCTCTCTGGTCAAACTTTTAAAAATAACAACAAATAAAATTAAATAAATAAATAAGTCTTTTAAAAAAGGAGAGAGAGATTTTTGCTATAGGGCGTGTGCGCTCACCCAAGAGACAGAGAGACAGAAAGATAAATCACCTCCAGGAAGGGGGGTGGGGTGGCCATGCTGCAAGCCCTGCTCCTCCATCCTCCTCTCGGGATCTTGGCCACACACGCACACATGCCCAGCGTGAGTTTTAACCCCCAAAGCCGGGACTCGAACCGCGGCCGATCACATGGGTGTCCAGCAATGGAACCATTACGTCACCTGCTGGTCCCAAGCCAGCGTGGTTTTAAGCTGCCAGGTCCAGGGCTCTACGCGGGCGGCCATGTGGGTTCCAGCTGCCTGTACTGCACCGCTGGCCGGCCCAGATATTCCTATTATTCTTTTTTTTTCTCCTAATCTTGCCAGAGGGCACATGAATGCACCAGGAAGACAGAGACAGAGAGGAGAAGGGTAAGTGCCTCCCACAGCCACAGTCACATTGCAGTCCCTTCTCCCATCCAGGGAGGGAGGTTTTCTTAAACAATTTGCAAGGGGCCGCGTTGGGGATGCCAGGGCTGGCTGTTGGTGGAAACACCCATCAGTCCCCACCACCACGGGCGGAGTGGGCAGGGCCAGTCCAGCCCAAGCCCACGAGCCTCTTGAGGTGGCCTCCTTGGCGGTCACAGCTGGCCTTAGCAGAAGCCACCCAGGGCCCTTGGTGCTTCATGAGGCCAGCCCCCACCCCGTCCTGACCATGGCACCTGGACACAGCTTTCCCTGGGCAGAGCCTGGACGCAGGCCTCCACAGCCTCACCCACCAGCAGCTCCGTCCAGGCAGTCACGTTCATGCCGTTTGTCTGTTGGTCTTGCTACAGGGCACGTGCACTCACCACAGACAGACAGAGAAAGCGAGCATTCGCCCCCAGGAGGGATGGCCACACAAGCCCCTCTCCTCCAGTCTCCTCTTGGGAGTTTGGGCGTGCATGCTTGGCGTGATCCTCAAACCTCACAGTCAGCCATGTGGGATCCAGCGCCTTCGCCTCCGTGCCACCTGCTGGCTCCCCAGACCCGTGCCATTGACATCAATCTGCTTCCCCAGCCTCATCAAATGCTTGACAAAGATGTCTACAGGAACAGGCTTGCAGGGTGACAGCAGGTCCTTCAGCGAATTGAGGACACATGCCACGTCCTGCCCCACAGCCATCCGGAGCGTCCTCAGCAAAGAAGAGACGGACAGAGCTGCTGTGATCGGGGTGGCCACACTGGCCCATGGTGGTTCCTGGGGCTTAGATGACGCTCCATGTCCCTTCGCAGCCACAAGCCACCCCCAGTCGTATCCAGTAGGTAGAGGAAAAGCTTCGGTTACCAGTTATCATCCACATCAGGACCGCTGGGGATGCGGCCAGCGATGCTACTGCCCCACGAGCTGGCAGGGCACAAGTGCTACCGCCTGAGCACGTCACAACTGACTGCCCTACCAAGGGGACGGTGTCGGCACCTGCCAGGGACATGGGAGAAGAGCAAGCACACACGCCAGTCGCAGCGAGCCTATGCACACCACGGTCAGCATCCCACGGAAATGTGGGCATGCGCGAAGACTCTGGTGTCACATGATCTCTACAACGCCACAGCGCTGGCGATTTACAAAGGCTGTCTCTGACACTAGGACGGGAAGCGTGCGGGCGCAGTGAAGACAGAGACCACGACTGGCCAGTGCAGGCAGAGGCCCTGCGCGCCCCAGGCACGCCGGGTGGGCAGGGCCAGCGCCCGGGGGCCCTCCCTCCATCCCGCTGCGCTGTCTCGGCCCCGGTGGCCCACACACGCACGTGGCAGCCTCTCACAGAGCTGTGCATCTCCCTGCGCTGGGCACGCGGCCTCCTGGGACAGGCTTTAGCTCCCTTCTCCCTCGCCCACGCTCGCAGAAAGGAGATTCGCCTGATGCTCTTCTGAAAGTCAGCCCTAAATGTGGACTTAGACAAGGTTTAAGCTCAAAGAGCCACTCAAACTTCTCTTGCTGAACTAAACGATTTTAAAGTCCTTTCCAAACCCCTTTATGAATATACACCTAAGGAGCAGAGGGGTCTGATCAGGGCCTCAGCTCTGCCCTAACGTACAGCCTGCGTGAACGGCGCGTGCCAAAACCTTTCGGGAAAACGTCAGAGTCCTGGCCAGCCAGGGGCACAGTGGCCAGGCGGCACGAGAGCCGGCGTGGGAGCAGCAGGGGCGCAGCACAGCCCAGCCCGAGCACCTCTGCCCCCACTGTCACCTTCCCTCTCGTGACAGTGCACAGACGAGTGGAGGACAGCTCAGGTCAGGGCCTACAGGAGCAGCGCGGGAGGTCTCAGGGTCCCGCCACACGCTGAGAAGTGCGCAGCCCCACCTTAAGCCGCTCCGAGGGGACCCAGTGCCCTCTCCCTCCTCAGGTTCCAGTCATCATCGTTTGCCTGTTTAAGTAACTGCCAGAGAGCACGCGAGGGAGGACACCTCCTCCGGGGTGTGGCACGCTGCAGTCCCTCCTCCTCCCTCGCCCGCCGAGGGGTTCTGGCAAGCGCGCTGCCTGGTGGGCTTTTCTAACCACCAGAGCCGGGCTTCGACCGTTTGGCCGTTTGGGACCTGGCTCCCATAACCACTGCCGGGCCACGGGGCCGGTGCACACACTGCTTTTATCTTAAGTTGACTACTAAAAGAAAAAACAAGGTGAGCATCAAAGCAGAAAGTCTGGGACTGCTTTTCCCGAAGGCTCGTGCATTCCCTCGGGAAATACGTTAGTGTCAGCTCAATGAAATCCAAATTCCTGAAGTAGGACCCCAGTGTGTGCTGAGTTGGGGGAACTCCTAAGAGCCCCACTTGAGTATTTTCTCAGAGTAATAAAAAGGTCAGGGTCTGACATGTCTACAATAAGATACAGTAATAATCACACACAGAACCTCCCACTTCACAGACGACCTTAAAATCGAGTAAGTGCTCTCTCTAGAACACCGATTCTTACTGGAAAGGGTAAGTATCGCGAGGTGGATGGACAGACACATCCCGAGCCTTCGTCACAAGACAGCAACGCACACTTCTGAGAATAAAAACCCACTGTTAGCATTTTCCATATGTGGGCCAGACTTCACAATCCGCACACTTATAGAAAAAATATCTGATTATTTTTAATGATTTATGTATAAAAGAAAAATAAATTTATCATACAATTTGATAGACTACTTCATACAAAATTTTACTCACATACATGTACGTAGTTTCTTGCAACACAAAAATTCTACTGATAAACAAATTAAATAAAAATCAGATTATTCTAACTCGAAGCAAAACAAGGTCCATTTAGGGATATGGCAAACTCATTCAAGTCAATAAAAAAGCGATTAGAAACATGAGGGACTGGTTAACTAATGTCCCTCCTCTCCCCCAAACACATTTATTAAAATCTAATCAAACTTTTTAGAAATTTTATGGTACACCACAGAAAGGAGAAAAAGACCAATGTCTCAGAATGGTGGATCTTAAAAATCTCCTGAACTTATTCAGCTTTATAACTTTGGTAATGGGTTTATTTCAGCTATTGTACCAAGAAAAAACAAAACTGCATCTTTTGTGCTAGTTCTTAAAGAACTGAAACCTTCTCGGGCAATTCTCACACTTAAAATGGCACCCCTCGGTTTGCATAATAAATACAACATCCTGACAAAAAAGTATCAGGACCCAGACCTCAACACCCACTAGTAAGTCTCTGAACACAGCAAAACCCTTTCTACGATAACTTAAGATTTAAGAAGTATTTACAATATCATACGTAAGCAAAACCCTAAATGCAAATCAGGTTTTGAAAAAGGCTTTCTTTTAAAAAACAAATTTCCAAAAAAATGGTTAACATTAAAAATTCTGTTAAGGAGGGCGCCTTTTCCTAGGCGCCCTGTCACCCCCGGGAGCGACACTGTGTGGAGGGGGAGAAACGATGCCAAGGCCTCGCGGGGGCAGGACCCCAGCGGAGCCCCGCAAGCGTCTACCAGGGCAAATCTCTGAAGCCTGTGTCACCCCGACCACGTGGGCACAGGCCACACTGAGATCTCCTTTTTAAATTTACCAACTTCAAGGGCTGAAAACACAAGCAAAAGACAGTAGGCCTCGGTAAGAGAATCACATGAAGAGTGCATTTAAAAAGAGGTTAAAAGGAAATCACTGATGGGTACCTTCTGTCGCGCAGGAGGGTTCAGGCTAAACCCTTTGCCAGTGCAATTGACGAGAAATACGACACGTCCCTTCTCCCGCCGCATTACAAAGTACCACCACCCTCATTCAGCGCTGCCTGGGTCCTCACCAGACTCAGAAGCCGCAGTGAAGGACGGCTGCTTCCCTGGCACGCCGGTCCACTCACCTGCGAGAGTTCTGGAACAGGGCTGCGGAGGCTACGGCGGAGACAGAGGAGCGGGCTGGAAAGAACGTCTACAAGGGCATGGTCTGAGAGCTCTTTATAACGAGGGGGTCCCAGCAGGGAGGAGGCAGAACCACGGTCTCGGCACCCGTGACACCGAGCCCCGACACTAGCCGGGTAAGGGCGCGGTAACCGTTCACAGCGGCAGCAGGCTGGCACGTGACGAGGGAGGGTTTCCGTCTCCCTTTCTTTTTTCCAACTGACGGCGACTCCTGTCTCCGAAACTGCAGCGCGTTCACCTTCTCGAGGTCGAGTTGATACTGTAGACCATTTTCTGGATCTTCTCCTCGTTCTTCAGGATGCTGGCCTTCACGGCGCAGATCCTGTCCTGCTGGTCTTTGATCAGCTGCTCCAGCTCGACCAGCTCGGCCTTCAGGGGCTCCACGGCAGAGTCTGTGACGCTGACGGGACAAAGGCAGTGGCGCTAAGTACGGGTCTCGCGGCAGGTTCGCGTCTTACTTAAAACAGCAAAACTAAATTTCTCATTTTATCCAACCAAAAAGTGGGGGCAAAATAGAAATGTGCTACAATGATAGCATCAAGGGACCAAGCACCGCAGACCCGGGCCAGACCGAGCTCCTGTCCCCACAGCCCTGCCACAGCCCGGGGTCGAGCACGAGCCTTGTAAGAGGCTGACGTCCTTCACGGTCGGCCTGGTGCCTTCCAATTGTACACACGAGAGAGCTCCCGGGGCCGCCGGGGGGTGAGCGGCGACGTCCCCACTGACACTGCCACAGCCCGGAACAGCTCACGTGCCGGAGGGCTGCCTCACCAGCACCTCGGCTTGCTTCCAGGGCTGGACTTGGCACTGGGAGGAGTCCGGTGCATGCCAGGAAAATGGACTTCGAAACAATTTCCCTTTTAAGTTCATTTATTTCTTCCATCAGAGAGAGAGAGAGAGAGAACGAGCCCCAACAGGGACGTCCCCTCGACGACCCACCCCCAGCCCAAGCCAGCGAGAATCGTGGGCACGCAGAGACCTCGGGCCGTGGACCAGGGCCTCCCGCAGGGCCTCAGCATCACAGCCATGTGCCGTGCGGGCCTCCCTGCACGCCTGCGAACCGTCTAACGACAAACTCCACACAGCGGGAGAGGGCGGGATCCACCCCGGGCCACAAAGCTGGGCAGCTGCAGGGGACCGTCTGCGATGCCTTCCAATGTCTCAGCTCAAAACTCAGAGGACTGACAGCTACCACGCCGGGGCAGGCACCGCAAGTTCTCAGCGATTCTCTGCCTCACACTCAACTTTGAGGGCCTTTGTGAGAACAAGCACACCAGTAAGTGGGTGCAGAATTGTACTATCACACGGCTTTTTATTAGGGGGACTCGCAGACCTGTCATGGAGTCCAGCCGTGTCTTCTGGAAAAGCACGCACTGGTGAAGATGGCTACACACAGCCCAGTCTCGCCGGCCACGGTACAGGCAAGGAAATGGCTCCTTCAGCCAAACGTCACCGCTTAGTGGCCAGTATACAAAGTGTACACAGTCACAGCTTCTCAGGTCTTACCAGCATTTCTTTCAGAGTAAAATATTAAAATACTTTCAAACTGCAAACATTTAACAAAACTGTGGAGCTTATGAGACTCATGAAAGGAGTGATACCCAAACCGCAAAGTTCTCTGCATTTGCAAACGTCTAACTCTGTTGGTGTGTGGACGTGAAGTCCAAATCACTGCTAACTGTTACAAAAAACGCTCCCTGTGGCACGAAAACACCGCGGTTCTTCAGGAGAGGAGATAAGGGCCGGGCTGCGGGAGGGACTTCTGGGCAGACCTAGTGGGTGTCCCAGACTGCCCGAACCCACCAGGCCCAGCCTACGCCCTCCCTAACCTGCTCCTACTCCACTGGCAGGACCCACCTACGCCCTCCCTAACCTGCTCCACCCACAGGACCCACCTACGCCCTCCCTAACCTGCTCCTGCTCCACCCACAGGACCCACCTACTCCCTCCCTAACCTGCTCCTGCTCCACCCACAGGATCCACCTACTCCCTCCCTAACCTGCTCCACCCACAGGACCCACCTACGCCCTCCCTAACCTGCTCCTGCTCCACCCACAGGACCCACCTACGCCCTCCCTAACCTGCTCCACCCACAGGACCCACCTACTCCCTCCCTAACCTGCTCCTGCTCCACCCACAGGACCCAACTACTCCCTCCCTAACCTGCTCCACCCACAGGACCCACCTACGCCCTCCCTAACCTGCTCCACCCACAGGACCCACCTACGCCCTCCCTAACCTGCTCCTGCTCCACCCACAGGACCCACCTACGCCCTCCCTAACCTGCTCCTGCTCCACCTGCAGGACCCACCTACGCCCTCCCTAACCTGCTCCTGCTCCACCCACAGGACCCACCTACTCCCTCCCTAACCTGCTCCTGCTCCACCCACAGGACCCACCTACGCCCTCCCTAACCTGCTCCTGCTCCACCCACAGGACCCACCTACGCCCTCCCTAACCTGCTCCACCCACAGGACCCACCTACGCCCTCCCTAACCTGCTCCTGCTCCACCCACAGGACCCACCTACGCCCTCCCTAACCTGCTCCACCCACAGGACCCACCTACGCCCTCCCTAACCTGCTCCACCCACAGGACCCACCTACTCCCTCCCTAACCTGCTCCACCCACAGGACCCACCTACGCCCTCCCTAACCTGCTCCTGCTCCACCCCACAGGACCCAACTACTCCCCTCCCTAACCTGCTCCACCCACAGGACCCACCTACGCCCTCCCTAACCTGCTCCACCCACAGGACCCACCTACGCCCTCCCTAACCTGCTCCTGCTCCACCCACAGGACCCACCTACGCCCTCCCTAACCTGCTCCACCCACAGGACCCACCTACGCCCCTCCCTAACCTGCTCCTGCTCCACCCACAGGACCCACCTACGCCCTCCCTAACCTGCTCCTGCTCCACCTGCAGGACCCACCTACGCCCTCCCTAACCTGCTCCTGCTCCACCCACAGGACCCACCTACTCCCTCCCTAACCTGCTCCTGCTCCACCCACAGGACCCACCTACGCCCTCCCTAACCTGCTCCTGCTCCACCCACAGGACCCACCTACGCCCTCCCTAACCTGCTCCACCCACAGGACCCACCTACGCCCTCCCTAACCTGCTCCTGCTCCACCCACAGGACCCACCTACGCCCTCCCTAACCTGCTCCACCCACAGGACCCACCTACGCCCTCCCTAACCTGCTCCTGCTCCACCCACAGGACCCAACTACTCCCTCCCTAACCTGCTCCACCCACAGGACCCACCTACGCCCTCCCTAACCTGCTCCACCCACAGGACCCACCTACGCCCTCCCTAACCTGCTCCTGCTCCACCCACAGGACCCACCTACACCCTCCCTAACCTGCTCCTGCTCCACCCACAGGACCCACCTACGCCCTCCCTAACCTGCTCCTGCTCCACCCACAGGACCCACCTACGCCCTCCCTAACCTGCTCCACCCACAGGACCCACCTACTCC
Organism: Tupaia tana; assembly: GCA_026018925.1. Taxonomy (NCBI): domain Eukaryota; kingdom Metazoa; phylum Chordata; class Mammalia; order Scandentia; family Tupaiidae; genus Tupaia; species Tupaia tana. The sequence goes on from JAKSZU010000001.1 coordinate 3,118,532, forward strand.
CCTCCCTAACCTGCTCCACCCACAGGACCCACCTACGCCCTCCCTAACCTGCTCCTGCTCCACCCACAGGACCCACCTACTCCCTCCCTCCTGCTCCACCCACAGGACCCACCTACTCCCTCCCTAACCTGCTCCACCCACAGGACCCACCTACGCCCTCCCTAACCTGCTCCTGCTCCACCCACAGGACCCACCTACGCCCTCCCTAACCTGCTCCACCCACAGGACCCACCTACGCCCTCCCTAACCTGCTCCTGCTCCACCCACAGGACCCAACTACTCCCTCCCTAACCTGCTCCACCCACAGGACCCACCTACGCCCTCCCTAACCTGCTCCTGCTCCACCCACAGGACCCACCTACGCCCTCCCTAACCTGCTCCTGCTCCACCCACAGGACCCACCTACGCCCTCCCTAACCTGCTCCTGCTCCACCCACAGGACCCACCTACGCCCTCCCTAACCTGCTCCTGCTCCACCCACAGGACCCACCTACTACGCCCTCCCTAACCTGCTCCACCCACAGGACCCACCTACGCCCTCCCTAACCTGCTCCTGCTCCACCCACAGGACCCACCTACGCCCTCCCTAACCTGCTCCACCCACAGGACCCACCTACGCCCTCCCTAACCTGCTCCTGCTCCACCCACAGGACCCACCTACTCCCCTCCCTAACCTGCTCCACCCACAGGACCCACCTACGCCCTCCCTAACCTGCTCCACCCACAGGACCCACCTACGCCCTCCCTAACCTGCTCCTGCTCCACCCACAGGACCCACCTACGCCCTCCCTAACCTGCTCCTGCTCCACCCACAGGACCCACCTACGCCCTCCCTAACCTGCTCCTGCTCCACCCACAGGACCCACCTACGCCCTCCCTAACCTGCTCCTGCTCCACCCACAGGACCCACCTACGCCCTCCCTAACCTGCTCCTGCTCCACCCACAGGACCCACCTACGCCCTCCCTAACCTGCTCCTCCACCCACGCCCTCCCACCTGCTCCACCCACAGGACCCACCTACGCCCTCCCTAACCTGCTCCTGCTCCACCCACAGGACCCACCTACTACGCCCTCCCTAACCTGCTCCTGCTCCACCCACAGGACCCTACCTACGCCCTCCCTAACCTGCTCCTGCTCCACCCACAGGACCCCCACCTACTCCACCCACAGGACCCAACTACTCCCTCCCTAACCCTCCCTACAGGACCCACCTACGCCCTCCCTAACCTGCTCCACCCACAGGACCCACCTACGCCCTCCCTAACCCTAACCTGCTCCTGCTCCACCCACAGGACCCACCTACGCCCTCCCTAACCTGCTCCACCCACCTGCAGGACCCACCTACGCCCTCCCTAACCTGCTCCTGCTCCACCCACAGGACCCACCTACGCCCTCCCTAACCTGCTCCTGCTCCACCCACAGGACCCACCTACGCCCTCCCTAACCTGCTCCACCCACAGGACCCACCTACGCCCTCCCTAACCTGCTCCTGCTCCACCCACAGGACCCACCTACCCTAACCTACGCCCTCCCTAACCTGCTCCACCCACAGGACCCACCTACAGGACCCCCTCCCTAACCTGCTCCACCCACAGGACCCACCTACGCCCTCCCTAACCTGCTCCTGCTCCACCCACAGGACCCACCTACGCCCTCCCTAACCTGCTCCTGCTCCACCCACAGGACCCACCTACGCCCTCCCTAACCTGCTCCTGCTCCACCTGCAGGACCCACCTACGCCCTCCCTAACCTGCTCCTGCTCCACCCACAGGACCCACCTACGCCCTCCCTAACCTGCTCCTGCTCCACCCACAGGACCCACCTACGCCCTCCCTAACCTGCTCCTGCTCCACCCACAGGACCCACCTACGCCCTCCCTAACCTGCTCCTGCTCCACCCACAGGACCCACCTACGCCCTCCCTAACCTGCTCCTGCTCCACCCACAGGACCCACCTACGCCCTCCCTAACCTGCTCCACCCACAGGACCCACCTACGCCCTCCCTAACCTGCTCCACCCACAGGACCCACCTACTCCCTCCCTAACCTGCTCCACCCACAGGACCCACCTACGCCCTCCCTAACCTGCTCCTGCTCCACCCACAGGACCCACCTACTCCCTCCCTAACCTGCTCCACCCACAGGACCCACCTACGCCCTCCCTAACCTGCTCCACCCACAGGACCCACCTACGCCCTCCCTAACCTGCTCCTGACCCACCTCCTCCCAAACCCACAGGACGCCCTCCCTAACCTGCTCCCTCCACCCACAGGCCCTCCCTAACCTGCTCCACCCACAGGACCCACCTACGCCCTCCCTAACCTGCTCCTGCTCCACCCACAGGACCCACCTACGCCCTCCCTAACCTGCTCCACTCCACCTGCAGGACCCACCTACGCCCTCCCTAACCTGCTCCTGCTCCACCCACAGGACCCCACCCCTACTCCCTCCCTAACCTGACCCACCTACTCCCTCCCTAACCTGCTCCACCCACAGGACCCACCTACGCCCTCCCTAACCTGCTCCTGCTCCACCCACAGGACCCACCTACGCCCTCCCTAACCTGCTCCACCCACAGGACCCACCTACGCCCTCCCTAACCTGCTCCTGCTCCACCCACAGGACCCACCTACGCCCTCCCTAACCTGCTCCACCCACAGGACCCACCTACGCCCTCCCTAACCTGCTCCTGCTCCACCCACAGGACCCAACTACAGGACCCACCTACGCCCTCCCTAACCTGCTCCACCCACAGGACCCACCTACGCCCCTGCTCCACCCACAGGACCCACCTACGCCCTCCCTAACCTGCTCCTGCTCCACCCACAGGCTCCACCTGCTCCTGCAGGACCCACCTACACCCTCCCTAACCTACGCCCTCCCTAACCTGCTCCACCCACAGGACCCACCTACGCCCTCCCTAACCTGCTCCTGCTCCACCCACAGGACCCACCTACGCCCTCCCTCCTGCTCCACCCACAGGACCCACCTACGCCCTCCCTAACCTGACCCACCTACTCCCTCCCTAACCTGCTCCACCCACAGGACGCCCTCCCTAACCTGCTCCCACAGGACCCAACTACTCCCTCCCTAACCCTACCTACGCCCTCCCTAACCTGCTCCACCCACAGGACCCACCCTAACCTGCTCCCTCCACCCACAGGACCCACCTGCTCCACCCACAGGACCCACCTGCTCCACCCACAGACCCACCTACGCCCTCCCTAATCCACCTACTCCCTCCCTAACCTGCTCCTGCTCCACCCACAGGACCCACCTACGCCCTCCCTAACCCACCTACGCCCTCCCTAACCTGCTCCACCCACAGGACCTGCAGGACGCCCTCCCTAACCTGCTCCTGCTACTACTCCCTCCCTCCCTAACCTGCTCCCTACTACGCCCTCCCTAACCCTCCCTAACCTGCTCCACCCACAGGACCCTAACCTGCTCCTGCTACAGGATCCACCTACTCCCTCCCTAACCTGCTCCCTCCACCCACAGGACCCACCTGCCCTCCCTAACCTGCTCCACCCACAGGACCCTAACCTGCTACTACGCCCTCCCTAACCTGCTCCTGACCCACCTACTCCCTCCCACCTGCTCCTGCTCCACCCACAGGATCCACCTACTCCCTCCCTAACCTGCTCCTGCTCCACCCACAGGACCCACCTACGCCCTCCCTAACCTGCTCCACCCACAGGACCCACCTACGCCCTCCCTAACCTGCTCCTGCTCCACCCACAGGACCCAACTACTCCCTCCCTAACCTGCTCCACCCACAGGACCCACCTACGCCCTCCCTAACCTGCTCCTGCTCCACCCACAGGACCCAACTACTCCCTCCCTAACCTGCTCCTGCTCCACCCACAGGATCCACCTACTCCCTCCCTAACCTGCTCCTGCTCCACCCACAGGACCCACCTACTCCCTCCCTAACCTGCTCCACCCACAGGATCCACCTACTCCCTCCCTAACCTGCTCCACCCACAGGACCCACCTACGCCCTCCCTAACCTGCTCCACCCACAGGACCCACCTACGCCCTCCCTAACCTGCTCCACCCACAGGACCCACCTACGCCCTCCCTAACCTGCTCCTGCTCCACCCACAGGACCCAACTACTCCCTCCCTAACCTGCTCCACCCACAGGACCCACCTACGCCCTCCCTAACCTGCTCCACCCACAGGACCCACCTACGCCCTCCCTAACCTGCTCCTGCTCCACCCACAGGACCCACCTACGCCCTCCCTAACCTGCTCCACCCACAGGACCCACCTACGCCCTCCCTAACCTGCTCCTGCTTCACCCACAGGACCCTCCTACTCCCTCCCTAACCTGCTCCTGCTCCACCCACAGGACCCACCTACGCCCTCCCTAACCTGCTCCACCCACAGGACCCACCTACTCCCTCCCTAACCTGCTCCTGCTCCACCCACAGGACCCACCTACGCCCTCCCTAACCTGCTCCACCCACAGGACCCACCTACGCCCTCCCTAACCTGCTCCACCCACAGGACCCACCTACTCCCTCCCTAACCTGCTCCACCCACAGGACCCACCTACGCCCTCCCTAACCTGCTCCTGCTCCACCGGCAGCCCCCCACCCCCACCTCTGCTCCATTTACAGCCCCCACCACCACTCACCTCTGTTCCCGCCCATCCGTAGCCCCCCACTCCTCACCTCTGTTCCACCCACAGCCCCCTCACCCCTCACCTCTGCTCCCACTCCATCTGCAGCCCCCCACCCCCACCTCTGCTCCACCGACAGCCCCTACACCCCTCACCTCTGCTCCATCCACAGCCCCCTACACCCCACCTGTTTCACCCACAACCCCTATACCCCTCATCTCTGCTACTGCTCTATCCACAGTCCCCCACCACCTGTGTTCCACCCACAGCTCCCCACGCCCCACCCCTGCTCCCACTCTACATGCAGCCCCCCACCCCTCACCTCTGCTCCTTGCGCAGGGCCTCTGCGTGCTGCTTGTTCTCGCCGTGCCACAGCTGCAGCTCGTTCTGCATGGCGTCCACGTCCTCCTGGATGTAGTCCATGATCTTCCCCAGGGGCAGCGCGCTCTTGCACAGGGTCTGGATGGACACGCGAAGCTTCTCGATCTCCTTGGACACAATGTCCTTCTCCTTCTTCCACGCCGACTCAAAAACCAGTGATTTCTCCTAGTCCGGGAACAGGGGAAGCAGCACCTTAGGCAGGCAGGAGGGGGCCAGAGGAGCACAGAGCGCCAGCAGGAAAGAGGGCTGGGGCCGCGCCTCGCAGCGGTGCCACGGGAGGCCCAGGCCACGGGACAGGCCAGCGTGCGGGCCGAGTGCCCATGAGCACACAGAGGCCTAGGAGCGTGCGGGCGAGTGCTGAGCACAGAGGCCGAGGAGGGCCTCTCCTCCCCGGGCCACGGGACAGGCCAGCCCCGAGTGGGCACAGAGGGGGCTGCCTCTACCTGGAAATTTGCGAGGGGCCCTTTTCTTTTCTTTCCTTTCCTTATTAATCTTTCTTTTCTTTTTTTTTTTAATTTTGCTGGAGGGCACAAGGACTCCTAGAGAGAGGAAGTGAGAAAGCACCCCCAGGGAGGATGGGCGCACTGCAATGCCTTCTGCATTTCTCCCTTCCAGGGTTGGGGCGCACATGCACATGTGTACAGCGTGTTGGCCAGACCATCAGGTCCAGGACTGGAACCGTGAGTGGGCCAAGTGGGGTCCAGCCACCTCAGCCACCAAGCCATCACGGGCTGGCCTGGGGCCTGTTCCTATACAGTAAGATTCCAGTTCCCAAGAGACCAGAAACTTGCTGTGGTTATGGCTACAGGGCTTAGTGACGTGGTTTCGCCATGCTGGCTGGCAGGACGAGGCCCAGCCCCGCCACTGCGTCCCGAAGGACGAAGGACGCCAGCACAGGGAAACTGACCGAGGTGGGAGGAACCGGTCAGCACCTCCCCAGGAACCTTCCAGGAGACCTGGCAGTGTCTGCAGGGAGCCCTTCCTGGACCCCAGCCCCCACCGCTCAGGTGAGCTGCACGCATTCAGTTGCTAATCAGTTAGGGTCCTGTTCCAGCGTGGAACTGAACCGTGTAAGCACTTGGATCACCGTGTAACCAGGTGTGCTCCTTCAACCACAATCATTCATGGTCGAGCACATGCACGGGACAGAGGAAGAAGCACCTCCACTGGGTTTGGCCGCACCCCCAAAGCCCCCATCTGCTGGGAACGGGACACACACGTGCCTGGTGTGTTTTCAGACCAGTCGCAGCAGCTCACAACACTGCAGCCTGGTGCTACGGGCCCGCCACAGGTCTGGTCCATTATATTACTTCTTTTACTGTTTTCTTCCGCTCATGATAGAGCGTGGGCTTGGGGCAATGCCCCCCACAGGCTCTGGTCCCACATGACCCATTTCTTCCCGCTGTCTGGCCTGCCGACCCTGGGCACACGTGCCCAGTGTGTTTCTGGCTGACCTGGATGAGAGTCTGAACCACAGTCACCATGAGGGATCCAACTTCTCTTGAGCAGAGCTTCCCCACTTTGCTGAGCAGCACCCCTTCCTTCTTTTGTTTTTTTTTTTGTTTTGTTTTGTTTTGTTTTTTTCCTTTGGAGAGGTTTTTGCTAAGACAGAAAGGGAGAAATCACCCCCTGGGGGGATGGCCATGCCACAACCCCTTCTCCTCCATTCTCCTCTCAGGATCTTGGGCACGCACGCACACGTGCCCAGCGTGAGTTAAGCCACTGCAAAATCAGTGAAGAGGGCAGGGATACAAAGTAAGACTCAGAGAGCTCATCAGTGAGTTCAGCAGGGCTGCAGGGGGCAGATGCAACCTTTCAGTTCTGTATGCCAGCAATGAACACACGGACACTGCTATTGAAAAAAAGCAATGCCATTACAATTGCTCAAAGAAAACTACGTGGCGTAGATCTCACCGCATGTCTAGGCACTGGCACTAGGATGACATAGTGCGGATGAGAGACCCGAGGGCACCTAAGGAAGTGGAAGGGCGTGCTGCGGTCGCGGGCTAAAGACCAGCACGGCGAGGACATCACCTCCCGCGCTCACACAGGTCTAACCCAAATCCAAACAAAGGCTCGAGCTAATTTACTGGAGATACAGACAAGGTTATCCTAAAATTTACATGGGAAGCCAAAGGAGCTAAAGTATCTAAAACACCTGATTTTAAGACTTTTCATAAAGCTACAGTAGCCAGGACTGTGGCACCGGCAGATAGAAACACAGAGATCAACGGAGCAGAGCAGAAAACTTGAAAACAGAGGCTGGTCCCATTGCCTGGTGGTTAAGGTGGCCAGATCCCACGTGGCCAACCACATAGTTCAAATTCTAGCCCGTGAAAAATATGCTGTGTACGTGTGTGTATGTACACGCGCGCATGAGCGCACACACATGCCCCAAATCCAACAGGTTGGAGATATGGAAGAGAAGGGACTGTGGCCTGTTGAGGAATGCTTTCTTTCTCTCTCTTCTCTCTGTCTCTCTCTCTGGTAAGTGTACATGCAAATTAAAAAGAAAACAACAACAACAAAAAAAAACAAATAGATCCAGCAGGGAGACCCAACTGATCCCGGACAAAGGTGCGAGGTAACTGAATGAAGAAGAGCAGCTTTTCAGCAGGTGACCATGGGGCAGCTGGACATCCACAGGCAAAAATAAAGAGAGAAGCTTGACCTAAGCTTGTGCCTTACACAGAAATGGACTCGAAATGAACCACAGACTTAAATATAAAACATAAACATACAACTGTTATGAAAAGAAATTATAGGAGGAGGACGTCTGCGGAATCTAAGCGCTAGGCAAAGAGTTCTTATACTCAACACTAAAAGTAGGAGCCTAAGAGGAAAAATTGATAAACTCAACTTTATCAAAACATTAGCTCTGCAAAAGGCCCTGCCTAAGGGGCTGGAAGACAAGTTACAGAGGGGATAAAAACATTTGCAAATCATGCATTTTAATAAAGGACAAGTATCTAGAATAAAGAACTGTCGGAACTCAGCAGCCCAGTGGTAACGCTGCCCAGGAGAGGCTGTCGGGATTCCCAGGTGACTGCCGCGCTTTGAGTCTCTGCCTGGTGGGCCTGAAACACAACAAGCACACGCACGAGCGCCCAGTCTCATGGGCTCGGAGACAGGGAGAGGGAACTGCAGTTCACCAGACCCTGTGAACGATGCTCATCTCCCTCTGTCTTTCTCCTGTGCATGCACACTCTATCACAATAATGAAAAACAAGGGCAAAAAAAGCAAACAATGCAACTAGAAAATGGACAAAGGACACAAAGACACATGTCACTGAAGAGTACACACAAATGGCCAACAAGCACGTGAAAGTATGTTCAACATTATTAACTATTAGGAAAATGCGAGTTCAAACCACAATGAGATAGTTCTCTAGCACTATCAGCATGGCTAAGATAAAAACGCTGCAACACCAACTGCTGGTCAGCAGAGACACACACACTGCTGGTGGGAATGTAGGATGGCAGGGTCACTCTGGAAAACAGTGTGGCGTTTTCTTTAAAAATTACACATACAATTACCATGTGACCCAGCAATTATACTCCTGGGCATTTATCCAGAAAATTGAAAACTCATATTCATACAAAAACATGCATGCCCATGTTTACACGAGTTTCCTTCAGAGTAGCCATAAATGGTAAACAAGCCAGGTGTGCTTTAGCGGGCATCGGCTACGTACACTGCAGCAGGTCCACACCATGGAAAACTACCCAGCCGTAAAACGGAATGGGTTGGGGCCAGCAGGTGGCATAATGGTTACATCACTAGACTCCCACGTAGTCGACCATGGTTCAAGTCCTGGACCCGGAAACCTAAAACTCACACCAGCGCATGAGCGTGCATGCCCAAAACCCAAGGGGAGAATGGAGGAGGACTGTAGCATGGCCATTCCCCAGGAGGCGATTTCTCACTGTCTCTCTCCAGCAAGTGCACATGCCCTGTAGCAAAAATCCCTCTTCCAAAAGGAGCAGGCTGTAGACACACACAACCTGATGACTCTCAGGGAGAAGTGCCCAGTGACTAAAGCCAGTGGCAAAGGTCACATGCAGTAGGACTTCATTTACATAACGTTCTTGAAAAGGTCAAATTACAGCCACAGAGAACAGTGGTGGCTATCAGAGGTTGAGGAGGGGCAGAGGTGGGAAGGAAGAGGGTGTGGCTCTAAAAGAGCCAGCGGGAGGGGTCCTGGTGGGGTGCACCTGGCTGCTGCAGTGGGGTACAGGGCTCTGCCAGGACTCCCCGGGAGGGGAAGGGAGGCGGTAACCCTCTGCCACTTCTTACCTGCACCGGGGTTTACACTTTACTCAAAACAAAAGGCTTAATTTTTTAAAAAGGTAATGGTGATATAAATACCTTTAAATTAAAATACTAAGTGACTACAATGAATTTAATAGAATAATAAACTACTTCCCGAAGAAAAAATGTGTGTCATTATACACACATCAATAAATCTCTCACTGAATTGGTAGAGAAACTTAAAATTCCATTAAACCCGATCGTAATGATTATTAAGTAATTCCTGTACACCCGGCACAGTGGTGACTCCAACACACACCTGTTCAGGGTGATGAACTGAGCGTGGGAACCTAACAGGCATCCTGTCGTGATCCTGGGGAGTGGGTGGACAGTGGTGCAGTGGTAAACCAGGGGACCCTGCCAAGCTGACCCACGTGGAAGGGCTGGCCCAGAGACCTCCCGATCTCGGGCCAGGAGCTGGGTCTGGCAGAGGCTGGAGGTGGCCCTGGCACCATGACCCTGTCGGGGACGCTTGCTCGCTCACTCACTCTCTCACAGTCTCGCTCACGGAAGAAGCGAGTAAACTTAGAAACACCCGAGAGCTGCTGCGGACGACACCGAGAGGAATGTGGCTGCTGTGGTTTGAAGGCGTCCCCAGGTGCACGTGGGAGGCTTGCCTAGGGTACAAAGGCGCTGTGAGGGGAGGAGCGAGCCCACTGGAGTTGCAAGCTGGGGGCTCTGCGAGGTGGCAGGATTAGGTACAGGGAGGATTTCATTAGCGTGAAGCCCTACAGTGGACCTGGTGGCTTTATAAGGAGAGGTAACACGACACACGTGCCCTGGACCACATTTCCACCAGCAACAGACCCTCACCAGACGTGGCCCTGAACCCCGGGCCTCCAAAACTGAGCAAAGTAAACCTCCACCTCTTCCTCTCCTCTTTCTTTCCTTTTTGGTTTTTAACAGTTTCCTTTTTTTTTTTTTTTTTTTTTAATTTGCTAGAAAACATGTATGCTGACTGGAGAGACAGAGAGAGGAAAAGAGAGAAAAAGCCCCCCCAAGTGATGCGTGTCACACCACAACCCCTTCTCCACCATTTCTCAATACTGCTGGGATTTGGGCACATGTGCACAAACACTTGGCATTTTTTCAAACTGCTGGGGCTGGGGTTTGAACTGCATGTGGGATCTGGCTCCCTTAACCACCAGGCCACAGGGCGGCCCTAAACCTCTACTCAGGTATCCAGTTATTAGCCAACAGAGGATTGCCCCAAACTCTGACCCAGCTCCTCCGTACTGCCGGTTCCCTTGTAAACCCTTATTTCTGTCTCACAGAACCAAGCGGAATTGGGAATACTAATCTCTAAGTTTGTAACTGTATTTTTAAAAGGTTAAGAATTTAAAACAAAGTATGTTTGGAATTATTATCGCCAGGAGAGACTTTTATGATCCTAAAGGCACTGGAACACACTGCTGGAAAACATGGAAATTTGGCCGTTTCCAGACTCTCATATAAATTAACGCGGCAGGGGTGGGGGTGAAGTCACCTTTGGAAAGCACAGCCCTCTGACGAGAGGCTTGATTTACATGTAGCTCACAGAGGCATATCAGCAGCTTTCCAGATCAGCATCATCTGGTTTTAAAGACTTCTAACACGTACAGTAATGCTTGAGAATCGACGACAAAGCCCGACCCAGGACGTGGAGACTGAGCAAGAACAGTGTTGAACCCCGTCCTGACACTGACCCGGCCTCACTCCACAGGGCCGCGGGCAGGCTCACGCTGCAGGAGGCTCGCCCTCAGCCGGAGCGGGGTCTGGGTCCCAGCACCTCTGCCCCATGGACTGGGACTTCGCCCACCTCCCGGCCCTCGGCTTCCTCAAAGCCAACGGTAGCAGGAAGTCTATCCTGCAGTGAGACTCAGTGGGTCACTCAGGCCTGCAGCTCTGGGCCTCGCATACAGTGGCCCTCGGGTGACGTTCACCCCCTGAAGGAGAGCCGAGGCCCCCATGGGATGAGGCGCCCTGCTTGGGGCACTCTACCCCGTGCCACAGCGCCACAGCGGCCGCGAGGACCGTGGCCGGGCCTGCAGCAGCACTTCAGCACACGGAACGCAGCCTCAGGGCCAGGCTGCTTTGGACAAGCGTTACTCTGAGTTAAAGATATACTTCTCCAAAACTGCAACGAGAGGCGCCCTGCTGGGTCAGAGGGCAGACATGCTTCCCCCTTACCACGAGAGTCCAGTGCACCGAAGTGGTTTTAGAACTTCACAGTAACTATTTTCCTTTCTCATCTTTTTGTTTAGATTTTTGCTGTAGGGTACATGCACTTCTGGAAGGGAGTGAGAAACCACCCCCTGGGGATGGCCACACCTCAATCCCTTCTCCTCCATTCTCCTCTCAGGATTTGGGCATGCACACAAACGCACCCAGTATGATTTTCAAGCCACAGGGTCCAGGGCTCACACTGCGGAGTCAGCCACATGTATCCATCACCCTGACTACCACACCACCTGCTGGCCCTACAGCAAATATTTCTCAAGAACCAATGTTTTTGGGACCAGCAGTTAGCGTAATGGCTATGTCGCTGGACTCCCACGCAGTCGACCGCGGTTCGAGTCCCGGACCCGGTGGCTTAAACTCATGCCGGGCGTGTGTGCGTGCGTGCCCAAGATCCCGAGAGGAGAATGGAGGAGAAGGGGTTGCGGCATGGCCATCCCCCCTGGGGGGTGATTTCTCGCTTTCTATCTCTCTGTCCGTCTGGCGAGCGCACGCACCCTGTAGCAGAAACCTCTCCAAAAAAAAAAAAAAAAAAGAACCAATGTTTTATTTCTGTGCATATAAACAAACTGCCACTCTCATTTCATTTCTACAACCTGAAAACTGGGTGGTTTTATGGGCAGCAGATAAAAAGCTGCTGCTCCAAGGCAGGAAGACTCCATTAGAAGGGACAGTCCAGGGCCTGCCCCTCAGCAGAGCAGTGAAGTTCCATGCAGAGGGAGCTGGATCCCCTGTGGTCAACTGCAGTTCAAATCCCAGCCTGGAGGCTTAAAAAACATGCTGGCCCTGTGTGCCCAGCGTCCCGGCAAGATGGAGAAAAAAAGAAAAAGGACTGTGGCGTGACCAGGCCTCAGTAGGGAGTGCTCTCGCTGCCCCTGTCTCTGTCTGTCTCTCTCTCTCTCTGATGTAAACACATGCCCTCTGGTAATTAAAAAAAAAAAAAGACCGTTCCAGCGGACGGACAGCTGCTCGTTATTGTTATAGCAAGCGCAGGTGAAGAACGACGCGACAGTGTGGGGGGCTCACGGGACAAGGGCCACTCCCCAGGCCGGGCCAGAGCTGGGGCACAGCCCACCTCCACACTTACTGCACCCTGCGGACGTCCCTGTGTGCCCCCGTTCCCTAACCCAGGAGACGGGGGTCACGCCATTTCATAGACTACTGCGAGGGTTCGAGATGGGCGTATGCAATTCCTGAGCCGCGGAAGAGCGCTATACACAGCAGCTACTGTCAGAGCCACTGCACGGTCTGTAACTAAGAGGGCTGGTGGCAGGCTGCCGCAGGAGAGACGCCACAGGGAGAAACAGCATCGAATGTTAACTGCCGTCACACACTCGGTCCTCGGGAGATGAATGAGGAGCCCCTTAGAACTCCGTGAGAGGTAGGGCCGGCCCCACGTGCAGCAGCTAAGGGCTCTGCAGAGGGACCTGAACTCTACATGGCCAATTGAGGTTCGAGTCCTTGCCCCAGTGGCTTGAAAAACATTCTGAGCATGCCCAGGATCCTGATGGGATGCAAAAAGTGAGAAAAAAAGGACTGTGACTAGGTCCCGCTGGGGAAGTCCGTCTCTTCCTCACCCCTGCATGCACATAGGTCCTCTGGGGGAGAAAAGGGTTATGTGTAAAGTGTGAGTGAGTAAGCAAGCCCCATGTAAAGCAAGCCCATGTACCAGCCCGTAAACCTGTGTAAGCAAGCTGGTGTAAGCAAGCCCGTGTAAGCCCGTGTAAGAGCCCTCTGGTGTAAGCAAGCCTGTGTAAAGTGTGAGCGAGTCAGCAAGCCTGTGTAAGCAAGCCCGGTGTAAAGCGTGAGCGAACAAGCAAGCCCGTGTAAAGCCCGTGCAAAGCGTGAGCGAGTCAGCAAACTTGGCATGACTCATGGGGTCACTGGGCTGAAGCAAGACCTAAAGCACAGAAGAGAGAAGACAGGTGTTCTGGTGGCCTTTCTGGCAGACCTGTAAGATTGAAATATGTTTAAAAAATCAACTTATCACTGAAGGGTGGCAGAATATGCCACCGCAAAAACATCCCATTTTGGCAAAAGGATTATTTTGAGTTAAGAGACTTTACAAACAGAGGGTGCAAGAAGGTACTCTAACCAGCCCCTTTTTCCCTAAAAGCATGGAAGATGCCCCCTCCCCATTCCAGGAGAAAGAACAGTCCTGCCACCAGATGCGGGGCTGAAGCGAGAGCTCTGTGCACAGACCCAGGGAGGGTGACTGGTCCTCGCGCCCCAGACGTGCTCGTTACTGTCCCACGACCTCTCCAGGAGGTGACTTCGGCCCCCCGCCTCAGTCTTCGTTCTCCTGTGGGGTGGCCGTGCTCACACGGACTGTGTGCACGCTTTCCTCCTCTCGATCCGTTTATCTGCGTTTAATTTGAGTCCCCACCAGAGACCCTGAGAAGGCAGAGGTAAAGTTTTCCTCCCCGGTACCTCACAGAGGATTTACTATACTGACATAACCCAAGTCATGAAAAGACGCTGTGAAGAAAAGGACAGAGGTTGAAGGACACGAGCATTTTAATGTGAGTTGCTTCCCCTGACCCCCATCACTACCATCTACTATTATATGTTATTTTTCCTTAAAACTGATTTCTTAAGAACTGGTTTTTTGCATTCAATTCTTTAGTGATGTTACATTCAATTCTGGACGTTTAATCAGTTTAATGCTTAATTTTAATTCATTTCACCTACACATATACTGCCCAATAAGACTCTGTAAGCCACATAAGTAATTTAGCATTTTCTAGCAGTTTCATTTAAAAAGCAAAAATAACAGTAAAATGAATTTCAATACATTTTATTTAACCTAATATATCCAAAATATTATTTCAACATATAATCAATATAAAAACTACTAATAAAGTATTTTATATTCTTCTCTCACAACACAGGCTCTGCGTCGGTGTGCATTTCACACAATGGTCCGTTTCAGCTGGGACCAGCCACCTACCAGGAGCTCGAAGCCACCGGACAAGCGGCACCACACGGGCGCAGCCTGCTGCACAGGCCCTCCCCAGGGCACGTCACGCCCACTGTCCACCGTTCGCTTCAGGGTGTCTCAGTTTTCGGGACAGACTATGCCTCCTAAGCAGTTTTGGGTTTTATCCACAAGAAAAACCCAAGGACACTATTTGTTTGAGCCGCTACAGCAGCTGGGTGTGTCTTCGTCGTCTTCGCCATGAAGTGACCACCTGGCTGGCCAAGCAGCAGGAGATGTGGCCCCCCGGACGCTGCAGCTCACTCTCCATCTGCTTCTGCCCTCGGGGCTGCCAGGACACCCGGAGCAAGGCCGATCTCGAGTCTTTTGAAAAGAACACGCCTTTTTTTTTTTCTTTCTGCTATAGGGTACACTTGTAGGATTATGTCTTGTTGCTTTAAATTTTAAAAAATCTAAGGGCCACTCCTGTGGTGCAGTGATTGAAGGGAGCCAGATCCCACATTGCTGACTGTGGTTCAAATCTCAGCCCCGGCAGCTTGAGAAGCACTCAGGACATGTATGCACGTGTGTCCAAGATCCCAGCATGATGGAGAAAAGGAAAGGGAGTTGTAGCACAACCACACCCCGTGGTGGGGCTTTCTCCTCTGTCTCTCTAGCAAGTACATGTGCTTTGCATTAAATAAATAAATAAATAAAACTAAATTAAAAAAAAAAAAAAAAAACAAACCCTTGAGCCCAACATTGTCTACCTGGTGGAAGAAAGCCCTGTAAGGACAGACTCAGCAGGTTAAGCTGTGTGCTCAGGAAGAGTACCCACGCACCTCCGAACACCCAGACGGTCCTGTTTCTTATGGCTGAGTAGAATTCCACAGTGCCTATGTGCCACATTTTTTAAATACAGTCATCTGTTCTTAGGCATTTGGGTTGACTCCACATCTCAGCAAATGTGAATAATGCTGCAATAAACATGGGAGTGCAAGTTCTTTTCTGAGTGTTTTCCTATCCTGCAGGTAAATACGCAGGACTGGGATTTCTGAGTCATATGGTAGTTCTATTTGCAGGCTTTCAAGGAACGCCAGAAAGCTTCTGCATAGCAAAGAAACAATAGTTAGGGTGAAGAGACGAGCCTTGGAACGGGCAATATATTTGCAAACTATGCAAAAGCAATGAGACCCTGACAGTTGATACAAAGAGGATGAACATGGAAGATTCAAAGCTAAGCGAAGCAAGCCAGACCGCAAAAGAGACACTGCATGAGCCTGCTCAGGACTGTACCACATGTCTGCACTTCACGGCGGGAACTGACTCCCACAGGGACTGAACCGTGAAAGCACAACAGCAGGGAGGGCAGCTGTGGGTGACAGGCAGCGTAGGAGCGGACGGGGGAAATACGAGGTCGTCGGGAAGTCGTGACATATTTTTCTATGTTTTTCTATACAAACATGTGTCATAACTTTCCCCATGCCCCTAATTTAACAGACACACATGAAGTTATCTGTTGATGATAATGCGTGTGGTGATACCTTTGACTTCACTGATGTGCACTGCACCAATGCTGGGAAAAAGCCTTTCGTACACTGTGAAGATTCACAGTGATTAAATGTAAATTTAAAAAGTATTTTTAAAAAAGCATAGTACCCCATTTAGGTCAGAAGGCTATGAAATTTCATTCATCATATTTTACTATAAATCTGGATTGCTGTACAAATGACAAACGTCCAAAACTGTAGCAGAAAACCAGCTCACAGAGCTGTGGCCTGAGAACAGCCTGCTCAGCCGGCGGCCGCGAGCAACCACACAGCACCTCCCGGCAGTGCCCCCTCTCGGAAGCGTTAGGGATGTGCCAGAGGTCACTACACTCAGGGTTTTGTTTTTCACCTCTGGCAAATAGTCCCTTATATTTTGTCATTCATTCTCTTCTGTTTCCCTATCTTTTATTAAACTTCTGTTCAGTAAGCTATAGAAGTTCCCCCGCCTCCTTTTATGAAAATTTGCTAAAGGGGGGAACCAGCAGTTAGCGTAATGGCTATGTAGCTGGACTCCCATGTAGTCGACCACGGTTCGCGTCCCGGACCCGGTGGCTTAAAACTCACGTCGGGTGTGTGTGCGTGAGTGCCCAAGATCCCGAGAGGAGAATGGAGGAGAAGGGATTGCAGCGTGACCATCCTCCCTGGGGGGTGATTTCTCGCTTTCTGTCTCTCTGTCTCTCTCTGTCTCTCTGGCGAGCGCACGTGCCCTATAGCGAAAACCTCTCAAAAAAAAAAAAAAAGTTTTGCTAAAGGGCATGTGCCTTTGTCAGAGACAGAGAGAGAAAGTGAGAAAGCCCCCACCTCTGGGGATAGCCACGCCGCAATCCCTTCTCTCTCATTCTCCTCTCAGGCTCTTGGGGCATGCATGCACCTGCAACCAGTGTTCTTCAAGTCACTGAGTCCAGGACTTGAACCCCGTAGTCAAACATATGGGATCCAGCTGCCTTAACCACCATGCCACTGGCTGGCCCCAGAAGTCACGTCTTTAACAGCTCATGATAATGTGCTTACGTCTAGTACCAGACCAGGCAAGGCAGAGGGACAGGAGAGACATGAGCCCGCTCCAGGGGAAAGACAGGGACTGACCTGGGCCTGGCCCCTGACCCTCCTGACTCACAGGGTCCTGAAGCCACTGCAGGGGAACAAGGGGAGACCAGAGTAGGGAGTGTGCCACGTGGAGGGAGGGAGGAAAGCGGGTTCCGTGGGGCTGAAGGTGGTGGCAGGGACATCTATACAGACACACAGCAGCCCAGGAGCTCTCCGTGCCAGGGCGGAGCTGGACACAGGTGTCCACGCTGGGCAGGGCTAGCAGCCGCAGTGGCAAGCTGCCTGCACATGCGGCGGTCAGACAAGCAGATGCAGTAAGGAGAGTGAGAGCCACACCTCATCATGGGAGGAGGGAGACAGCAGCAGACAGACAGCTACAGGGGACCTGGGGACGCGTAGCAACTGGGGGGACGTGTTAGTGTGCACTCACGGTAGACAGAGAAACGTGTGACTGTCCACATGCCTGTGTATACACACAGACATGCATGCAAGCACACGCGCGCGCGCACACACACACACACACACACACACACACACGTCTTTCTCTCTAGCTCTGCTCCTGGGAGACCCTGAGCTCAGAACGCCCAACAGCAGGGTGCACAGCCACCCAACCAGCAGCAGGAAAGCAGCTGCAGCTCCAGGGTGGGAGCTGGGCAAGGAGGGGCGAGGCAGGAAGCATGACCGCGCCAAAGAACGATGGTCGGGGCGGCCACAGCAGCCAGTGGCCAGGGCGAGGCAATGTGAGCACGCCAAGCAGACAGCAAGAGATTAACACCCTGGATGCCGTGGGGCCCCTGAGCCCATAATGACTTAAACAAGGGATTAAAGGCAGTGAGGCAGGGGACCTCACACGGTTCCAAGGTACTTCCCACAAAATACCCACAGCACAAAACTACAAAGTGGCAGGGGCGCCCTCACGGTGTGCCTAGACGGTCCGTCCTCAAGGGTCTAGCACAGCAGCTGTCCTGGGACACTCCGGAGCCTCAGCCTCACCTTGGTGGGTCCCGCAAAGGCCTGAAGCCCACTCTGCACAGTGACAGTGACATCAGCAGACCCAGCTGAGGGACCGTGCTGACTACTGTCAAGGGTGAAAAAGCCCAGGAAGAGCGCCAGCCAGTCGCAGACGGGACAGACAGGAGCAGGTCGCCCCCGTCCCATGTGATTCTGCCCTGAAGGACACACGTGGGACAACTGCCAAGACCCCGCGGTGACGACGAGCAGCGCTCACGTCCCACGTCCCAGGGAAGGTGGCCCGTGCGGTGCCGTGTGATGCCCACGTCTGCAGGACTCCTCAGTAAATGCTCGGACGGGGGTCAGCTGTCACCCTCAGAGCCGTGAGGGTGAACACCCTTTACTGCAGGTGTTCACTGAATGGCGCGGCCAGCGTGTGGCCAGAGCCTGGCACGTAACGGACACTCCCCGGGCATCCAGGACCCGCTGGTCATGCCACCACCGCAGGTGAGGCTTCCTGCCCCAGAACCCAGCCAAGATTGTAGGAGAGACGGCGTGAGCACAATGACCCACGCCGCGCTTGTCGGTCCAGACCGACACACAAATACATCCCTGTCGCTAATCCCTCGAGTGGCCGGGAGCGGCACAGCAGTGAACTCAGGGCAGGCTCTGGGTCTGGTCTGCAGCCCTCCCTGCACAGCCAGGCATGCGCATGCCCACGACCGGACTGGCAGAGGTGGACGGTGGATTACAGCCCCAGGACTAAATCCAGTTAGAATCCGAAACCCAGGGGCTTGAAACCCACATGGGGCGCCCAAAATCCTGAGAGGAGAATGGCAGAGAAGGGACTGCAACGTGGCCAACCCCCAAGGGATGATTTCTCACTTTCTGTCTGTCTGTCTCTCCGGCAAGTGCACGCACCCTATAGCAAAAATCTAAATGAATGAATAATAGAAACTAACAAACCAAACTTTCAGACTGTATCTTGTTTGCAGCACAGTATGTTGTTATAAATTACTGTATGTTACAAATGGCCTGTTAACTTCATGTCTAAAATAAACACATTTCTACTTTAACATCTTTTTTTCCCTTTAAAGGATTTAGGAGTATCTTCCCACCAGCAGGTGGCATAGGAGTTAGGGCACTGGACTCCCACATGGTGAATCACGGTTCGCGTTCCGGACCTGGTGGCTTGAAACTTATACCAGGCATGTGTGCATGTGTACCCAAAATCCTGGGAGGAGAATAGGGGAGAAAGGACTGTGGTGTGACCATTCCCCCGGGGAATGATTTCTCACTTTCTGTCTCTCTTCTCTCTCTATGTCTCTGGCAAGCACACACACCCTATAGCAAAAAAAATCTCTAAAAAAAAAAAAAAACAACAGAATATTCCCTAAAATTAAAAGCTTATGCAGAGCAAAGCCCTGGTATAACACGGATCCTCTGGGGAGTGGGCATCACTCCTGGCCTCTGACACAGCACTACCCAGAGATTTCGTCAGTCATCGAGAGGGCCACAGCAGGGCAGGGAGGTCTCCTGGTCACCAGCAACTGTGCACCGATTCTGATCTGAAAAGTTTCCCATTTCAGGGAGCCAGCAGTTAGCGTAATGGCTATGTCGCTAGACTCCCACGTAGTCGACTGCGGTTCGCGTCCCGGACCCAGTGGCTTAAAACTCACGCTGGGCGCGTGTGCGTGCGTGCCCAAGATCCCGAGAGGAGAACGGAGAAGGGATTGCGGAGTGGCCATCCCCCCTGGTGATTTCTCACTTTCTGTCTCTATGTCTGTCTCTGTCTGTCTGGCGAACGCACGCACCCTATAGCGAAAACCTCTCAAAAAAAAAAAAAAAAAAAGTTTCCTATTTCAGGATGAAGAATTACATATGAATTACGATTTTAGATGGGAAACAAAAGTATTTTAATGCCAGGCATGTTGCTTTCTTCACGTGGAAGGCGTCATGGAGCTGTGTCCGGTCCACACAGACCGGCCCAAGCCACTGGGCCCAGGTTAAGTCCAGCCAGTGAGACCTCACTCACCCGCCGACTTCGGTCCCTCCAGCGACACCTCTTCACCCCGGCTGCCCTCCAAGCCAGGAGAGAAGAGTGAAGAGAGGAGAACTAAACATGGCTCTCCCTTAAGAGGGTAAGCACAAATGACTATGTTTCAGAAAAAGCAACAGTAACTAAAACATTTTAGAAGTTGCCATGTAATAACTTTTTTAAAAAGTGTGAAGCCAGACACATGGAATTTCAGGACAGACAGTTCTGGAAAGAAGCTGCTGCACCCCGGGCTGGGGCTCCGCCATGCCTGGCCTGCAGGGAGCGTGCTGGGCTCAGCAGCAGTGGGCGTGTGGACCCAGGGCCTGGTGCAGTGGCCTCAGCAGTGAAACAGCACCCGCACCTCAGAGTTACGGGGACGGGGGCAGGGGCCTTCGGCGTCCCTGTCCTGTTGGCAGCGTCTCCCCAGGAAGGCCAAATACATGCCAGCAGCACAGCCGTCTTGCCCACCTAGATGTTTTCTAAGCCTTTTTTAAAAAATGCTAGTTGGGACCAGCAGTTAGCGTAAGGGCTATGTCACTGGACTCCCACGTAGTCAACCGCGGTTCGCGTCCTGGACCCGGTGGCTTAAACTCACGCCAGGCGCGTGTGCGTGCGTGCCCAAGATCCCGAGAGGAGAATGGAGGAGAAGGGATTGCGGCGTGGCCATCCCCCCTGGGGGTGATTTCTCACTTTCTATCTCTCTGTCTCTGTCTTTCTGGTGAGCGCACGCGCCCTATAGCAAAAACCTCTCCAAAAAAAAAGCTAGAGGGACCAGCACTTGGTGTAATGGTTATGTTGCTGGACTCCCATGTAGTTGACTGTGGTTCGAGTCCCAGACCTGGTGGCCTAAACTCACGCCAGGCACGTGTGTGCGTGCCCAAAATCCCAAGAGGAGAATGGAGGAGAAGGGATTGTGGCATGGCCATCCCCCCGGGGGATCATTTCTCGCTTTCTGTCTCTCTGTCTCTCTCTGTCTTTCTGGCAAGCGCACGCGCCCTATAGCAAAAAATCTCAACAACAACAAAACTAGAGAGCACAGGCACCGAGAAAGAGACAGAGGGCAAGTGGAGAGCACCCCGTGGAGGATGGCTGGGCCACGCCCTTCTCCGTCCTGCTGTCAGGATGCTGGGCACACATTCCCCTGTGCCTATTGTGCTTTTCAAACCTCACAGTCAGTCATGTGGGATCCAGCCGCCTTAGCCAACATGCACTGGCTGGCCCTCTAGACATTGTTAGAAGTCCCGACTCTAATGCGTTTTAATAATTCTGAGATGTCTCAATGGGCACTTTGGAAAGTCTTCATATTTCTTCGAGCCAGCGACAGCTAGTTTTAATTTCTCTTTATTTTTGATGGAGCACGAGCATGCATGAAAAAGAGACAAAGAGGGGACCCCTCCGGAGGGTCGGTCACACCAGGATGCCCCCCGCCCCCGGCCCAGCCCTCCAGCCTGTCAGGTCCTGGCTGCTCCTGGAGTGCCTGGTGTGTCCCCGACTGGCCAGGACAGCACCCAACCCGGGCTCACCAAGCAGGCCGTGATTTCTCCCACTGCCCCATGGAGCTGGCCCGGAGCTGCCCCAGGAGGAGACACCTTCACTCTTCCTGTGGGCCCAGGGTGCTGGGCGGAGTGGGGTGGGCGCCGGGCTCTCTGAATGGTGATGTGACGGTGACCGAGCCCTCGCTTTCTCTCTGTACTGTCTCCAGGTGCTCTCCGCACTGTTTCACGCACTCCATGGCCACTTCCACTAACGCTAACCCTTCTCAACTGGTCTTCATGCTGGGACTGACGCGCTCCGCTTACATGCCTGCACGCACCACAGGGAACGGTTCACACCAGGTCTGACGCAGGTTAGTGTCTGTGGACGGCTGCGGCCTGTGATGGCCGGAGTTGTCACACTACAGGTACTTCTCATGCAAAGCACAAAACAAGGCATTGCAGGAATAAAGCCAGAGAGACCAACTATCAGGCCACAGCTAACTAAAGTCTAGAAAATGACGAAATATGACAGGAATTTCAGATTGAGCAAAAATAAAATCTTTGTCACGTTATTGTCCACAGGGCAATCACAATAAATAGAAGATCACCATGTAATTTGGAAATGCTTGTTGGAACACAACTAATCGTTTTTTTAAATAATGTATGTATGGGACCAGCAGATAGCTGGTAATGGTTACATCACTGGACTCCCATGTGGCCGACCACAGTTTGAATCCCAGACCCAGTGGCTTGAAACTCAGGCCAGGCACGTGTGCATGCATGCCTAAAATCCTGAGAGGAGAATGGAGAAAAAGGAATTGCAGTGTGGCCATCTCCCCGGGGTGGGGGGGATTTTTCATTTTCTGTCTCTGTCTCTCTCTGTCTCTCCAGCAAGTGCACACGCCCTATAGATAAAAAAAAACTCTCTAAGAAAATTATTCGTTTTTCTGTTTTTGATCATCGAATCAAGGATAATTACCGTGTACACCATTTCAACAGAGAATTTACATTCTGGGGTCTGGTGAGTGCCTCTTCCCTCTGCCCTCCCACCCCTCCCTGGCAGACTTGGGCCTCCACACTCTGCGACTGTCGGACCTTCTGATCTTCCAAGTCTGCCGAGCCACGTCTTTACACTCGGCGTTAGCTCACGGGCAGGCACACAGGCGCGGATGCCTTCCCGGGTATAGCCCTGAGGCGCCTCCCTCTCCTGGACGTGGCTGGCCAGGCGCAAGGCCTGTCCTCCTCCCACCTTCACAGAGCTCGTCCACGTACATGCTTTGGTGGCTTCCACCCACCTCTGCGGTTTACGCCGTCCTCCTGCACAGTCCTAGTCCCACTAGGACTGCTTCTAGCTGACACTGTGGGTGTCTGATTTTCACTAGATAATGTGGGGGTGCTCGTATGTCCCTAACGTCAAATCCCCAGCCTGTGCACTGGAAGAGGTTGCATTCGGAGATGGGAACGCAGAACTATCACCTTATTCCCTTACAAACAAAAGCAAAGCCCCTACAACAGACAAGAAAGCCCACACCATAACTCTTCGAGATTAGAGCCAGTTAACTCAGCTGCTGAAGCCTCCTCACAGGGTATGTGCTCTCTAATTCTCTCACAGCAACGTCGTTGGAAATGTGATTTCTAGCCAAAGAAGCACCCACCAGTGCGAGGAGCACATGCAGATTGAAAGTGCTCACGTGGGCGCAGCTCAGACCAGGCTTGCGGTGAGCATCTTTCTGAGAGGGCTGTGGCCTTTGTGATGTGAGCACATCTAGCTACTGAAACAAGGGCTCGTGAAGGTCCATTCCGATCACCAAGGTAGCTCTGGAGAAGACTGAGACCCCTGACCTCGTACAGAACCAGCACTGTGCACCGTACGGGTCCATTTCAACTACAGTAACGTGCGCCCAGGCCACTCCGTCCGAGAAGCTCTCCAAGGCACAGCAGGTCCTGACACTCCCAGGTGGACGTGTGTGAGACAGTCACGCGTCATCCCTACAGTTCTGACATTCCCTGGTGGACACACGTGTGAGACAGTCACGCGTCATCCCTACGGTTCTGACATTCCCTGGTGGACACGCGTGTGAGACAATCACCCGTCATCCCTATGGTTCTGGCATTCCCAAATAGACACGCATGTGAGACAGTCACCCGTCAGCCCTATGGTTCTGGCATTCCCAAATAGACACGCATGTGAGACAGTCACCCGTCAGCCCTATGGTTCTGGCATTCCCAGATAGACACGCGTGTGAGACAGTTCAGCCCTAGCATTCCCAGACAGACACGCGTGTGAGACAGTCACCCGTCATCCCTATGGTTCCAGCATTCCCAGATAGACATGCGTGTGAGACAGTCACCCGTCATCCCTATGGTTCTGACATTCCCAGACAGACACGCGTGTGAGACAGTCACCCGTCATCCCTATGGTTCTGACATTCCCTGGTGGACACGCGTGTGAGACAGTCACCCGTCAGCCCTACGGTTCCGGCATTCCCAGACAGACACGCGTGTGAGACAGTCACCCGTCATCCCTATGGTTCTGACATTCCCTGGTGGACACGCGTGTGAGACAGTCACCCGTCAGCCCTACGGTTCCGGCATTCCCAGACAGACACGCGTGTGAGACAGTCACCCGTCATCCCTATGGTTCCAGCATTCCCAGATAGACATGCATGTGAGACAGTCACCCGTCATCCCTATGGTTCTGACATTCCCTGGTGGACACGCGTGTGAGACAGTCACCCGTCATCCCTATGGTTCTGACATTCCCTGGTGGACACGCGTGTGAGACAGTCACCCGTCATCCCTATGGTTCTGACATTCCCAGACAGACACGCGTGTGAGACAGTCACCTGTCAGCCCTACGGTTTCCCAGACAGACACGCGTGTGAGATAGTCACCCGTCAGCCCTACTGTTTTGGCATTCCCAGAAAGACACGCATGTGAGACAGTCACCCGTCAGCCCTATGGTTCTGACATTTCCAGATAGACATGCGTGTGTGAGACAGTCACCCGTCAGCCCTACGGTTTCCCAGACAGACACGCGTGTGAGACAGTCACCCGTCATCCCTATGGTTCTGACATTCCCAGATAGACACGTGTGTGAGACAGTCACCCGTCATCCCTACGGTTCTGACATTCTCAGACAGACACGCGTGTGAGACAGTCACCCGTCATCCCTATGGTTCTGGCATTCCCAGATAGACACGCGTGTGAGACAGTCACCCGTCATCCCTATGGTTCTGACATTCCCAGACAGACACGCGTGTGAGACAGTCACCCGTCATCCCTATGATTCCGGCATTCCCAGATAGACACGCGTGTGAGACAGTCACCCGTCAGCCCTACGGTTCTGGCATTCCCAGATAGACACACGTGTGAGACAGTCACCCGTCAGCCCTACGGTTCTGGCATTCCCAGATAGACACACGTGTGAGACAGTCACCTGTCAGCCCTATGGTTCTGGCATTCCCAGATAGACACGCGTGTGAGACAGTCATCCGTCATCCCTATGGTTCCGGCAGTGCTCCCGTATGTCCTTATTTTGACCTAGTTTCAGAAGGGCCGGTCCAATTCATCACATGCCGAGCTCTCGCCTGGAAGGCAGGTGTGTGACCTCTAGCACGACCAGAGCCAAGCATAGGTCACATGACTAAGCAACTGGAGAAGAGCAAAACCACAAATACTATGTGAACTGAGAGACAGAAATCTCCCAAAAGAAATACTCTCATACTAGGAGCAGCAGATGGTATAGTGGTTGTCGCTGGACTCCCACGCAGTCAACCGCAGTTCGAGTCCCAGGCCCAGGGGTTTAAAATTCACAACAGGCGTGTGTGTGCATGTGTGCCCAAGATCCCGAGAGGAGAATAGAGGGGAGGGACTGTGGCGTGGCCATCCCCCTGAGGGGTGATTTCTTGCTTTCTGTCTCTCTGCTCCTCCAATGAGCACACGTGTCCTATAGCAAAAACTTCCCAAGCAAATAAATTCTCCAATACTATTTCAAAATAAGGAATTCAAATGAAAACAAAAAGCACTTATATTTATGTTCAATTAGAACAGATATAAAGTGAAAACGAGAAGCAAGAGAGGTAATGTAGGAGGCTGAAAAACTAGAAGCAAAACATATTCAAACGGGACTTCAGGCCATGTGCAGTGATGCAGCACCTCTGGACGGGAGCCACAGGGAGGTCCTGGTTTGAATCCTGGTGTGCATGCTGGGATCCTGACTGGCCGGGATCCCGGGCTGGAGAGATCATCGTGGGGCAAGACCCTGTCAGCGGTTCCAGTTTCTCTCCCTCGCTCACAGGAAAAAATAAAAAATTAAACAAAATTTTAATAAACAACAATACTTTGGACCAGCAGGTGGCATGAAGGTTAAGGCACTGGATTTCTCATGGCCGGCTGCGCCGTTCGGGTCCAGGACCCATCTCGCCAGGTGCATGTACGTGCAGATGCATTCTCCTCCCCAAGAGGAGAGTGGAGGAGAAGGGATTGTGGTGTGGCCAATCCCTCTGGGGGGGATTTCTTGCTCTCTCTCTCTCTCTCTGGTGAGCACGTGCGTCCCACAGCAAAAACTAAAACACAAGAAGAAACAAGAGTACTTTGAAGTCAGCCAAGTCTCTGAAGCTGCCAGCTGCCACTCTGCGGCATCATGACTTAGGAAGCTGTAGACAGTAAGTGCATTTAAAGCATAAGAAAAACTGTAATAAAGCTGCTTCTCTGGTTGTTTTTCAAAAATATCTTTGTATACCTGAAGAAGGGGAAAAAAAAAAAAAAACTGCTGGCAGGAGTTAATATCTCACTATTAGCACAGTTTGTATTTCCTCCTGAGGAGACAAGTAAGTCCAGATAATGAAGGAAATGCTTACAGAACGTGACACGCATGCTTCTTCCACACGCATTATTCAAGTCTGTTAGTCCAATAAGGCGCGGCTTCTCTTCCAATGCAACTTCAAAGGCGGCTGGAGAGATGCCCAGATTACAAACATGTATTTCCTTAGCATTGAAAAACGCTCCTTCCAAAGAAAAAAGTACAGGGACTAAGGCACAGCACGACGGATGCGAAAGCAGAGAACACAGCCACCGCTTGGATTTCCGCGCCAGAGAAGACAAGCGAGCGCTGGGATGCTTTCTGTCCGCGGGGTGGGCACAGCTACATGCCCTGAGGACACGCCTATGCTGTTGATGGGGTACACCGAGGCCTGGACGCAAAACGTGCTTAGAAAGTAGAAGTACTCGGGAACCAGCAGTTAGCGTAATGGCTATGTCGCTGGACTCCCACGTAGTCGACCGCGGTTCGCGTCCCGGACCCGGTGGCTTAAAACTCACGCCGGGCACGTGTGCGTGCGTGCCCAAGATCCCGAGAGGAGAATGGAGAAGGGATTGCGGCGTGACCATCCCCCCTGGGGGGTGATTTCTCGCTTTCTGTCTCTATGTCTCTCTCTGTCTGTCTGGCGAGCGCACGCGCCCTATAGAAAAACCTCTCAAAAAAAAAAGAAAGTAGAAGTGCTTTCAAGTGCTCTGTAACGTTTACACATACTGCGTGAAAAAGGAAGTCTCATCAATTTAAAATAATTAATATCACTACATTGGACACTGCCGTAAAACACATAAAAACTTCAGGCTTGAAAGCTAAAAAAGGAAACAGACCCCCTAACAGCCCACATGTTAGAGAAGAAACTACGCTGAAGTACTTCTTACCAAAAGTCAAGGAATTTTTAATATTCAGTATCAACCTAATAGTCAAGGAACTTAAAATTCAAAGATAAAGCCCACTTACAAGGACACGTAAGTCTCAAATATGTCTACATTTCAGATGCAAAGACCAACACTAAACAAACGAAGGGGTCCACCCCGGAGAGGCTAGAGAGAACCACACTCAGGGGGAAGCGAAGAGCCAGAAAGAGTGGAGATGATGGTGGCGCGAGGGCGGCCTGCACAGGACCCACAGCTGGGTCTGTGAGGGTGCGTCTGCTTCACGGGTCCGGTCTCAGCACGGAGTGGAGACACCAAGTTACGGAGGGAAAGGGAAACCGTGGCTACAGGCAGAATGTTTTTAAGATTGTGAAGTTCACGTCGTGCCATGCCTGTGAACCGTGAATGAAATAACCAATCTCCCAGCAAACACTGGAAGGCCCAGTGGTCGCCCCACATCTGCTGTGCCCCTGGCAGCGCTTCCTGCCGCCATGTGCAGCCCACATGCGACGAGAGCAGCTTCCAGGAACCCCAGACCCCCAGTCAGGCAGGCATCCTCGCCGCCGCCCAAGGCCCTGCAAATGAGATCATTTCTGAGCACGGCACGCACGGAGGACATCTGGCAGTTCCGGTGTGTGCTGCAGTCTGCGCCTGACCCCTGGCCGCCAGCTCAGCAAACGGTGCCTGGACAGAGGACACTCCCTGCACGACACGGCCCTTCGTGCCAGGCTCCGGCCAGCACGACTCTGGCGGCCACCCCATGCCTTCTCCTGCCCTTCCCACGTTCTGCTGGCTGGGATGCAACTTTGAAGGCTGGAGCTGGGACAGCCCCTCAGAGTACGGAGCACCTGGAGAAGTGGGGCCGGTGTCTGGTCACGGCCACCTGACTACTGCCCCGAGGGGGCCCTCAGACAGAGCCCTTTCCCCCTCACTCCTGCACTGCTATTCCAGAGCTTTTTACGTAAGAGAGACTTTTGCTACACAGAGTGTGTGCTCATCAGAGAAACAGAGACAGAAGTGAGAGATCGCTCCTGGGGGAATGGCCACACCGCGTTCCCTTCTCAACCACAGACCACGTGCCACAGAACAGCCTTCTCCTTGCGGGAGCATGCGGTGCGTCCGCCCGGCCTGGGCAGCACCTCCCACTGCTGGTCAAAGGGCTCCCCCTAGGGGTCTCAGCGGCACAGTTCTCGTGGGCAGCGGCAGGCCTCTCCTCAGGACAGACCAGGACATTTTAAGCACAGTTATGTAAAACAAATACCATTAGCTCAGCTGGGTGAATGTGTGTGCGAGCATGTGTGTGTGTGCGTGTGTGTATAAAAGTGCATGTATGCATGCACGCATACATATGCACACACACATAATATATATGTATATGCACTCCTATACATAAAACTTTCGGGAATCATTGGTTGATAAAACCATCGGAACCAGCAGTTCGTGAGTTGGTGTAATGGCTATATCGCTGGACTCCCATGTAGTTGAACGCAGTTCGAGTCCCGGACCCGGTAGCTTAAACTCAAGCCAGGCGCGTGTGCGTAATGCCCAAGATCCCGAGAGGAGAATGGAGGAGAAGGGATTGCGGCGTGGCCATCCCCCCGGGGGGTGATTTCTCGCTTTCTGTCTCTCTGTCTCTCTCTGTCTTTCTGGTGAGCACACACACCCTATAGCAAGAACCTCTCAAAAACAAACAAACATAATAAAACCTTAACCATCAAAATTTTTGTTAAAAAAAAAAAAAAAAAAGATCTATCCTGACTATTTGAAGCCACTAGGAGCGAAACCTAGAATTTACAGCACACCCCAAAGGTCATGTCGAAGGGGCAATGGCGGAAGGGAGGCCAGGGTCCCGGCAGGGTCCCTTACACATTACAGATCCGTAGGAGAGACCGCCAGGTGCCAACAGAACACCTATTTAAACCAGAGATGAAAACTCCCAGACCCGTCCTGTGCACTCAGCCAGGGCCGGGTGGCCTCCCACCGTTGGTGGGCCTGAGGGGCGGATGACAGGGAACACGTTCAGGTACAGCTGAGCAGCCCTGGCTCCCCAGGATGGCGCTGGACCCCAGCCCCCGGAAGCAGACCCCCAGAGAGGGCCCCACACTGTCTCTCCTCCCAGCTGGAGGGGGAGCTTAAACATGTGCACAGACAATATGGCTATCATAACATTTGAAAGCTGTATCTAAATTTGAAAAGTTAGCGTGTGCGACGGACAGCTGCGACGCCGTCTTACAGGACCCCTCCCTTACCTTCTCTCCAGGTCTCGGTGACTGCTGCAGTTTCTCATAATCTTTCTTCG
Source organism: Tupaia tana (assembly GCA_026018925.1). Taxonomy (NCBI): domain Eukaryota; kingdom Metazoa; phylum Chordata; class Mammalia; order Scandentia; family Tupaiidae; genus Tupaia; species Tupaia tana. The sequence goes on from JAKSZU010000001.1 coordinate 3,148,036, forward strand.
TCTCCAAAATTTTTTTCACAAGTCCACCTGTTGAAAATCAGTAGTTTTATATTAGTTTATTCGCTACCTCCAAGAAGCTATTCTAAATAGATGGAAAGGGAAGGGAAAATGCTAATTCCTATCCCATCTCTTTTTCTTCCTTTTGTTTTTTTTAATTTACTACAGGGTACATGCATTGGCCAGAGAGAGGGAGAGGGAGAGAGAGAAAGTGAGAAAACACCCCCGGGGGGTGTCCATGCCACAGTCCCTTCCCTCACTCTCCTCGGGATTTGGTGCGTGCACATATGCCCAATGTGTTTTTCAAGACACTGGGTCCAGGACTCGAACCACATGCTGGCCACACAGGATCCACTGCCTTAACCACCACAGCACCTCGCTGGCCAGGCCATCTCTTCTGTACCACACAACTTCAAGTAGCCTTAGTTTGCTAATGACAGGGTGTCATGGCACCTGGTGGGACGAACTGCGAAAGGTCGCGCAGCCCAAGGAGATCAGTTCCGGCAGGGTAAGACATTTTAAAGAAAACACGGATTTCCTCTTCAATTTCTATTTTTTTTTTTTTTTTTTGGAGAGGTTTTTGCTATAGGGTGCGTGCGCTCGCCAGACAGACAGAGAGAGACAGAGAGACAGAAAGCGAGAAATCGCCCCCCAGGGGGGATGGCCACGCTGCAATCCCTTCTCCTCCATTCTCCTCGCGGGATCTTGGGCACGCACGCACACGCGCCCGGAGTGAGTTTTAAGCCACCGGGTCCGGGACGCGAACCACGGTCGACTACGTGGGAGTCCAGCGACATAGCCACTACGCTAACTGCTGGTTCCCTTCAATTTCTAAACGTTAAGAAGAAATGTAAACAAACCTCCAAAAGTATAAAATATAAAAGTATATCTATCACAAATAGATATATAAAAATGTGAATATAAAATATAAAGATAAATCTATCACAAGTAGATAAAGCGACTGGAACTAACTCCGAGAACTAATGCTTCTTTTGTACAGAGGGACAAGAGCATTCAACTTCTCTTAAAATTATCCACGGGGTAAATGTCATGTGAAAAAATCCCTTTTTAAGAAGTGCTTTGCCCAAGCATGCACTGCCATGCCTTCCTAATAGGATATACCTGAGAACAACAGGACCTCAGAACAACCCTGCCATGTCTCCCGTGATCGCGTGGCTGCTCCTGACTTGCCGGGGCCCTAAAGTGGCTGCGTGTGCACAGTGCGGGCTGAGACACATGAACGGCCAAGCCGCAGGGAGCTGCTGGCTCAGCAGGAGCTCAGAGACATGCATGTGGGAAACCAGAGAATGTGGACACCCCTACCCCCAAATCTGAACTGGAAACATCGCTATGAACTGATTTTTTTTTTTAATGAAATGAAGAAGTATATCCCTTGGACCAGCAGATGGCATAATGGCTGCTGCATCGCTGGACTCCCGTGTAGTTGACTGCGATTCGAGTTCCAGACCCGGTGGCTTAAATTCACACCGGGCGCGTGTGCATGTGTGCCCAAGATCCCAAGAGGAGAATGGAGGAGAAGGGATTGCGGCATGGCCATCCCCCCTGGGGGGTGATTTCTCACTTATTATCTCTCTGTCTCTCTCTGTCTGTCTGGCGAGCCCACGCGCCCTATAGCAAAAACCTCTCCAATAAAAAAAGAACATCCCTGCTCTGAGGGAAATGCTGAGAACGCTGACTCGCCCGCACAGTGGGCAGCCAGGCTCCTTGGAGAAACACGGCAGATTCGCAGTGGAAGTTCACGAAACGTCATCAAATCCCAAAGCAAAGAAGCCACGGAGTTTCCCAGGATGTGGCAAAGGCCCGGTGCCCTCTCCCCTGCAGACGCCAGGCTTCGGGTGGCCTAACGCCTAGGGGACGGCACGGGAGGGCTGGGTCACACCACCGAGACCTCTCGCTGGGTAACAAGGGAGGAGGTGGGGGCCCTGCATCATGGCCCCCGGGAAAACAGAGATCTAGGCCAACATCGCCTGCAGCTGGCCAGACTGGGAGGCCCCCGGCACACGGCGGATTCTTGCTGAAAAGCTGCACCAGATCACATCTTCTAGAACAGCGCGCAGGACACAGGGAACAGGAACGCAGCTGAGTGTGCCACCGCGTGGGGGGCGGCCTCCAGCTTCTTCCCCAGACACACACAGGGGAAGGGATACAGGAGGGCCAGACAGACCCAGGGCTACACGGCATGAACCGTACCTGGACCCGGCCACAACAAACAAGAACAGAGAAAACACTGGAAAAACGGGAACTTGACACTATCAAGCAATTAGTGATTTTATGAAAAACAAGGGAATTACAGTTGCTAGTTTTTTTTTTTTCTTTCTTTCTTTCTTTTTTTTTTTTTTTTTTTTGGAGAGGTTTTTTTTTGCTATAGGGCGCGTGCGCTCGCCAGACAGACAGAGAGAGACAGAGAGACAGAAAGCGAGAAATCATCCCCCAGGGGGGATGGTCACGCCGCAATCCCTTCTCCTCCATTCTCCTCTCTGGATCTTGGGCACGCACGCACACGCGCCCGGCGTGAGTTGTAAGCCACCGGGTCCGAGACGCGAACCGCGGTCGACTACGTGGGAGTCCAGCAACATAGCCATTACGCTAACTGCTGGTTCCCAACAGTTGCTAGTTTTGAAAAGGGCCCTTATCTTTTAGAGATACACACAACGCATTCGATGTTCTCTGGATCTGGAAACGGTCTTGGCGGAGAAGGGCCACGCAGCTGCCAGCTGAGAGAGAAGGGGACGAGCTCCGGGACGCACAGCGGTGGGGGCTCGTGAGCGACTCTATGCTACCCGTGAGCACTTGAAATGAAACACGGAACATCACAGACCGCAGACATCAGGGGGACTGAAGAGCCCCAGTTTCACTGTCTAATGGTACGGATAAGAAAGAGGCCGATGCACCAGCTGCTGGCGTGGTGGTTAGGGCAGCTGGATCCCACATGGCCAACTATAAGTTTCGAGTCCCAGACCTGGCAGCTTGACAAACATGCTGGGTCACATGCATGCATGCCCAAAAATCCCAAGAGGAGGGAGAAATGGAGAAGGGAGTGTAAGCACAACCATGCCCTTAGGGAGTGCTTTCTCACTTTTTCTCGCTCTCCAGAGAGCACAGGTGTCCTGTGGCAAAATTAGAAGTAGGAAGAGAAAAAGGAGGAGGAAGTGGAGGTGGAGGTGGAAAAAGAAAAGGCGGCGGAGAAGGAGGAGAAGGAGACCTGGCGGGAAAGGAAGAAGAAATGGAGAGAAAAGGAGGTCTGCCCTCCGGCACCCCACTAACCTCCAGGTCCCGGGTCTGCCCTCCGGCTCCCCACTAACCTCCAGGTCCCGGGTCTGCCCTCCAGCTCCCCACTAACCTCCAGGTCCCGGGTCTGCCCTCCGGCTCCCCACTAACCTCCAGGTCCCGGGTCTGCACAGCGGCTCCCCACTAACCTCCAGGTCCTGGGGTCTGCACAGCGGCTCCCCACTAACCTCCAGGTCCCGGGTCTGCACAGCGGCTCCCCACTAACCTCCAGGTCCTGGGGTCTGCCCTCCGGCTCCCCACTAACCTCCAGGTCCCGGGTCTGCCCTCCGGCTCCCCACTAACCTCCAGGTCCCGGGTCTGCCCTCCGGCTCCCCACTAACCTCCAGGTCCCGGGGTCTGCCCTCCGGCTCCCCTGTCTGCCCTCCGGCTCCCCAATAACCTCCAGGTCCCGGGGTCTGCCCTCCGGCTCCCCACTAACCTCCAGGTCCCGGGTCTGCCCTCCGGCTCCCCACTAACCTCCAGGTCCCGGGTCTGCCCTCCGGCTCCCCACTAACCTCCAGGTCCCGGGGTCTGCCCTCCGGCTCCCCTCTAACCTCCAGGTCCCGGGTCTGCCCTCCGGCTCCCCACTAACCTCCAGGTCCCGGGTCTGCCCTCCGGCTCCCCACTAACCTCCAGGTCCTGGGGTCTGCACAGCGGCTCCCCACTAACCTCCAGGTCCCGGGTCTGCCCTCCGGCTCCCCACTAACCTCCAGGTCCCGGGTCTGCCCTCCGGCTCCCCACTAACCTCCAGGTCCTGGGTACCCTCCAACCCTCTAGGGGTGGGCATTCCTACCCAGCACCTCCCAGAACACAGAGGGATCCATGCCAGCAGGGCCGAGGTCCTGCCCACCTGACTGCAGACCAGAGCCTGGCACGTGACAGCCACTTGCTTCAGCTCCTTTTGAAGCACACAGAGGAGACGCACATGCGCACACAGACACAAACGTGCACACACGCGCGCAGACACGTGCGCGCACACACGTATACACACATGTACGTGTGCCCACACCCAGGACTCACCGTGCTTCTCGTCTTCTTCCAGTTCCACGGCTGGTACCTGAGCAGGAAGGTAAGGGGAAAAGGCAGAGTCGGGCTTGCCGAAATCTCAAGATCCTGCTTCGTGGGTCTCAGAACGGAATGACCAAGTTAAAGAAAGCAGCACAGGAGAGTCCTGGCTACAGAAATCTGAAGGCTAGAGCATTCATTCCAATGTAATAGACAGAACGATTCTAAAACGCCGCACTTCGGCTAACTCACCAGATCCATTTCTGACATTTCAGAGAGCTGAGGGGCAGCTTCTACCACAAACTGATCGTCCCCTTCGCTGTCAGAGTTCTGCGACTCTACTATCACATTTGACGCGGTTTTACTACTCCCTGTCCTACACAGGAAGAAAGGAGTTCGGGTTAGAGAAGTTCTCTCAGCCCCGGCTGCACCAACCCCGGGTACCTGGAACGGGTCGGGTGATCTGAGAACCGCAGCCCTGAGCGCCTCCAGGGCTACAGCACAACACGAGTGGGAGCAGGCAGCGCCCACCCGAGCCTGCCCAGCCCTGGCCCCCGGCCCATGCCCTCCGCCTCCTCCCTGACACAGGCTGAGGCCAGCCTTCTGCCCTGTGGGCCCACCCCCACATCGCACATCTCAGTGGGGCCCACTCCCACCAGGCTGCTCCTGCCTTCATTCGCGACTCCGGCCCTGAGAGGCGGTCCCTGAACTCTCCTGCCATGACCTCGCTCCACCCCCAGCCACGCCCTCAGCAATCCCCCAGTTCTCAAGTCCAAGGCCCCGGTCTCTGACCTCCCGCGTCTCCCTGGGCTTTGCGGCTCAGAGGCGTGCGGGGTGGGCCTGGCCCTCTCACACGCTGGAGACTGCTGGTCCGGGGTATGAGGCTGGTTTGCCCTTCCTCGTTAGCAAGTCGTCCTAGCACCTGCTGCCTCTCCCACCCACCCCTCGCTGCAGGCGCCAAGGCCCCTCGGGCCCACGGGCACACACAGGGCACCCTCCCGGAGGCCAGGCCAGCCTTACCGCTCTACCGTTAATGCTTCCGCGCTCTCTGGTCGCTTGACCCGAGGAGGTGCTGGTCTTGCACTGCTGGGCCGAGGGATTCTTCTAAACCCAAACATCGGAAAAGCAAAAGAGGGACAAGAAACACTTACATGTCTCAAAGTGGACACAGAGGCCAGCCAATGCTGATCCTGACGTCCAGGCACACCGACACCACACACGTGATGGTCGGACGCACTCCACAGAGTGCCGAGGACACCCAGACAACCGGCGGCCTGGACACCACTCACCCTCCACTCTCACGGTTCCAATCATCTCAAGGTACCAAAAAGAAGGAACAGCACAGCCATCCCTAACCAACAACGACGTACGTAACTTAGCCGTAATTACGAATTTCCCTCACGCTCTAAAACATCCCACATACAGTCACACAGCTCCAGGCAGACTGCATGGCGTGGCTTTCTCTGTACAAAGAATTCGCCATAATCTAGCTCAAGCATGAGAGAAACAGAAAAGATCCAGAGGGAAGCCCCAGCCGCGCCCTGGCTGTGACCGCCCTCCCCAGGTAGGGGCCGGAGCACACAGACCTGACGCTGACCGACATCTCGTTGGGGATTTCGGAATGCTCTGACACCTCGGATTTGTCTTGGCCAGGAGGTCCAACGTCCGCTTCTAAACCGATGGCAGTCCAGACAGCAATGGGCAAAGGAAGAAGCAGAGACAGCGGAGAAATCAGGGCTGAAAGGCAGCACCACCCAGCGGAGTGCAGAGCTGTTCCAGCCCCTTTTCGAGCAGATAAAACAGAGACGAGGTCTAAATTCAGGAGGGTGTGGGGAAACAGGCACGCTCACCCCCTGGAAAGACCAGCTGATTCAGCTGCTCAAGAAATAAAACTCCAAAGGCAGTTGACCAACCGGCAACCTAACTTTGAGGAAATACTTCACAAGCTAAGGAAAAACGTGCGCACGAGGCGGCCCCATGGCTGCCCGGTTACGGCCATCACCATGGACAGCGGGGGCAGCCGGTGGCCACGTGCACACGGTCCACCACATGCAAGACCCTCTTGTGTCCATCCAGGTCTCCATCCTGACATGCAGCCAGCAGCACAGGAGGCCACCTCCGTGACGACTGCACACACGCACGTGGGTCTGGAAGGCACTCACTGAAGTGGAGAGCCGTGGAATTAGCAGTGATTTGATCTCCTTCTGCATATTTTTCTGCATTTTAAAAATTTACTATCATGGCTATGTTCCATACTAGTTATAATCTGAACAAAGTTTTTTTTTTATTTTGATAGGACTCGTTATAAGCCCAAAGTATTAAAACAATTAAATTTACTTTCTAAAGTGAAAGAAATTCATACTTGAGAAAATGTTAAAATGTGAATATATATTATTGAATATAAATAATACATTTTGTATTCTAGAAAAAAATCTTGAAATGTATTCTTCTGGGCTGGCTCCATGGCCAGGTAGTTAAGGTAGCTGGATCCCAGGTGGCTGACCACTGGGTCCGAACCCCAGCCTGACGGTTTGCAAAGCACCCTGGGTACACGGGAGAGAAGGCGGACGGCTGCAGCGTGCATGCGATGTGGGGGTGCTCTCTCCCGCCCACTCGCTGTCTCCTTTCTCTCCAGCGAGCGCACGTACCTTCTGACAGTCTTTTTAAAAAATGTATTCTTTTGAAACTTAAAATATATAAATTCATCTTAAATTGGTGTAGTGAAGGTCTGTTTCCATAAAATACTTTCACTAGTGCAATGTTTAAAACATAGGCCTGAGAATACGTTCGTGTGCTTGCACACGCACACGCACAACTTCACCAAGCACCTACGTAAAGCCACTCCTTACCTGCATCGCTAGTGGAGTCACCTGTGGAGAAAAGCACATCAGAAAGTCAGCGTCTGTTCTGGCACCTCCGTCCACAGAGGGTCGAAGTCGAGAGGACGCGATCCTAAGTGTCTACGAGGGGAAGAAGACGGCGCCCGCACAGCCCCTTCCCAGACTCCTGCTGCCGCTTTATTTCCAGAGACAGTCCAGAGCAAACGCACGAGACCATGCACATAAATGTCATCACGGGGAAGCAAGGAACAGGGCGGTGAAGAGCGAGCACGGAGGCCAAGCAGACCAGGCAAGACAGCAGCAGGTGGACAACAGCAGGGGCACAGGGAGGGCGGCACGACAGGACCACTCTGGCTGGCCTCCCGGAGGCAGTTCCGAGGCCGGCGGTGACCGCAAAGGCTCGGTGGCAGGCACGTTCCACCAGCTCCGAAACAAGGGGGAGGGATGAGCGTCTCTGCTCCTCCCACCTCCGCACTCTCACCCAAGACCCTTCTCCTCCCGTGCTGTTTCACAGACAAATGTCACCCAGGTGGCCACGAGGAAATGCGCGGTGGGCAGACTCGAAACTCGAGGTGGACCTTTGCGCTGTGCTCTCCTGACACAGAACTCTGCAGAGAAGAGCCCGAGAGCCCCCGATGCGCGGCACTCGCTCACTGTGGCCCCCTCAGGCCTCGGCTGTCCTGAGGGTCCATGTGCACAAGAGTGGAAGGCACTGCCCTGTGCCTCTCGGCTGTCTGTCCACAGGAGGGCTCCTGGGACCCTCCAGTCAGAAGTGAAGCCAGTGCTGCCCTAATGGGGCGGCTGGGAAGGCCCGCCAAGCTCCGGGGTACCAGAGCCAAGAGGCCAGACGACCCCGTGGCTGCAGGCCCCAAGCTGCCAGAAGTCAGGCCCCGCAAGGTGACGCAGTACTGAGGACGGCCTGGACCCACCAGGGCCAGTAGGACTTGAGGGACAGCACGGGGCGGGGGGAGGGGGAACGACAGAAAAACAGTGTGAAGACAAGAAACACCACACGCAGCATTGTCGGGGAGCCCGGGATGGTATGTGGGGACCACGGGGTGGGACAGGGCTGCTGAGGGCACAAGCAGGTGGAGGACCCCTCACGCCACGCAGAGCCCCACCGCAGCCTGGGTAACCAGCCGAGACGCGGACACCACTCCCTGCACTCCGGGCCCAGGTCAAAGTGCAGGGCACAGAGTGGGGCTCACGCCACACTTGGACAGCAGCCACCAGGCTGTCACGGAATCATGAGGCTGGAACCCCAAAGTCAAGAGAGCACGCAGACACTCCACCTGTCACACTGGGTCCTGGAGCCAGCCGACCCTCCTTCCTGGAATGCCCTCGCCCCTGCTACCTCAGAGCCAAGGCTCGGCCTCTCCTGCCACAGCACAGCCCGCTAGGCCCCAGGCCTGGCCCTCGCATGTACCCAGAGAAGCCGCAGACCCCGCTAGGCCCCAGGCCTGGCCCTCACATGTACCCAGAGAAGCCGCAGACCCCGCTAGGCCCCAGGCCTGGCCCTCACGTCCCCCAGGAGCCCATCCTTTCTCTCTTCCCATCACAACTCAGGCCCTGCTCCTCCTCTCTGGACAGTCTGGAGCCCTCCCCCGGGCAGGGTGCCCCTTCTGAAATCTGACAATGCCCCTCCTCTTAAAAACCCTCTCGTGAGCTGAACTTCCTCACGCGGCCACCAGCCGCAGGGCCCGGTCAGAGTACATCCTGAATATTAGATGTTATCAGAAAACATTAGTAATTCGGGACCAGCAGTTGGGGTAATGGCTATGTCTCTGGACTCCCACGTAGTCGACCGCAGTTCGAGTCCCAGACCCGGTGGCTTAAATTCACGCCGGGTGTGTGTGCATGCATGGTCAAGATCCCAAGAGGAGAATGGAGGAGAAGGGATTGCGGCGTGGCCACCCCCCCGGGGGGTGATTTCTCGCTTTCTGTCTCTCTGTCTCTCTCTGTCTTTCTGACAAGCGCACACACCCTATAGCAAAAAACCTCTCCAAAAAAAAAAAATTCAAGCTGGGTGCATGTGTGTGCATGCCCGAGATCTCAAGAGGAGAATGGAGGAAAAAGGATTGTGGCATGGCCATCCCCACTGGAGGGTGATTCTCGCTTTCTGTCTCTCTGACTCTCTCTGTCTCTCCAGCAAACGCGCATACACCCTATAGTAAGACTCTCTTTAAAATAAAAATATTCAAATTAAATAAATAAATAATAATAATAATAAAAGAAATGGGTACACCCTCTGTTGAACCCTGCACTCTACCCAAGAAAGCAAAATAACTGACGACCAGCCCCTTGAACTCTCTGCAGCTCCTGATCCTGCAATGCCAGCTGGGCCCGGGCAGTAGGCATAGGCTGGCACAGCACGGCCCGGCGTTTTGGGGAACACTGAGAACATAAGGCAATGTGTGCAAAGGCCAGTCAGCCAGACCACCAGGAGCAGGGCTGGAAACCACACTCCTTGGTGAAAACAGAGGAGCTGCTACAGCTGCCAGAGGGTGCCAAAGTCAGACGGCCGCCAGAGCAGCCACGGTGCCGTGGCAGGACCTCAGGGAGAAGGGCCGGGGTGGCCCGGCTGTGCCGACAGCACCGCCCAGGGACAGCGCGGGTGGAGAAGCTTGCTCCATCAGGAGTGTCAGGAATCACCCTCCCCCTGCACACAGCTCAGAGAAGCCAGGCTTGCCATCCGGGCCCCTAGGCGGATCACCTCCGAAGGTGCTCAACACGTGTCTAAAGAGTGTCAACCTCACCCCGATGAGGGGCCAGTCAGACCACAGTGATCGGAACAAAGCAGACCCGCCTGTGCCAGCCCTGTGACAAACAGCACTGCAGGGACGTCAGCTCACTCACCCGAGGCAGGTATTTTCACACCTGTCTCCAGGAAGGAAACCGTGACTCAGAGAAGCCGCCCAGCGGCTAGCCAAGGCCAAGAAGGGGTGGGCGGAGCAGGGGCGCCATCCTGGTGTCTCGGACGTGGGGTCCTAGCTACCCATGCGGGTGGGACCACCTCCTCTGCGGGCTCCCGGCACTGACCACCCAGGACCGGGACGCACACACGCACCAGGGCTCTCCGAGTGGAAGCGCCCCGGACACGACGCCCCGCCACAAGGGACCGGTAGCTGCGAAGCAGCACGCCCCTCCTGGAAAGTGCACCCCGAGAGGCCGCCCGGCTCAGTCTAGTAACCCCGTACAGGCGACCCAAGCTGCCGCGGACCTGGCCGGTCCACACGCTCGCCCTGTGTGAACAAAACAGCCACAGGCCCCGGGAAAGACCTGCTGTGTGGTGACCGAGACGCCGCTACAGACACCGCCCAGGGGAGATGCAGGCTCTGAGGGAGAGATGTGCTTAGCACCCCTCTAGTCACAGCTCCCTCTTCAAACCTGCCGGAGGATGCGCCCGCCAGAGAGACAGAGACACAGAGACAGGAAACTCTAAACCTGCCAGAGGACACGCACCCGCCAGAAAGACAGAGACAGAGAGAGAGGAGACTCTAAACCTGCCAGAGGACACGCGCCCGCCAGAGAGACAGAGACAGAGAGAGAGGAGACTCTTTAAACCTGCCAGAGGACGCGCGCCTGCCAGAGAGACAGAGACAGAGAGAGAGGAGACTCTTTAAACCTCCCAGAGGACACGCGCCCGCCAGAGAGACAGAAACAGAGAGAGGAGACTCTAAACCTGCCAGAGGACGCGCGCCTGCCAGAGAGACAGAGACAGAGAGAGAGGAGACTCTTTAAACCTCCCAGAGGACACGCGCCCGCCAGAGAGACAGAGAAAGAGAGGAGACTCTTTAAACCTGCCAGAGGACACGCACCCGCCAGAGAGACAGAGAAAGAGAGGAGACTCTTTAAACCTGCCAGAGGATGCACACCCGCAAGAGAGACAGAGACAGAGAGAAAGAAGACTCTTTAAACCTGCCAGAGGACGCGCGCCCGCCAGAGAGACAGAAACAGAGAGAGAGGAGACTCTTTAAACCTGCTAGAGGACGCATGCCCACCAGAGAGACAGAGAGAGGAGACTCTTTAAACCTGCCAGAGGATGCGCGCCCGCCAGAGAGACAGAGACAGAGAGAGAGGAGACTCTTTAAACCTGTCAGAGGACGTGCGCCCGCCAGAGAGACAGAGACAGAGAGAGGAGACTCTTTAAACCTGCTAGAGGACGCATGCCCGCCAGAGAGACAGAGAGAGGAGACTCTTTAAACCTGCCAGAGAGACAGAGACAGAGAGAGAGGAGACTCTTTAAACCTGCCGGAGGATGCGCGCCCGCCAGAGAGACAGAGACAGAGAGAGAGGAGCGCACACCCTCCTGGGCACGGTTACACGGTTACACAGCTCCCTCCCCCCTTTCAGGATTTGGAGCATATACGCACACATGCCTGGCGTGTTTCACAAGCCACTGGGTCCAGGACTCAAACCATGCAGACAGCCATGTGGGTCTGGCTCACATAACTACCAGGCCAAGAATGGAGAAAGAGAGACAGAGAGAGGGAACGTGAGAAACCACCCCCCGGGGGAGGGCCACCGCAATCCCTTCTCCATCCTCCTCTCAGGGTCGTGGTTATGTAGCACACGCACTCAGTGTGATTTTCAAGTCACCGGGTCCAGGACCCACAATCCCGTCTCCATCCTCCTCTCAGGGTCGTGGTTATGCAGCACACGCACTCAGTGTGATTTTCAAGTCACCGGGTCCAGGACCCACAATCCCTTCTCCATCCTCCTCTCAGGATCGTGGTTATGTAGCACACGCACTCAGTGTGATTTTCAAGTCACCGGGTCCAGGACCCGAACTGCGGGTGACTGAGTGTGAATCCAGCGCCTCACCCACCACACCCCTGCTGGCCCAAACCTATAGAATTTCTTAAAAATCAGAAAAATATAAGACAAACTGAGTCCAGAAAAAACTTACTTTCTCCTAGAGTTAAAATGTACACTATTGTTCATTTAAATGCAACTCAGAAATCCAACACTTCGAAGAACTAGGTCTGAAGTCACGGAAGACGAGTGTGCCGTGTACCCGCGGGCCAGCCCCCCACGGCAGGACACGCCCTCGGTGCAGCGTGCCACCTGGTGCCTCTCCCCGACGGCCACAGCAGCACTCTCAACTCCGCCGCGGCATTTCCGAGCAGGACAAGGCGGAGAGGGGTGGACACAGGGAACTTCTCCATGTGACCATCTGCATCATTTGTAAAATTCCAAGAACAAGGTTAAGAAAGCATTCTGACTTACAGTGAAAGCAAGGTACGCATAAAAGGAGAGTGACAGGTAACCTGAAGCTATCACACGGCCTCACGGACGAAAGCAAAATAAAACGGCAGGTCACGTCGCATCTTCAGGACGGTGCGAACGGGAAACGGGAAAGTGGCCAGAACAGGAGCAGCAGTCATCTAAAACCCGGGAGCCCCACGGCAGCTAGGACACCCGCACACGGAGTCCCACCTCACGGCCACCGCAGTGGTGGGCAGTCCAGGACGCAGCCTGAAACGCGTGCCCCGGTCTCCACAGGAAGGGAACGCAGTGTGTCCACACCCGCTGGAGGACTCCCTCTCCCTAGTGAGCACAAGTACGGTCTAGTAATTTTAAAATAATAATACAATAACATTAGAAAGTCAGCTACAGTGAGGTATAAGTAAATACTCCACCTCAGGTCGGCCTCAGGGCCTCGCGGTGGAGGAAGCTGACTCCCACATGACTGGTTATGATCCAAACCCTGGCCCTGGTGCCTTGAAACACACACAGAGCACGCATGCGTGCATGTCCAAAACCCCACAGGACAGAGAAATAAAGGACAAGGGACGTGGCATGACCACGCCCAGTGGGGAGTGCCCCTCCCCCTCTCTCTCGTGAGGACCCGCACTCTTTTGCACACACATTAAAAAAAAGAAAAGCCTGGGACCAGCAGTTAGCGTAATGGCTATGTCGCTGGACTCCCACGTAGTCGACCGTGGTTCGAGTCCCGGACCCGGCGGCTTAAACTCACGCCGGGCGCGTGTGCGTGCGTGCCCAAGATCCCGAGAGGAGAATGGAGGAGAAGGGATTGCGGCGTGGCCATCCCCCCTGGGGGGTGATTTCCTGCTTTCTATCTCTCTGTCTCTCTCTGTCTGTCTGGCGAGCGCACGCGCCCTATAGCAAAAACCTCTCCAAAAAAAGAAAAAAACCACTTAAATAAAAAAAAGAAAAGCCTTATCGAAGTGGTATGGAACTTAAATATACTTTTTTTTTTTTTTTTTTGGAGAGAGTTTTATTTTTTCGCTATAGGGCGCGTGCGCTCGCCAGACAGACAGAGAGAGACAGAGAGACAGAAAGCGAGAAATCACCCCCCGGGGGGATGGTCACGCCGCAATCCCTTCTCCTCCATTCTCCTCTCGGGATCTTGGGCACGCACGCACACGTGCCCGGTGTGAGTTTTAAGCCACCGGGTCCGGGACGCGAACCACGGTCGACTACGTGGGAGTCCAGCGACATAGCCATTATGTTAACTGCTGGTTCCCTGGAACTTAAATATACTTTTCATGCCTACTTCTGAAGCTGCGGTTTCCTGATCCAGCCCATGAGCTAATTTAAACACTATGGGGGTCTACAGACCTATCTGAAATACTACCCTCCTTCCTCCATGACGTAAACAGTTGAGAGAGGAAGGTACCACGAAGGTTGTCTGGTCGCTTTAGTCGGGGTTCAGAGGGGTTACACTAAGGGCACCACACACTGCCCCGTCGACTCTGGTCCCTTCCCGGCTGCCACGAACTATCCCACAGAACTCCGCTCAGAGGATCTGGGCGCCCACCCTCGCCCACACTCCCCTCCCTAGACTTCCGGGACACCCGCTCACCTGGCTTCTCTCCGGACTCCCCCGACCCGCTGGCCCCGTTTCCCTGCCGATCCCGACACCTGGCAGGTCAGGAGTCCACACGGGCTACTGGATCGACTGTCACGCAGGGCCAAGCTGGAGAGCACTGCGCGCTGGAGGCTCCCGGCTGCTCCTGCTGCACTTCCTGCGATCGCGCCCGCCTCTGCCTCACCTGGCCTCCAGGACAGCCCCCCCCAGGCCGCCCAGGAGATCTGGATCTGTCTCCGCCTTCCCAGCAGGTGGCACCCACTCCATCAGCAGAGCCCTGCCCTGCCCTGCCTCTGCCCTCGCCACCAGCTGTCCAGTCTCTCACCTGGACGCCGCGACCACCTCTGCACTATGCCCCGGCCTCCAACACGCCTCTCTGCCGTGTGTGTTTGTTTTAGTCTTTTTTTTAATTGTCAGAGGGCACATGCACTTGCCAAATAAAGAGACAGAGAGGGAGAGAGAGGGGAGACAGAGATCTCGAGTGGGGTGTGGTCACGCCACAATCGATCCCTCTCCTCCATCTCTTCGCCCCGTCAGGATGTGGCATGGGTATGTGCATACATGCACACACTTGCCCGGCGTGATTTTCAAACTGCCGTGGCTAGGATTTAAACCACATGGTCAGCCATGCGGGATCTAGCTCCCGTAGCCACCAGCCACAGGGTCAGGTGCCCCTACGGTTTTCAAAGGGGTCAAACCTCATCTCTCTCCTGCTAAAACCCTCCAACGACTTGTGCTTCACTCACTGCAGAGCACCCGGCGGTGTGGCCCAGCCTCCTCCAGCCCTGCCTCCTGCTCCTGCCCCTTCCCACAGTCCTTGCCCTACCCCACTTTCTGCCACTCACACGGGCAGGCCTAGCCTCTGCTCGGGCTCTCCAGACACTGCACACCCTCCTTCGCCCCACCAGCTGTCCAGGTGCCCCTGCAAGAGGCCCGCCCTGCCTGCACCTCTCACCCGTTTCTCCTGGATTCACTTTCCCTGCAAAAGACTCATCACAGGCCAGTGTAACTGCGCAGGCCGTGTCCTCGCTATACGGGTCTGCGGAATGAAGGAGCGAGGTTCAGATGACTGACCTGGCTGGGGCCCGCCCTGCAGCTCCCCCTGCTGCAGAGAGCAGTGCCCACACTCGGGCCTGCGTCAGGGTGGGCCGCCCGGCCTGCTCGCAGTGCAGCTCCACCTGCCCAGTGGCCAAATGGAAGCAGACGCACAGGCAGCGAGAGGTTTCCACTCACAGACGTCCACTCGGCCTCGCTGTGGCTAGTCTTACCGAGAGGCCGCGCGGTGCGCTCCGTCTGAGCCGTGCTGTATGAGGAGTTACGTTCTTTTTCAGGGGAAAGGCTATTTTCAATGGCTCTCGAGTCCCTCCTTCCTGATGTGAAACTGCACAGTGAAGACACATATTAACGCCATCTATAATGCTGCACAGCTAGCAAAGCAGTGAGATGACATGTTCTGGCTGACGCAGAGGGATCAGTTCCGCTACAAGGCACCACTCGGCAAGAAGCAAAACCAACCTGTTCTGAACGTGGAGTGTGTTTTGGATTCCGAGGGACCCTAACAGTTCAGCGGGTCTGACGATCGAGCTCCACACTGTGCAGTGGATGCAGGGCTCCCCACCCCCGGCAGAACACAGAGGTCCCGGGCCCCGTGCACCTCAGAGTACGGGCATCCCAGAAGCCCACCCCCTACACAAGGCAGAGCGCGGGGGCCAGTGCCGGCCATGCCGGGGGGGCCCACAGTGAAGTCAGTGGCCAGCTGGCAGGCAGAGGACAAGGAGCCACCACGGGTAGACAGCTCAGTGACGCTTACAGCAAACCTCAGCTAATCGAAGCTCCTAAAGACCACAGAAAAAGAACCTTTAGCACAGCTCACCAGCAAACACAGGTGCCAATGCCCTCGGTGATTAGAAAAGAACAGACGGTAGGACGGCCTGCTTGGAAAGCCCAGGCAACCAAATCAACGCAAGAGCTGGTGACGATGGCGACAAAGCTCCAGTAAGATGCAGTTACGAGTATCCAGAAAGCATCCGACATACCAACAGGAAAGACTGAGGGGGAAAGATACCACTTCCAAAATAACTAGAAGCAGAAGAGACTCCCGAGCGATCCCCTCGGCCCACAGGCGCACCAGGCGCACACACACACACACCACGGAGCGACTCCTCAAGTTCACCGAAGCACGAGTTCAACGCAAGCCCAAGGAGATCCTGAGAAGCTGGCTGGGAAGTGCGATTCTTGGGGTCATGACGCGATTTTAAAATTCATTTGGAAAAATAAGCAAACAAAACAGCTTAAAATTTTTTTGAAAATAACAAGATAGGATACCAGTGGCGGAACAGATCACAGTGGAAGCTTAACAGCAGCAACGACCCACACCCCAGAAGCCGTCACAGAGCACGAGGGACGGGCACGACGACCCTGGACAGCTGGAGAACTATTCTGACAAAACATACTCCGAGACACACCTCACACCGTGAACTGAAGTGAGAGAGCTAGAAATGTCAATATTTAAGAAGTGATAACATACATTGGGAACCAGCAGTTAGCGTAATGGCTATGTCGCTGGACTCCCACGTAGTCGACCCCGGTTCGCGTCCCGGACCCGGTGGCTTAAAACTCACGCAGGGCACGTGTGCGTGCGTGCCCAAGATCCCGAGAGGAGAATGGAGGAGAAGAGATTGCAGCGTGATCATCCCCTCTGGGGGGGTGATTTCTCGCTTTCTATCTCTCTGTCTCTCTCTGTCTGGCGAGCGCACGCACCCTATAGCAAAAACCTCTCCAAAAAAAAAAAAAAAGAAGTGATAACATACAAATCATCATTTCTCAAATGTTTGGACAAATTACCAAAAAAAAAGACAAGCAGTTTGGAGCTGGCTTGGAAGCCTAGTGGTTAAGGGAATTGGATCCCACACCCACATGCCAGACAACACAGTTCAAATCTGGGACCCAGCGGCTTGAAAACCATGTCGGGTGTGTGTGCACGCATGCTCAAAATCCTGACAAGGTAGAGAAGAGGAGGAGAAGAGACTGAGGTGTGATTACGCCCCTTCGGGGGCGCCTTCTCCCCTCCCCTTCTCTGTTTTTCTGGGGATTGCATAGCACCCGCCCCCAGCAAATTAAAAAAAAAAGATTTACAGCTTCAAGTGGTACATAAAAATTAAACACTCAGGCAAATCAAAAATTAAACGAAAAGAATGCGTAGAAATGAACTGAAAACTACGTAACACTTTCCAAACTGGCAGACGACACAGCGTGCAGAAAGTGAGTGCCAAGATGGACGCGAGGCCAGGCCAGCCAGAGAGGCAGTGAGGACTCGCGACGCACAGGGGCAGACGCCTTCCTGGTCACTAAGCTCGTGCTGCTCAGCGATCGAAGTCAGCAAGCCTTCAGCGTACCGGAGGGCGTGGGGTAGAGGGCGCGGAGGAGGCCCGCTGAGGCTGACACCCTGGCCTCTGGCCCGGGTGCCCACAGCCCAGATCCCACCCAGAATAGCTGCTGGCCAGCGCCACCTAAGGCAGGCTGTGCAAGTGCAGCTGGACCCACGTGGGAAAGGTCCCAGGTTTCTGTCCTGAGATCTCCCTGAGCACTCCAGGGGCTCAGGCCATGCCGCGGTCTGGGCCAGCGTAGTCTGGGGGTGGTCATGGCAGAAGACCCTGTTGGGGATGCCTATACCCCTCTCTCTCAGAAGAAATAAACTAACCTAAAAATTATTTTTCTTTTGCCAGAGGGTATGTGCACTCATCAAAGACAGGGGAAGAGAGAGCACAAAAACGCACCCCCATGGGGCATGGTCACACCCTTTCTCCTACATCTGTCAGGATTCTAGACACATCATCTGGCCTGGTACTTTTTTACTGGGGGGGGGGGAGAGGTTTTTGCAATAGGGCATGTGCGCTCGCCAGACAGACAGAGAGACAGAAAGCGAAGAATCACCTCCTGGGGAATGGCCATATCACAATCCCTTCTCCTCCATTCTCCTCTCGGGATTTTGGGCACACACGCACACACCCAGAGTTTAAACCACTGGGTCCGGGACGCGAACTGCGGTCAAAGACATGGGAGTAGTGACATAGCCACTACGCCATCTGCTGGTCCCGGCCTGGTATGTTTTCCAGCTACTGGATCTGGGTAAGAACTGCAGTTGGCCATGTGGGTTGAGCTCCCCACACACAGGGCTTAACTGCTATGCTACAGTGCTAGCCTCCCCACAACTTTATTTTTATAGAAGAATTACTTATTGGAGCCAGCAGGGGCTGGACTCCCACAGGTCAACCACAGTTCAAGTCCCAGACCTGGCAGCTTGAAACACTCCGAGCATGTGTGTGTGCGTGCCCAAAATCCTGAGGGGAATGGAGAAGGGACTGCAGCCTGGCCATCTCCCCTGGGGGTGTGATTTCTCGCTTTCTGTCCTTTTGTCCTTCTGTCTCTTGGACAAGTGCATGTGCCCTATAGCAAAATCTCTCAAAAAAAGGCATGATTTATTATTGTGAAAGAGTGGAAATTACCACCCAATTTTCATTTCTAAATGAAAAATTCCCACTGTTACGTTCTTGCCACACTTCTTTAACTTACACAACCCAGGAAAAGCCTGACTTTTCAGAACCTGCGGCTGCTCTTTCCAAGTGCCTCTGTACGTCAATGACACCTGCCACCCAACAGTGCCACACGTGCCACCTGCCACCCAACAGTGCCACACGTGCCACCTGCCACCCAACAGTGCCACACGTGCCACGTGCCACCTGCCACCCAACAGTGCCACACGTGCCACACGCACAGCAGTCCCCTGGGTTACCACAGACCACCCCTCACAGCCTAGGTGTGCACCGCCCACACCACCCAGGTCTGTAAGTGCGCGCTGTGATTTCCACAACAAAACTGCCTGACAGCACACCCCTCAGGAAGCTGCCAAACATCTGAATGAATGAGGCTCGATGCGGCATGACGGACTCCTGCCAGGGCATGACACTGTCTGACCTGCTGGCCTGTTGCAGTGAGATCCTATCCTGGGGCAAACCCAGGCCCGGCCTGTGAGCTGCTGCCCGTCGCACAGTTCCCAACAATAATGCCGGCTGCCTTTACGTAGCTCCAGGGTCCAGCCTGCAGCCCACAACGCGAGGCAGCGAGGGGAAACGCGGAGGGCCGAGGAGCATCTCTGTAAGATGCAAATTCAATCACACCATTTAGACTAACCCAGATCTCCAGCCCAAAGGGGCGGCTCTGGCCCTGGTGGTGTGAGCTCACACACTTGTGTGTGTACTCGTGTGTGTAAGGGCCACAAACCTCCATAACTTCCACACAGTCTGCTCACCCCCAGACCCGCCAGGGCCATTTTCCAGCCAAAGGAGTTCCTTCCCTCTAGACACGGGGATGGCAGAGACCCAGACCCAGCTCCAGCAGGTATGCAGTAGGCTGTGCAGTACCTTCCACGGAACTTTTGGATCGCTGTTTTGATGTTTTTGTCACTGATGACCTGGACACTCTGGTGGAGATCTCAGTCTTAAAAAGAATAAAAATAAAATTAGTTGATTTATTACATGGCAATATCTTCAGCAAATTCGTTCCTCAAGCTCTGCTTAAGGAAAAACAGTGTGAAACACAACAGTGCCCACAGGCTTTCAGAGGGAAACCAGCAGGACCAGACCAGCACCCGCCCTGGGGGCATGCGCCCCAGGAGCCCACTCCTCCCCTCCCCTGCCCTCCCCTCAGTTCACAGCCCAGCTCTCTCTACGGCCCTGGAAAGGTCCAGCGCCTCCAGAGGCCCTGATGGTGTCCTAACCGGCCTCCCACCTGCCCTCTGGGCCCCTGCCTGAACACTGCGGCACCCTGAAGTGCCACCTGGATGGACACGCTGGCCTACGCCGTTGGTGCTGCTACGCGCAGGCTGCGGCTACGCACAGGGTGCCTGGTGAGGTCGAGAGCTTCAGCTATGGAGCAGAGCTAGAAGGGGTCCCTCCAGCTGGCCCTCCTCCCCTTCTGTCAGCCTGGTGGCTTTATCCTCTCCCAGACTGGCCCTGATAGCTCCTCCACCCTCTCCCACAAGGACGACCGATCCCTTTACACTGAACCTCACGCTTAGCAAATAAAGCTCAAAAGCACCCAGGTCTCCTGTGGAACCTCGAGAATAGCATTCTCCATCTATCCGGCCAGCAGGCAAGCTGTGTACTGATAAATCACTACTCTCACGTCGAAATGACGGTGGCACTATTACATGGCAGCCCAGACCACCCTCTCTGCCCACGACCAGAAGACCAATACTCGCTAGTGCAAGGCAGTTGCGAGTTTGCTTCTCTTACCCTTATTTATTTTTATTTTATACAATCACTGCATACCAGCACAGCTTACGAGATGAATTTCCCAACATGAACACACTGCACACCTTATATTTTAAAGCTTACCTCTGTTTCAGCTTTGAAGTCTTTAAAAGATCCTTCTGCCAACTTTTTAGACATCTCCCCTGAGCTTGCTGGCTATAAATAAATAAACAGTTTTTTTGGATCAATCTTTACAATGATTTAAATCTCTAATATCTAAAAACCTACGACGACAATGCCTAAAAGAACATAAGTGTTTTATTTGCCACCACCCAATAGCAAGCCGGAGACATAGGAGCTGCACGAAGGGGCGACTTTTCTTAACTGCCAGAGGGTGCGTGCACTCACCAGAGACAGGGGCCCCGAACGCAGCAGGGTCGCGCTGTCATCCCTCCCCCACACTTCTCTGCCCTGCCAGGACCTGGGGCACCCTCTACTTCTCTGCCCTGCCAGGACCTGGGGCACCCTCCACTTCTCTGCCCTGCCAGGACCTGGGGCACCCTCCACTTCTCTGCCCTGCCAGGACCTGGGGCACCCTCCATTTCTCTGCCCTGCCAGGACCTGGGGCACCCTCCATTTCTCTGCCCTGCCAGGACCTGGGGCACCCTCCACTTCTCTGTCCTGCCAGGACCTGGGGCACCCTCCACTTCTCTGTCCTGCCAGGACCTGGGGCACCCTCCACTTCTCTGCCCTGCCAGGACCTGGGGCGTGCACACACACGCACACGAACACCAGGGCCAGGACTCAAACTGTGGGCAGCCATGTGGGATCTGACTCCCTTAACCGTTAGGCTGTGGGGTTACCCAGGAACCCAGATTTTTATGACAAATATTCTCACTCCAGAATACCCGCACGAGGGGAAAAATGGTATTTTAAATAGTAAAACATGGACATTATTCCCAATGGAACACAGAAGTCAATCACTAACGCAACCTGGTCCCTCGGAGAGGCGCCCCTTCTCACTACACCGCAGACTGCAAACGGGCTAGCCCTGCCATCCGCGGTAGAGACAGCTCACAGGACGCCCGCGGGTCAGTCCTGCGGCACCCAGGCCCCGCTCCTCGCTGCGAGACGAGGTGACGCCAGGGGTAGAAGGCCCGTGGGGCCAGCCAGGCCGGGCCCCTCGCTGTCCAGCCTCGCCTGGGCAGCCCTGACCCTTCCCAAACCCCTGCATTCTCCTTCCCAGCAGCCGGCAGCCATCCCAGACCCTTCCCACCATCTTCCCAGGACACTCAGGATATGACGTTTCCGCAAGAGTAGGCATCTGGGAAACAGCCCTGCCGAACACGAGGGGTCCAGCCTAACCCACAGATTCGGAGGACACACTCGAGCCACCAGGATTTCGTGGCAACCCTACAGGTACCTGGAATTTCCGTGCAACGAGGGTTATAGTAATTGAGTCTTACTCTGAAAGTGACCTACCGCCTACCGCCCAGGCTCCAGGAGACACCACGCACTCCATCACAATGGCCTGTACACGGCACCCACCGCAGCGGTGCAGGCTCCTCCCAGGTCTCCGGGAACACCCAAACACACACGCACATGCACACACACATGCACACGCACACATGCAGCAAGGCAGAGCTGCCAGCGATGAGGGGACCTGGGGAAGTGGCTCAAACCAACAGACCATGCTTTCTCCACGCCTGGCAGGGACCCGCCCAAACCCCCCGAAGAGCGAGTCTGCCCTGACTCCTGTCTTCCTCCAAGTCACCTTCCGCCACTCCAGACACCATTCCAGAGACCCTCCACACCACTTCACTGGCCAGTCTGTCCAGCATTTCCTGAGGGAATGTCCTCCATCCCTTGCCAAGACTCTCCATCCATCCCTGCACCACTTCTGTGCTGTGGAAATCAACAATGAACCCAAGGGCCAGCAGGTGGTGCAGTGGCTAAGGCGCTGGACTCCCACCTGGCCAGCCATGGCTCAAGTCCCAGACAAGGCAGCTTGAAAAATCACACGAGCCAGGACCAGCAGATAACATAATGGCTATGTCGCTGGACTCCCAAGTAGTCAACTGCCGTTTGATTCCCAGACCCAGTGGCTTAAACTCATGCCGGGCGCGTGTGCACGCGTGCGTGCCCAAGATCCCAAGGGGAGAATGGAGGAGAAGGGATTGCGGCGTGGCCATCCCCCCTGGGGAGTGATTTCTCGCTTTATATCTCTCTGTCTCTCTCTGTCTTTCTGGTGAGCACATGCGCCCTATAGCAAAAACTTCTCCAAAAAACAAAAAGAAAAAAAATCACACTGGACAGTGTGCTCGTGTGCCCAAAATCCCATGAGGAGACTAAAGGAGAAGGGATTGTGGCATGGCCACCCCCCCACCCCAGAGGGAGGTTTCTCACTTTCCCTCTCATTGTCTCTCTCGCTCTGGCAAGCACATGTGTCCTATGACAAAAACCTTAAAAAAAAAGAAGCCACATGTGACAACCCCAGCTTATGTTCTTACGGAACTCTGTGGCAGCAGGAGTCTCTCTGGACATGAAACACGGCCTGGCTGAAAGCTTCTGACACTGTGCCTAACCGGTGGCCGAGCCGCAGACCGCTGTTAGAGTGACAGAGGAGGCCAACAGCACCCCCTGCGAGACACTAGCACCGCTGAGCTCCTACTGAAATTCAAGATCGTCGTAATTTTTTTTTTTTTTTTTTTTTTTTTTGGAGAGGTTTTTTGCTATAGGGCGCGTGCGCTCGCCAGACCAGAGAGAGACATGCGAGACACTAGCACCTCTGAGCTCCTACTGACGCTAATTCAAGATCGTCGTAATTTTAAACTGGCATTTCAAACAAAACAATACGCTTCCTAATTGCATGCATTTTCTAATTACATTATAACCAACATTTTTGGGAACACCGCAATCCATTTTTACATTGGAAGAAGTTTTCACACAACATTTTACCTTTTTCTCCAGTTTATCATGCTCTCTGCTCTTTTCCTTGTCAGGGTCCCTGGAGTGCTCCCCGTCTTTCACTCTCCGTCTGTCCCTGTCCCTCCCCTTGTCCCGATCGCGCTCTCTGTCCCTGTCCCTCGGCCTCTCCTTGTCCTTTCCCCCCTCGCTCTTCCGCTCCCGCTCCAAGTCCTTGTCCCGCTCTTTGGTGCCTCTGTCTTTGTCCCTGTCGCGCTCTTGCTTGGCCCTGGCTTTGGCTTTTTCTCTGTCCCCCTCCCGATGCTTTTCTCTCTCCGGATCTTTGTGCCTATCTCTGTCACTGTCCTTGGTCTTCTCCTTGTCCCGCTCTTTTTCTCTCGGCTTGCTTTCTTCTCTCAGCTCTTCCTTCTGTTTTTGATCACTGCTTGTATTTCTCTCTTTTATTTCAGAGTTTTTTCTATCCTGAGAAAAGAACACATATCACTTGTAAATGTCTTCACTTGAACTACAAAGAAATTTCCATTTCATTTCCAAAGATATACAGTTTGCAATGCTTACCTCCTTATCTTTATGAGCTCTGGACCCTTCTTCTCTCGCATTCTTATTATCCAGCTCTTGGGGCCTGGACATCAGCGAGGCCCTCCCTTTCACGTCCGCCTTCTCTCCAGCCAGCACCCTCTTCACCGCGTCGTCACTGGAGAGCTTGAACCCACAGGAGGAAACGAGAGGCAAGGGGAGGAGAGGTGAGCACGGGGAGCGCGCTAAGCAGACCGTCTACCAGTGACGTGAAGGGCAAGATCGTAAGTGAGGAGGATATCGCAACTGCAAATAAGGCAGCCCTGGCGAACTGTGACTCCCAGCACTTCAGCGATTAACAGCACGGCCCACCCATGCTGAATGGATCGCGGTTCAGTCCTACCCAGGCTGCCGAGTGTGGGGGCGTGTGCTGCTCAGAGACGGCAGAGCCGGCCACGCGGTGCTAGGCCACCCGCACTTCTAGCAGGATCACAGGATCCCGGCTCAGCGGGCCTGAAGACAGGGTCTAACCACTTCACACCCATCACAATGCCCAGGAACCAGTGTTGGCAGGGTACGAGAGATCAGATCCCTACCCACTGCTGCAAGGAAAGCGAAATGGGGCAGCCACTGTGGAAGACAGCATGAAAGGCCCTCGAAAAATTAAACAGTACTACCACATGACCCACTGATTCCACCTCCCAGCACAGAACCAACATAACGGAAAACAGGGACTTGAAGGCACATATTCCCACAGTCATGTTCGTAACAGCATCATTCACAATAGCTAAATGTGGAAGCAACCCCCATGCTCATTCACAGATGAATAAAATACAGTACATATGCATGCATACATGCACATGCGCGTGCGTGCGCGCACGCGCACACACACACACACACACACACACACACCAGGGAATATTATTCTGCCCTGAAAAAGATGGGAAAGTCTGGAGCCAGCAGGTTGTGTGGTGGTGAAGGTGCAAGATTCCTACATGGCTGACCACAGTTTGAGTCCCAGACCTGGTGGCTTGAAAACCACATTGGGCACATGTATGCACTTGCTCAAAATTCTGAGAGGAGAATGGAGAAGAGACTGCAATGTGGCCACCCCTCTGGGGGATGATTTCTCACTTTCCCTCTCTCTGTCTCTGTCTCTCTCTCCAGCAAGCATGAACATTCTATGGGAAAAAAAAAAAAAAAAAAAAAAAAAACAGGGAATTCTGAGATGTGCTATAACACGGACAAACCTCACATACACAAGCATGCTCACTCTCACGCACAAGTATGCTCACTCTCACGCACAAGCATGCTCACTCTCACGCACAAGCATGCTCACTCTCACGCGCACAAGCATGCTCACTCTCACACACAAGCATGCTCACTCTCACACACAAGCATGCTCACTCTCACGCACAAGCATGCACTGAGCTACACAGGCCGAGGAAACAACATGGCCTGGAGACAGACAAGCACAACCAAGTGTGGACAGCCTTGGAACCAACAGGAGCAGACAGGCGCCCCTCGGTCAGCCACGCTGCTGCCGGCCGGGTGGCAGGATGGCGACCACCAGCACTGAGACATCAATGTGCTCTAAGGCCAGGGGCAGACTGCGGGAGTCAGACGGTGCAGACCCAGGGGCATGTGGCAACAGGAATGAAGGCACGTGTGTGAGGATGGGAGAGAACCTGCAGGGACAGAAGGAGCCGCAGGAGTCTCTGGGGCCTTGGGAGCTACACCATAGGCCTGGCTGCGTCCCAAGACAACCAGAAGCCAGCCAGAGACTCCGCAGGGAAGTCAGAACTCCCTGTTAGAGGATGAGAAACAGAATGGATGCGGGAGCACGGAGCCCGGGGCCGAGGCCTCACACTGGTAAAGCCACCCAGGCAGGGCTGGCCCAGGCAGGGCTCTCTCGAGGCCTCTAGGAGACGGCCTGATAGCGCAGTGCGTCCATGCCCGTCTGCTGCAGTGTGGGCTGAAACCCACCTGTTCCCAGCTTGGTCACAGCTAAGCCCCCGGCCCACCGGGAGCTGAAGAGTTGTATTACTTATACTCTGGATAAAGGCCCAGCTCCTCTCCCGTGTGGGGCTGCTCAGCTTGTACAAGAAAGGAAGGTCCTGGTGGTGACCTCCTCCAAAAGCATCTGGGCAGACATGGCCCAAGCTGGGCCTAACCAGAGGCCTGAGGCCAGCACTCCAGGTCCCAGCCCACACTGAGAAGCTCAGGAAGGAGTAAGTCCACTCCTCGTCCAACCAGAATGGGTTCCAATGACGGTGGTGCAGCTGGCACAGCAGCCATGCACGGGGAGATGGGCACCAGAGGCCAGGAAGGCAGAAGAGTCACGGACCTCCATGGGCCCCGAGAAGGAGAAGGCAGTCCTGTAGCCCCAGGCCCTGGCTGGGGGAGGACCAAGAGGAGAGGAGCGAGGCCTGAGCAGCCCAGCACGTGGCCTCGGCCACCAGCCCAGGGCCAAAGACCACGGAGGCCCCAGTCATCCAGTGAAAAAGGTCTTTGGAACCTGTCGCACCACCCACTTACCGTACTGCACAGTCGAAATGATCCCTCCTGGAACTCGGCAGCTCCGGGATTCAAACAGCCCTCACCAGACACACGGAGCCCTTCCTGACACGCGACCGCCTCACCTAGGTCCCCAGGGCTCGGGAGGCGGAGCTGCAGGTTACCTTGTGGAGGCAGCACTTCCCCAGAGTCTGGAGCAGCTCGTTTGTCCTCTCGGGCTCGTGCCCGGCCACGATGCGAGCTGGTTTTGCCAACAGTGGCTCTCCCGACACCATGATGATCACATCGATGGCCTTCTGCAGAAAGCTAATTTTTGCATCTTTATCCTGAAATGTTTCCATTTAAAACACAAGTGTTAAAATCTCAGAGTTAGTATTCTTTTCAAAATGTTCAACAGGCATGGGATAGTTCCTGTTTATCTAGAAATCTAATTTTGGATACATGACCTTTAGAGATACTGAGCTCTTATGATAAAACATTCAATTAAAGCTTGTTCTTTGGTTGATAGGGAGCATTACCTTGAGATTATAATCCTGTTTTTCAGCAAGCAAACTGGCATGGCGTGCAGTTGCCACCAATGAGAAAGGAGATGGGCATCACTTCTCATACATGGATCACTCCCACAGAGTTGGCCATGGTTCAAGTCCTGGACCCAGCGGCTTGAACTCACACTGGGTACTATGCGCGTGTGCCCAAAATCCCAAGGAGAGAATGGAGGAGAAGAGATTATGGCATGCTCATCCACCCACGGGATGATTTCTAACCTTCTGTCTCTCTGTCTTCTCTGTATTCTCCAGTGAGCATACACACCCTATAGCAAAAAACTCTCTTAAATAAAAAGACCTTCAGGGAAAAAAAGAGAAATGAAGATTTTCTACTGATAATTCAGCCTCCAGCCCCCAAACTCGAGTGGAGAGGCAAGCGGCAGACCTTCAGAAGACTCCATTGCTGCTGAGAACTAGTCATTTTTATTTTTTACTTTTTTTTCAATAAATTTTTTTGGTTCTTTTTTTCTTTTTTTTCCCCTCCTTTTCCTCTCTCTCTTTTTTTTCTTCTCTCTCTCTTTTTTAATTCTTTTTCTTTAATCTCGTCACTTTGCTCCTCAATCTCCATTCACTGTGATTCTAGACAGATCTAAGGGAACCATAACCAAACATCCAAATACTATTAGGGTTGACACATTCCTCAATACCCACTGAATCTGCTGCACAAAGGGATAAAAACGAAACGACAAAGAGATTCCAGATCGCCTCCTTCTGCACGCTCCTGGACGCTCAGATTGAACTTTAAGAATTAGGAAGAAACGCACCATCCATCAGATGACTAGAAATCACTGCAGGGCCACAAGAAATATGGGAAAGCAAGAAAATACCTCTCCTCCAAGGGAAAAGAATAACTCCTCTTCATCCTCAGACAGTTCAACGGAAATCATGGAACTGTCTGATAAAGAATTTAGATTATTCATAATGATGAAGCTAATTGAGATGGGAGAGAAGAGAGACAGTGAACTGTATAAGAGAAAGGAGAAAGGAGCTGACGAATTCCAGGAGGTGAGGAAATTCTTGCAAGATCTAAAAGAAGAAATACACACTATAAAAAAGACTCAAATGGATCTGTTAGACACGAAGGCTATAACACAGGAAGTCAAAAATCTCCCTTGAAAGTATTAAAAGCAGACTAGATCATACGAAAATAGAATCTCAGACAGAGAAGAGAAAACTGCTGGTCTAGAAAAATCCACCACAAAGACTGAGAAAATTGTCCCAAAAAAATGAGAATAATATACAAGAAATACTGGATGTTGGGACCAGCAGGTAGCATGGTGGTTAAGGTGCTGGGCACTCCCACATGGCCAACCACGGTTTGAGTCCCAGACCTGGTGGCTTGCTTTCTCACATTCCCTCTCTCTCTCTCACTCACTCTGTCCCTCTCGGTCAAATTAAAATAATTAAATAAAATACATATTTAAAAAAAAAAAAAAAAAAAAAAGAAATACTGGATGTCATCAAACATCCAAACATCCAGATGGTTGGCATCCCAGAAGGTGAAGAGACTCATAAGGGCATTAATAATCTATTCCATGAAATCCTGCAAGAAAACTTTCCAGACCTAGAGAGGTACTCAAAGATTCAGTCCCAAGAAATACAAAGGACTCCAAATGGAATCAACCCACGAAGATCTTTTCTAAGACACATTATAGCCAAGTTGACCAAAACCACAGACAAAGACAAGATACTAAGATTGGCAAGAGAAAAACATCAAGTTACCTACAAAGGACATCCCATCAGGCTAACAGTGGACCTCTCATTGGAAACAATGCGAGCGAGGAAAGAATGGGAAAATATATTCAAAGTGTTAAGGGAAAAGCAATTTCAACCAAGAATACTATACCCAGCAAGATTATCCTTCATAGGGGAAGAAAAGATAAGAACATTCTCAGATAAACAAAACCTGAAAGAATTTACCAGCACCAGACCAGATCTCCAAGACGTTCTCAAGGGAGTGCTATACCAGGAAAATTAAATGTAGTCACATAGAAATAAGAGTTCAAAAACTAAGAAAATGGCCAACTTAATCGTAGGGACAAATCTGGAGTTGATTATTATATCCCAGAATTTAATCGGGAAGATTGAACCACAACAGAAGATAGAATAAGTACATGAGACTGAACTGGTGAAATAGCATTTTATGTCTTTTGACTAAAACATTGCTGATTTTCTTCTAGGCTTTTTTTTTCCCCAGTTTTAAGGATTTTTGTCCTGTCTTGAGCTACAGATAGGTTTATATACCTACTATTTGAAGAGAACCCTAACCTGTTTCCTGGCTTTAAGTTTTAAGCAAAGTTCCTTAGGATTTCTTTGATTTATTAAAGTTAAAACTGCTTTTCTTGAAATTAAAAAATATATTAAGAAATACCTATTCAATGACCACAGTAAGCTATACTGCATCAGCTAGGTGCTACCTTATATGTTCATTCTACTCAGAGTTTCATGCCTAAAGTCAAACATGTATCCATAGAAATGTATATACCAGCTGAACTTGCTATTGAAAGGAGTTAGATTACTTAAGAAATTTTGTGAATAAAATGTGAGGGAAAAAAGGATGGAAAACAACTGCAGACACACCAGAGTCGTGCTGGGAGGAGGGTGGGAAATGGCAGAGGGTCAGAAATAGGGGTTAAAAAAATGATTTTATATATATATATATATATATATATATATATATATATATATGAAACTAGAAATAGAAAATTATTGATAATAACATGTATGATTAAGCCACTATGTAGTATATTCTGGATGGGAAATCACATTTTGCATGCTGTGACGATGCTCAGGGAATGAATGTAAATTAATTAATTTTTAAAAATGTTTCAGAAGAAAATTACAGTGCACCTGTAACTAAAAAAAAAACCTTCTACTCCAACACTCTATCAGTGGGCATGCGACACGGCTGCAGTACACAGGCTAGAAACCACCCACGTGCACTAAGGCGGAGCAGCAGGGACGGGGAGCTCCCTTGAACCTACCTTCACATTATCAGACTTCATCTCGGCATCTGTGTAGAGGCCCTTCATGAAACCAGTCATTCTAATCACCTTCAAAAGATAGAGAGAGGCCACGTAAGTCCACGGGGCAGCATCTTCCCCTGCCTTGTTCCCTGGACCCCACCTGCAGGAGCCATCAGAGCTGACCCATGCCCAGGACTCTCCTCGTCCATGACTCTACAATACCTGCCATCGACTGGCACAGGTGCAGTGACAAGCAGGATCCAGCCTGGTCCTCAAAGGACTTACTCAGTCTGCAGGGACAGACAGAGGACAACGACAGACAACACCCAGGCATGGACGAAGCACATGGGTCGGCACCGCATCCACACTTGGTGAGCAGAGAGGGGCCCAGAAGAAACCGTCTCTACACCAAGACCAGAGGGCAGGGGCAATGGAGGAAGCACGCACCAGACTACACAGTGCACACGAGGCCCAGGCCAGGGGGTCCTCCAGGGACCTAAAGTAGTCTGGGATGGCAGGAGCCTGAGCCGGAGGGGCGTACCGGCCTAACTCGAGGCCCTCTGGGATCGTCCAGGACAGAGAGCTCGGCAGACACCAAGAGGCCTGACTGGTTTGGAGGCAGAGAAGGACCTGACCATAGCAGTTCTGACAAGCTGTGGAGGCGCAGGAGGAAATGGATTCCAGAAAGAAAAGGGCCTTCTCAGAGGTTTCTAAAACTGGGCACTCCAGAAGTGTCTTTCTCCTCACCACCTGTCATCACTCCTCCTTGGGACAGTGGAGTTTTGTAGCCCCATAGCCTTGGTCCTCCCCCTACTGTCCCCACCCCCAGGCAGCCTGAACCTCCTCGTTACCCCAAAACAGCTTCCAGAGGAGTGATTTTCTCTGTCCCACCCCACCCACACCCTGCCAGGGTTCTGGGTTCAATCAGACCCAAGCTGTTTGAGGTGTGGAGGGTTACTGTAAAGTCAACGCAATGGGTAGTAACAAGCATTTTTTGTTTGTTTGTTTTGTTTTTTGTTTTTGTTTTGGAGAGGTTTTTTTTTGTTTGTTTGTTTGTTTTGTTTTTGCTACAGGGCGCATGCACTCACCAGACAGACAGAGAGAGACAGAGAGACAAAAAGTGAGAAATCACCCCCCGGAGAGATGGTCACGTCACAATCCCTTCTCCTCCGTTCTCCTCTCGGGATCTTGGGCACACACGCACACGCGCCCGGCGTGAGTTTTAAGCCACTGGCTCCGGGACACGAACCGCAGTTGACTACATGGGAGTCCAGCAAGATAGCCATTACGCTAACTGCTGGTCCCTTGTTTTGTTTTTTTTTTAATTAAACAGCCAGGGGCCAACAAGTGGCATGGTGGTTATAGCATGCCAGGCAAACATGCATGCATACCCAAAATCCCAAGAGGGGAATTGAGGAGGAGGGATTGTGGTGTGGCCAACCCCCTGGGGGGTGATTTCTCACTTTCTGTCTCTCTGGGGAGCACACAGCCTTATAGCAAAAATTTCTCTTTAAAAAAAAAGGTTGTAACAATGGTAAAGCAGCTCACAGGAGGCACTCCACCTATTAACCAGAAATGCTTTCTAGTCTGTCAGTTGTCCTAACATCTTCATCAAGTAGGTGACAATGTCTGTATCTTCACAAGGGTAGAGACCCTGCTTTTAGGACTAGGTTAGGAAAAGTGCCGTGGAAGGGAAGCAGTGCCTTGCCAGGGGTGCAAAGCTCGTCCTGACAACCTGCCTACCTGGCCAGCATGTCAGGTCTGCTCCGTGTCCCCCTCCGTTCCATGGCCCTGTGACCGTCCCGAGGGAGTCACTGAGCAGCCCCCTGCCACACCTGGCATCCATGCGGATGAGACCACCCCCTGCACCTCACTCCCGGGGGAAAGGCCCACCCAGTCATAGTGCGCTGAGCTCACATCTGCTAGGTACCTGTCCCTCCTGGTCAGACTGCAAATACCCCACGGGGTGGTGGAGATGCAGGCCACTACCCTGCTCTCAGTGTGTGCTCCTTGCAGCCAGCCCCCTCCCCAAATGCTGCCCAGGACAGGGCCGGCTGCACCAGCTAGGAGGAGGCCACAGTCAAGCCAGCCTTGGGTGTGGGCCGCCGGGTTTCCATGCAGAGGCTGATTCCCAGCCAGCCCGCCAAGCTGCAGTGAGCCGGCAGGGAGGAGGGAAGCAGCCTGGAAGCGGAAGGCGGCCGATGAGCTGAAAACGAGATGAGGCTCCCTGGAAGCCTGGAAGCCGAAAATCCCGAACCCAAGAGCAGCCCTAAGCCCCTGAGCGTCCTCCGGTGCACCATGGAAATGGCACTGCCACTCCTGGTGACACTCTGAGCAGCCTTGGCAAACCCGTTGGGCAGACTGCTTGTTGTGGGTTTATGTACCGTCCCCAGCAGCGCACCCGAGTCACCCTAACAACCGGGTCTCAGGCACTGCCGGCTCCCATCCTCAGCCCAGAAAGTCACACGGACACCCAGTCTCACAAGGTCCGCTGGGCAGTCCCCCACAAACACTAAACTGCTTCATTACGGCTCTTCCTCTCAGGTCTCCCAACCATTACCGCCAGCAAAGTCACCCACAGTCGTTATGGAAACCTCCAAAATGTGAGGCTCACATGCTGCGGAGGGAAATTTGAGGGTGTGGGGGGTCTAAAATAGGAAGTCTCTTCTTCCAGGATTAAGGGACACCTTCCACCTGCTGAGGCGGCCAGGCGACCGGGAGGACCCTGAGATTAGAGGGGGCAGGCACTGACGCCGCTCTGCCACGCAGAACCGGCGCACGCACGGGCGGGAGGCCAGGGCGATCCTCGAGGAGCCCCAGTCTCCCTGTAAGAGGGCCCGGGGTGGGCTAAGCCGAGGACCTACAAGCGAGGAGCGCAGCCTGCCCTGAGCTCCAGGCTGGGCTCCAGGCCCCGGATGCGCGCAGTTGGCACGGACCGCAGCCTCGACCCTGCCCAAGCCTTGGCCCATCTCCGACCTCCGACTCCGACCCAGACACAGACCCACGGCGAACCCGGGTCCGGACCTAACCCCGACTCCGGCGCTGGCCCAGGGCCCTGACTCCGACCCAGACTCTGGACCAGCCGCAACCCCGAGTCCCGACCTCCGGCCGGACCCCGACCCCCACCAGAGCCACGGTCCGCACCAGCCAAGGCCCCGGCCCGAGGCTACCCGGGCGGTGACCACAACCCGGCCCTACCCTACCAGCCCGGCCTGGCCCAGTCCCCGACCCTGTCCCCGCCCCGGCCTGCACCCGCGCGGGCCCGGCAGGCGCGCACCTCGGTGATGATGTCGTGCAGGTAACGGAACGGGGGCTTGCTCAGCAGCTTCTCCGTCAGCGGGGGCCTTCGAATCACCTTCCCCAGCGCCTCCTGCGTCCGCCTCACCACCGCCGAGTTCATGGCGGCGCCCGCGACCGTCAGCCGGCCCCGCCGAGCCTAAGCCCGGGTCCCTGGCCGCCGCCGGCCCCGCCGCCGCCGCCCGGCCCCGCCGCGACGCGCCGCCCGGGTTTCCATCCCACAGTGCACCGGAGCCCAAACGGCGCCTGCGCGGAACCGTGGGGCGTTCGGTAGCTAGGGCTGCGCTGCCTTGGCAACCGACGCGCCGCGGCGCCCCGCCCACTGCTCCCCCACCCGCGGCGTCTCAACCAAAGTCCGCCCGCGGAGCCCCGCCCACGGCCCCCCGCGGAACCCCGCCCACTGCCCGCCCGGAGAGCCCCTCCCGCTGTCCGCCCGCGGAGCCCCGCCCACAGCCCCCGACGCTCCGCCCAAGGCCTTTGCAACTCTAGCATGGGCCGGACTTAAGATCAGACGAGCGACAGCCTGGGGCAGCAGACAACCCTGGGTTGAGGGAACGGCCCGAGGACTAGATGGCAACATAACTCCCCAGATTTGCTCAGCTTGATTTAGACTTCGGGTGCTGTCCCAGGCATTGGTGCATTGCGGGGCAGTCCAAAGGCAGGGAAGAGAAAATCCCCAGTCTGCTACTTAGTATGGCCTCTTGGGAAGTGACCTGCTTCCTGTGTGTCCCTATGAAGCGGGACAATCCCGGCTAGCCTACCTTACCTGAGGACCAGTGGGTCTCGTGGCTCACAGCCAGCACAGGTGTGTGTGACAGGCTCCTCCTATCTCATTCGCCATGCACCGGGGCACTGCAGAAATCTTTCCAGCCCCTGGGAGCTTTGTGGCTTCAATTCCTCTAAGGAGTATCTTCTCAACATTTTTACTTATTTTGTCTTGACCATTTTCAGTTCTCCATTCTTCTTATGAAGATCTAAATTTTCACCTTTTATTTATTTTATGTATTTATTTTATTATTTATTATTTTATTTATTGCTATAGGGCACATGAACTTGCTGGAGAGAGAGAGAAAGCGAGAAATCACTCCCCAGGAGGGATGACCACTCCACAATCCTTTCTCCTCCGTTCTCCTCCTGGCGTGAGTTTCAATCTGCCAGGTCTGGGACTCGAACTGTAGTCATCCATGTGGAAGTCTAGTACCTTAACCACCATGCCACCTGCTGGCCCCCCTTTACTTTTAATTACCAGAAGGCACATGGACTTTCCAGAGAAAGAGAGAGAGGTGGAAAGGGAGTAAGAGAAAGCACCCCCCCACCCCTCAGTGAGGCATGATCACTCTGCAATCCCTTCTCCTCCATTTCTCCACCCTGTCGGGATTTCGGGCACACATGCACACATACCTGGAATGTTACTCAAGCTGTTGGGGTGCCATGTGAACAGTGGTCAGCTGTGTGGGCTCCAGCTCCCTTAACCATTAGGCTACCTGGCAGGCCCAGAAGAACTTATTTTAGTATTTCCTTTAGCACAGTTCAGTTAGCACAGTGCAGTTAGCAATAAGTGCCGTATCTTTTGTCTGAAAGTCTTTATTGCACCTTCACATTAGAAAAATTCACATCCTGGGATCAGCGGGTGGCATGGTGGTTAAGGGAGCTGGACTCCCACATGGCCGACCACGGTTCGAGTCCTAGACATGGCAGCTTGCTTTCTCATGCTCTCTCTCGCTCTCGCTCTCTCTCTCTCTCTCTCTCTCACACACACACACACACACACTATCACTCTCTGGTCAAATTAAAATAAATAAATGGATAAATAAAATTAAATAATAAAAAATAACTCTAAAAAAAAAGAAAAACAAAAAGAAAAATTCACATCTTAGAATAACAGCCAGTCTCAAGACTGGTGGTATGGTTTATTAACAAATACTAAGCTGCATTTTTATAGTGTTTCCTTTCAGGTCACCCAAATAAACACCCCCATAAATGATCCCACAAGTATTTAGTAAGCATAGACGTATAGAAGTCTAGATTTCCTTTTTTTTTCCCAGTACTTTAGGATTTGACTCCATTGTCTTCTGACTTGCATAGTTTCTGAACAGAAGTCTTCTGTATTTCTTCTCTTAGTTCTTCTGGCTGTTATGTTTGTGGCTGCCTTCAATTTTTTTTATTATTGGTTTGTCAGAAGTTTGCCCATGATTTATCAAAATGTGGACTATTTTTCTTAAAACTTATTATTATTCATTATTATTTACATACAATAAAATTCACACATGTTCAGTGTTGATGCATTTTGGTAATTTCTTTTTTTTTTTTTTTTTTGAGAGGTTTTTGCTATAGGGCACGTGCACTCACCAGAAAGACAGACAGACAGAGAGACAGAAAGCGAGAAATCACCCCCCAGAGGAGATGGCCATGCCACAATCCCTTCTCCTCCATTCTCCTCTCGGGATCTTGGGTACGCATGCACACACGCCGGGCGTGAGTTTTAGGTCACCGGGTCCAGGACGCGAACCGCGGTCGACTACGTGGGAGTCCAGCAACATAGCCATTACACTAACTGCTGGTCCTGCATTTCAGTAATTATATAAAAGTTCATTACTGTCCCCACAATCAAAATATAGAGCAGGTTCTGCATCCTGAAACATTTCTGTCTGCTCATCTGCACACCCACCCTCAATGCCAGGCAACCACTGCTCTGGTTTCTGTCATAATTTTGCCTTTTCTAGAGTTTCATATAATTGGAGTCATACAGTACATAGTCTTTTGTATTTTTTTTCTCTTATAATGTTGTTGAGACTCATCCATGTTAGATCATATACTAATATGCCATTCCTTTTTGTGACTGAGTTAGAATTAGTATAATTTGCTTATTCACTCACCAGTCAATGGACATTTGTTTTCAATTTTTTGTTATTTGTGAATAATGCCGCTGTGACCGTTCACATCACAATTCGTGTGTGCATATAGGTTTTTATTTCTCTAGGATTGGAGTTTGCTGGGTTGTGTGGTAGAACAGTTTAACAAGATTCTACCATACTGTTTTCAGAGCAGCTCCATAACCCTGCCAACGTCTGATTTTTAACTTTAGTCCTTATAGTAGTTGTATAGTCATATCTCATTATAGTTTTAATTTGCATTTCCCTAGTGATTTGTGATTGTAGGCATCTTTTCCTGTATACATTGAGTGTTCTCATATCTTTAGTGACGACAGCCGCTAAAGTGCCTTTATTGAATCACTGCTATGTACAGAGCACTGTCTAGGTGCGGGAAGCTTAGGAGGGAACCGCGTACCTTCCAGAAAGTAACATTCACGCCATCCACTGGTGCTCCCGAGAACCTCACTCTACGCTGCTAACTGCATCCAGGACCATGTGGGTTTTCGTCACCCAGACAGAGGCCAGGGACAGGCGCCAAGGCCCATCTCCTGCTGGCAGCATCAGTCTCACTTCTTTCCACACAGCAGCAGGTGGCCTGGCTGAGTGACACTTGACTGAGAGGTCAAGAGAAACAGAATGACAACCCATGAGGGAAGGAATTTAACCATACTCACCCTGAGGGCCATCCCTTAGTCCAGCAGAGAAGAAAACAAAAACAAGGAAATGCACCCTCAGACGGACTTCGTCTTGGCTGGCCTAGTTCATGACCCTGCTCCCAGCCTCTGCATCCCCCCTGCAGGCAGAGCCCTCCAGCTCCTGACCCCCATCTAGTCAAATCTTCCTCAATCTCCGGAAACCGCAGGACTTCGTGCCTTTCTGTTCATCCTTTTCTCTACATTTCCCCAGACCCACCCCCGAGGGCCTCAGCAGGACAGTGCACAGTGCTTCGGGCCCTTGGAACAGACCAGGCTGATGGTGGACACCATGAGCCAGGCCACTGCCAGGGCTCCTGGATTCACGTTATTCTCCTGGTTATCCACACAGGAATCCTCACTGTACGTATCCTGCCTCCCAAGAACAAACCCCGAGTCTCAAACAATTCAGCCAACCCCACAAAGAAAAACAGAACAGGCCAGAGGCCACTGTGAGAGCCCCCCGCGCTCCTGCATCCCTGCGCCCCTGCGCCCCTGCGCTCCTCTCTGGTCTGGTCCGGGTGAGCCTGAGCGGGGTGGAGGGGAACACAGACGCCAAGGGCCGGCCTTCCCAGCACTGTTTCCAAGAGCAGACCCCGCTTCCCACCTAGCACTGGCCCACAAAGGTCACACTGCTAGAATCTTCTCTGGGCCCAGGGCTGTGGTCAGCAGCCGGCTCGTCTGTGGGTGGCTGCGGTAGGTGTGGCGTGAAGAGCCCCCTGGCCCTTGAGGTTCCAGCAAGGACCCCAAGCAGTGCCACGTGAGGGAAAGCAGACTCCTGTTTCTCCCACAGCCTGTGGAATGGGGGAGGCCACGGGGCAAGCAGGCCCTGTGGAGGCCCCAAGGGCCAGGCCTCACTGTTCCTCAGGACCTGCCAGCCTGCCTGGGCCTCAGAGCCTCTGAGAGCATTCGGGACAAGGGAGTGGAGCCAGGGAACCACGGAGCACCCGGCAGGGAAATGGCGCGGCATGGGCACACGTCCCTGGACAGTGCAGCCTTTGAGAACGTGGCGTTTCCCTGGTCACCGCTGTATTCTCCTGAGGCCTCACGGCAGGTATCCCTGGCAAGGGAGAGTGGATGGGCACTCAGGCCCTAGGAAAGCAGGTCCTAGAAAACATAGCTAAGATTCCTGCCTCCAAGCCAGAGGCCTGGGGCCAGGGCCCCCGGGTGGGGTGGGAGGCGCACAAGCTGCGGGAGGAGCCTCCAGCTCTGCAGGCCAGCTGGGCAGGGTGGGGTAGCCCCAGTCACCCTGCAGCTCCTCGGAGCCCTGAAAGCACTGGGGAAAGGCAGAGAACACGAAAAGGCAGTCATTCATAAAAAAGGTAACCGATTAAGGAACTATAGAAAATCTCAGCGGAGAGACTGCCTGAGAATAAAAGCCTGGCAGGAGCCTCTTTTGAAATAGCAGTTTCTGACTGAATGAGAGCGATAACCATGGCCACAACACACCCCAGGAGGGAGAGCCTCAAAGCAGGGCCGGCCCTGCCTCCCCTCACCCAGAGGTAAACACGCCCAGGGACAAAGGCCCACATCGGCCTGGAGCCCAGGATGTGGGTCAGGCTTCGGGAAGGAGCCGGGTGGGAGAGTCCTGCCGTGGGGACGGCTCACCAGCCCTCGATGCACGTGGTACAAAGGGTGTGGCTGGGACAGCTGGACAAATACAGGGTGCCAGGACAGCTCAGTCCACAGCGAGAACGCAGTGCTCAAGCGATGCTGGGTCCGTGGAGACTTACAGCTCGGTTCCGCATTCGGGTCCCTGTGCGTGCTGGTGCACACACCGGCCTGCCGTCCTGCGGGCCGGGAAGGCTGCTGTGGGGCTGCTGAGGGTGCTTGTCTGTCTCTCTCTCACGTTCACTAGCTAACTGCTGCCCCCATCTCTCTCACTTTCATGAAAGAAAGAAATTAAATATACAACTTAGCAGAAGTACCACCCAAAAACTATCTGGGAATTTTTTTCATTGGCTGTAGGATATTTGCTCTTGCCAGAGAGAGATGGGGGTGGCTATCACCCCGAGGGGAGATGACCGTCCACAAGGCCTTCGTCATTCTCTTCTTGGGGTTATTGGGCACACATGCACATGTGCCCAGGGTGTTTTCAAGCCACTGGGCCCAGGACTCAGACCACACAGCGGCCATGTGGGGTCCAGTGCCTCAATCTCCGCGCCACCTGCTGGCCTAGGAATTCGCTCTTTTTTTTTTTTTTTTCTTTTTTTGGAGAGGTTTTCGCTATAGGGCACATGCACTCGCCAGAAAGACAGAGAGAGACAGAGTGATAGAAAGTGAGAAATCACCCCCTGGGGGGATGGTCACGCCGCAATCCCTTCTCCTCCATTCTCCTCTTGGGATCTTGGGCACGCACGCACACGCGCCCAGCGTGAGTTTAAGCCACCGGGTCCAGGACTTGAACCACGGTCAACTGCATGAGAGTCCAGCGACATAGCCATTACGCTAACTGCTGGTCCCTGGCCTAGGAAATCTTATATTGAAATATTTTTTCTTTTTTTTTTTTTTTTTTTAGAGGTTTTTTTTTTTTTTTGGAGAGGTTTTTGCTACAGGGCGCGTGCGCTCGCCAGACAGACAGAGAGAGACAGAGAGATAGAAAGCAGGAAATCACCCCCCAGGGGGGATGGCCACGCCGCAATCCCTTCTCCTCCATTCTCCTCTTGGGATCTTGGGCACGCACGCACACGCGCCCGGCGTGAGTTTAAGCCACCGGGTCCGGGACTCGAACCGCAGTCAACTACGTGGGAGTCCAGCGACATAGCCATTACGCTAACTGCTGGTCCCTAGAGGTTTTTACTATAGAGCACAGGCACGCACCAGAAAGACAGAGAGAGACAGAAAACGAGAAATCACCCCCCAGGGGGATGGCCACACCACAATCCCTTCTCCTCCGTTCTCTTCTCGGGATCTTGGACATGCATGTTCACGCACCCGGCGTGAGTTTAAGCACTGGGTCCAGGACTCGAACCGTGGTTGAATACATGGAAGTCCAGTGACATAGCCATTATGCCAACTGCTGGTCCCAAAATATTTTTCATTTTTAAATTTGAAACCCAGATTTAACTGAGCACCCCGCCTTTTACTGCTAAGTCTGGCAACATTAGCTGTGGCACCAAATGTCTGTCCACTGGCCAAACAGGAAGTGGGCAAGGCCCAGCAGGCCTGCGGTTACACATTTCTTAGACACGGTGGACAAGACGCCCCACTGTTACCATAGGAGAGAGCTTAGCTGCATGTGTGAAATCCTCAGTTCTTTGGGTCCAGATCTCTAAGATAGAGACCCACCCTGAGATGCAGAATAAGCTGTAAACATGAGTAAAACAGAAAGGTTCTTAATAGGAAGTGAATATTTTTAACAGAACAAGAAAGCTGTTAGAGGGCAGCTGTGCCGGAAATGGGGTAGGTGCTACTTTTATTTGGGTACTTGTCTTGAGTATTTAGGAGGGGCAGTCTGTCACCGGAGCGGGCTTCTTTGTTTGAACTGGTGAGCTTTTCCCTGGTTTGCATACTTCTCAGGTAAGAATCTGACTCCTCCTTGCACGTGATCAGTGTGGACTTGGAAGGTGTGCACATCCGCCCAGGGACGGTTTCGCCCAGATCAGTTTATGCGCTGAGTGGGAAGGACGACGTTAACCAAGCATGCAGGTGAATTTTCTTTCTTTTTCTTTTTTTAACGTTTTGCCATGGAGTGCATAGGCTTGCTGAGAAAGGGAAAGTGAGAAATCATCCTGCCAGGGAGGGTGGCCTGGCCACAATCCCTTCTCCTCCCTTCTCCTGGGCTTTCAAGCTACAAATCTGGGACTCAATCACGTGGAAGTCCAGCACCTTTAACCACCACGCCACCTGCTGGCCCCACCCAGGTGAAGTTTTGCATGCGAACAGCAGAGGGGAAGAAAAAGGTAGGTCACCTGTCCTCTGGGCCAAGGGGCTCCAGCTCATCCGGGAACTGATTGACCTGTCAGAGGCCCTTTGCTGGAATATCTGCCTGTAACAGCTCCTGTCCCTGCTGCGTCTGACTCCCAGCTTGGGGTGCAAAATACGCCGCGCACTCCCACCCGCTTTCTCAAGTCCCGCTCCAGCTGCAGCGGTGCAGGGGGGCAGCAGGGCCTGTGCCCGGGTGGAAAAAGAATTTGCCAGAGGCAGAAATGTAAGAATGAGCAGCAGTTACGTTTATTATTGCCCTGGCCGGGACATGGAGCCTCAAGGCAAGGAGGGCTCCTTCTTTAAGGTCTTGATCGTAGCAGGGAGGTTAAGGATAAACGAACTCTCCGCAGGCTCTTCGGATGGAGAGCTTGGTTGGTTCTCAGGAATGTGGGGCGTCTTCCAGCTGCAGGGTTGGCCTGAGGGGGCTGCCAGAGGAGGGCCAGACATCCCTTCTCCAGCTGTGGAAGCTGACCTTAGGGCCTTGTTCCCGGGCCGGCCGGTGTCAAGGAGGCTGAGCACTACTTCCTTAGGTAAGGCTCGCCTCGGGTCCTCTTTACCAACCCTGTTCGCTCATTTTCCTAAGAACTCTGCACCACGGTGCCATCGCCCGTTCACTTCTGCCACTCACCTCTGGAGGGCTGGAGGGCCCTCTGCGTTCCTCCAGCGGGGAGGGAAGGGCACCGCAAGCAGATGGTAATACTTGGCACTCACTCCCTGCTGGGAACCAGGGAGGGACTCGCTGTCCTCTCACCAGGCCTTTCCAGGGTAGGGGTCAGGGTCTGGGTCCCCTCACCCCTAGAAGTCCTCTGAGCTGCTCATGCCAATTTCCTGAGCTCTCAGCTTCAGTCGATGTCTTCTCCTGGGACCCCAGGACACCCTGCCTCTGCCCAGGTCAGCCTTTACCACAAGGAAAGCCTTGTCATCTATGACAGCGTGGCTGGCCCTGGAGGATGTCACGTGAAGTGAAATAAGCCAGGCCTAGAAAGGCAGGTACTGCGTGACCTCGCTCACGTGTGAAACTAAGGCAGTCAGCTCAGGGGGCAGAGCAGCCTGGGGGCTGCCAGAGGCCAGGCACGAGGAGATGGGTTAAAGGGCCCAGAAGTTCGGCTGGCAGGACACAGCCCAACGCACGCACTGCAGGAGCTGGGGCACTCGCGAGTGAGAGCCGTGGGAGCTGCGAGTGGGGGCGCCGCCTTCCGCTGAGCCCCTTCTGCTCAGTGGGCACCTTGCCAGCCCAGGTAGGCTGCTGGTTCCATTTCACAGGCTCTGCTCCAAGGTCACGGTGGACGTTTCGGGCCACGCGCTCCTGGTCCAGGCCAGGCAGGGGCTGGCGGCGCCCCACCTGCTCTCACCCACAGGCAGATGCAGACTCGGGCTCAGCCACCAGGACATGCGTCCAGAGGCACGGAGAGCAGGTCGGTGAGCAGGTCGGCACCAGTGGCTCCACTGGCCTCACGGTCGGGAGGCAGCCTTGCCTGGCAGGAGCCCAGCTGGGCTCGTAGCTGGAGGTCTGGGGTGGCTATGCTTTCCTGGTATGCAAGAAGAGTGTCGATCAACAGGCCTATCCGAGCACGCTGTGTTATCAGATATGTGCTATTTTGTTCCAAGTGTGTTCAACTGTGAAAAGTATTTCTTCCCTAAAACTATATTTAGAACTCATAAAATTTGATTTCCTGCAAATTTTTTAAATATTCTATTTTATTTATTTATTTATTTTTATA
Organism: Tupaia tana; assembly: GCA_026018925.1. Lineage (NCBI taxonomy): Eukaryota > Metazoa > Chordata > Mammalia > Scandentia > Tupaiidae > Tupaia > Tupaia tana. The sequence continues at coordinate 3,190,231 of JAKSZU010000001.1, forward strand.
GGGTGCATGAGCTCATCAGAGAGAGAGAGAGAGACAGAGAGACAGAGATACAGAAAGCAAGAAATCACCCCCTGGGGGAGGGCTACACTATAATCTCTTCTCCTCCACTCTCCCCCCAGGATCTTGGACATGCATGCACACGTGCCTAGCATGAGTTTTAAATCACCGGTCTGGGACTCGAACCGCAGCCGGCTATGTGGGAGTCCAGCAACATAATCATTATGCCATCTTCTGGTCCCGGAATATTCTATTTTTTCATTACCAGAGGGTGTATGTGCTCTCCAGAGGGAGAGAGATAAAGAGAGAAGGAGAAAAAGAGAGAGAAAGTACCCCTGGGCAGGCTGTGGTCACAACGCAGTCTCTTCTCTACATCCACATCCTCTCTGGATCTGGGGCATGAATGCACCCAAGCCACCAAGGCTGGGATTTGAACCATGGTCAGCCATGTGGGGAAGGGTGGCTCCCTTAACCACTAGTCTGTGGGGCTGGCTCAGAATATTCCATTCATGTAAGCACTTATTAATTTCCAAAACCCAATCAGAAGAGAATTCCCTTGATTTAAGAGGCAGATGTAACTTATTAGTAATTACAGAGGTAAAATATATATGTATATCTACTTATTTTGTTTTCAGTCACACAGTGAGATGAGCCTTTCCTGAACACACACCCAGATGCGGAGACACGACTTCACAGAGGCTCTGCAGCCCTCACTCCACGGCATCAGCTATCGCTAAGAGGAGGCGTAAACCTCACTAGTCCAGATCTCAGTTACTCTCCTTTCCAGGGGGCATAAAACCGTAATCCATCTGGCCTAGTCACAGTCGCACGTACTGGACGGTCCCGCTCGGCAGGCTGAGGCCACGTAGGAGGCCTGGTTCAATTCCCAGCTCACTCTAGAAAGCAAGGTGTGGTGGCCCGTGGTCACAGCTACTCAGGAGGCTAAGGCAGGAGGCAACGGGGCAAGAGACACACACACACGCACACACACAGCCCACACCTACACACATACACACATATACACTCACACACACGCACATACACAGCCCACACCTACACACACATACACACATATACACTCACACACACACGCACACACACAGCCCACACCTACACACACATACACACATATACACTCACACACACGCACACACACAGCCCACACCTACACACACATACACACATATACACTCACACACACACGCACACACACAGCCCACACCTACACACACATACACACATATACACTCACACACACACGCACACACACAGCCCACACCTACACACACATACACACATATACACTCACACACACACGCACACACACAGCCCACACCTACACACACATACACACATATACACTCACACACACACGCACACACACAGCCCACACCTACACACACATACACACATATACACTCACACACACACGTACACACACAGCCCACACCTACACACACATACACACATATACACTCACACACACACGCACACACACAGCCCACACCTACACACACATACACACATATACACTCACACACACACGCACACACACAGCCCACACCTACACACACATACACACATATACACTCACACACACACGCACACACACAGCCCACACCTACACACACATACACACATATACACTCACACACACACGCACACACACAGCCCACACCTACACACACATACACACATATACACTCACACACACACGCACACACACAGCCCACACCTACACACACATACACACATATACACTCACACACACGCACATACACAAAATATTAATTGATTTGATGCAAGAAGCGCCTTAAAGCTGATACGTCTTTGCGCTATCACTGCAGGGCCGGCGAAAGCCTAAACCTGAGGTCAGCCAGGGACGGCCAGGAGAGGCTTGCTCAGAAGCACGCGGTGAGGTGGGCCGCAGCTGCAGCAGCTTTGCCTCCCCTGTAATAGAAAGCGCAGAGCACCTCGGGGCCGCGGTGCTCTCCAGCAGGGACTCTGGGCCCCCCTGAGCCCCACTTTTATCTGTCTGTCCTTTCTCAATTCACAGCTCTTCCCACTGGGACACCCTATCTCACCCTTGGGCAGTTTGACCCATAAATAGACAAACAGACAAATGAACAAAAACACCAGCACACTGAGTTCTCTGTCTTCTCCATCTATAGAGAATGGATTTCTCTCCTGCCGTCTTCCCAGGCTGATGACGCGTGGTAGGACAAGCTTCTCAAACAGATTCCTGAGCTCACAGGAAGCATCTGTCATGGACTCTGTCTGTTCATTTCTGTCTGGTCCAGAATGTGTTTCGTCATCATTTTCCTGGTGGCCTACCCCCTTCCCTTTGGGAACTCCATGGTCCTGGTGAGGCCATCCCTGGCCATGTCGCCCTCCTCCCAGCCATCGTGCAGTCTGGGCTGGGGCAAGCACGGTGCACTGCCCTTGCAGAGTGATTGATCAAGACCAGAAGACCCAGAGAAGGCTGCTCAGTTTCTCCGGGATCGATTCATTATGTGACAGGGACACGTTCTCCTACTCTAAGGCTTCTAAGCTGATGGGATGTGAAACGCGGGTGTCCAGCACCACATTCCTCGTGGGCAAAGAGGAGGACGTTCTGCAGCGGGAGGGAATAAGGCCTACGAGACGGGGCAGCACAGCCTCGCTGGGCCGCAGGACCCGGTGCTGCAGAAGTACCTATGCCCCAGAGTTCCTTCTGTGTGCCAGAGAGCGTTTTCCTCTTGGCCTCAGTTATGGTGACTTGCGTTTCCGTCTTTTCAACCAGCTCCCACCTGTCTGGACAGTGTTGTCCGGCTTGCCAGGTTTTTGCCTTTCACGGCACACTTGGCAGCACTGGCTCCAGGCCAGCTGCATTGCGACATGCTGACTTAGAGGAAAGGAGGCTTTGCCCCAGGGCCCCCAACGTGGATTCCACGGGTGTAGAGACCAGACTACACGCCTGGTCCTCCACCTTCACAGTGTCAGAGACATGCAGGCACACGACCACTTACCGGCTGTTGAGTAGATTAAGCTCTAGCTGAAATGTCAAGCTCTCTCCTGTGGACCGTGAGGTCGTGCAGCAGGAGAGTGTGAAGCTCTGCGAGGCCCACCACGTGGGAGGGTTCTGGAATGAGCACACCAGGTGGGTGGGCACGTGCAGTCATGGGGAGCAGGTTGAAGCTGGGGATGGATCGTAGTTTCGAGATCCTGTTGGTGGCCAGGCCCTCAGCCCGGTGGTTGAGAGAGCCAGATCCCACGTGGCTGATCATGGTTCAAATTCCAACCCTGTCTGCTTGAAAAACACGCCTGGTATATGTGTGTGCACGCTGAGAATCCCAGCAGGATGGAGACATGGAGAAAGGATTGCCGCACGCCCCCCCACTCCCCACAGCATGCCCACACGGCACGAGCACCAGCCCCTGTCTCTGGTGAGCACACATCTCCTTTGGCAATTAAAAATAAAAAAGACCTTGCTGGGCCACAGGTGGTGTAGTAGCTCAGGTGCTAGACTCACGTGGCTGACCACGGTTCCTCTCCCGGACCCAGCAGCTTGAAACTCATGCCAGGTGCATGTGCGTGCATGCCCAAAATCAGAGAGGAGAACGGAGGAGTAAGGGTTGTAGTATGGCCATCCTCCTGGGGGATGAGTTCTCGCTTTCTGTCTCTCTCTGTCTCTCTAACAAGTGCATATACCTTATAACAAACACCTGAAATAAATAAACACATATACTGTTTTTGAAGATTGCCTTCCTGGAGTCCAGATGGTGGAACAGCAGCAGGCCCGAATGAAGAGGTTCCTGGTTCACACCCTGAGACCTCAACGAGTGCGCTACAGCTGGCTGGGGATGGACTGTGGCATCAAGATGAGGGATGTCTCCATCTCTCTGTCTCTCACTCGTGGGGTGAATAAATTAACTTTTTAAACACGCCCTTTCCAAAGGGCTCTGACTAACGTGGCTTGCTTACACTACAACTTCTGTGCGAAGAGCACGACGTCATTTAGACATGTGACCAGGGCCGCTAGAGGCGTGTAAGGAAAAACAAGCCCCGCAGTGGCAGGGCTTCAGAGGTTACCTCTGGGCTTAGGGGTCATGGGGCATTTTCTCTATTTCGCTGTAGCTCACTGTAATTTAGATTTATTGCTAATAAAAAAGACCTTTTAAATTTTTTTTAAAAAAGGTTAGGTTGTCAGAGGAGACTCCCCTTAGGGATAGCCAAGGTGCTGGGGTGCCTTGTTGCAAGCAGTGTCCCAGAGGCCCCGTTTCTATCCCGTCTCCACATAACCGGCTTCCAGGAGGGCTGTTTAGGGGACCACGGTACCGTTTGCAAGAGCACCCGGGGTTAGCCGGGCGGCGGCCAGCGGCACGGCCTTAGTCTCTCACAAGCTGAGACACTGTGGGCAACTCCGGCCTTGTCAGTCACACTTGCTTCACCAGGAACTGAAGGATTACAACTCATTAAGCTCTAGAGCCCCTTCCAAGAGCCACCCCCAAGGGCAAGCCCTCAGAGCAACTCCCCAAGGAAGTCAGGGAACTTCTGTAACCAGGAGCCCCCAGGGCCCGGGTTCTGACAGAGGGACCCTTAAATCCCTGAATCCCACATGGAACCATTTGTCTGAGGGCACTGCTAGTGACAGGGGCCACATCCCCTCCTTGTACCCTGTTTATTAATACCCTGGTCCCACAGGGGACTGGTTCCCAAGTAAAGCAAGACTGGTCTGCTGGTAAAGCCCCAAACAAGCTTTTTCCAGATTTTTGGACACTGGTTAACTGGTGTTGAAAGTCAGTAATTATCTACACTTTCTAAAAACAAATGAGGACTAGGTGCAGGCCAGCCAGTGTGCGGTGGCCGGTGGCAGGCAGGCAGGGGACAAGCAGAGGCGCACGGCCTGGCAGCTGCCACGCTCCCAGGGACCTCCGCCGCAGCCAGCAGTGGCCACATGGTCTCTGGGAGCCCGCTCTCCAGCCAGCTGGGAGCGTTGAGCACAGGCGCTTCCTCTTCAGTGGGGTGAACGCCCGGTTCTCCCACCTGGAATAGTCCCCGCCCCAGCCTTCAGCTAGCTCTGCTGTCCTCGTGGGTCGCTCCTCGGAACCTCTGCCCCGTGGCTTCCTCCAGCCGAGCCTAAACGACACTCACGTAGCCGTGTCACGGCTCTTCCCAGCTAGCATGAACGCTCCAGGCAGGCAGGCATGGGGTGCTCAGTGTCTCCTCAGTGGCCTTCTGGGCCAGGACCCTGGCGCCACCGTGGATGCTGAGTGGCCTGCAGACACCCACCTGGGTGGGTGGACGGTGCCGGCAGTGCCCGTCCTCGTGGGCTCACAGCCAAGTTCCTCCCAGAGAGACCGTGCAGAGGGGTCTGCCTCAGCCCTGCTGCCAGGGAAGCCCAATCTGAAGATGGGTCAGAGTCGGGGCACAAGCCCCGCTTCCCGGGGAACACTCCCTGAGGGAGCTGCTGGTGGGACTGAGCTGGGGAAGCAGCCCCGAAACGGAGGCTTGGGAGCCGAGTCCCCTCCGAAGGCTGAACTGAAGCCCCATGCTGGCGGAGAGAGACGACCGGCAGCGCCCACCCCTGCAACGCCTCATGCAGCTGTAAGGACTCGTGGGGGGCCAGGGGGGCCAGGGTGGGGCAGGGGGCTCGTGGGGGCAGGCAGCAGGCAGCACCTGAGGCATTTGAAAGGACCGCGGGCCACGGCCACTGCCGAGGCTGAGAGCAGCGATGACAACGGGAGGCGAGGGGAGTCAGGGCCTCGCGATGGCACACGGAGGGAGGCTGTGCCTTCCGAGGCACGGAAGCTGCTCCGCACCACACCCCAATGTCCGCGGTGGCGGCCAAGCCCGGAGAAGCTGACTCGCCAAGGTCAGGTGCCTGAGGTCGGACAGGGGACACCTGGACTGATGCACTCCCGGGGTTAGAGCCCCTAGGTCCTCCTGAGCCATCGGCCCCCACCCCAGCGGCCCACACGAAGGCTGTCGAAGACAATACAGAGGCCTCTGCCTTGCAAGACAGCACAGGCCTGTTCTAGGACCTGCCTCCGGGTTCCCCTCCTGAGCCCAGACCAATCTCTAGGGGCAAGTCACAGCAAAGCCTGGCTGGGGACGCTGGGCCTAGAGACGGAGGGAGAGACGATTCTTCAAAGGAGCTGCAGGATCCGGCCAGCGCAGTCCAGCTGGAGCCAGGAGAGCAGGGCCAGGGGCACCCAGAGGCTGCTGGACGCAGCAGGAGCAGGACCTAAAGCTGAGCCAGGATCCTCCTGGGACCCAGGGTTATGACCCTGCAAGGAGGCGGAAGCCATGCTCATGCTGTTGGAATGGCCCCAGGAGGCTGGCCAAAGCTGGCCTTCTCTAGGTGAGGAGAACCGCCAGCTGCCATGGAACGCGGTGGGGACGGTGGGCCTGCTAGCAGGTGCAGTCCTGAACCACGTGATAGGCAGTGGTGGTCCCTGGGATTTCCAGAGGCCAGGCCGCACAGTAGGTTTGCGGAGGCTCGTTGCGTACCCACTGGGATGCTCTCGCGATGACAAAGCACCTGGTCACTAGGCGATGCACAACTACATTAAGCAAGGCCAGTAGAGCCACCAGCCAACGACATCTCAGGGAAGGCCCAGAGAGCACTTTTTTAATCAAAGTGAGAAGCTGTTGAGAAGCACGCAGCACTGCCCGACAGCTCGGGTGCTCAATGACCAGGAGCAGGGCAGCTGCGAGCGGCAAGGCCAGAGGGGAGGCCAGGAGGCCAAGCACCATCCAGATGGCTGCTAGGACACAGCGTCGCAGAGCCAGAGGGGCCGCAGTAAGTAAGGACATTGTTTAGTTTACACGGCCAAAGGAAGTCGACGGCAGACGAGCAGGATGCTGAGTAGCTGCCCCAATACGGTGCCACAATCTCACCCCGTTTTTAGACCTGGGACCCCTGACTGCGAGGAAGACCAAGTTCCCAACGTCGCTGCCGAGGCGCAGGGCATCAACCCTGCAGTCCCCCCAGGGCCTGAGTCACACACTCAGGAGACGACATGAGGGAAGGAGAGTGCATGCACATTCCATGGGCTTGGGACACAGGGTCCTGAAGACATGAAGTGTCACCCTGACCCCATAAGGAGGGCAGGTGGAGCAGGCAGCAAATACAGAGTCCTGGCCAGGGCTGGGGTTGGCAGGTCCACCGGGTCTGTGGACCCCCTGGCGGTCATGTCTGAAGTCCTCAAATGCATGAGTGAAATACACACACTTAGCAGGTGGGTGGTCCCCCAGCTGGACAGACAGATGTGGAAAGACGGAGAGGGAGCCCTGACACTGCCTCAGCCTCTGAGCCAAGACAGGAAATGCAGAACAATACTGAACACGGAGGATGACAGCAACGGGACCCTGGACTGCTCCCTGCTCTCTTGGTTATTTATTTATTTATTTTTAATTTGCTATGGGTTATGTGCGTTTGCCAGAGAGACACAGAGAGAGACACAGAAAGCACCCTGCAGGGACAGTGACCGCACTGCAGTCCCTTCTCCTCCATTCTCTTGGGGTTTTGGGCACGCACGCACACGCGCCCAGCTTGGGTTTGGGCCGTTGGGCCTGTACGCGAGCTACAGTGAGCCGTGTGGGACCCAGCTGCCTTAACCACCACAACACTGGCTGATCTCCATCCCACTCATAAAACCCAAAGGATGCAGGGGATCTTTTCTCTCATCCTATGGCCATTTTTCGTCCTTACTCATGATAGCACATGTATGTGCATGCATGTTAGAGAGAGAGAAAAAGAGAAAGAAACGCCCACTGCAGGGTCTGGTCATGTGACAATCCCCTTCCTCCCATCCTCCAACTGGTCAGATCTTGGGCACTTGTGCAGGTGCCTGGCATGTTTCAGGCCATCTGGGCAAGAGATTTAAATCACAGCCACCACATGGGACCCACCTTCTCTGGATCAGTGCATCGATGTGGCACCACAGAGCTGAATGGCCCTTATGGAGCCATTTAATTTGTCAGCTGAACCCCTATAAACCAGGTAAGGTCTGGAAACTGACAGTAGGATACTGCAAACCCAAACACACAGGAACCCCAGGCCTGAGCTTCTCTGTGAGGCAGGTCAGCATGGTGTCAAGTCCACAGTATGAGGCCAACACATTCACTTCCACCCGGTGGGAATGGAGGTCCGAGGCTCTGTGCATTCCTCTGAGATAGGTAGGGCTACGCGCAGTGGTCCTGCCCCGGGTGGCACTGACGCCCTCTGTCCTCGCACAGCCCGGGGGACTGCACACTGCGTAGAGTCTCATGGCCAGTAACTAATGCCATATCCCTGAACTATGTGAGCAGGGGGAGACGGCAACCTCGGCCGGGCTTGACTCGGGCCTGCTGCGTCGGTGATGTTTTCAGCGCTCCAGTGGCTTGGGGCACAACGGGCAGCTCCAAAGCAGAGGACAAAGTCTGCATTTTGAACTTCCGGTCACTGGGAAGGACCACAGTGCCGGGCAGTCTCTTTGGGTTCTGGAGACAGTACAGGCCACTGTGGAAATACTGCCCGTCATACCGTGGCACGAAGGGCTGCCAGTTCAGTCAGGCCCGTAGCAGGAAGCGTTCTGCCTCAGATGCAGGCCGTGCAAGCAGCCGCACCAAGCCGTGCGATCTGGAAGACTACAGTGTTAGTGGCGGGGAAAGATGCCGTGTGGCCATAAACATAGTTTGTGGTAACTTCATGGCAAGCCCAGGAGAACTGCACTGCAGACCACGCAAGGCCCTGGCACCGGGCTGTCTACTGA